>CM032456.1:194222767-194242767 GCA_019049505.1 Pachyrhynchus sulphureomaculatus
TCCTGCCAGGGATCCGCACTATGATCAGAGGTAAGTCTGAACATTCTACTATCGGGGGGACAGACACCGAAGTAATCTTATAAGAATTCCGTACGGAACACTAAAAATGGACTTTACTCGGTGAAAATAATGCTTCTAGAGCAGGGGTGCTCAAACGGTCGATCACGATCGACAGTGCTTTTTGAGTCGATCTCGAGAAAAAAATTCCGATATAGAACTATTCACAGATTTTGTTTTAGGTAACTAAAACAAAATGTAATGAATAAACTACTAAAATTTATTCGATCCACAATTAGGCCAGAATAACCCCCTCATCACTTTTTTTTATCGTAATAACCCCCTGCTAGCGGCTTTATCAAAGGAACGCGCGGTACTTGTCAAAGAAAAGCCGCGTTTTTGATTCCCGCCGATTTTTCTAAAAACTTCGGGCGGCGTGTTTGACGGGAACATTCGAGACTTCATTCGCGCCGATATAAATGTTGCGCCTGCAGGAATAGGAGTCGGTCTGAGTTGTAACTTGAAGGCGATACAACGATACAAAGTTTATTAATAAATAGTCCAAAATGAGTGCGGCGAAGAAAAGTAAAACTTATCATTTTAATAACGATTGGGAGGAAGAATTTTTCTTTTGTATGGTGCATTTGTCTCATTTGCCGTGCGTCATTTGCAATACCTAAGCGTGGGAACTTAGAGAGGCATTATAAAACGATTCATAAATACTATGAAAAGGATTTTCCGTCACAGAGTGAATTAAGAAAACGAAAAGTACATGATTTGATAACTTTTTGAAAAAAGAACAAACCATGTTCACAAGACCAGCGAAACAATCAAAAGCTGCAACGATCGCGTCATTTAAAATATCTCATATATTGGCGAAACACAAGAAACCATTTGATGATGGATTGGTTGTGAAGGAAGCATTTATTGAAGCGGGTGAGACTTTATTTAGAGATTTTAAAAATAAAACAGAGATTATGTCTGCTATTAGAGAACTTCAGTTATCTCGTCCGACTGTCACAAGGCGTGTTGAAGTCATGAGTCAGGACATGGCAGATAAACTAAAACATGATATCATGGAATGTACATACTTTTCTTTACAGTTCGACGAATCCACCGATATGACAGACACTGCCCAGCTGTGTATTTTTATTTGAATGGTATTCAATGACATGTCGGCTAAGAAAGAGTTTTTGACAATGATTCCTCTGAAAGAAAAGGCCCGTGGCGAAGATATATATGACGTTTTCTTCAATTTTGTAAAAAACTACAAGCTACCAATATATAAACTAGTGTGCATTACAACCGATGGAGCACCAGCAATGACTGGAAACAAAAATGGTTTTGTGGCATTGTGTCGAGCTAATGATGATTTCCCTTCATTTTTCTCCTTCCATTGCATTATACATCAACAAGTTTTGTGTTCAAAAGTTCTAAACATGGAGGAGATTATGGGCATTGCAATAAAAATTGTGAATTCTATCCGTGCACGTAGCTTGCAACCACAGCTCTTTAACTTGCAGTTGGAAGATAGTGAGTCGGCTGAACACACTGATTTAGTTCTTCACACGGACGTTAGGTGGTTGAGTCGCGGAAAATTCCTAGAAAGGTTTCAAGAATTATTGCCCGAAATAACAGCTTTTCTGGACGAAAGAGGTGATGACACTCAGATGCTGAAAAACTGAAAATAGCTGACTGATTTGGCATTTTTGACAGACATCACAATGCATTTAAACACCGTTAATTTGGAGCTTCAAGGTAAAGGAAAAACTATTATTGAGATGATTAGCGCAATAAACGCATTCAAAAGTAAATTGCAACTTATGATAGATCAACTGAAAAGAAAGAATCTGAAAAATTGTCCGTCTTTGAAAGCAAGGATTCCTCAGTTGAATTATGATATTTATGAGGCAGAATTATCAAATATTTTGGGCCAATTCGAAATACGTTTTTATGATTTCAGTAAATTGGCAAATATCGCATCATTTATGAGTTATCCTTTTTCGTGTAAAAACATTGAGGAATTAGCTACTGAAATAGCAAGTCAGTTTAACATGGACTCATGTTCTGTTGAAAATGAGTTAGTGCAGATTATATCAGATATACATCTCAAAGCCACAGCATCTGATACAAAATTCTGATGTTTTATATCTGAAGATAAATATCCGAATCTTAAGGCAAATCGCCCTTCAACTGACGGCAATGTTTGGGTCAACTTACTTGTGCGAGTCTGCATTTCCTGAAATGAAGATAATTAAGTCAAAATATCGCAATCGACTAACTGACGAACATATGTCATCATGCTTGCGATTAGCACTCGGTAATTACGTACCATCTTATTAAAAGTATGCTGAGGACATGCAGTGCCACGCTTCAACATCCAAAGTCACTCTTTAGTTAAGTTTAGACACTAGAACTCGTTTGTTTTGTAAGAACCAATAAACTCGCAATTTTAGAGCAGATCTACACTTACCTTGACTAAAAAAATGCATATTGTGCGGAAAACTAATATCTATGCCACGATACACCCTACCTAGACGACAATCCTGCATCACACTTACTTGCAGCCTCTCAGAGTCGATCGATCGTAGTCTAACAATATTGAGGTAGATCGCCAGCAGTTCAAGTTTGAGCACCCCTGTTCTAGAGGATCTTGCCAAAAACTATTTTCATGTATGCCCTCAAAAAAAAGTTACCCGTTCAAAACATTTATTTGTTCACTGTATAATTTTATGCTTTAGGTATCCGCCAAACGCACAATACCCACCCAACCCTCCTCCCCCACAAGGACCGTTTAATACCAATCAAGGATCGGGAAACTATCAACAAAATCGTCGAGGACAAGACAATCGTGGAGGATATAGAGGCAGAGGTAATTTACTATTTTAATACTGTACTTCTACTTATTTTAGGGCTTATTATTGAATTGTTATCCAACGCCCTCCAAAATTGCACAATTATTTTAAATAATAATAAGTTTGGGTCAACTTCGACCGAAAAAAAGCACCTTCGGTCACACATTCGGCTTCTGCCGAAAACCAACCGAAGGTTTGACCGAAGCCAAAGTTTTGCATTCAGCCGTCGAAAAGGCGAAAACTGACGAAATGTTATGGATGACGTCAGCGCAGCAGATCTCTTACTTGAAAAACTGTAGAATATTTTACGATAAATATTATGATTGAAGTTTGTTTTTATTATGTTAAATAAAAATGTCAGTATTACTACATATAACCTGACGTAAGACAAAAATAATGTATGTTTGATTGAGCTATAATGTTAAATACTTAATTAATATTTTACTCTATGAGACAGATTCTAATCTAATTAAGACTGTTACTTTTAAATTTTCTTATTTTTTTTTTATATAGTTGCTAAATAATACCATTTGCGTTAGCTAAATTGCATTGTTCAATACCTGGTTTGGTTCTGTGGTACTGGTATATTTCATTTCAATATAGAAATAGGAATTCTACAGCGATTCAAGAACAATGTGAGTCGCTTTTTCCGCATACGATTCGCCCCTGTAGCGCTTTAGAGGCCTCCCTGCAGCACTCTACTAGACACATAAAAAAAAAGGAATAAAACTGAGTTTATGATTTTCGAAAAGATGTAATTTGTTTATTTAAAGTACATATATATTTACAATTATTATGAACACCACATAAAACAAAATAGACAGAATTAGCATTGTTCTGTATACCTTTTAGCCGTTGTTCTAAGAACAGTATATAGGAGGAACTAGAAGTACAGAGTCATGGAGAATAATTAAAGCATTAAGGACTAACAATAGAGAGAAGACGTATATAGAGTACATCCCAGAAAGCGAATGGGAAGAATATTATAAGAAGCTGCTAACAGAAGATAGACAAGAATTCCAAGAAGAGAACCCTGAAGAAGAACAAAATAAGGAAATAAAAGAGATAGAACTAAGCTATGAAGAAGTAAAGAAGACAATAAAAACACTCAAAAATAATAAATCTGCAGGGCCTGGGGGTGTGGTAAATGAAATGATTAAGTACGGGTCTAATAAATTACATCGAATGCTGAGAAACATGTTCCACAGAGCGATAAATGGAGAAAAAATACCAGAGGAATGGTCAAAAGCTTATATAGTATCTATATTTAAAAAGGGAGACCGCAGAAAATGCACAAACTCTAGAGGCCTAAGCATAATATCGAGTATGAGACGTTTGTATGGAAAAATTATTAAAAATATCATGGAGGAAAATATAAAAGGAAAAATTGGAGAAGACCAAGCAGGCTTTACGGCCGGAAAATCATGTATAGACCACATATACACTATAAAACAAACAATGGAAAAAAACTGGCAAAGAATAGAGAAGTTCATCTAGCCTTCATAGATATAAGAAAGTCCTATGACTCAGTACCAAGACAAAGATTATGGAACGCAATGAAAGAAATAGGCATTGACAAAGAACTAATATACGCAGTAAAAGCTCTCTACGAAAACAACACAGTGAACATAAAAATAGGACATAAAATAGGGAAGAGACTCCAAACATCAAAAGGCCTATTACAAGGATGCTCTACATCCCCAACACTATTCAAAATATACCTCGAACAAACACTAAAAAAATGGAAGCAAAAATGTAGTGGAATGGGAGTCCCAATACGAGAAGATTACTTATATACTCTAAGTTTCGCAGACGACCAAGTAATCATAGCGCTTGATGAGGAAGACGAAAAGATGCGGTAGAAAACCAATTTTCACTCCACGGTCAGAGAGATGTTTGAAGAAAATTTGTGTAGAAAACAGATTTGCTACCACAAAGGTAATAAAATCACAACTCCAGGATGCTAGCGTAAATGCTTCTGAGCGCACTGTTCGAAGAAAATTGAAAGAATTAGATTTTAAGGCCTGCCGCCCCCGCCAGGAAGCCCAAGTTAACAGCTGCAATGAAAGCAAAGCGCCTGAAGTGGGCCAAACAATGGCAAGACAAAGATGTGGACTTCTGGAGATCGGTAAGATACAGCAATTTAATCAATAATTGATACATTATTATCATTTTCAGTTAAATAAAGCAAATAAACATGGAAGTTTATATATTTTTTCCTATTTTTGACAGGTCTGCTTCAGTGACGAAAGCACATTCGAAATTTTGCAGAATAAAGCTCAGTATGTGCGTCGTCGTCATGGAGAAAAGTTTCATCCTGATTGTGTCGTCCCGACGGTTAAACATCCCACCAAAGTGATGATTTGGTCAGTCATCAGCGGCAAGGGCACTGGACGTCTGTACGTCGTCAAAGGAATAATGAGGCAAGATCAGTACAAAGAAGTATTACAAAATCGGTTGATTCCACAGCTCAGAGAATGGTTTCCAAATGGGGAACCATTCACTTTCATGCAAGATGGAGCTCCCTGCCACACTGCTCGGTCTGTTAAAGCTTTTTTGGCAGAAAAAAATATCCCTCTGTTGGATTGGCCGGGTAATAGCCCCATTGAAAATGTGTGGGAGCTGATGAAAAGAGAAGTGGCTAAAGATGTGATTACCAACAAAACCCAGCTCCTAGAAAAGATTATTCATGTGTGGAATCATCATCCTCAAATGCAGGAGACAGTATAATCTTGCATTGATAGCATGCCGCGCAGAATTAAAGCTTTGATAGCGGCTAAAGGTGGCTCAACTAAATATTGACTTTTACTAACATTTATGTCAAATAAATAGGTAATTGATTGGATAATATAAAAATAAAAAACAAATCAATTTAAAATAATAAAACGGTACAATATCACTCGGTAATTAATATTTTACATGAAATCTTGCAGTGCGTCTAATAATTTGGCCAGGGACTGTATATATATATATATATATATATATATATATATATATATATATATATATATATATATATATATATATATATATATATATATCTAAGATTTCTACGTATGATTGAATCTTCGGTCGAAGCCGAAGGCTATGCCAGGAGTTGAACAAAAATTGATCTTAGGTCGGACACTACCTATGACGTAATTGTTCAATTGGAAAAGAAAATTTTAGGGTATTACCTAAATCGTCGAGGCACTTTAAAAATAAATAAAAATAAGCCAGAACTGGAGAAACAATAACTTTGATTTTTTAAATAGAATTCATCATATATTTAAGTAGAGGTCGCGCATTTTAAAAACATGTCAGAGTCGAACCGTTGCGTTACTAATTAATTTTTTTGTTTATTTAAAAATTGGTTTTCGAATTAGTAAGAATATTTTCCAGCTGCATAAAATTGTTTTTTCGACAAATTTTTACGTAAAATTTTAGAAAAATTTGGTGATTTCGTCTGGTTTGCGATTAGAATATTCCAAAACTCTATTCTAGAAAATTGTTTTTGACTAGTTTCTACGTAGAACGTTCTAAAAATCCAGTTCAGCAGACATTTCTAGAACTCTAGACAAATTCTATATTTTAAATAATTTCCACCTAAAATATTCTAGAAACTATAAAAAATATTTTAACAGTGTTAATAAGTAACTAAGCATCTAAATTATAGTTCTTTTTTTATATAGTCTTTGCCAATTTTTCTAATATTGGCAGAATTGTTCTTACATGTTTAGTTTAACTAAAAAATTCAGACAAAAGTAGAAAAAATAGTAATAATCAATCAGCAGAGCCTTAAAAGATACTCGTAATACTAAATAAGTGTTTCGTACGGAACACTTATAAGATCACAGCTATCACATCCAATTTTTTCTAAAACTGTTTGACATAAAAAGTTAAAATTGGGTACTAATATAGGAATTGATGGCCTCATCAGAGCCGTGTAGTTTTGAAAGTTAAATTTTGACTCGAGGGGTTAGTTTTGGGGGGTGAAATAGAAAGTAAAAAAAAAGTTTTTTACCAGGTCATCGAGTGGGGTGTCAAATGAAAGCTTGTAAAAACACGTGTTTAAATATATATTTAATGTAATTCTTGCACGCACTTTTCTTTGTATTATTTTTAAAAAATCGCGAAAAATCGCTGTCCCCCTTATCTCGAAAAGTACTGATAAAAAATTTTGAAAAAATTCTGGAATATTCTCCACAGGGTGTAGATTGAATGAAAATTACCACAAGTGCATTACCTTTAATAACACTGGTAAACAAAATTGTAACTTTGTTGTGCCACATGGACTTTTATGATATTTTTTTATGTTAATAGGAGGTTGGCAGTAAAAACAGACATTAAAGAAAAATCTGTTAGCCAAGAATTTTATTCTCTTAAGTAATTTAAAATATTTCAAAGAACAATGTCCTCCTAAACCAACAATGTAAAAAAAGTTTTATTATGAAGTTATGATCTAAGACAGGGGTGCTCAAACTTGAACTGCTGGCGATCTACCTCAATATTGTTAGACTACGATCGATCGACTCTCAGAGGCTGCAAGTAAGTGTGATGCAGGATTGTCGTCTAGGTAGGGTGTATCGTGGCATAGATATTAGTTTTCCGCACAATATGCATTTTTTTAGTCAAGGTAAGTGTAGATCTGCTCTAAAATGTCAATGAAAAAACTCATAATTATTCAAAATTGCGAGTTTATTGGTTCTTACAAAACAAACGAGTTCTAGTGTCTAAACTTAACTAAAGAGTGACTTTGGATGTTGAAGCGTGGCACTGCATGTCCTCAGCATACTTTTCATAAGATGATACGTAATTACTTAATACTAATCGCAAGCATGATGACATATGTTCGTCAGTTAGTCGATTGCGATATTTTGATTTAATTATCTTCATTTCAGAAAATGCAGACTCGCACAAGTAAGTTGACCCAAACATGGCCGTCAGTTGAAGGGCGATTTGCCTTAGATTCGGATATTTATCTTCAGATATAAAACACCAGAATTTTGTATCAGATGCTGTGGCTTTGAGATGTATATCTGATATAATCTGCACTAACTCATTTTCAACAGAACATGAGTCCATGTTAAACTAACTTGCTATTTCAGTAGCTAATTCCTCAATGTTTTTACACGAAAAAGGATAACTCATAAATGATGCGATATTTGCCAATTTACTGAAATCATAAAAACGTATTTCGAATTGGCCCAAAATATTTGATAATTCTGCCTCATAAATATCATAATTCAACTGAGGAATCCTTGCTTTCAAAGATGGAAAATTTTTCAGATCCTTTCTTTTCAGTTGATCTGCCATAGGTTGAAATTTACTTTTGAATGCGTTTATTGCGCTAATCATCTCAATAATAGTTTTTCCTTTACCTCGAAGCTCCAAATTAATGGTGTTTAAATGCATTGTGATGTCTGTCAAAAATGCCAAATCAGTCAGCCATTTTCCGTTTTTCAGCATCTGAGTGTCATCACTTCTTTCGTCCAGAAAAGCTGTTATTTCGGGCAATAATTCTTGAAACCTTTCTAGGAATTTTCCGCGACTCAACCACCTGACGTCCGTGTGAAGAACTAAATCAGTGTGTTCAGCTGACTCAGTATCTTCCAGCTGCAATTTAAAGAGCCGTCGTTGCAAGTTACGTGCACGGATAGAATTCACAATTTTTATTGCAATGCCCATAATCTCCTCCATGTTTAGAACTTTTGAACACAAAACTTGTTGATGTATAATGCAATGGAAGGAGAAAAATGAAGGGAAATCATCATTAGCTCGACACAATGCCACAAAACCGTTTTTGTTTCCAGTCATTGCTGGTACTCCATCGGTTGTAATGCACACTAGTTTATATATTGGTAGCTTGTAGTTTGTTACAAAATTGAAGAAAACGTCATATATATCTTCGCCACGGGTCTTTCCTTTCAGAGGAATCATCGTCAAAAACTCTTCCTTAGCCGACATGTCATTGAATACCATTCGAATAAAAATACACAGCTGGGCAGAGTCTGTCATATCGGTGGATTCGTCGAACTGTAAAGAAAAGTATGTACATTCCATGATATGATATCGGAATTTTTTTATCGAGATCGACTCAAAAAGTACTCGCAATCGACTTGTCGATCGCGATCGACCGTTTGAGCACCCCTGATCTAAGATTTTCTAGGAAATTTAGATCCTGGTTGGCCCCTTTTGTTTGTCCAGCAGTAATCTGCTAACATATTTGGACTCCATTTGCCCCGCTAACGTTTTTCCATCTTAGAAATGTTCTGATGGAACCTTTCTCCGTGCTGATCACTCACAGTCGCCAAATACTGAGGAAAAAATCCAGGTGTGAGTCTAAAAAATGAATCTTGAGGTGACATGTTGCAACCCAATGCTTGATAAGCCAACAATAGCTCGCTGACCAACTCTCTGCAGCTCTCACTCTTATGGTTACCCAAAAAATTTGCAACAACATTCTTAAAAGATTTCCATGCTGGTTTTTCTAAATCGCTCAATTTTTCTTCGAATATCGGATCTTTTAACTCCCTGATTTGAGGTCCTACGAAAACACTCTCTTTTATCTTTGCATCACTTACTTTGGGGAATTTTTCTTTTAGATACAAAAATCCATTCCCGTTGCAATCCATTGCCTTTACAAAATTTTTTATCAGGCCTAATTTCATATGCAATGGTGGAAGAAGTATTTCAGATGGTTCTACAAGGGGTAAATACTTCACATTTTTTTGTCCAGGAATTAAGAATGCACGCGTAGGCCATATTTTTTATGATAGTGGTTTGTTCTGTCTCGACTGTCCCATTCACATAAAGAGCAGCAGAATTTAATATAACCCAGCTGAAGTCCTAGTAATAGGGCAACAACTTTTAAATCGCCACAGATTTTGACAGAATATGTACTGTACTTGATTTTTCAAGTAATAACTTCATGTTTTCATAAGTTTCTTTCATATTAGCAGCATGGGCCAGAGGTACAGAAAGAAGTATATTTCCGTTATGCAGTAACACTGCTTTTAGACTTGTTTTAGAAGACTAAGTTGGGAATGTGGAATCTTTGGCACAATGATACTACTCAGTATATATCACCACTACACCAAACACTTTATTTTTGCACTCGACGCGCGTTTCGCTAACCATGTTAGCTTCATAAGGAGCGATGATTGACTAAAGGTAAACTACATATCTACCCTATTTATACTTAGCCTAACCCTAGAATTACTCAAGCGGAACTAATGACACAGGCAAGGCCATCAGTTCCGGTCTAGTAACCAGTAGAGGGGACTATAAGGAATAGGCCCTCTGTCTTTATTTAAACTACTTTTACATTTTATGATTTCCATACTTTCGTATGCGTTCAACAATCTCCTATCAGATACATTTTTTATTAATCTTAGATTATCTAATGTTACAGTATGATCAGCTTCAAGGGCATGTTCGGCAATGCTAGACTTTTCTGTTCTATTGTATCTTAAGTGTGCTAAATGTTCTTTAAATCGTGTTTTAATTGACCTTTTAGTTTGACCCTTTAGTTTGCCCAACATACTTTTTGTCACAATCATTACAACTAATTTCATAAATTCCACTTTTCTCACAATTGGGAATCTTATCTTTGGGATTTTTCTAAGATATTCCTCAGATTGTCTGATGACTTATAGACTAAGGTGAGGCCTACCTTATTGAGTCCCTTGCTATATTTCGGATTATATGGTATGGAGACATACTTGGTGTTATTTTCTTCGCGTGTAAAAAATATTAGACCTAAATTTATGTCTATTTATTAGCTTATTTACTAAGTCATCGTCATAACCATTAACTCTAGTTATATTTCTAATACGATTCCTTTCTGTATTAAAGTTTACTCTATTCAGAGGGAAAGTGACCAAACGATGAACTAAAAAATGTATTGAGGCTAATTTATGTTGTTTGCAATGAAATGAATCATTAGGAATATATCTATCTGTTACTGTGTGTACTGTGTGTAATTAATATTTTACATGAAATCTTGCAGTGCGTCTAATAATTTGGCCAGGGACTGTACACATTTGAGCGACTTAAAATTAACCAGGACTTGTTGGAAATTTCATTACGAAGAGTTTTGGTTTTTTTGTCTCGATCCGACATATTTAACCGGAGTTATTCGCATTTTAAGCACAAAAAACGCGTTTTGAAAACTTCAATTGTTTATAAACAAAAGAGCACAAGCTTTTTGAGGTCTAAAACTCACAACAATATCCCTGGTGATATCCCAGAGAGAATGAAATGATAATATTGCTGTATCTAAACTGTGCAATTTCAAATGCTTTTTTTTATTGCACTAAAGTGCAAGTTGGACTTGCGCAATTAGTGTTCCGTACCTTGATTGTTTTCAAAATAAAAATTTTTGTTATGGAGGTACAAAATGACCAATGATTTCACAAAACACACCCCAAATGAGTTTTCAACAAGTGTTGTTTCCGATCTTCACTGAAAACTGAAGACCTTGAATTTTTTTTACATTTACCAGTTAAATTACACTGGTCAACACTAGTCATGTCACATGAACTTTGATAGGTAATACTGTTTTAGCTAACTACCTTCATTATTAAACTGCAGTTGTTTTGTTTCAATTAGCCTCAGTTATCTTGTGATACGGTAATACTTATAACCAGTACTACGGCAATGAAAGCAAAGGAACGGTCGTGAAGAAATAGTCATAAAACTATTTGTCTGTGATTTCATCAAAATATTGTGATTTATTAACTGCGTTAACATGTCGAGAAAGTGTAGTAACGATCCTAACTCTTTTTGTTATGTTTGTGGTGAACTGACTTTCAAAAAACAAAGACGAAATTTCACAAAACTAGTCTTGGAGAGTTATCACCGGTATTTTGGTTTCGCTGTGGCCCATCAAAACAAATTCTGGGCGTCTCATATTTGTTGCATAACTTGTGTGAAGAATTTAACCGATTGGAAGAAAGGGTCCCGTCATATGTCGTTTGCTGTACCCATAATTTGGACCGAACCAAGAGATCACATTTCGGACTGCTAGTTTTGTTTTACTGACGTAAATGGTATAAATTTCAAGAAAAAACACACAGTTATTTACCCTAATTTACCTTCAGCCAAGAGACCAATCCCTCATAGTGAAAATTTGCCTATACCAGTTGCATCTGCATCCGTTGAGATTGACTATACACAATCCTCCACTTCAAGCCAATGTGTTGATGAGGACGATGACTCTGAGTTTGAAGAAATTCTAACCAAGCCACACTTGATAACTTAAGAAGACCTAAATGATTTGGTTCGCGATTTAAATTTGTCAAAAAAGTAGTCAGAACTATTAGGATCTCGATTAAAAGGATGGAATTTACTACATCATGAAACTAAAATCAGCTATTTTTCGAAATCGTGATCAACACTTCAGATCATACTTTTCTCAAGACAGGGGCTTGGTGTATTGTAATGATATAAATGGGATTATGAAGATTTTGGAAATCGATTTTGATCCCTCCCAGTGGTGTTTATTTATTGACTCTTCTAAAACAACTACTCAGTAAATATCACCACTACACCAAACACTTTATTTTTGCACTCGACGCGCGTTTCGCTAACCATGTTAGCTTCATCAGGAGCGATGATTGACTAAAGGTAAACTACATATCTACCCTATTTATACTTAGCCTAACCCTAGAATTACTCAAGCGGAACTAATGACACAGGCAAGGCCATCAGTTCCGGTCTAGTAACCAGTAGAGGGGACTATAAGGAATAGGCCCTCTGTCTTTATTTAAACTACTTTTACATTTTATGATTTCCATACTTTCGTATGCGTTCAACAATCTCCTATCAGATACATTTTTTATTAATCTTAGATTATCTAATGTTACAGTATGATCAGCTTCAAGGGCATGTTCGGCAATGCTAGACTTTTCTGTTCTATTGTATCTTAAGTGTGCTAAATGTTCTTTAAATCGTGTTTTAATTGACCTTTTAGTTTGACCCTTTAGTTTGCCCAACATACTTTTTGTCACAATCATTACAACTAATTTCATAAATTCCACTTTTCTCACAATTGGGTATCTTATCTTTGGGATTTCCTAAGATATTCCTCAGATTGTCTGATGACTTATAGACTAAGGTGAGGCCTACCTTATTGAGTCCCTTGCTATATTTCGGATTATATGGTATGGAGACATACTTGGTGTTATTTTCTTCGCGTGTAAAAAATATTAGACCTAAATTTATGTCTATTTATTAGCTTATTTACTAAGTCATCGTCATAACCATTAACTCTAGTTATATTCTAATACGATTCCTTTCTGTATTAAAGTTTACTCTATTCAGAGGGAAAGTGACCAAACGATGAACTAAAAAATGTATTGAGGCTAATTTATGTTGTTTGCAATGAAATGAATCATTAGGAATATATCTATCTGTTACTGTGTCCTTCCTATAGATATCAAATTCTAATCTATTATTATTTTTAATAATTAAAATATCTAGAAAAGGCAATTGTCCTTTGTTCTCAATTTCGTACGTGAATTTAATTGAATCATACCGGCTATTTAATTTAGAAACAAAATCATCAATATTTGCTTTCTTTGTATCAAAAATCGCGAAAATATCATCCACATACCTATACCATACCCTTGGGAAATATTCGAATTCTTGACTGGCTTCGATTTCAAACTTACTCATGAATAAATTGGCTATGAAAGGTGACAAGCAATTACCCATAGCTGTTCCTTCTTTCTGAACATAAAATTGATTGTTATATTGGAAATAATTTTGTTCCATGCAAAGTTTAGATAATGTTAAGTATTCACGAATAATTTCGTCTTCAAAGTCATTCATTCTAAGTAATTCTTCGAGATATTGTAAAGTTTGTGGAATTGGCACACTTGGGAATAAAGAACTAACATCAAAAGAAATTAAGACTTCACCTTCATTAAGAACTAGATTTTTTGTTTTATTAATGAATTCTAACGAATTCTTCACTGCGAAAGTATTTAATGGTAACTTCTCAAGTTCTTTTGATAACCATTTGGATATTAAATATGTGGGTGATCCGACCGATGAAACAATGGGTCGCATTGCTTTTCCAGGTTTGTGAATTTTGGGTAAGCAATACAATTTTGGTATGGTCGGATTACTCGCATTTAATTTAAATTTTAGCGAATCGGAGACAAGGTTCTTACATTTTTTAAAAGAATTTTTAACCTCTGATATCATTTTCGGTAATGGATTTCTTATTACCTTTTCATAAGGGCCAGATTCGATAAGATTATCTACGCGTTCAAAATAATCTTTCTTATCCAATATAACAACCTTATTTCCTTTATCCGCTTTTAAGTAGAAGACATCTTTCTTTTTCAGTCCTTTAACTACTTTTATTTTTTCGTGAATTAGAATTTGTGTTGTTAACTATGTTTTTCGAAATTTGATTGCGACATGCTTCCCTAACAAAGGTTTTACTATTTTCTGGAAGTGTGCTAATGGAACTTTCAATGTGAGCATGTTCAGAAAGAAGGAACAGCTATGGGTAATTGCTTGTCACCTTTCATAGCCAATTTATTCATGAGTAAGTTTGAAATCGAAGCCACTCAAGAATTCGAATATTTCCCAAGGGTATGGTATAGGTATGTGGATGATATTTTCGCGATTTTTGATACAAAGAAAGCAAATATTGATGATTTTGTTTCTAAATTAAATAGCCGGTATGATTCAATTAAATTCACGTACGAAATTGAGAACAAAGGACAATTGCCTTTTCTAGATATTTTAATTATTAAAAATAATAATAGATTAGAATTTGATATCTATAGGAAGGACACAGTAACAGATAGATATATTCCTAATGATTCATTTCATTGCAAACAACATAAATTAGCCTCAATACATTTTTTAGTTCATCGTTTGGTCACTTTCCCTCTGAATAGAGTAAACTTTAATAAAGAAAGGAATCGTATTAGAAATATAACTAGAGTTAATGGTTATGACGATGACTTAGTAAATAAGCTAATAAATAGACATAAATTTAGGTCTAATATTCAGAATTCCACCTTTTTTACACGCGAAGAAAAATAACACCAAGTATACCATATAATCCGAAATATAGCAAGGGACTCAATAAGGTATTTAATAAGGTAGGCCTCACCTTAGTCTATAAGTCATCAGACAATCTGAGGAATATCTTAGGAAATCCCAAAGATAAGATTCCCAATTGTGAGAAAAGTGGAATTTATGAAATTAGTTGTAATGATTGTGACAAAAAGTATGTTGGGCAAACTAAAAGGTCAATTAAAAAACACGATTTAAAGAACATTTAGCACACTTAAGATACAATAGAACAGAAAAGTCTAGCATTGCCGAACATGCCCTTGAAGCTGATCATACTGTAACATTAGATAATCTAAGATTAATAAAAAATGTATCTGATAGGAGATTGTTGAACGCATACGAAAGTATGGAAATCATAAAATGTAAAAGTAGTTTAAATAAAGACAGAGGGCCTATTCCTTATAGTCCCCTCTACTGGTTACTAGACCGGAACTGATGGCCTTGCCTGTGTCATTAGTTCCGCTTGAGTAATTCTAGGGTTAGGCTAAGTATAAATAGGGTAGATATGTAGTTTACCTTTAGTAGTAGTTGAAGCTAACATGGTTAGCGAAACGCGCGTCGAGTGCAAAAATAAAGTGTTTGGTGTAGTGGTGATATATACTGAGTAGTTGTTTTAGAAGAGTCAATGAATAAACGCCACTGGGAGGGATCAAAATCGATTTCCAAAATCTTCATAATCCCATTTATATCATTACAATACACCAAGCCCCCGTCTTGAGAAAAGTATGATCTGAAGTGTTGATCACGATTTCGAAAATAGCTGATTTTAGTTTCATGATGTAGTAAATTCCATCCTTTTAATCGAGATCCTAATAGTTCTGACTACTTTTTTGACAAATTTAAATCGCGAACCAAATCATTTAGGTCTTCTTAAGTTATCAAGTGTGGCTTGGTTAGAATTTCTTCAAACTCAGAGTCATCGTCCTCATCAACACATTGGCTTGAAGTGGAGGATTGTGTATAGTCAATCTCAACGGATGCAGATGCAACTGGTATAGGCAAATTTTCACTATGAGGGACTGGTCTCTTGGCTGAAGGTAAATTAGGGTAAATAACTGTGTGTTTTTTTCTTGAAATTTATACCATTTACGTCAGTAAAACAAAACTAGCAGTCCGAAATGTGATCTCTTGGTTCGGTCCAAATTATGGGTACAGCAAACGGCATATGACGGGACCCTTTCTTCCAATCGGTTAAATTCTTCACACAAGTTATGCAACAAATATGAGACGCCCAGGATTTGTCTTGATGGGCCACAGCGAAACCAAAATACCGGTGGTAACTCTCCAAGACTACTTTTATGAAATTTCGTCTTTGTTTTTTGAAAGTCAGTTCACCACAAACATAACAAAAAGAGTTAGGATCGTTACTACACTTTCTCGACATGTTAACGCAGTTAATAAATCACAATATTTTGATGAAATCACAGACAAATAGTTTTATGACTATTTCTTCACGACCGTTCCTTTGCTTTTATTGCCGTAGTACTAGTTATAAGTATTACCGTATCACAAGATAACTGAGGCTAATTGAAACAAAACAACTGCAGTTTAATAATGAAGGTAGTTAGCTAAAACAGTATTAGCTATCAAAGTTCATGTGACATGACTAGTGTTGACCAGTGTAATTTAACTGGTAAATGTAAAAAAAATTCAAGGTCTTCAGTTTTCAGTGAAGATCGGAAACAACACTTGTTGAAAACTCATTTGGAAGGGGGTTTTGTGAAATCATTGGTCATTTTGTACCTCCATAACAAAAATTTTTATTTTGAAAACAATCAAGGTACGGAACACTAATTGCGCAAGTCCAACTTGCACTTTAGTGCAATAAAAAAAGCATTTGAAATTGCACAGTTTAAATACAGCAATATTATCATTTCATTCTCTCTGGGATATCACCAGGGGTATTGTTGTGAGTTTTGGACCTCAAAAAACTTGTGCTCTTTTGTTTATAAACAATTGAAGTTTTCAAAACGCGTTTTTTGTGCTTAAAATGCGAATAACTCCGGTTAAATATGTCGGATCGAGACAAAAAAACCAAACTCTTCGTAATGAAATTTCCAACAAGTCCTGGTTAATTTTAAGTCGCTCAAATGTGTACAGTCCCTGGCCAAATTATTAGACGCACTGCAAGATTTCATGTAAAATATTAATTACCGAGTGATATTGTACCGTTTTATTATTTTAAATTGATTTGTTTTTTATTTTTATATTATCCAATCAATTACCTATTTATTTGACATAAATAAAACAGCATTAATTTAGAAAAGCATAAGTTTATTAAGTTTTAAAGAAAAGTGAAATTAATGTTAGTAAAAGTCAATATTTAGTTGAGCCACCTTTAGCCGCTATCAAAGCTTTAATTCTGCGCGGCATGCTATCAATGCAAGATTGTACTGTCTCCTGCATTTGAGGATGATGATTCCACACATGAATAATCTTTTCTAGGAGCTGGGTTTTGTTGGTAATCACATCTTTAGCCACTTCTCTTTTCATCAGCTCCCACACATTTTCAATGGGGTTCATATCAGGGCTAATCCAACAGAGGGATATTTTTTCTGCCAAAAAAGCTTTAACAGACCGAGCAGTGTGGCAGGGAGCTCCATCTTGCATGAAAGTGAATGGTTCCCCATTTGGAAACCATTCTCTGAGCTGCGGAATCAACCGATTTTGTAATACTTCTTTGTACTGATCTTGCCTCATTATTCCTTTGACGACGTACAGACGTCCAGTGCCCTTGCCGCTGATGACTGACCAAATCATCACTTTGGTGGGATGTTTAACCGTCGGGACGACACAATCAGGATGAAACTTTTCTCCATGACGACGACGCACATACTGAGCTTTATTCTGCAAAATTTCGAATGTGCTTTCGTCACTGAAGCAGACCTGTCAAAAATAGGAAAAATATATAAACTTCCATGTTTATTTGCTTTATTTAACTGAAAATGATAATAATGTATCAATTATTGATTAAATTGCTGTATCTTACCGATCTCCAGAAGTCCACATCTTTGTCTTGCCATTGTTTGGCCCACTTCAGGCGCTTTGCTTTCATTGCAGCTGTTAACTGGGGCTTCCTGGCGGGGCGACAGGCCTTAAAATCTAATTCTTTCAATTTTCTTCGAACAGTGCGCTCAGAAGCATTTACGCTAGCATCCTGGAGTTGTGATTTTATTACCTTTGTGGTAGCAAATGTGTTTTCTACACAAATTTTCTTCAAACGTCTCTCTGACCGTGGAGTGAAAATTGGTTTTTTCTACCGCATCTTTTCTTTCTTTTCGGGCTTAATTCCTTCCCTGACTCAATTTTCTTTTTTATGCGTCGTACACTAGCTTCAGAAACCTCCAATCTTCGTGATATTTCTCGGTTTGTAAATGTTTTCACAAGGGCCTTCACTTCAGCTTTTTTACGTGGTGAAAGATCGCCTTTTCTACCCATAATGAAAATAGTCCAATTACTTTTTTAAAACACTGCATACAAAATAAACTAATAACTGAGTAGTATAAAACTGTTAAACAAACAATCACAGTCCATAAAGCCACAGAAACACGTCCGTACCTGACTCGATTCCGATCGCGACTGATGCAGGTTTGTACTTGTTTACGTTCATGTATCACTTTGTCAACACAGTGTTGCCATATGTTAAAAATAAATACAAATATGTAGTCTACAACAATTCTTTTAAATAAAAATCAATAATATTGTAGTTTAAATATACCATTATTGCATAAAAACTCTTAAGAAACATAAAATTACTAAAAAAAATACAGTGCGTCTAATAATTTGGCCAGGGACTGTACATAACCTACAAAATTGAAAAAACTTACAAGAAACTGTTTTTTTTTTTCATTTTATTGTACAGGCCGACTAAGTGAATCGATTGTCTTGAAACTTTCAGAAAATATGCCTTTTGTTACAGCAAAAATACCCTGGTTGATTTAAAAATATTGAACCCAATGGGCACAATTGAATTTGTTATTTAAAATTTGAAATGCCCGCCATTTTATGCCATTTAGTCCAAAAATGGATCAATATCGGGGTCACTGATCACATAAGCTGCATTGTAGGGGCAGGGTCTTTTAAAAATTTCATTTCGATACCGACGCAGAATCCTATTATTTTTGAGCTATATGGCTTCATGAGAAGAGGATGAAAACGATTGGGTGGATAAATGTTATGTAGTTTCAATAGTATTATTAGAGTTTTTCCTAGTTTTTGACAGTATATAGCACCAAGTGTTTTTTAAGTATTCAATATGTAATTTTAAATGAAGAAAGACTATATTTTATGATTTCTCATCTACATGGTTATCCATTTATAATACCATAGTTGCCCTCCTGCAAATCGCCCATTTTATTTATCATATAAATAAGTGTAATAACACAGGTCTGCAACAAAAATGCCGTCTGGATGTTTTCAACTGATTTCTATGTATTTAGGTGTTCTGAAAACTAAAAAAATACTCAAAAAATTCCATAACGTCAGGTTATTTTGCAAAACGCAAAATTTTATTATAAAATAGGTTTTTTTGGGCTAACTTGAAGTCATAAATGAATAGGTACAATTTTATTTTGATTACTGTTTTTAAATGTATACAGGCCATAACTATCATTACTTTCTAAATAAAGAACGCCCTGTGTGAGCTAAATTAACAAACATAAACGTTGTAACCAGAACGTGCGCGCTCCGATAGTGTAGAAAGTGGCGCGGTACAATTACGTGTTAACTCGTCGTTGTTTTATAGATCTTGGTTCAATATAGTGCAATGTCATCTGTGCGGCAGTGTGTGAATTCGTCTGACAGTTTCTGTTATATTTGTGGCGAATATATGATATTAAAGCAACAACTTAATATGACGGACTTTGTAAAAAAAAGTATACTTCACGTATTTTGGCTTAAAACTTGGAGATCAGGATAAAGTTTGGGCACCTCATAAAGTCTGCAAACGATGTGTTGAAGACCTTCGAAATTGGTTTAAGGGCAAGAAAAAAGCTTTCCGATATGCGATTCCTATGGTATGGCGCGAGCAAAAGAATCATCGTGATAATTGTTACTTTTGTTCGTGTA
>CM032456.1:194247767-194290692 GCA_019049505.1 Pachyrhynchus sulphureomaculatus
AAAGTCATCATAGTACCCATTTATTCCATTAGTAATAATAATAATCGAAGGGGGTCTCACCTCCCACTCCACCCCCGGTCCTTGAAGAGTGCCCCAGCGACAAGAGGTTCATTTTTCGCTAGCGATAAAGAATATATAATTATCTTTTACCCTATTTCCCAAAACGGGTTTACTATTTATTGGAGAGATGCCCACCCTAAATGTTGGGTTATAAAAAAACCCAGGGGATACCTGTCAACTCCCCTTTGCAGAACTTTTAGTTTATTTGGGTTTATTAAAATATTCTTCTAATCTTAGTGTTATTTTTAAAAAGGCAGCAGTGCGCAGCTCTCGCTTAAATATTTCGTCTTTTATTTTTTTTACAAAAATTTACAAGGTTACATTTGGGTTCAACTAAAAAATTTTAATTCCCATACGTTCGTTTCAGGCCATCAACGACGCTCGTCCTCGCCGTCAGTCGATCATAAAGTCCTCCCAACAGTTCCAGCTTATCTTCTTTGCATAATTTCGACTCGGTTCCCATTCGATGTCGAGCAGTCTTTCTTCCGCTATTTCGTCGTTATAGTCAGGGTTTGCGACTGTTTCTTCGGTTTCTTCTTCCGTTTCTCCTGCGGTTCTCAGCAACACTTCGATTAGTTTCCTTCTCGGTTCTCTGTATCGTTCGCACGTATATAGTCTATGATATGGATTGTCTTCTTCTCCGTTAATTTCAATGCATTGTTCGCATCTCGGATCGTCGATATGTCTGATCTTTTTAAGGTAAGTTTTGAATCTTCCGTGTCCTGTTAGTAGTTGTACGACCTTTCTATTTACTCGTATGTGCATTTTTTGTCTTGCTTTAATGTCTGGAAGAAAGCTGAATGTGATTCTCCCTTTGTCGGAGTCTTCCCATCTTTGTTGCCATCTGTTTAATGTTCTGTCGTTTAAGTTTATCTTCAGTTGTCTCTTGCTTAGCCTCGGACGGCTTATTAGTCGAAAGTCATCGCATATGATGTCTTCGTTTTTCATGTGCTTTTTCGATTCCAAGCTTTGTAGGATTATCTCGTCTAGTGGTGGTATGCTGGCCAGAGCAGCAGCGGCCTCGGCCGAAGCGGTCGAGAAAGCACCGCATATAGTTCTAACAATTAAGCCTCTTACCGACTGTAGTTTCCTTGCGATTCTGCCTTGCTTGATGCATTCTCTAAATACATCAGCGCAATATCTATTATTGCTGTCTTTCTTCTTTCTAGCGGCGAGTCTGTATGGTAGTGACCAGGCATTTTCGATCAGGTTCTCCCTCACGAAAAGATCCCATGATTTTCTTTTATATTTATATATCTCCTTTCTGAGGGTATATTTAGCATTATCGTACGACGTCTTCCTTAAATTCCATTAGTAAGTTTAACTACGCTCATTTCTTATTCTGTATTTTGAAGGACGTGATTCATTAGTCTTAGAATTAAAAGACCGCAAAGATTAACTTGGCACAGCAAGTCGAGGTAAGTTTTTGTATTTTGAATATCACATTTCTGAATTTGGTATTCTACCCTATATAAGATTGAAATATTTCCACATCTTCATACACGTACCTTACGTACGTAAACAGATTTAAACACATATAACGTCCATCCAAGCTAAATTAAAACCTAGCGAATTTTTGAAATTTTGTTCTGAATTTTGGGCACCGATCGTAACACAAAAAACATTTCATCTATTTTTTTTTCTATAAACTATAACATTGTTACTAATTTTTTTGGACACCCTAAAAAAATTGAATAAGAATGTTTTTGTCAAGCTGACCAAAGGATTCTTGGTAACGGTCTAATCTCTTGAATTCTATACCGCATTCTTCGTCGCGATCACAATTTTATGATCTTATGATCCATTTCCACCTGCTTGACACAGGTGATAGGAGAAACGAAATTAATATTTTAGGTTATGTTTGATTGATTCGAACAAGGTAATGACAAACATTATCTATTCCCTTTATTATCGAATCGAAAGAACATTATTCTTTAAATACAATACGTTTTTGTCCAAGCGATCCAAGTCGATAGAATGCGGCCCTGATACCTTGTTCCCCTGAGTAGTACTTGGGCCTATATTAGGTGTTAGTTTCTTTATTATAAAAAATATATTGTTGGTACCTATTCATATTCGGTTTTAGGTTTAGTTTTACGTCAGTACACATTCTGACACATTTTTAGTTTATAGTTGTAATATTGTTTACTCTATGAATATTATGGCGCCAAATGATACTCGATATCGACGCGCCGAACTAAAATAATCAATCAATCTATGAATATTTTATGTACACAATGTGGCAAACATATATTATAGTCTTAATAATGAGGCATTTTCTAAAATCCTCATTATCTTTATATATTACCATATAAATAAATTAAAATTAAGTCAATTTTATATTATCTATATATAATATTAATGTTAAACTTTAAAGTTGCAAAATATACCGAGTCTAGATGTATAAGTAAGTACCTCTGCGATACATACAGGTGTGGTCAAAATATTCATTAACAAATTAAATACGAAGTCGTATACAAACCCACTAAACATTCGCCTAAATTGTGAGTGTTATGTACTTTAACTTGGCAAGGAAACTTACTTTTAGCACCGAGTGCGTCTAATCTAGCATTTATTTTGCTCGGTTGTGTATCCCAATTTGTAGTTATTTTTTATTTTAGCTTGTTTGAGTTAAGCATATATAGTTTTTTCTAAGAATCATGTACAATCGCGTCATAGTTCTTTCAACTGTTTCAATTTTAATCGTGTAAATTACATTTCATGAAGGGACCTGTTTACATAAAACGCTACGCTGTTACTTTGAATGTTGTCTGCATAAACTTGTCTTTTTTGTGGTCCTCGCGGATCAACGGAAATTACCACTATGACGTAATCGTAGATGACTTAGAAAAGCAATAACCCAATTTTATTGTTTATTGTAGTATTTGCATGTTTAAATAAATATTGAGCATTTATTTTTTTTTAATTTTATTCCTAGTTTAGCTCATCACTAGCATCCCCCACCCCCTTTAAGGGGGGTGGGGGATGCTAGTGACGGAATTCTTTGCTAAAAACTGTTGCGTACAGAACGAACAGTGAACCCCCCGTATATTGTCGTGATGCAGGAGGAAACGGTTCTCAGCCGTTGTCTAACCAATCGGGAGTTCGTCGGAGAAGCTCAGAATTATCCGACGACGGCCTTCGCAAATTATTGGTTGAATTTTGGCTATGATTTCTGGCGTGATTGCAGTTGACACTTTTCCGGAACCCTCGTCGTCTTCCAACAAGGTTTCACGGCCTTACGTCGAAAATTTGCGTACAGCTCAGGGCTTCGTTCCCAAATGCTTTTCAAATCATTTCGTATACAGTCAGTCCAAAAAGTCTCCATACACCACCTGCTTTCTATACTATTTTTCTGTTATGTTTAACTAATTAATTGGAACTATGAGAAAACATGTTTAAATTAATATTTGAAACTTAACCAACGAGGATTAGTATTAAAATCAACTACGGAACATTTTATTTAGAAGTTACATAATTGTTATAAAAATGTAAATAAAATTAATGTCAAAAAAAGTCTCCATACACTCAAGAACTGTACGTTATAATCAGCAGCATTTTATCAAGCTATCTATTGCTCGCTAAACTGAAAACAAATGAATAATTTTCGGTCATACTTTATAATCTGTCACTTGTTGCTAGTAATTTTGCAGTGGGTTTTTAAAGTAGTATTAAAAACCGGTCAAGTGCAAGTTGAACCTGCGCAATTAGTGTTCCGTACGTTGATTGCTTTTAAAATAAAAAAATTTGTTACAGATGTATAAAATGATCAGTGACTTCACAAAACACACCCCAAATGAGTTTTCAACAAAGTTTGTTTCCAATCTGATGACCTTGATTTTTTTTTTTTTTAAATACCAGAAAAATTATTAAAAGTAATGCACTCGTGATAATTTTCGTTCAATCTACACCCCGTGGAGAATATTCTGGAATTTTTTCAAAATTTTTTGATAAGGACTTCGAGATAAGGCGGGGGACAACGATTTTTCGCGATTTTTTAAAAATAATACAAAGAAAAGTGCGCGCAAGTATTACATTATATATACATTTTTTACTCGTGTTTTCACAAGCTTGCATTTGACACCACACTCGATGACCTAGTAAAAAATTTTTTTTTTCACTTCCGATTTTACCCCCCAAAACTAACCCCTTAAGTCAAAATTTAACTCTCAAAACTACATGGCTCTGATGAGCCATCAATTCCTATATTATTACCAAATTTCAACTTTCTATGTCGAATAGTTTCGGAGAAAATCGAGTGTGACAGACAGACACCGAAGTGATCTTATAAGTGTTCCGTACGGAACACTAAAAATGAGCGAGAGAAATTGTGAAATTCCATTTCAAGTTCTAAACATGGAAAATCGTACAGAAATTAGGAAAAATAGTTAAAAAATCACACGCTACTGTTCAGTACATTGTAAACCAGTATAAATCAACGATTTCCTATAAAATTCGACCACGCTCCGGCTGTCCCAAGAAACTGACTTCACGTGAAGAGGCCAGTATTAGACAAATAATTATAGATCCTAAGAAAACTGCACCAAAATTAAAAGAAGAAGTACGGGAACTATTTTCGGAAAATGTTTGTTCACAAACGGTGAGAAATCGTTTGCACAGGGCAGGCTATAAGGGGTGTACAGCCAGGAAGAAGCCGTTAATTTCGGAAGCTAATCGCAAAAAGCGGTTAGCTTCTACTAGGAAATACGTTACTAAACCTGAATTTTGGGAGTCGGTAGTCTTTAGTGATGAAACTAAAATTAACCTTTTTGGGGTCTGATGACAGAACTAAAGTTTGGAGAAAGAAGAATACTGGATTCGATATTAAAAACATTTGTTCCACGGTAAGACAAGGAGTGGTAGTGTTTTGCTTTGGGGATGTATGTCCGCTGAAGGGGTTGGAAATTTTCATTTTATTAATTGTACATACCATGGATCAGCATGTTTATCTGAACATTTTGAGAGACAATTTAAGAGAAAGTGTTCAAAAATTAGCACTCGAAAAAGATACATTTTCCAACAGAACATTGGTCCGAAACATACCGCAAACTTGGTGCGAGAATGGATGATCCGTAATGTGCGACAGCAGCTTCAACACCTCCGCAGTCACCCGATGTTAACCCCATCGAGCATTTCTGGGAGGAACTTAAACGCCGCGTTCGCAAATATAGTGTTTCAAATAGAGAAGAATTAAAAATCAGAATATTGAACGAATCGGAGAACATGCCAGCAGAAGTTACTAGAAAGCTGGTTGCAAGCATGACAAAAAGGTTACAGGAGATTATCAAGGCCAACGGTGGTCCCACTAAATATTAGTTTAAACAAAGTTGTTTTCCGTTAAACTATTATTGGTAATTGTTAAGTGTATGGAGACATTAATTTTATTTACATTTTTATAACAATGATATCTTCTAAATTCCGTAGGTGTTTCTAATACTAATCCTCGTTGGTTACGTTTCAAATATTAATTTAAACATGTTTTCTCATAGTTCGAATTAATTAATTAAACATAACAGAAAAATAGTATAAAAGCAGGTGGTGTATGGAGACTTTTTGGACTGTATTTCAGTAGCAGTTTTCTCGAATTAAAAAAGAAATTTCGTACGTACGCCCTGCTCTTTTTTCCCATCCATTTTAAAGACCTCTTTTGCGAAGGAGCATATAGAACAAACTGAACAAGTTAGCAACTTGAAATTTATTACACTACCTATCGGTGCGAGTCGATATTATTTCCGGTTTTTGCTGTAGGGTGTTAGCCATGTATTCATAGATTTCATTATAGAGCTTAGTATGAAAAATAAATAGCAAGTTTTTTCTAATAACTTGGCAGAACAGCCCAAAATCTGTAGTTTTCCGTACAGATCATTTCGGTGTCTGTCACACCCCCGATTTTCTCGGAAACTATTTGACATAGAAAATTGACATTCGGCACTAATATAGGAATTGATTGCCTCATCAGAGTTTCGAAGAAACGTGTAGTTTTGAAAGTTAAATTTTTGACTTAAGGAGTTAGTTTTAGGGGTTAATATCGGAACTGAGATAAAAAAATTACCAGGTCATCGAGTGGGGTGTCAAATGAAAGCTTGTAAAAACACGAGTTCAAAAATATATATAATGTAATACTTGCGCACACTTTGCTTTGTATTATTTTTAAAAAAATCGCTGTCCCCCGACCTTATCTCGAAAAGTACTGATCAAAAAAAAGAACCTTTATTAATTTATCTGGTATATAAAAAAAAAAAAAAAAAAAAATTTCAAGTTCATCAGTTTTTCTAATATTGGCAACATTGTTCTTACATTTTTAATTTAACTAAAAAATTCAAGCAAAAGTAGAAAAAAATAGGAAGAAAAATCGGCAACAATCAATAAGCAGAGCCCTAAAAGGTACTAGTAATACTATATTTTACTTACGATCACGTTTTGAAGCCGATTTCTAACAAACTGGATTTGAATACCTTCTAGCTTCACAAAATACCATCTATGTTATGTTTTAGTCTTACATATAAAGCGGCCCATAGACGGTCAATATTATTGCGCAATAATTGAGTTTGTGCAATATAATTGAACGTGTGTAGACAGTATTGAAAGGTTGTGCAATAGATTGTACGAAATCAAAATTTGTGGAAATATGTTGCGCAACTTGGAAAATACTGTGTCATCTGTGGACAGGGTTGTGCAATATCCCGTCAGTCGGTATCAACAGGTGGTAGCCGACGCATCGTGATGGCGGATAAAAAATTGGATAAACAGCACCGTTTATGTATTCCTTAAGGCAATTGATCAGAGCAGTGCAAGTTTCCATGACAATGCAACCTATTGACCGAGGTGAAACAGCAGTTAAAAACTTCATGTTTTCAAAGGTATTCCCCAGGTTGCGAGATACCGTAAGGTTATAGGTTGACTTGCAGGAATAGCATCGCGCATGGCAGTGTCCTGTTTCTCGATTTTAGGAATAACTAAAGCAAGGAGTTCATCGAATAATTCACCGTCCATGCGTAAAAAGTTGCGAATATCATTCGGTTCACACATTCTGAGTTCATTGAGTAATTTTTCGTGGGTGTACTCTCTATCAATAAACCACTGTTTGGCCCATTTCCTTCGTGTTTTCTTTTTCTTTTATTTTTTTTTCGCACTAATAACGCCCACAGCAATCAAACAACAGAGTTCAGTGTCACCCAACATGACTTTACTTCACAATACCGGCGGAGACTGACAATATTGCCAAGCATATTGTACGTCTGTACTGGTGATTGCGCAAAATATTGCACAACCATCAATATCGCCTCCATATGATTCTTTTTATTGTACAAACCCAATTATTGTGCAATAATATTGAACGTCTACGGGCAGCTGTCAAAATATTGTGCAATCTATGTTGCACAATAATATTGACCGTCTATGGGCCGCTTAATACACATACAATATAAGAATTTCAAGGTCATCAGTTTTCAGTAAAGATCAGAAAAAAAACTTTATTGAAAACTCATTTGGAGTGTGTTTTGTGAAATCATTGATCATTTTTGTACCTCCTTAACAAAAATTTGTATTTTCAAAGCAATCAACGTACGAAACACTAATTGCGCAAGTCCGACTTGCACTTGGCCGGTTATTTTTTATTATAATGTTAATACAGATAAGCCATGCTATCAGATGTTTTTTTTTTTCATCAAACTTCTATCTATGGTAAGATATGGAAAATTGCCGGACCTGTCACTAGGTTTAATGGGGAAAGTTTTGAGAAAAGCTTTCGTTTTGTGTTAGTATATGTTCCTATAAGAATCATGTCTAGGCAGAAAGATTCAATATTTACTTTGATGACTTTCACGTACCTATTTCCGCTTAGGTACCACATACCCTAGGCACATATCCTAAAACTGGTAGGTAAAGAAGTATAACTTATTAGCATGTTAGCAGAGATGAATGAGTAAGTAGATAATTTTTTTTCGTCTACGATATTAGTATTTTAAAGTCGATTAGAATGAATAGAATCTACATATCAAAGTTCTACATAGCAGTTCAACCACTAAAGTCAGTTACAATCTTAAACATGAACTAATAAAATATTAATATCACGAAACCAGCAAAAGTAGTGAGCTGCTTCAAAGGTTCGTCTATGCCGGCCTATTAATTGCAATTAGGACCGTCAATTTATTAGTATTATCTGAAACAAAAATATAGCGCGCATCCTGTACGACGGCGTGTGTAATGAACTCGGTATAAGTTATCTCCAAGAAGTTAAAGATGCGCTCAAAAATGTTTCTGAAGTTTTTTTCCACTTTTAGTTAATTTGTAGCGTTAAATTTTGTGCGATTAAATTAATTAATTACAACAATTAATCGATGTTCAAATTAAATTGTATTGGAATAGTTTAACGGGGGATTTGTTTGTCTCAGCAGACCAGGATAAGTCAATAGGTCTAACGATTTATCCAACATTATCTAAAATTTGTGTTGGTTAAACAAGAAGCTGCTCGAGGATAACGTTAATTATTCGTTTTTGGTTTT
Source organism: Pachyrhynchus sulphureomaculatus (assembly GCA_019049505.1). Taxonomy (NCBI): domain Eukaryota; kingdom Metazoa; phylum Arthropoda; class Insecta; order Coleoptera; family Curculionidae; genus Pachyrhynchus; species Pachyrhynchus sulphureomaculatus. Next base: position 194,256,332 of record CM032456.1, read on the forward strand.
TAAATATCCAAACCAGGTAATGATGTAGATGTTACTATTTTCATCATGGAAGGATGGCGATTAGTAGAGACCGGATTATATGCAACATAAAAATCTTGAAATATACATGAAAAATGCTTAAAATATGCATGAAAAGGGTCAAAATATGCAATATTAAATAATAATAAAAAGTAGTAATTTTTAGTTTTTTATTTCAAAATCAGCATAAAATTAACAAGTTATCGACGATGTTTAAATTTAATTAACAATTGTTTAACATTTTTTAAAATTATTTGACATTTGTATTCTTGTACACGTAAACAATAAGGTATTGTTCCAAATGTTGGGTAGTAAGATTGTGTCTCCGATCACTTAAAATATTTTTATAAGTGAAAAAAGACCGTTCCATATCCACTGAGGTAACTGGGCACTATTTGAATTTGGGTGCTCTGTTAGCACTTATTGTTTCTGGCAAAAGTTCACCCGTCCCTAATGGGACGTTTTATTAATATAAAACTATCAATTTGACACAAAGGTTCAAAGCCTGGGTTATTGCACAAAATGTTTTCAAACTTTTCTTTAACTCTACGCGGGAATACATCTGGCAATGTGGAGTTTATTTGACGGATTTTATACATTAACTGAATTGATTCGGTCAACGCCAAACCTCGAGTTTCAAGGTTTTTAATACCCGCAGGTATGTGGGAAAAGTGAGTGCTAATCATAGCTATGTTTTTAGTGTTCCGTACGGAACACTTATAAGATCACTTCGGTGTCTGTCTGTCTGTCTGTCTGTCACAACCGATTTTCTCCGAAACTATTTGACGTAGAAAGGTGAAATTTGGTAATAATATAGGAATTGATGGCCTCATCAGAGCCATGTAGTTTTGAGAATTAAATTTTGACTTAAGGGGTTAGTTTTGGAGGGTGAAGTCGGAAGTGAAAAAAAAAATTTTTTTACTAGGTCATCGAGTGTGGTGTCAAATGAAAGCTTGTGAAAACACGAGTAAAAAATATATATATAATATTATACTTGCGCGCACTTTTCTTTGTATTATTTTTAAAAATTCGCGAAAAATCGCTGTCCCGGGCCTTATCTCGAAAAGTACTTATCAAAAAATTTCGAAAAAATTCTGGAATATTCTCCACGGGGTGTAGATTGAACGAAAATTATCACGAATGCATTACCTTTAATAATTTATATGGTATATAAAAAAAACAAAAATTTCAAGGTCATCATATTTCAGTAAAGATTGGAAACAAATTTTGTTGAAAACTCATTTGGGGTGTGTTTTGTTAAGTCACTGATCATTTTATACCACCGTAACATAAATTTTGACTTAAGGGGTTCATTTCGGGGGGTGAAATCGGAAGTGAAAAAAAAATTTTTTTTTACTAGGTCAACGAGTGTGGTGTCAAATGAAAGCTTGTAAAAACACCAGTAAAATATATATATATATATATATATATATATATATATATATATATATATATATATATATATATATATATATATATAATGTAATACTTGCGCACACTTTTCTTTGTATTACTTTTAAAAAATCGCTGTCCCCTACCTTATCTCGAAAAGTACTGATCAAAAAATTTTGAAAAAATTCTGGAATATTCTTCACGGAGTATAGATTGAACGAAAATTATCACGCGTGCATTACCTGTAATAATTTATTTGGTATATAAAAAAAAAACAAAAATTTCAAGGTCATCAGTTTTAAGTAAAGATTGGGAACAAACTTTGTTGAAAACTCATTTGGGGTGTCTTTTGTGAAGTCACTGATCATTTTATACCACCCTAACAAAAATTTTTATTTTAAAAACAATCAACGTACGGAACACTAATTGTGCAAGTTCAACTTGCACTTGACCGGTTTTTTTAATATCAGAACGCTCAAACAAATATTCTTGGAAACTAACTACTTATCACTTAATATCCCGACCAAGAAACAAAGGAATAAAATACCGTCGTAATTTTGGGTATTCCCTTGGCACTATAACCTAATCGATATTTAGACTATTGCAGGTAATGTTCTAAATATGCAAATCCATATGAAAATATGCAAATGCATATAATCCGGTCTCTAGCGATTAGCCTAGGAAGCGACGTCAAACATGGACACTATTTATTTTCTTATTATATTGTGACTTATATTGAGTGATTGCAGAAGTCCATGCCCGTTTAGAAACCAAATTAAATACACCTTCTCATGGAAAGTAGTATTTATTAATCAATAATTTACTCTACATCATTTTTTATAACTGTCTCCCAAGTTTTTGAATTCCTTCTTTGTAGTAACTGCGTGATTTCTCTTCAAAGAAAATCGTAAGGTAATTTTTGACTTCTTCCGTAGAATCAAGTTTTTTGTCATTTAAATTATTTTACAGAGAACGAAACAGATGGAAATCTGAAGGGGCAAGATCAGGGGAATACGGCAGGCGCTGAAGCATTTCTCATTTTAATTCTCTAAGTTTTTGCAGTGTCTGTTTAGCAATATGTGGTTTAGCGCTATCATGGTGGAAGATGATGACTTTTCGATTGACCAAATTTGGACATTTTGCCTGGATTTTAACATTGAGTTGGGTGAGTTGCTCACAGTACTTCTCTGCAGTTATTTGGTCACGTGAAAGAAGCTCGTAAAAAATTATTCCTCTGTAATCCCACCAGACACATAACGACGCTTTCATTGGATGGAGTTCAGCCTTTGCCATAGATTATCCTCTTTCACTTCCATGCTTCCAACTTCTTTTTCTTATTATGTTGTTATACCGAACCTATTTTTCATCTTCAGTTATGAATTGGTCCAACAAAGGTAGGTTTTATTGACGGGCGGGGAGAAAAATGGCTGTGGAAACACAATTCAGTTTGATCTGTTCTGTCAAAAAGTGCGAAACCCATATATCCAGTTTCGAAATGTATCCAAGTTGCTTTAAATGACGAAATGCAGTCGAATTGTCAACATTTAGTCTCTCACCAATCTGTTCAGTGGTAATCCATGGATTCACTAAGTCACGGAGAAAGTCATTATCAATGCCGGATGATCATCCAGAGCGAAATTTATCGTTTAGATTGAAGTCATCATTTCGAAATCGACCAAACCACTCTTTAACTGTCCTAAGAGCAGAAACACGATCCAAATAAACGTCTTGAAAATTTTTTGTTTCAGTTCCAACACTCACTCCCTTTTTAAATTCATATAACACAATATGACGAAATGTAACTTTTCATTTTGAATTGCACACAAACTAAAGAATTTTTTAAGGTTATGTTAACTCACGACACATTTAGATAACTGTCAGTTAACAATATGATTATAAGAAACATCAGCACAGTCAAAAGTATATGCTTCTGCCATCTATGAAAATCGGGCAAGTACTTTTGCAATCACCCAATTGGTGACGACTTTAACGTTGGTAGCCCTTACACAGAAAATTTTACCGTAAAAGTCCTTAAAACTTTATTATTTATTATAACACTTAATATAATCGGTACCTGTTATCAGGGGAACCACTGACTCAAGAAATTGTTTCACTTTAGCTAATAATACGTGATATATTTCACGTTCATATAGTTTATATTTTAAAAATCTTAATTGTCCTTTGTTTGATAATTATGTTTATCTCAAACTTCATTAAAAATACTAAATGGAATAAATTTTTGCCCGATTATATGTTGATTAATTCAATCAATATAGTATGATTGTCATTAGTTATTATTCTGCATATGTAGTTTGAGCATAATTTCTATAGTATTAGGGTTACGTAGGCGTGTCCATTTATATTTAATATATTACTGTTATAGAATTTAAGTGCAATGTTACAATAAACAAATTGTCTGGAAATAAACTACAATTTTTAAAGATATTTGACAAGTAAGTACAATTTTTTTTTGTAGGAATAACGCTGAACATTAACGAAGGAGACTGAAACTCGTAACCTGTGTGGTTACGTTGCGTAAACCGAAAGTTCATTATTATATATATATATATATATATATATATATATATATATATATATATATATATATATATATATATATATGTATGTATATGTATATATATATATATACATATATATATATATATATATATATATATATATATATATATATATATATATATATATATATATATATATACATATATATATATATATATGTATGTATATGTATATATATATATATATATATATACATATATATATATATATATATATATATATATATATATATATATATATACATATACATACATACATATATATATATATATATATATATATATATATATATATATATATATATATATATATATATATATATGTATATATATATATATATATATATATATATATATATATATATATATATATATATATATATATATATATATATATATATATATATATATATATATATATATATATACATATATATATATATATATATATATATATATATATATATATACATATACATACATATATATATATATATATATATATATATATATATATATATATATATATATATATGTATATATATATATATATATATATATATATATATATATATATATATAAATAATTTAGTTTCAATAAAGAAGATTTTAAACAAAGATGAAATATTAGTCTAGAGACACAGACAGTGTTAAGGCTAGAGATCGGCGATTTGTGGGGGACGACCATAGAGATATTAGAATAGAGGAGGTAAGTTCTCGCGAGAAGCGTAACGCTCATAGAAGAAGAAAGAAATATTATGTATCATTCTGTCTTTCTTACTCGGCGCACGCCCACAACTCTAAGTTAGAGTGCGTACCCGTGCGAAAGTGTTGTGGGCGTGCGCCGAGAAAGAGAGACAGAATGACTCATGTTATTTCTTTCTCTTTCTAACGACTTCTTGCTTTCGCTTACAGCAGGCTCTATACTTTATCTCCTCTATTCTAATATCTCTATGGGCACGACATAAATAACAGGAGCGGATTTGTTCGTATACAGAATTTTTTTTTACTAAAGTAATAGTCATAAAATTTTTCAGTGAGGTATAATAAAACATCATTACGTATAAGGTAAAGGACTCAGTTATTGGCCGTGGCCCAGTTTCTGACCTTTTCAGCTTTATTCTGAATTAAAAAAAAAAAACTTTAGCTTTAATATTTAAATAAATTTTATTAAAACAAAAAGTAAGTTATTCTGTGCCTAATTAACGGCAATTACATCAACATCAATAATAACAACTAAATAAAAAAAGTCTTAAAGATTGAAGTGACTGTGGAAGCCATTTTTTAGTTATAGTCTAAGCACTTTTTATAAGAGTGTATGACGATTGAATCGGCTGATTTTTTATCATGTAAGTATGAAAATGATGTAATGATGAAAATATAGTGATTGAACATTCAACAATAGAAAAAGTAAACACGTACATCTATCTGGGCCAAATAATAACGATGGGAAAGGAAAACCAGCAGCTTGAAATAGAAAGAAGGATACGTATGGGAGGGGCAGCATATGGAAAATTGAAATATGTACTGAATATGAACATTCCTCAAAGATCAAAAACCCAAATTTATAATCAATGTATCTTACCAGCTACAACGTATGGAGCCGAGACATGAGTTTTAACTAAAAGAACAATAGAAAAACTACAAGTTCACCAACGAGCAATGGAAAGAAAGATGTTGAGTATTACTTTGAAGGACAAGAAAACTAATAAATGGATTAGACAACAAACAAAGGTGGATGATATCACCAAACGGATAACATCTCTGAAATGGAGCTGGGCCGGCCATGTAGCGAGAGCGACGTATAAATGAAGTGGCAAGATCACTAGGTGGAGACCATGGGGTGAAAAGCGAAGCATAGGAAGACCCCAACAGAGATGGAGCGACGATCTAAAGAGAATCACAGGGCTTAACTGGTATCAACAAGCACAACATAGAGAAAAATTGAATGATTTGAGAGAGGCCTATACCCGATAGTGGGTAGAGAGCGGCTGAAGGAAGAAGAAGTCTGAAAATGGAATAAAAAATATATGGATAGTTTAGTTAAAAAATTTTATAAAACATATTAAAAAAAATTGGGGGTTGGGTTGTTAGAATATAGGGTTCAATAACTAGGCCCAATTTTGCAGGTATGTTGTAGTTATTGACCCTCAAATTCTAACCTATTACAAACAAGGTTATCTGTTTATTGACAAATCGCTAAAATGTCAAAATGTAAATATTTATTATAATAATTTATTATTTTTGACTATTTTTTATTATTACAGTAATAAATTAACATTAAATATTTGTTTTAATAAATAAAAAGTTATATTTGTCATTTTAAAAAATATTTTGAATAATAAAATAATGATTATAAAAAGAATTTTCGACATGGAGTCTTGGTACCTGGCATTGATGATTGTATGGACGTTGTAGATGAGGAGCTAGTTGATGATCCAGCAAGCTTGCGAGACTTTCAATGAATCTCTATCGCCCGATACAAAAATGACACCTCCTAATGTACTTCTTCCGTTTAAGAAAGCTTTGTTTTGGCCTTCGAATGATAAATCTCTTCAAAAACGAAAGGCTAAAGAAAAATTACCAACCTTTTATACCTCTGATACGTGGCAGAAATATTATAAGAGAAGAGAAGCAAAAAAACAAAAAATTGAAGATGAAAAAGAATTAAAAGAAGCTGAAAGGTTAAGAAATAAATCACTTAAAGAAGCGAAAATGAAAATTAAAAAAGAAAAAAATTGAAGAAAGAAAGGTTGCTAAAACTAAAAAAAAAATAATTTTAAAAAATTAAACGAAATGTTTTGTTTATATTAATATTTTATACCATGATGTGTATTACTTATGTTTTAAAATTAGAAGAAAATGTTTTTTTTTTAGAATAAATATTTAATTTTTATTAAATTAATGATTTTAATTTATTTAAACTTGATAATAGTTAACGTTTTACATAATATATATTTTTTAAATATAAGGGTCAGTAACTCGGCCACTGTGAGGGGGCCAGAAACTACTACATGAGAATTTGTGATGGTCAGAAACGGAGTTCTTGAATATCGGTTTTTAAAAAATTAATTAAAATTAGTAATTTAGTTCTAATAATTATACTACGCATACAATCTTGTTTAGAAAATTCTAAACTGGTTGATAAAATCATTAAACTTTTCTTTAAGTTAAATCTTTGTTTTATTGCAACATCAACTGTTAGGTCAAAAACTGGACCCCTTACCTTAATACCACAATAACCATTGGTAACAGGTGCAGGTGAACTCATTCCACGGTCAATATCAACTGCCAAAATTGAACAAAGTATTATTTACTGTAGTTATTTACTGTTCTTTGATCTCTCGAACCATTTCAAGACCCGACATTAATTTTGTTTATATTTTTATAACAATGATGTAACTTCTAAATAAAATGTTCCGTAGTTGTTTTTAATACTAATCCTCGTTGGTTAAGTTTCAAATATTAATTTAAACATGTTTTCTCATAGTTCTAATTAATTATAACAGAACAATAGTATAGAAAGCAGGTGGTGTATGGAGACTTTTTGGACTGACTGTATAAAATATATATATATATATATATATATATATATATATATATATATATAGAAACACACACACATATACATACATACGTACATACAAATCAATTTTTTGAGATGTACCCTTTTACTTTTCCTCCCCCACCTCTTTTATGTTTTACTATAAATATATGTACCTAACAATTCTTTATTATCTCAACAAAAAACCAGGAAAAAATATCATATTGCATAAAAGATTTATCGGAGGACGAAGCTGGACCCACTTTTTCCAGCCAAAAACGGTAGTTTTACGAGTTTTTGAATAAATAAGACCGTAAGTTTTGGTTGCTATGCCTCTGACCAAGTTATTTTTGAAAAATTTAGGCCTTAATAAAATATTACGAGGACAAACGCCTCGCTTGTATTTGAACAAGCTAAGACATTTTCAAAGTTCAAAAAAAAAAAATCGAAATCCTGATGGATAGACGCTATTATAGGAGCTACATAAAATTCGTACCGGATGACTGAAATCTTTTTTTTTTATGTTTTTCGACCCGTAGAATCCGAATTTGCCATTCTCGAGCTCCCATAGTGTTCGGCGGGCCTATTTTCCTATTTTCTATGAAATATGCAGATAGTTGCAAGAAATTCATACGATAAGTACTTTAAAATTTTTTTTTGTCCATTTTTATGATAGAAAATATGCTATTTATTAAATAGAAGCCGTTATTTGCCCCTAATGTATATCTTAATTTTTGAGAATGGATTGAGTGGATACTAATACTGGGAGATCAAAAATTAGATATATAAGCTAGTTCGTTTTGTTTGGAGAGATTTTGGATAAGAGATAATTTGTGTACGTCTTTTGAAAATAGTCTCTTTAGTTGTTTAAAGCTTGGCTGTAATGATTATTTTTTTGGGCAGCATTCATTTTAAAATAAAAGGAATCTAATTTCAGCTCAAAAAATGAAAAGAATACTGAAGAGTTATTTAGTTGTTAAAATAAGATTAAATATGTTACAACCTGTGCGTCCTGAAAGAAAGAGCGAGTAGTTCAGTAAAAGGCTGCATTAGCACAGAGAAAAGTATATTACCAAAATAAAAATCCTTGCAGTTATTACACTCTTAAAATTACATTAACTAAATAAAGACCCCTTATATTATGAGAGTGTGCACATTTAAACTAGAGTTCTATTAATTACTGATCCTAAGTGTAAAAAAAAAGGCTTTTAAAAAAAACACGATCTAAAAGTTTGTAAAATTAACTCCGTGGATTACACGTGTTGAGTAGTCGTTGGAAACACACTTATAGACAGGAAATGAGATATTTAAACTTATAACTTACTGATTGACTTCTCCTCGTCGGTTTTCCATAAGCTGCTTGGCCTCTCCTGGTGAGATTCTCATCAAAATATTGTCTCAGCCACCACTCTCCTAGGTTCATTTGGGTAGCTAATCACTTTTTGACCCGAAATACCTTAGGATGAGCAGAATATTTTAAGATTGGAAAAAGGCATCAAACTTGAGATTTATAAACAACACCCACTTGGTGACAAAAAAAATGTATGCTCTACGGCATGACGGAAGAAAAAAAATCCTACTACGGCCTGGTGAAGGAATAAGCCGTTACAGCATCACGGTGGAAAAAAGCCACTACGGCGTGCTGGAGGAATAAGCCACTACGGCATACTGGCGGAAAAAGCCACTAGGGCATGGCCGAGGAAAAAGCCCTTAAAAATTCCATCTGGCCGTTTATATATCTTTTGCCCCTTCTTCAAAGTGAAATCTTTCAAATGGCTCACTTCCGAGATGCAAAATCAATGCAAACTAAATAAGTTAAGTCAGCAACACGTTATACAGGGTTGAAATACACTGTTCAAAAATTTAAATTACTGTTTTAAGTTACACCGCGCAAAAATTGAAATCAGTACAATAAATATAAAAATGTAATAAAACATAAATTATAGAAAGAAAAACAATGTCGTAACATGATCTTAAAATCTAGAAAAAAATGAATGTTACAGTGTATTAAAAAAAGAAATATTTTCCAGCATATTTTTTATAATAAAAATGCACAAAAAAAATTTTAAAAGTACTTATTGGCATAATATTTCATAGAAAATAGGAAATTAACCCTTTTCGAACGTAATTATACTTGAAGATTCCGAAAATTTTCATTTTGTTGCTAAAAGCTAGTACTACAAACAAATACCAATTTGGGCCTAATTGGGCCCATAGCAATAGACCCAAATGATTTTGTTCGTTGGGACTAGTTGTTCCGAATTCCACGAATTCGATTACCTATGAAAATGGTTAATTTGCATAAAAAAAGACTTTTTCGGACCAATGGCGAAACGCCCGAACACTCCGAGCATAGCAACGATTTCAGTCATCTGGTACGAATTTTATTTAGTACCTATAATAACGTCTATACTATCAGAATTTCGTAGGACCCAGAACTTTGGGACTTACGGTTTTATCTATTCAAAAACTCGAAAAACGACCGTTTTTGGCTGGGAAAAGCGGATTCAGCTTCGTCCTCTGGTATTAGCGGCGTCTGCCTTTTGCAGGTTCCCTCTTATTTTATCAAGAACATACTAAATTTATTGGTTCTATATGGTTAAATAACAGTCTATTTTCGAATCGATGTTTTTTGGGCCCTAAAGGTGGGCACTCCAGGGCACGGAAGCCGCAAAATTAACGTTAAAAGCTTTTATTCGACTCACCCGATACAATGAACAACTAGGCGGACAGTTAGTCGACAGGTCAAAATTTCGGGTCGCCCCCTTGGTCTATAAGCAACTCGCAAACGATTTAATTTGCTAACTAATTTAATAGTAAATCTTTTTCAAAGTTTTAAAAGCACTTTCGACATATTGTTGGTTAATGTTTTAAATGTTTCAAGGGTTGTAAGAAAAATCTTTAGCTCTCAAAGCATGAGGTCATTGTTCGACAATAAATTATAGGTAACAACATCGCTCTGTGACATGACAATTCCCGGGTAAAGCTGAACCGGCTGGTAATTTTTAAAAACATTTTTGTAATTTTAGGTCTTTCAAAGAATACCTACAGTCCAAAAAAATACGAATATGACATCAGATAAAGAAGTAATCCAAACTTTAAAAAAGCTAAACATAAACGGCCGAAAAGATATAAACATTCTTTTACTTGGCGAGACAGGAGTTGGAAAATCCACATTTATTAACTCGATTTTTAATTATTTACAGTTTGAGAATTTTCAAACTGCAGAAAAGGAAAATCTTAATGTTTTGATTCCTTCATCTTTCGTTGTCTATGATAAAAATGGGAAGGATAGATATCTTGAAATTGGATCAAAAGACGATACAAATGAATCGTTAGAGGTGGGCGTTTCAGCTACTCAAGGAGTCAAAACCTATTCTTTCTATATTCAAAAAGGGCAAGTTTTGATTCGTCTAATTGACACTCCAGGTATGGGAGATACGCGAGGAATTGAACAAGATAACAGTAATTGCGAAAACATTTTAAATTATATCAGTCATATAAATGAATTACACGCAATCTGCTATTTATATAAACCACAACAATCCAGGGCAACGGTTTTTATTTTAAATATTGCGTAGCTCAGATTATGTCAAGACTGGAAAAATCAGCTTGTCAAAACATAATTTTTGTATTTACCAATTCAAAGGCTAGCAACTATTCTCCTGGTGATACGTTCCTACTCTTGAAAGAAATGGTAAAAGAAATTAGCGCAAATCCAGCACAAGCAAAAATTCCATTGGATAAGAACGTGTTTTGTTTGGACAATGAGGCATTTAAGACTTTGGCAGCAATTAGAAATGGAGTAAGATTTAAGGAAGATGTAAGGCGTGACTGTATAAAAAGCTGGAAGAAATCTACCGAACAGTGCTGGGGGTAAATATTGCTCTTAATTTCTAATTTAAGTATAAGATGAAAAATAATCGGTGAAAGTACAACCAAGTTATACTGGGTTGTTGAAAACATTACATTATTGAGATTACTTTACCGCTTATTTTACCCGACGAACGCAAACTTTGTGCTTATGTAGTATCCAGAACTTCTAAGGACTCTATAGTACAGTGGGACCTCCGTTATCCGGGTAATGACGGGGAGGGGGATCCACGGATAGTCGAAAAACACCGGATAAACGAATCACAATTTTTTATTGATTAAATGTGCTAGGTAGAAATGTTAATTAAGAAAAAGTGGGTAGAAGATATTTTTTTTTAATAAGAAATAAAGGTTTTACATTGTTATTAATTTTTAATATGTATACAAATGTACATAATAATTAAGTTGGGAATGTGGAATCTTTGGCACAATGATACTAATCACTATATATCACCACTACACCAAACACTTTATTTTTGCACTCGACGCGCGTTTTGCTAACCATGTCAGCTTCATCAATCAGTCAATCATCGCTCGTGATGAAGCTAACATGATTAGCGAAACGCGCGTCGTGTGCAAAAATAAAGTGTTTGGTGTAGTGGTGATATATACTGAGTAATACATAATAATGGTATTAAATTTTCATTTAGAGGAAAAATCGGTAATTTTACTTGGTTTTTTATTAAAGATTTCTGTTCTAATATCCGTTCTCATGGCCCGTAAAGCGATGATTCTGCTATAATCGGCGTTCTCCTGTTCAAAATAATTGAACATAAGTTCCGTCGCGTCTAACGCTTGATTGTGTTTAATTTTCTTCGTTTCCGAAGCAATAAACGAATCTTCGTTGTCATCGCTCTCGTTTCCATTGTCAGTTTGCGAAGAGATCGATGGCCCGTCTTTTCTATGGAGATCTGCTAGTTCGGTTTCTGTTAGTTTTTCGAAACCCGCTTCGTTCATGTCACTTTATCATATCATCCCTGTGAACATGGATGAAATCCAGAAGAGCTTTAGCGATGTCGAGATATGAGTCAGTTTCAATATCTTCTGAAGTTTGCGGGATTAAATCTTCTTGTTCTAATATTTTCGCCTATGAAAATTTTAATGTTGTAGGGGGTACATTAACCCAGGCATCATACACAGCAAAAATAACGTCTTTTATTTTCCACCATCTTTTATTGACTCGGTGCTACTATTTTCGTCGAGTAAAAATCGAAGGAATATTTTTTTGTATCTTTGTTTTAAACTTGATATTAGCCCTTGATCCATCGGCTGGATTAATGACGTTACGTTCGCTGAAAGATAATGAACGGAAATTTGTCCATCTTCGGTAGCCAAGATTGATTCAGCTGGATGGGACGGAGCATTATCGAGCAATAAAACAGCTCTAAGGGTAGACCTTTATCTTTTAAGTGTTGACGTACTGAAGGTACAAATTTGTCTTTAAACCACGACGTAAAAATTGCTTGATTCTTCCAAGCTTTTGGATGATTATAATAATCGCAAGGAAGCCTTCTAATTTTAGTTCCTTCAAACGATCGAGGTTTTTTTTGCTTTCCCTACAACAATTAATTTTAACTTGTGTTCTCCTGAAGCATTAGAACAAGTCATAATTGTGAGTCTTTCTTTGCTGGATTTGTGACCAGCAGAAGATTTTTCGGACTGGATAGCTAAGATTTTTGAAGAAAACATTTTCCAAAACAATCCTGATTCATCTGCATTATAAATTTGATCGGGGATTGAATTAAATATTGTAACTAAAAAGTTTAAATTTTCATGAAACCAAAATGCTTTTTCACTCACCATTTGCCGGGAATAGGAACTCCCTTCGCGCGTTTTTGCATGAACCATTGATATACCGCTTGGTCGACGTCTTTTAATGTAGAGTTCTTCATTGTTTTCCGAAACGGACATGTCGTTTGTGCCGACGACGACACGAAGTAGAAAATGTCTTTTTTCTTCACCATCTCGCGAAGAGTTTGCTCGCCACCTCCGAATTCAGCGGACCTTTTTTCAACTTTTTATTCAATTGTTAACACGACACGTTTTCTTTTTTGCGACATTTTGGTTGTTTTAGGATGGAGAGCAAAGCACAACTAAGTAAATAATTTTCTTCAGCAGACAAACAGCTCAGTAGGAGTTTCACAGAAACGACTTTAATATTACCGTTATTGGAATATGAATTGAACGGTGGTAGTTTCCCGAAACACTTCATTTTCCCGATACCAGCTTGTCGTGTTTTTTTTCCATTTATTCTTTTATATAATACAAAATAGTAATAAGTGTTAATAATAATTTAAATATGTAATATGAATTTTATATATTTTTTAATGAAAATAATACTTATTTAATGCGAAATGGGGTTAAAAAACACCTTAATAAAAAAAAAAATCAACTACTCGGGACCCCGGTTGATTGGATCCCCGGATAATAGAGTCCCGGATAACAGAGGTCCCATTGTATATAAAATAAATATTTTATTTTTCAAATCCAAGCTTTGTTAAAACTTATGGAAAATTCACTGACATTCATAATTTCAAAAAAACTTTTGATTAGGGTTTGGATAGGCAACGTATTACCGCAGAAAATATGGCTATCGCCACAGAACAAACACATAAAACAAAACGTCGCCGCTGAACGAAGCCGGCTGGCTGCCACCGAATCATTACAATGTGCTCTGTGTTTCTTAGAGATGCGGCACATATTTTTCCTTATTATTTTTACATTGAATACAAAATTCTACTTGCTCGCCTTCTCTGAGAAACTCGACGTATTTGTCTTTTTGAAGCAGTGGTTATATTTTCTGTAGTATTACTAAATGACGAGGTGACTTTTTGTCCACCGGATGTCTCCAAGTAGAAATATTTATTAAAAATATCTTATAATGATGTCACCTAATTTTCCTAAATAGTAATGAAAGACTAATTTTGTCAAATTTCCACTTTATTTAGTTTCACTGATATAAAATGATATTTGAATATTAGTGTTGTTACATTTATACAAATACCCTAAGGTAGATAGGTAATAAAATTAATACTATATGCTAATGAATATTGCTGGGAAATCCATTCTGAATATTAATTGTATAAATTGAGTAAAGGAGAGTTACCATGGGCCAAACAGGTATCTTTTTGTTCGTTTAAGATGATGTCTGAATTTTTAATTCTATTTATTTCTAAATTTTTTAATAGGTTTAATTTTACGCCTTTGTTTTGTATGTGTAGAATTTTAAATTTATCGTCAAAAAGATGATTTGATTCTGTTAAATGATTACTGTACGCTGAGTCAGTTTTGTTTTTTAAATAGCTTCTTTTATGTTCTGAAATCCGAGTTTCGAATGAGCGACCTGTCTGACCTATGTAACTTTTTTGACAAGAACCACAATTCAATTGATACACTCCAGATTTTTTTGATCTATTTTGTTTTTCCCTTTGCGTTTTTTAATGAATTTTCCTAACGAGTTGTTTGTTCTAAAAGCTATGTTGATATTATATTTGTTGAAGTGGTTTTTAATTTTCTCTGACGTGTTACCAAAATAGGTTAAAACATTATATTTTTTCCCTCTATAAAATCCTTAAGAATTTAGCAAATGACTTTTTGAAGAGAGACGACTTATTTACAAATTACGTTTCGTATAAAGAGTGCGTCATGGAAAAATTAATATTGCCATCGTTAGTGCCTTTAAAAAGTGTTATTTCAGATCTTATATTTGAAAGATTTGCATCTGAAGGCATAACTTTGAAAGATCTAAAAGGTTCTTGATAAATTGGGTGCCACAGGAATAGTGCAGTTATTATCTAGTCGAAAAGACGATGGCAAACCACGTGTAACCAAATATACGCGAGTAGTAAAAAGTAATTAATTACTTTACAAATAGTTTATAGTACTTTATTTATTTATCATTAGTATCATTAATTATTTCTTTAGTTTTACGGAGAAGATTTATAAAACCGTTTTTTAATGTATATTTAATATTGTTATCAATTGATATATAACAGTGTTGATAAATTATTGAACTTACAAACTTAAATTATATCAATAATAAATATCAATCTTTTAAATACTAAAGAAAATAATCATCGCGTTACGGGCCATGAGAACGGCTGTTAGAACAGAAATCTTTAATAAATAACCGGTCAAGTGCAAGTTAAAATTGCGCAATTAGTGTTCCGTACGTTGATTGCTTTTAAAATAAAAAAATTTGTTACAGAGGTATAAAATGATCAGTGACTTAACAGAACACACCCCAAATGAGCTTTCAACAAAGTTTGTTTCCAATCTTTACTGAAATCTGATGACCTTGACATTTTTGTTTTTTTATATACCAGATAAATTATTAAAGGTAATGCACTCGTGATAATTTTCGTTCAATCTACACCCCGTGGAGAATATTCCAGAATTATTTCAAAATTTTTTGATAAGTACTTTTCGAGATAGGGCGGGGGGGACAGCGATTTTACGCGATTTTTTAAAAATAACACATGTTATGTATATATATATATATATATATATATATATATATATATATATATATATATATTTTACTCGTGTTTTCACAAGCTTTCATTTGACACCACACTCGATGACCTAGTAAAAATTTTTTTTTTCACTTCCGATTTCACCCCCCAAAACTAACTTCTTAAGTCAAAATTTAACTCTCAAAACTACATGGTTCTGATGAGGCCATCAATTCCTATATTATTACCAAATTTCAACTTTCTATGTCAAATAGTTTCGGAGAAAATCGAGTGTGACAGACAGACAAACACCGAAGTCATCTTATAAGTGTTCCATACGGAACACCAAAAATAATAAATATTAAGATACAAATTCAAATTTTTAATTAATACATTTAATATTTTTATTTAATGATTATAGATAAAGTTGATAAATATATTGTGTTCATTAAATAAATTATTTAACCTACAAATGAATTTCTGTTTAAAAGTTAACCATTTTAAATGCCGTTTGAATGTTTACGCGTAAAATATGACGACATACAGCGTTGTCAAATTGTGATATTAGTCCTTCACTACGCGATTATTATTTTAAGCAAATATGATCTTTAAATATATAAAATTTTGTTTTAAAATTATTCCAAATTTTTTTTTTTTTACTTAATATTAGTTTTTTAAAAAATTCGTAAGAAAAGTTCTTAAGATATACACGAAACTATGCTTTTTTATACTTCATTGACCTATTGCATGTTAATTATGTGCACTTTAATTAAAATATCTAGTTTCGCAATCGGTCATTTTTTTTTAATTAAATAAAAAACATTTAGATTAACATCATATTTCAATTTCATCAAATTCTTAAGCAAAGTGGAATTACGAGTGAACTACCTTAATTTATATCAATAATTCACAAAAATTTATCAAAGATGTTAAAACTGTCTCTTTAATTTTATTTTAGGTTGATAGAATACATATTGAGTTTAAAACCACACTACGTTAGACACACTTCTGCTATAAATGAGGCACGAAGGATTATTTATCAGTTAGCTCAACCTATGGCCGATATTGCTCAGCTGGTCAATGATAATATCCACTTGTTGCAAAACCATGAAGCTCAATTAAAGGCATACAGACAGAACTTAGATGAGTTAAAGAAGAGGTTATATATCCCAGTTATTGATTTAGAAGTGACTAAACTTCCACAACCAGTAACAGTGTGTACTGATTTAACATGTGCTGAAATCTATGTGGTAATAAGTAGTTATACATATGTCTATATAATTTACTTTTTGATTTTTGTTGATTTAGCACAGGGGTTGGCAACCTATGGCACGCGTGCCATCTCTGGCACGTCAAGCAATTTTGAATGGCACGCGTACCTATTCAAAGTTTACACATTAATTCTGTAATCTGTGACATATTTCGAAATTAAGTAAATAATCGAAGACAGTATTACTTTAACGATACAAACAAAAACGATATATTATATAGGTCACTAGGTATTATTACCAAAAATTACAAAATATATATTTTGTAATTTATAATTTTACTGAATGCTTTGGTTTGGCTTTAATTTCGGCGAGTATTAAAGACGGCAAGCTTCAAAATATAAGCCTAGGCAAAAACACAAATAAACGTCCTCAATTCAGATCAAAAGAGCCGCTATAAGGCGGTTTTTGTTTGACTTGACTTCAATCTTTCCGACGCGCGCCGCAACTCTTTTTATATTGACGAACCTTAGTTTTTGTTAGATTTAACTTCTAGGCGGCCCTTTGATTGCAATGGGCGCGTTGTAGATAATAATTTTGTTCTAAGAAATTTAATAAACGTAATTATTGGAATTTTCTGGAAACATTATTTTTCTATATATAGCAAGCGGCTACACGTTTAGATCATTTAGTATAGAAGTAACATCCTTTCCAGTCAATAGTCGTCGAAAAGTTTAAAAATTAAAATTACGTTGCGTTATGGCCGCGAAGAAACAGAAGGTAGACGTTCGATCATTTCAAACTTCATGGACAACAAATTACGGTTTTGTACAGCAAAACGATCGGGCCATTAATGTCCTATGTCGGGAAAGCGTAGTTTTCCGGACATCTAGTGTTCAACGACATTTCCAAATAAAACATGATTCGCATTTAAAGATAACGCTGGTAAAAGGGAGGCAATACAAAGAGCAAGTAAACAATACGAGAAACAGTCAACATTCTTTAGCAAAGTTTTCCAAGGAAAAAATCAGGTAACTGAATGCAGTTTCAAAATTGCACAATCGTTGGCACAAAAGGGTAGCCGTTCACTGACGGAGAATTTATGAAGCAAACGTTTTTGAGTACTGGCGAGATTTTATTCGACGACTTGCCCAATAAGGATACAATATTGGCCAGGATTAGGGATATACCGGCATCAGCGCGGACCATCGAGAGACGAATTACCGAAATGACACAAAATGTCCAAAAACAGCAGAGAGACGCTATCAAACGGAGTTTTGTATTTAGTGTAGCATTGGATGAAAGTGTCGATATTAATGACATTGCCCGTCAGGCAATCGTTGCGCGATACTTCGATGATGGCAGTGTGTATGCATTGCAGGGAACTACAAGAGGAGAGGATATATTTTTAGAATTTGTTAAACATTTTGAAAAGCGGAACATTGATTTAAATAAATTTTTTTGCGTAACGACAGATGGCGCTCCTGCTATGATTGGGAGACATAAAAGATTTGTTTCCCTTCTTATTGAACGCATGGGTCGATCAGTTCTGAATTTTCATTGCATAATTCACCAAGAGAGTTTGTGCGCTAAAATCTCCGCTGGAATCCGTGATGGATAGGGTGGTTAAAATAGTTAACTACATTGTCGGTCGTTCTTCACTGATCCATAGACAATTTAAGGCGTTTCTACAGGAATTAGAAAGTGTATATTCAGATGTACCATTGCACAATAATGTGCGCTGGCTCAGCCGTGGTAAAGTGCTCTCTAGATTTGTGCAACGTCTGGGCGAAATTAAATCGTTCTTGTTGGAAAAAAATCAAGTGGATGCTTATCCTGAACTAGAAGATAAGAACTGGATCTGTATGTTAATGTTTCTTACTGATATTACAAACCATCTCGGTGAACTCAACTTAAAGTTACAAGGTTCAGGCAAAACACTTCTGGATTTATACGAATCCTGGAAATCATTCAAATTTTAGATTTATTTATCAGCGATATTACTACAAACACATATAAATATTTTCCAAATTTAAAAACTTATATATCCAGTGTCGACGATAGTGCACTAATAGACGAAATTCTTAAATATATGACTAATTTAAAAGAGGAGTTTATCGAGAGGGGTCAGGATATTGATAAACATGGTCCTATGTTCGCTTTTTTAATCAAACCAGATTTAATGGATTTTTCCAGCAGTTGCTTTGACATATCTCTTTTCTCATGAATGGACATTAATGATTTTGATTTTCAATACATTGAATTTAAAAGCTCCGAGCTATGGAACGCGAAATTTGTAGAATTAAGAAGGGTATTAGAAGGTCACTGCCAGAACCATTCAAACGAGACACTCTTGGATGAGCTTACCAGAGAAATTTATTTGTCTTAAGAAAGTAGCGTTTGCCATGCTTACAGCTTTCGGAACAACTTTTTTCCCATATGAGAGTGATTTTAAACCCGTACCGAAGCAGGCTGACAACAGACAACTCGGAAGCATGTGTGACACTGAAAATAACCAGACATGAACCGAATATAAGAAAACTCTCTAAAGAACTTCAAGCACAGGGTTCTCACTAGATCCTAGGACTAGTATAATAAAATTATTTTTTAAATGTTAAAATTTTTTTGTAATTAAACCTTCTAAAAGCAATATTTTAAGTTAATTTAAGTTAATTTTTGTTAATTTTTGTTAATTTTTGTTAATTTTAGTTGTAGTAAGTACCTATGTCGGCACAGAAAATGTTGTATGGATGAAAACTGTCACCCTTTAGTTAAAACGTTGCCGACCCCTGATTTAGCATATCGATGATGTTGATCAGCATCCTCGTGACGCAACAGGGTGAGTCGACGATACAGTAAACTTCATTATCTCATTTGTTTCGGGAATGACGAAAAAATGTTAGTGGGAATATTCAGGTGCATAGTTTAAAATTATTTTTGAGTATACAGGGTACCTCAAGAAAGTATGGCCATATAACATATGTTTTTTTAAATGGAACATCCTATTTTCTAATTTATTCTAATTCTAATTTTGCGTAGAATTTTATAACTTTTTTATTAATAACGTTACATACCTAAACCTAGTAGTTTTTCTAATATTTTAATTTTTCTAAATACACTTACGCTATTGTGAAAACATAAATAGTTAATAATAATATAATAAAGTATATTAAACTTTATCTTATCTATTGATTAATTATGACGTAATAAATCTTCAAGAATATGCCCGTCTACTTGAATATACATGGTTACTCGTTTTACTATATTTTCCTTAACTTTCCTTAACATAAAGGGCGTTATTGTCCTGCATGCATCCCGTTTCGTATTTTCCATATCAACTGGTGTTGTAGGGAGATTTACATAACCACGATCTTTAATGTAGCAAAAAGAGGTCTAAAGGTGTGTACATGATCGAGGGTGTCACTGAATGAATCCATCCCTACCGATCCATTTTTGTGGGTAACGATCTTTTAAAAATTCTCGAACTTCCCGGTGGTAATGAGCAGGAGCTCCGTCTTGTTGAATCCACATTAAGCGACCAATGGTTTTGGTTTTGAACTTCCCGGATCCAAATGGATTAACCGTTGAATAATAATGCATGTTATGGCTGTTAATTGCTTCATTACTGCGAAAAGTAGCTTCATCAGAAAATATTATTTTGGATAAAAAATTTGGATTGGCCTCTATTGCTCTATTCATGGTCATACAAAAGTTTACTCATCGTTCAAAATCATGGTCTTGAAGTGCTTGGTGTAGTTCCATATGAAAGGGATGATACTTGTATTTTCTCGTGGTGCGATTAGCCGTAGATTGGGATGTGTCAGATAAGTCAGCTAGTTGACGGCTGCTGACCTGGGGATTATCTTCAACATGAAGTAAAATCTCCATTTCTTCTTCCTCATTGGTAGCATTCTGGTTTACTCCTTTCCGTTTCGTATTCTCAACGCTACTACTACCATCAAACAGTTCCATTAAGCACTGAAAATATTTCCTAGATGGTATACGTCTATTAGGGTACTTCGCTCCGTAAAGCCTTACTGCCAAAAGACATTTTTTTTCCCGCCTTGCCCAGTCTATATCAATTAATTCATTTTTAGAAAAATCCATAACTATTACCTTTATACGTCACTTACTACAACAAATTAAACTATTTTTACTTGCTTAATAGACATGTCAAAATTTGACAATGCCTACATTTTTGTTTTGTCTTGGCAACTATGATGTTATAGCTTAAGTGTATAAAAAACGAGGGTAAAAATTCAAAAATTCAAAATAAATCGAAAACTATTAGAAATAGGTATATGAGCTACTTAATAAAAGTTGAAATTTTTCAATTTAAAATAGGCGAAATGCATAAATTTATTTTGAACACCCTACAACATCTAACGCAAATTTCATTACATATATCTTTTTTTTCATCTCTATAGAAGGCTCGTACCAATTATGAATATTCCACCTTGAGAAACAATGGCGCTAGTGGCAATTTTTTACAAAATTGAAAACTAGTATTTTTTTTTTTTTGAATGAAATATTAAAAGAACTACTAGATTTAGGTATATAACATTATTAATAAAAAAGTTATAAAATTTTACGCAGAATTTAAAAATAAATTAGAAAATAAGATGTTCCATTTAAAAAAAAAACATGTTATATCGGCCACACCTTTTTGAAGTACCCTGTATACTCAAAAATAATTTTAAACTGTGCACCTTAATATTCCCTAAAACGATTGTATTTAACATTTTTTTCCTCATTCCCGAAACAAATGAGATAATAAACTTTACTCTATCGTTGACTCACCTTGTACAAACGGTTTCAAAATAAAATTTTAAAAAATACCATGTATGACAAATCAACTATATTGCCAGGGATGAAAAAGAGGCAAAGAAGCGAACAGAGAGAGGCGAATATCAAGTAGCAGGACTATCATGGTTGAAAACAGCTCAGAAGCGAACAAGGTGGAAGGAACTAAGAAATGCCTTTGCTCAATACTGGGCACAAGAAGGCTAGAAGAAGAAGAGGATATACATACACACACACACACACACACACACACACACACACATATATATATATATATATATATATATATATATATATATATATATATATATATATATATATTATATATACATATATATATATATATATATATATATATATATATATATATATATATATATATATATATATATATATATATAATACCGCGATCAAATAACTTTATACCTTCAAGTGTCGAATCCATGCATGCACGGAATGTCGAAAGTTGCATTACCCGCCCGCGCCCGCGCTATCTCTGCCCCACGCGTTTTGTTATTGTTTTAGTTAGTTACCAATTGTTATTGTACTCCGCTGTGTCGTGTGACCGCGCGATCTCTGCCCCACGAGTTTCGTTATTGTTTTAGTTAGTTCGCTGTGTCGTGTCACGTCTGTACTTAAAAATGTCGAAGCGTAAGAGAGGAGAAACCCGTCGTAAGTTAGCTGATAAATATGGTGTAGGTACATCCACAATAAGTTATATTAAGAAGAATACCGATGCAATTTTGAAGTACACTTGCAAATTAGATAGTGAAGACGGGAGTAAACATCGAAAAGTGATGAAGAAACCGAAAAATGAACTCTTAGAAGAAGCTTTGTATTGTTGGTTTTTACAAAAACGAGCAACTGGACAACCGATATCTGGTCCTTTGCTCTGTGAAAAAGCATTACAGTTAAATAAAAAAAATAGGTGGCGATAAATCGTTTGTGGCGAGTAACGGATGGTTGTACAGATTTAAATCTCGTCATGGAATTCGCGAATTGGAAATACAAGGTGAAAAAATGTCAGCTGATGTAGATGCAGCAAATTCTTTTAAAGGTGGTTTTAAGAAGAAATTGGATGAAAATGACTACGACTTGGATTTTGTTTATAATGCTGATGAAACCGGATTAAACTGGAAATCATTACCGTCAAAATCTTTAGCTTCTCGGCGAGAGAATTCAGCTCCAGGATATAAAACTAGTAAAGAGCGAGTAACAATATTAGTTTGCGCTAACGCTACCGGGCCCATAAAATACCTTTGCTCCTCATCGGAAAATCCAAAAACCCCAGATGCTTCCAAAATATCAGAGTACCTTTAATTTACAAAAACCAAAAAAGCGCATGGATGAACTCCCTGAAGCAAAACAATATCAAAACGAAATTGGCAAAGAAGGAAATGTCCTACTTTTACTGGATAATGCGCCAACCCTTCCTTCGGCTGAACTGTTAGAGAGAGAAAATGGAAAGTTTAAAGTAACATTTTTGCCCCCTAATGTGACATCCTTGCTACAACCAATGGATCAAAGTGTTATTGAAACATTAAAACGACTTTATAGAAAACAACTTTTACGTAGATTGTTATCTGTTGATGAAGATGACGTAGAAGTTGTTTTGTCATTTTTCAAGAAATGAATTTAAAGGAGTGTTGTTACATGGTTGTAGATGCGTGGGATTTGATTGAAAGGAAGACTTTGAGCAAAGCTTGGAACAGAGTACTAATGCGGGAGAACGAAAATTCAATAACCAATATGGATGATTCTATTTTGAAGGATATAAATGAGCTAATGTTAAACGTACAAATATGCCAGGAATGTGATGCTGATGATATGAAAGAGTGGCTCACTTGTGACAGTAATGATCAAGGTTTTCAGATTATGTTGGATGACGAAATTGTTGAAAACATATTGCAGGTAAACCAAGAGCAGGAAATGCAAGAAGATGAAACAGAAGAAAACGTAGATGTGGAAAATGATGCAGGACCATCTCATGCGGAAGCACTTCAGGCCCTGGAAACAGCTCTCAAATGGTTCGAAAAATAAACAAAGTGTGATACTGTGAGTTTACTACAGCTAAAACGAATTCGTGATGTAGCAGCAATGAAGAGAAAAAATGACAATTACCAAATATTTTAACCCTTTAAACTAAATACATATTTTATTTCTTGATTACAAAATGAAAATTACCAAATATTTTAAACAAATTAAACTAGTATGTACATACATATGTACATATGTATATTATTTCATGATTAAGGTTGCAGTATTTTTAGTAATTTAAGAAAATATGTCATCTCTTAATAATTTCTTAATAGACATTGATTTTTGTTAATAAGTTTAATTTGTTTTTGTTGTTTTAAATAATTACCTAGCATTATGTATTATGCAATAATATATATAAAAACCGCTTTTCTTCATACATTCGTTTATCCGAATGCCTAACGACAGCAATTAGTCCGGTTAATCCAGTCTCTATATATATATATATATATATATATATATATATATATATATATATATATATATATATATATATATATATATATATATTAAAGTTGTCCCAGACACGATCAGTGAATACGCTCTGTTCTTCTTTTCAGTTCTGCCCCCAGGACCGAAATATTGGCTTAATGAAAATTGTGTGATCTCTTATCACGCCCACTTCTTGCCGAGTTCCCCAACTAAGATTGTATTTTTTAATAATTTTGGTAGATACGGCAATTTTTTGGTTTCTTTCTTTGTTCTATATAAATATATATATATATATATATATATATATATATATATATATATATATATATATATATATATATATATATATATATAATATATATATATATATATATATATATATATATATATATATATATATATATATATATATATATATATATATATATATATATATATATATATATATATATATATATATATTTATATATATATATATATATATATATATATATATAATATATATATATATATATATATATATATATATATATATATATATATATATATATATACATATATATATATATATACTTTACCGCGAAATAGGCCTAATTATATAACTTTAAATCGCGAAAAGCTATTAATTATTTTTTAAATAGGAAATCTTCGTTTTACTGAAAATAATTAATATATATAATATTTTATAATAATTATAATAAAAATATATACTTTTTTGCACATTAATTGTTTTATATTTCTTTTTTTTAGGTCGGCGATAGAAAGCAATGGCACTACAAAACAAGGTGCCATGATCCTTGTTATCTCAAGAACGTTACTAACAAACTTATAGGAGATCCAGCATTAATTAACTGTGCTTCTATGGGCCCTAATCAAATCTGTAAAAAGTGTTCCCATAACTACAGACTACATATGCATGTTTACTATATGACTAAAAAGAAACATACACAAAAAGAAGATGGTGTTGTCGTGAGAAATATGAACACGCAAAAACTTGGAATTCAAAACGCCCAAATGGTGATTGAAGAAGTGAAACGGCGAAAAATTATGCTTGAAAAAGAACTTGATATAATTGTTAAATGCAACGCTAAGTTTGCCCATTTTCTGCAGAACAATGCTATTGCTCCGTTTAGTGATTCGTATGCCGAGTACATCAATCATCTTATTATTAAGTAAGTATAAGTAATAATAATTTAAGGATCATTACATTTCTTCTGTTCTCTCTTCTGCAGATAAAACTTTTTTCAGTTTATATACTAAATAATTTTTATCTTGAAAAAAATAAAGAAATTTCCTTGATTTCTTATATCATTTAAGGTCTTCATAAAAAATTTTAGGACTGCTCAAACTGGTCCTAGTATTTTCTACCAATTTATTTAGTTCCCAAAATTATATTTTAAAATATTTGTGGCAGAGTAAAATAATACAAATTGTCAATAGGTTAGAACTCTTTATAAATCGTAATATTCATCTATAAATATATATAAAATGCAACGTCTCTCTGTCTGCCTGTCTGTCCGTTAGTGCGCTTATTACTCGAGAACTAAGTTGGGAATGTGGAATCTTTGGCACAGTATACAGTCCCTGGCCAAATTATTAGACGCACTGTATTTTTTTTAGTAATTTTATGTTTCTTAAGAATTTTTATGCAATAATGGTATATTTAAACTACAATATTATTGATTTTTATTTAAAAGAATTGTTGTAGACTACATATTTGTATTTATTTTTAACATATGGCAATACTGTGTTGATAAAGTGATACATGAACCTAAACAAGTACAAACCTGTATCAGTCGCGATCGGAATCGAGTCAGGTACGGACGTGTTTCTGTGGCTTTATGGACTGTGATTGTTTGTTTAACAGTTTTATACTACTCAGTTATTAGTTTATTTTGTATGCAGTGTTTTAAAAAAGTAATTGGACTATTTTCATTATGGGTAGAAAAGGCGATCTTTCACCACCTAAAAAAGCTGAAGTGAAGGCCCTTGTGATTGCGAAAACATTTACAAACCGAGAAATATCACGAAGATTGGAGGTTTCTGAAGCTAGTGTATGACGCATAAAAAAAAAAAATTGAGTCAGGGAAGAAATTAAGCCCGAAAAGAAAGAAAAGATGCGGTAGAACCAATTTTCACTCCACAGTCAGAGAGATGTTTGAAGAAAATTTGTGTAGAAAACAGATTTGCTACCACAAAGGTAATAAAATCACAACTCCAGGATGCTAGCGTAAATGCTTCTGAGCGCACTGTTCGAAGAAAATTGAAAGAATTAGATTTTAAGGCCTGTCGCCCCGCCAGGAAGCCCAAGTTAACAGCTGCAATGAAAGCAAAGCGCCTGAAGTGGGCCAAACAATGGCAAGACAAAGATGTGGACTTCTGGAGATCGGTAAGATACAGCAATTTAATCAATAATTGATACATTATTATCATTTTCAGTTAAATAAAGCAAATAAACATGGAAGTTTATATATTTTTCCTATTTTTGACAGGTCTGCTTCAGTGACGAAAGCACATTCGAAATTTTGCAGAATAAAGCTCAGTATGTGCGTCGTCGTCATGGAGAAAAGTTT
Source organism: Pachyrhynchus sulphureomaculatus (assembly GCA_019049505.1). NCBI lineage: Eukaryota > Metazoa > Arthropoda > Insecta > Coleoptera > Curculionidae > Pachyrhynchus > Pachyrhynchus sulphureomaculatus. The sequence goes on from CM032456.1 coordinate 194,283,245, forward strand.
CATCCTGATTGTGTCGTCCCGACGGTTAAACATCCCACCAAAGTGATGATTTGGTCAGTCATCAGCGGCAAGGGCACTGGACGTCTGTACGTCGTCAAAGGAATAATGAGGCAAGATCAGTACAAAGAAGTATTACAAAATCGGTTGATTCCGCAGCTCAGAGAATGGTTTCCAAATGGGGAACCATTCACTTTCATGCAAGATGGAGCTCCCTGCCACACTGCTCGGTCTGTTAAAGCTTTTTTGGCAGAAAAAAATATCCCTCTGTTGGATTGGCCCCATTGAAAATGTGTGCGAGCTGATGAAAAGAGAAGTGGCTAAAGATGTGATTACCAACAAAACCCAGCTCCTAGAAAAGATTATTCATATGTGGAATCATCATCCTCAAATGCAGGAGACAGTACAATCTTGCATTGATAGCATGCCGCGCAGAATTAAAGCTTTGATAGCAGCTAAAGTGGCTCAACTAAATATTGACTTTTACTAACATTAATTTCACTTTTCTTTAAAACTTAATAAACTTATGCTTTTCTAAATTAATGCTGTTTTATTTATGTCAAATAAATAGGTAATTGATTGGATAATATAAAAATAAAAAACAAATCAATTTAAAATAATAAAACGGTACAATATCACTCGGTAATTAATATTTTACATGAAATCTTGCAGTGCGTCTAATAATTTGGCTAGGGACTGTATATCACCACTACACCAAACACATTATTTTTGCACTCGACGCGCGTTTCGCTAACCATGTTAGCTTCATCAGGAGCGATGATTAACTAAAGCTAAACTACAAACCTACCCTATTTATACTTAGCCTAACCCTTGAATTACTCTGGTCGAACTAATGGCATAGGCGAGACCATCAGTTCCGGTCAAGTAACCAGTAGAAGGGACTATAAGGAATAGATCCTCTATCTTTATTCAAACTACTTTTACATTTTATAATTTCCATACTTTCGTATGCGTTCAACAATTTCCTATCAGATACATTTTTAATTAATCTTAAATTATCTAATGTTACAATATGATTAGCTTCAAGGGCATGTTCGGCAATGCTAGATTTTTCTGCTCTACTGTATTTTAAGTGTGCTAAATGTTCTTTAAATCGTGTTTTATTTGACTTTTTAGTTTGCCCAACATAGTTTTTGTCACAATCATTTCAACTAATTTCATAAATGCCACTTTTCTCACAATTAGGAATCTTATCTTTGGGATTTCCTAAGGCATTCCTCAGATTATCTGATGACTTATAGACTAAGGTGAGGCCTACTTTATTAAATACCTTATTGAGTCCCGTGCTATATTTCGGATTATATGGTATGGAGACATACTTGGTGTTATTTTCTTCGCGTGTAAAAAAGGTGGAATTCTGAATATTTAACCTGAACTTATGTCTATTTATTAGCTTGTTTACTAAGTCATCGTCATAACCATTAACTCTAGTTATAGTTCTAATACGATTCCTTTCATTATTAAAGTTTACTCTGTTTGGAGGAAAAGTGACCAAACGATGAACTAAAAAATGTAATGAGGCTAATTTTTGTTGTTTGCGTTGAAATGAATCATTAGGAATATATCTATCTGTGTCTTTCCTATAAATATTTTAATTATTAAAAATAATAATAGATTAGAATTTGAAACAGTGTTTAATCAACACACGAAATTCGATTTTTTCCATTATTTTGGAAATTCCAAAAGTAGCGTCACTAAAACCACTGTAAACTAATCGTCGAAATGTCATGAAATTTTGACACGTATCGTTTGAAGGTTGGTACTTCCTAAATATCATATGGATTCTTTGAAAATGGCTACATCTATGTGTCAGACCAAAAACGTTTCAGCCTTCGTGTTGTATAACAACTTTTTTTTTATTAATCTATTTAATAATATGGCCAATATTTCATTACTGACCTGAAATTATTATTAGCAGTTGTAACCTAATTAGAAACCCATTGTTTTCAGAGAGAAAGGGTTGGGAAAAAACGCTGATTTTACCCAAATGGCTGGATTAGAAAGACTTTTACGAGAACACAACGAAATGAAAAAGAGTTTCGCTGAAGCTGCTAAAAACCGAAGAGTTTTGGGAAAAGATGATGATGTTACACCCCAAGATATAAGCAATACTATGCAAGAATTGTTTAAATTAGAACTAAATGGGAAGAAGATAAAGGAGCTCTATAATTCCCAAAAGATGTCGGTAAAGAATGAGCATAACTATACTGAATATGTTCATAAAGGTACGTTCGCGAAATCTGAGCCAAATACATCACAGAAAGATCAGAACAAGGGAAACTTTTCCGGATCTAATCCAACAACTAAGTTCCAACGTGGTAAGTATGCTTTAAACCTGTAGTTCAACCCTTATTAATATTATAATTAATTTTTGCAAGTTACAAATTTATGACTGGTCAATCTCTATCAGTGTATCTTTCTAGTGATTAATTGAACAAAACTTTTCTTAAATAGAGAATAACTAAGTATTCCTTAAGTTAATAAATTCTAAGATTTCAGATACAGTCTGTCAAAGAAGAACGTGATCGCTCGTATTCTTGAATAAGTGTGTTTTGAGAAAATTCTTTGCCTTTTTTTCCGACTTGATTCACTATTATCGTCACTGCTTATTCCTTATGTTACTTAACGTAATAAAATATATTCTATAACCCTGCCAGAGAACATATGTGTGTTTAAAAAAAAGCACATGAAACGGATCAGTGGTTCTAGAGTGATAAGCGAACTAACGGACAGACAGATAGAGATAACCTGCCCAGAAAACATGTATGTTTAAAAAAAAGCACGTAAATAGGATAAGTGATAGGCGCAATAACGGTCAGACATACAGACAGACAGATATACAGAGAGACAGACAGATGTTGTATTTTATATATTATAGAAGATTATAGATAACCTGGCCAGAGAACATGTAAATCGGCTAAATGGTTCTCAATTCATAAGCGCACTAACGGACAGACAGACAGACAGAGAGACGTGGCATATATATATATATATATATATATATATATATATATATATATATATATATAATATTCTTTGCTACATGATATTGTTCCATATTTGATGGTTTAGGCAGTGTATTGCAAGAGAACGTGCTAGCGGCAAACTTTTTTCGACTTGATTCACCATCATCGTCACTGCTTATTCCCTATGTTACCTAACGTAATAAAATATATCCTATAACCTGGCCAGAGAACATATGTATGTTTTTAAAAAAAAAAAAAGCACGTAAATCGGATTAATAGTTCTCGAGGGATAAGCGCACTAACGGACAGACATACAGACAGAAAGACGTTGCATTTTATATATATTATAGATATAGATTATTATTATTATTATTTTACTTAACTAACTGGCCAAAGAATATATGTATGAATTTTAAAAAAGACACGTAAATCGGATAAGTGGTTCTCGCGTGATAAACGCACTAATGGACAGACAGACAGACAGAGAGACATTGCATTTTATATATATTATAGATTATAGATATTCTCTGCTACATAATATTGTTCCACATTTAATGGTTTAGGCTGTGTATTGCAAGGGAACGCGCTAGCGGCAAACTTTTTTCAGACTTCATTTACTATTATCGTCACTGCTCGTTCCTTATGCTACCTATCGTAATAAAATATAGCCTATAACCTGGCCAGAGCACATATATATGTTTAGAAAAAAAAAAAGTACGTAAATCGGATAAGTGGTTCTCCAGTGATAAGCCCACTAACGGACAGACAGACAGACAGAGAGACGTTGCATTTTATATATAACACATGGCTGAAAAGTCCCGGGCCTAACAAAGAAAACACGGTTTTTTTGGTTCAAAATTAGCTTTATTCATCAACGTAATCTCCATCAAGAGCAACGCAATCATTCCAGCGCCGCTCTAACAATGGCCAAACACTGCTCAGAATCATCAACACGTTTCTTGTTTTTGATAAACAGTGAGCAAACGCGGCACCCACTTTGAACAGAGCTTTCTCATAGTCAAATGCTCATGCAATATAAAGCCAACACGTTCTTTTGATATCTTTACGATGTCAGCTAACTCACGCAACTTCACTTTTCGATCATTCAAAACTATTTTATGGATTTTTTTGATGTTTTCTGGTGTTACCGCCTCATTTGGACGTCCACTGCGTTCTGCATCATCGGTGTCTCTACGACCACGTTTGAAGTCAGCAAACCAACGTTTTATTGTTGTTTCTGATGGAGCGGAGTCCCCATAACACTTTTCAAGCCATTGCTTCGCTTGAACGGTATTTTTTCCCATCAAGAAGCAGTGTAAAATTAAAACACGAAATTGTTTTTTGATCCGTTGTTTTGAAAATAACAAAAGTAGCGTCACTCTTAGCACAATAACTCACAAACTAATGAATAGAATATCATGAAATTTTAACAGCTGTCTTTTGAAGGTTAGTATTAACTGAAAAAAAAGGTGACTGCAATAAAACTAGCGCCATCTATGTGTTAGGCCCGGGACTTTTCAGCCCATGTGTTATTATAGATGCATTCTACCAGTAGCACGGAAAATTATTAGAAAATTGCAAGTTCATCAATAATTTTTCAATATTTTAAGTTAATATTATATTTATGTATCAACCCTGGTACATATCAGTTGATAACAATATTAAAGATATATTAAAAAAACAGTTTTATAATTCTTCTCCGTAGAACTAAATAAATAATTAATGATACTAGTGATAAATATATAAAAGTACTATAAACTATTTGTAAACTAATTAATTACTTTATTTACTACTCACGTACCTTTGGGTACACGTGGTTTGCCATTGTTTTTTTCGACTAGAAAATAATTGCACTATTCCTGTAGAACCCAATTTATCATAAGAATTTTTTAGATCTTTCAAAGTTATGAATTCAGATGCAATTCTTTTAATCATAAGATCTGAAATAACACTTTTTAAAGGCATTAACGATGGCAGTCTTAATTTTTCCATGACGCACTCTTTATACGATACGTAATTTGTAATTAAATCTTTTCTCTTCAAAATCTCATTTGCCAATTTCTCAAGGATTTTAAGGTCATATATCGCCTCGTGGAATTTTTCGTTTGGTGCCATTTGCAAGAGATCATGCGCTAACTTTCCGAGCTTAAGTCTTTTCGGTCCGGAAAGCGTTAATAAATAAATAATATTGATAATGGACGCGAAAATCTTTTTAAAAATTTTTTACTATTAATTATAAATAAATTAAAATTTATAACATTTAAAAAAAAACACGTGAGTATAAAAGCGCCACGATTGGCTGCTATGTTTGTGACATCATTATGTTGAAATCATAGACATAGAGAATGGACTGAGTGTTCCGTATCCATCTGTGAAGGAAATACGGAGGCAAAAGTGTGCGAAAGAGACAAAGCGAATGTTCGGCCATTAGCTGTCTCTTTCTAGAATTCTGATTGACCCAGGTCGCAGGCTTCCAGGAGCGTAAAAATAATAATTGTTTTCATTACTATTAATTTTAATCGCCTAGATTTAACTTATAAATAAAAAAATAATAACTAATATTAAAAAAAAAACCTAAGAGTTCTATATGAACTAAAATTGGGTGGATACTTCTCTCGCCTTGAATTTCGTCTCGGGGTAAAGCACCTTGGTTATTATACAGGTCTACAGACAAGAGGCTGGCCGCCGCACAATCGCTTTGTCTCTTTCTAGAGAGTGGTCAGTTTCGTGAGGCTAATGCTCAGTCTATCCTCTAGGTCTATGGGGAGAATAAATATTGTGACGTCACACGCTCTCGGGTTTTTTCGGCGCGTCATCGGTAATAAGTTTAAAAATTTATTTTCAATTTGATATAATTTTTTGAATTATAACGAAAAAAAAAGTTTTGTTTTAAAACTTATATATGATCTTTCCATTTATGACAAAAAATGTTTTGTTCAAAACTCCAGTGGGTAAAAGTTTGTATATACCAGGTGTGTGCAAGTATGAAATGCAGATTGTTTTTCTACAAAAAAACATGTTAAATTCGGAAGAATGATAAAACGCTTTATTCAAAGTATGCTCCATCGCTTGTTATACATTTTTCCCATCTTTCGGGCAATTTGTGAATACCACGCCAGTAAAAATCTTCCCCTTTTGCTGCGAATCATTGATCGAGCCATTTTCTTTCACATCTTCGTACGAACCAAAGCGCTGCTCATCAAGTGCGTGACTCATCGATGCAAACAATGGTAATCGGAAGGAGCCAAGTCTGGTAAGTAAGCCGCATGGGGTAGAACTTCCCAGCTGAGTGTTTCCAACGTGTCGCGAACTGGTTTTGCCATATGTGATGAAGCACTGTCATGAAGAAAAAATGACTTTGTGTTGCCTTTTTTTCGGTATTCTGGCCTTTTTTCAACCAGCGAACGGTTCAAATCGGTCAATTGTTGTTGGTAACGTTTAGTATTAACCGTTTCCCCCTTTCCCTCAATTTTAACAGCTCATAATAGACCACGCCCCTCTGGTCCCACCAACCATAGAACATCGTCTTTCTGCCAAAGCGATTCGGTCTTGCGGTCGATGTGGATGGTGCGCCTGGGTCTACCCACGATTTTTTGCGCTTGGGATTCTCAAAATAAATCCACTTTTCATCCCCTGTAACGATACGATGCAAAAACGACTTCCTTTTGTGCCGAGCGAGCAAAATGTCACACGTGTTTTTGCGCTTTTTTTTTTTTTCCATTTGCCTGTGGTTTCAACTCATGTGGTACCCATCTACCGGCTTCTGAATCTTTCCCATCTCTCGTAGCCGATTGCAAACAGCTTGTTGACTAACGCCCAATTGCTCGGCGAGTTTGTTTTTTTTGTTTGCGAATCATCACACGTATCTTGCGATGGAGCATGTTCACCATAAGCTTCTCGAAGTAATCGGTATGATTCAACAGCAGTTTTCTTCAAGTGAAAACAAAAAATTAATGCTGTCCGCAATGCTCTTTGTTCGGTATAAATTTCGACATATTGAACACAACACAACACTATTGCACACACTTTTCCAATTTATCACTCGTGCAACAACTGACACTTGTTGATGACACAACAAAATGGCGCAGTGTCAAATCTCTATAGCACAAACTGCATTGGTGCACCATCGGTTGTCTGAAATCCGCATTTCATACTTGTACACCTGGTAAGGGGCTGTTGGCGTTTCAGAAATTTCTACGCGTATGAAGGGACGTTTATAGGTTTTTCCAATTTTTAGAAACTAATTCAACATAATAATTTTTGTAACTGTAGTAATTTTATGTTTTGTATTTCAGGTCGCCAGTTTAGTCGTGGCAACCAGAATAATCGAAGAAGTAGATCAACTGATCCACTTAATAGAAATCGCGAAGGGGACCGTAGTTTACCCCCAGCATATGATAGCGACTATAACACTCAACACCATGGATATCCATCTGGAACTTCTAATAATTTACCTCCAACGCA
>CM032456.1:194290792-194323292 GCA_019049505.1 Pachyrhynchus sulphureomaculatus
GTATGTTTCAATCTAAAGTACTTGGAACTGTGAGAAAAACATTGTTTAAATTAATATTTGAAACTTAACCAACGAGGAATTACTATTAAAAAATAACCACGGAACATTGTTATAAAAACGGTAAACAAAATTAATGTCAAAATGTACGGCTCCCATACACTCTAGAACTGCAATCTGAAAAAAACACGTTATAATCAGCCGCATTTTATCAAGCTATCTATTAATCGCTAAACTGAAACAAATGAATAATTTGATCGGCCATACTTTATAATCTGTCTACTTGTTGCATAGTCATTTTGCAGTGGCGTTTCTCAAAGTAGTATTAAAAATGGGGAGATGAATTTGTGAAATTCCATCGCTATAGAAAAATATAGGAAAAATTGTTAAAAAGTCGCATGGTACTGTTTAGTACATTAGTAAACCAGTATACAATCAAATCAAAAATTGTAAACCACGCTTCGGTCGGATGCCAAGAAATTAACTCCACGTGAAGTGACCAGTATTGTTAGGACAAATAATTATAGATCTCAAGAAAAGTGCAAGCACCAAAATTAAAAGAGAAGGCAGGGAACTATTTTTCGAAATAAATTTTTATGGCATGGGATTTAGCACACGTGCCTGCAGCGAAGTCCCTAAAGCGCATACAGATTCACGTTTGTTTCTTGAATCGCTGTAAAATTGGATCAACCCCACCCCCTGGTGGGAAACACAGTCCAATTTATTCCAAAAGGGTGATGTTCTCCATATAAAAGCCCGTCAGTTTCCGGGTCTCCAATCAGACGAACACGTCTCTTCTCTGAATAGAAACCCAACAAATGCAATTGATACATATGTTTGGAAGCGGTCAGCCCCAAACATGGGAAGAGTCATTATTACCACAGTGGTCGAATTTGAGCTTTGTAAATGAATTAACAGTTGTTGTGGAGTGTAAGTAGCTTTCTGGTTCGAATATAATAAATTCCCCAATTTTCTGAATGAAAGCTCTCCTTGCTATGGTCTGCGACATGTTCATGCCAGGACATATTTGCTCCCAATTTAACACCCAACAAATTGATGAGCTATGAAGTTAAATGAATTCTCACTTGGTTACTGCCACCGACCGCACCGAAGATAGAATCTTCTTCCATCCAGTCTATGTTAAGTTGAACGACTTCCCGCTATCTGCGGTTTACACAAGCACAGGCATGCTATAAGGGGTGTGCAGCCAGAAGAGGCCGTTAATTTCGGAAGCTAATTCGCAAAAAAGCGCGGTTAGCTTTTGCTATAGAATATGTTACTTAAACCTCCTGAGTTTTGGGGAATCCGTAATCTTTAGTGATTACTAAAACTAAAATTAACCTTTTTGAGTCTGATTGTCAGAACTCAAATTTGGAGAGGAAGAGAAGACTACTCCGCATGAGATATTAAATACACTTGTTCCACGATGAGACAAGGGGGTGGCCCCCCCCACTATCGTGTTTCTGCTTTGGGGAAGCATGTCCACTGGAGGGGTGGGAAATTCACATTTTATTAAGGGTAACCAATGGATCAGCATGTTTATCTGAACATTTTGAGAAACAATTTACAGAGACAATACGTATCAAAAATTAGCACTCGAAAACAATGATCCAAACATACCGCAAACTTGGTGCGAGAATGAATGATCCATAATGTGCGACAGGAGCTTCATACACCTCCGCAATCACCCGATATTGACCGCTCCATCGAAGCATTTATGGGAGAAACTTAAACGGCACATTCGCCAAACATAATGTTTCAAACTAATAGAGAAGAATTAAAAACAGAATATGTGAAAAGCGAATGGGGGAACATGCCAGCAGAAGTTACTAGAAAGCTAGTTGCAAGGATGACAAAAAAGGTTACAGGAGAATTATCAAGGCCAACGGCGGTCCCACTAAATATATAATATAAAAATTTTTTTTTTTTTTCTCTTTTCACCTCTAGTTTAAAATGAAATTGTTATTTTCCGTTAAACTCCGTTCAAACTATTATTGGTATTTGTTAAGTGTATTGGAGACTTTTTTTGACATTAATTTTTGTTAACCTTTTTCTAACAATGAGGTAAACTTCTAAATAAAATGTTCCGTAGTTGGTTTTTTAATACTAATCCTCGTTGGTTAAGTTTCAAATCTTAATTTAAACATGTTTTCTCATAGTTCCAATTAATTAGTTAAAATCCTAACAGAAAAACAGTATAGAAAGCAGTTGGTGTATGGAGAGCTTTTTGGATTCTGACACTGTATATGGGGACACATCAATAATCGTAAATTACTGTAATGAAATCAAGATTATGCACATCTTTCACATTTATACGCAGATATAACATATTGTTTATATGACTTATCTATTTAAGATAATCCTAAAGCAACAAATATATATATATATATATATATATAATAAATTTATATATATATATATATATATATATATTATATATATATATATATACGTAATATAACATAAACCTGTTTTTATTAGTAAGAACAATTCCCTGACTTATCTACTTAGATATGGCCAATAATACTCTAAAGCAGTGATTCCCAAAGTGGTTCAGGTGGACCCCAGGGGTCCAGGCGGGAGACTCGACGGGGGTCTACGTTGGCGTGAAAAAAAAAAATGGGGTGTGTTCACAAGTTGTAAGTGGGGGTCCACGAAAATTTATCTGGTTTCGATAGTAAAGAACAAAAATTGTTGGCTTGGCTTTACCTATCAATGTAGGCTAGGCGCGTTTGTACTGAATATCGAAATATGCAAGTTTTTTACAAGTAACAGTCCGCTGACCTTCTTAAAATACACTACTCAAAAAAATTAAGGAGTAAAAAAAATTCCAAATTTTTCGGTGATTTTTGACAGGCTGTATTTCGGTGTGAAAAATGGTCGTATTGAGACTTTAAAAAAAAGCATTTTGAAGCTTTAAGATTCTAATTTTCAGATTTTTTGGCTAAATTTTTTAGGAGCTACGGTTCTCATGCAATCCTAACAGATAGCGCGCAAAAATAATATTGCAAAAATATTTTGCTTTTTTTTGGTCCACGGGCTTGAAAAAAAAATTTTTTCAGTTAGGCCGGCATATGGATCAGATAGCCTGTTAATTTTAAAATTAATTTCCTTGGTTTAAAACCTCCTCTTAATTTTTTTGGGTAGTGTATTTTAAGAAGGTCAGCAAATCTTACTTGTAAAAAACTTGCATATTCGGTATTCAGTACAACGCGCGTCGAGACTTGCAAAGCGCCGCCCCAGCCTGCCCTCGCAAAACGCAACCCGTTTCAGACGTGCAAAGGGACGAAATACGACTTGTGCTTGTGCTTGCAATCTTGCATGAACTTGTTTTGATTCTTCACCAATATAAATTACGAATGACCAAGAACAAACGTTACTCATTTGTTTCCGGAATTTTGAAAAGAAAAGATGTGAGTGGAATCGATGTCATGTTTGCCAATGCCGGAAAAAGTAAGTACCTGCCCTATTTGTTATTCATACTTTTATTTTATATTGTAATAATATTATATTTGTTATGTTTGCGTGTAGTAGGTACGTAATAAAAATTAAATACTGAACAGGGCCATTATTCGATACTTCTATATAAAAGAACAGAAAGCCGAGAAAGATTGAACTTTTTTAGTACTTTTTATTATAAAAATTATTTATTTACTATGGTGATTTACTAAAGGAGAGATATATGATTGACCTGCATGTTTGTACATCATTTCAGTGCCCTCGTAGTTGCTAATGTTAAATAACTAAAAATATTTTCATAAATTGTACATGTCTTTATGTACCACTCGTAACGTACATCAAAGTAATAAATCTTAATCATTAAAATCGCGTAGTTTTGATGTCAAAATATTCTTTAAAAGTATTTTCTCTCGAATTTACAGAAATGTAACAAAATATAATTAAATCAAAAAATATTTTATAATTACATTAAAATAGGTTCAGCAGTTTTGTGAAAACTTCTATATGGGTCTTTAGCAGTTTTATTGCTTTTAATAATTAAAATCAGTTTTGCCGCCCGGCATTTTGATTTTTTTCATTGCAATAATTAATTAATCCTATTTTAATTCTGTTAAAATAGCCATATCCTGTTAAAGTCGCCTTATGATTACTAAAAAAAACATTTTTTTTCTTTACAGGTAGGTAACTGATACGAAACATGGCTGAATCTAAGAAGAAATGTCGACAGTACAGTGTTGATTATTTGAAATTTGGTTTTCTTCCATCAAAGGCAGACAAAACGATTGCCCATATGCCTTTTATGCAAACAAAAGTTTTGAGCAATGACTCTATGAAACCATCGAAGCTCGAAGATCATCTAAGAAGGTGTCATCCTGATAAAATAGGTAAAGATTTAAAATATTTTCAAAATTGAAGGAAAACACTACGAAAAGAGACCCACCGTGCACAGTATGTTCGCTTCAACGTCTCAAAGCAGTCACAACGATGATGCGCTTGCGGCATCTTACAATATCTCATTGCTTATAGCGAAATCTGTGAAACCGCACACCCCCATCGGAGAACAGTTAATTTTCACCCGCTGTTGAAGAGGTTTTAAAAAACTGCTCTGCACAAACCTCCATTTGACGTACTCAAAAGAATTCCCTTTGAGTAACAACACTGTACAAAGACGTTATTGATGAAATGAGCTCTGATATTGAAAGCTTCTTATGTAATTATCTGCAAACAACTCATTTTTCTATTCAACTGGACGAGTCACCTTTACCTGGTAATCAAGCATTATTATTGGCATATGTTCGATTTGTTATGGACGAAGAAATCCATGAAGAGCTGCTGTTCGCGAAAACTAAGGAGACGGACACTAAAGGCGAATCAATCAAAAATCGATTCCATTTACAAACATTATTTCGGTCCGCAGCAGATGGAGCTCCTGCCATCTTCGGGCGATATCGTGGGTTTATGAGCCATCTTAAAAGAATTATACCAGGTAGTAACTGCAATTCACTGTGTCATCCACCGACAATACCTGGTAGCGAAAAATTTGAGTGATAGATTTTCACCATCGCTTCAATTTGTGATTAAAGCAGTTAACAAAAATAAGAAGCAATGCGTTGAATACCCGTTTATTTGCACAATTGTGCGACGAAAATGATGAAGACTTCCTATTGCTCTTCCTTCCCTTACATACTGAAGTACGCTGGTTGTCGAAAGAAAGTGCATGTTTAACAAGATTTTACTCACTTTTTGAATCAGTTTAGAGTTTCTGGAAAGTAAAGATCCAGATTTAAAAGAAAGCAGACATCGCGTATTTGACAGATTTGTTCAAAAAATTTAATGACATTAACTTGCAGTTACAAGGGACAGCCTAAATTTAATAAAAACAAAGGGTGTAATTTCGGCTTTTTTCTTGGAAAAATTGAAATTTATGAAGCAAAATATTAGTCGGCGCGAATTCTCCCAGTTTCCAAACTTGTCACAGGCAGAATGTCTTGATGAGGATATTCAGACATACGTTCAACATTTAAATGCCCTGCATGATGACTTCAGAAATAGATTTGAAGATATTCTGACGATGAAAATACCAGCATGGATCATAAATCCATTTGATGAAACGGAAGTGGCGAATGTGGTATTACAAGAGGACTACTCGAGCTTAGCACCAATGAGGAGCTGAAGGTGAAATATTTTTAAAAAAGGCTTTCAAACATTTTGGCTGCAGGCAGAAATACCCGAAAAATATCATGGGCTGTGGGAAATTGCGAGAAAACTTTTTTGATTAGCGTTTCCCTGGTCATACCTTGTCGAAAAAAGTTTTAGTGTCGTTACAAACCTATTAACAAAAAAAAAGGAGCAGATTGAACATCACAAAACGGGGAGATTTGCGGTTATTCCTTACAAAACTGAAGCCAAATACTGATAATTTGCTGTCAATCCATCAAGTACATCCCTCCCATTAAAATTATGACTATTTTTTTTTTAATTGTTGATTTGCATTGTTGAAGTTACGGTACGTTATTAATGTTTAATTTTAATTCTATTAAGTCTGTAATTCATATTATTTTAATAAATAGAACACAAGAAAATATATTATTTCTACTTTTTTATTTTTACCACTCCGAATTTAGGGTTGGAACTCAACCACGGAGACGCAAATTTCCATCGTTAGATCTAATTTTCACATTTTTTGACGAGTTTTGGAGAATATGGTAGAAATGTAGCAGCAGAGGGTCCACCGAAACCAGTAAAATTTAGAAAGTGGTCCTACGAGAAAAAAAAGTTTGGGAACCTCTGCTCTAAAGGAACCAAGATAACGCTCTACGTTCGGCCAATTAAGTACAGGTTGAAGCTTGCTGATATATACAGTAATCTTGTATGTATAAAAATCTCTTGCAAGTTCTAGGAATTCCAGAAGCGTTTAGCGTTTAAACAGGGGTATTTTCGCACTTTGCGACCGTTGAGGACATTTAATCAGGGCTATAAAAGCTACAAAAAAAATTGACCGGGCCCCATTTTCCATAAGATTAGTGCGGGGTCCTTTATATAATAATTTAAAACTGATAAGATAAATGTATTCAAATACGAAAAACAGATTCTCTATTGTGCAATATTGTAGATCGGTACCATGAAAAGATTTTTATTTTAAAAGTAAAGTGTTGAGAAATCACATTTAAAAAATAGAAATTAGTATTGTATGATTCTCTTTTCATTATCTAACTCCATATTAATTTTAAAGATATTTTAGTTCAAATAAGAAATATAAATTATTTATTTATTACACACTTTCTACAATATAAAACTTACCTGCATTTATTTGCACCCATGGTTGTTGTATTCTTGTTCTTGGTTTGTTTATGCTTACAGGTTCTTGAGCCAAAATTGAAGAAATTATCGCAGATAATGAGCAAACCAGTAACATAACTTTATTATCTATTTGTAAACCGCGTTGATACATTGTTTTTAGCACACTTCACTTCGGTAATTAAAAAAAAGAATCCAAATTAAATTGTTTATTTTGAAAATAATGTTCGCGATCTCTCAGGCGCCAGTTCTATAAACACAGTATCTACAATAAACTAAGTAATTTAACTGGAAATGCATTCAATCATGTCCGAGTTTGTTCTTTTGATGTTAAAACGAATAACTTCCACGAAATAGTTAGATAATTTTTGTAATGAAAATGAAATAAAAAACTGATAAACATGTAAAAGTAGTACCGTATTTAAAATCTACATCGCGTAGAGTACTTGCGCTGTTTGACAACAACCTATCCGTATTGTTGCCTGTCGCCGACTAACTCAAATTGATTAGGGTTCACTTGCTGGCTCATAAGTGGGTCTGTTTAGCAAGCGCCTCTTGTTGGTTTTGACTTTCCTTCTCTTACACAAGGTTAAAGGTGGTACTACACGTAGTACCTCAGAGGAAGTTTCAGCAGTGAAAAAATAAAGAATCTGAATTGATGGATACTAAATAGCGTCCGAAATAATCCTTTATAATTATTTTTAATGTTCCGTAGGGAACACTTATAAGTAGAGACCGGATTATATGTATTTGCATATTTTCATATGCATTTGTATATTTAGACCATTCTCACCGTTTATTGCATATTTTACCCAAAATCTAGTAATGATCCATATTTTCCCTATATTTACAATATTTCTCGGTATTACTAGGTAATTGAATTGCTCAGGGTATTGTTAATGTCGCCGTCTGGAACCGATCTGATCGCCGGAACATTACCTGCAATAGTTTAAACACATCGATTAGGTTATAGTGCCAAGGGAATACCCAAAATTACGACAGTATTTTATTCCTTTGTTTTTTGGTCGGGATATTAAGTGATAAGTAGTTGGTTTTCTAAGAATATTTGTTTGAGCGTGGATCAAATAAACAATTTTCTCGAAGACGAATTTTTATTTTAAAACAAGATATCAGTTTTAACATTATTGTTCACGCGGTTGCATCAGTGTAGTCTTTTTGCAATTTTTTAACGTGTTGTGTTAAAGTTTAACGTGTACCATGCCACCTGTAAAAAAAGTGTCTCTTCGTGGTAGCTGATTATCATATGACGGAAATGTTTTATATTGTCGAGTTTGCGAGAAAAATGTTTCGTGCACAAAAAAGTTTCAAATTGACCAGCATGTCAAGACAAGTCTTCATATCGCAGGATTGCAAAAAAGGCCCACGACAACAACTTATAACAGCAGTAAGTAGCAGAGATTCCACTTCTATAGCCAAACAAAAAAAAACACTTTAGCATGGATTTGTGTGAAGCATTGCTTGCAAGTAATATTCCTCTTCACAAACTTACAAATCCTACATTCAAAGATTTTCTGCGTAAATATTGCTTGAATCAAAAAATACCAGACGAATCAACACTGCGTAAAAATTACATACCAACAATTTACCAACATGTTCTGGAAGAAATACCTAATGAACTTAAGGATGACATTATTTGGATTTCAGCTGATGAAACTACCGCCAGTTGTGGTCGCTATATTGCGAATTTAATTGTGAGTGCATTAAGATTAGAGCCTTCTTCTTCCTATTTGGTGGCCTGCAAAGAACTTGACAAGACACATCATTCTACGATCGCCAGATTTGTGAATGAGGGCATTAAAAAAATATTTCCTGAATCTTCTGCAGATGAAAGAGTGTTTATATTTCTCTTAGATGCTGCTCCCTATATGATCAAGGCAGCCAAAGTCCTCCAAGTATTTTATCCAAATTAATTCATGTGACGTGCTTTGCTCACGGAGTCGATCGACTCGCTGAAGAAGTACGCTCCACGTTTGGCAATGTAAATAAACTGATTTCATCAGCAACGAAAGTGTTTCTTAAGGCACCTGCTGGCAATAACACCTATAAAGAAAAACTGCCAAATGGGCCTTTACCTCCCGAACCAGTGGTAACTCGATGGGGACCATGGATTGAAGCTGTACTATTTTACAATGAACATTTCGAGGCCATCAAAGGTGTAGTAAATGACTTCAATAGTGCAGAGGCTATGGCAGTTCGTCAATCCAAGGAAGCATTTAACGATTCTGATATTAAAAAAACATAGCTTTGATTAGCACTCACTTTTCCCACATACCTGCGGGTATTAAAAAGCTTGAAACTCGAGGTTTGGCGTTGACCGAATCAATTCAGTTAATGAATAAAAAAAATCCGTCAAATAAACTCCACATTGCAAGATGTATTCCCGCGTAGAGTTAAAGAAACGTTTGAAAACATTTTGTGCAATAACCCAGGCTTTGAACCTTTGTGTCAAATTGGTAGCTTTAGTAATGGGACGGATGAACTTTTGCCAGAAACAATAAAGTGCTAACATAGCACCCAAATTCAAATACTGCCCAGTTATCTCAATGGATGTGGAACGGTCTTTTTCCACTTATAAAAATATTTTAAGTGATCGAAGACACAATCTTACTACCCAACATTTGGAACAAACAACCTTATTGTTTACGTGTACAAGAATACAAATGTTAAATAATTTTAAAAAATGTTAAATAATTGTTAATTAAATTTAAACATCGTCGATAACTTGTTAATTTTATGCGGATTTTGAAATAAAAAACTAAAAATTACTACTTTTATTATTATCTAATATTGCATATTTTGACCCTTTTCATGCATATTTTAAGCATTTTTCATGCATATTTCAAGATTTTTATGTTGCATATAATCCGGTCTCTACTTATAAAATTACTTCGGTGTCTGTCCGCCCGTCTGCCTGTTCATCGGTCTGTCTGTCTGCCGGTCAGACCCAATTTCCTCCGAAACTATTTGACATAGAAAGTGGAAATTTGGCACTAATATAGGAATTGATGACTTCATCAGAGCCGTGTAGTTTTGAAAGTTAAATTTTGACTTAAGAGGTTAATTTTGGGGGGTGAAATCGAAAGTGAAATTTTTTTTTACCAGGCCGTCGAATGGGGAGTCAAATGAAAGCTTATAAAAATACGAGTTCAAAAATATATATAATGTAATACATGTGCACACTTTTCTTTGCATTATTTTTAAAAAATTGTAAAAAATCGCTGCTCCCCCTTATCTCGAAAAGTACTGTTCAAAAAATTTTGAAAAAATTCTGGAATATTCTCCACAGGGTGTAAATTGAACGAAAATTATCATACCTTTAATAATTTATCTGGTATATAAAAAAAAACAAAAATTTCAAGGTCATCAGTTTTCAATAAAGATCGGAAACAAACTTGAAACTTGAAAACTCATTTGGGGTGTGTTTTGTGAAAGTCATTGATCATACCTTAGTAACAAACATTTTTATTTTAGAAGCAATCAACATACGGAACACTAATTGCGCAAGTCCGACTTGCACTTGGTCGGTTATTATTTTATACTTTAATATAGGTTAATTCAAGTTAGTTTAAAATGGTGAAGCTTAGGAAATCAACCTATATTAAATTAGGATAACTCAAACTAAATAATCGACATGTTACTAAACTCACCATCACATTCGAAGTTACTGTTTTATTGCTTTTTTAGTAAAATCATTTATGTCCTATAACAAAATATATAATTTTTGCATTACTTTGTCGTAAAATAAAACGTAAATATTGTAACGTGTAATTTTGTATAACGTAGAGGTATTCTATTTTAGTCGCTTTAACAGGATAACAATACAGGGTGTCCCAGTATTCCGTGTACATAGAGTTACTGTGGATTTTTGGGATGAAAATATGACCATTTAACCCAACTTACCTTAGTCCAAAACTTCGTAATTTTTGAGATACAGGTTATCAAAGTTATACTTTTATTTTAGTTTTTCTTAAAGAGCTTTCTTAACAGGTTGACTGCCGATCTATATTTTTGAGTTTGTGGTTGACGCCGGTAAGAATTTTCCAAATATTTTTATTTTATTGTGGTAAATATGAATTAAAATGAGTCTTGGATGTGTTTTTTTATGTGTCATTCAAAATATTAGAAAAAAAAATTTCACTCCGATCGGAGTAATCGGCATTGCAAGTGAAAATTTTTACTAGATGCCGAACACTCCGATCGGAGTGTCCAATTAAATAAGTAAAGAAATAATAAAAATCGAACTCATGAACTCAAAACATTATTTCTAAATCATTTTTGTACATTTTTGTGGTAATCCTCAAAGCAATTAAGGCAAAAACCTGGTTGTTCAGGGCACATTTTGCATTCATACACTGTTTGCTTTCTTATTTTATTTTTCCTGCATTCTTTGCATTCCTTTCTGCTTACCCGTTTTGTTTCTTTAGTTCCTTTTTTTCACTAACAATTTTTTCTACTTTGCTAATGCTGTGGACATTTATTTGGCCTGGAGGAATTTGCGGCAAATTAGTAATTGGTCGTCTGGCTAGTAAATTTCTTATGACATCCAATCGGAAGTCATATAATCGTAACTGGCCAGACCGCGAATATTTATTGTACAAAAAATAGGCGTTTATCATGCTCATTTGCAGCACATGCATGAATAACTTTTTGTACCACCGAATGGTTTTACGGCTGCAAGGATAATATGCCATCATTTGATCCTGTCTATCTATACCGGACATAAAAGCATTATATCCAATGATTGCGGAAGGTTTTTCAGATTCTTGATTTCTTTTGTTTTTAAAAATGCCCATTTCGCTTCCAAATTTCTGTTGAAATGTATTGAATATTGCGTTTATCGCGCCATTTTCCGACATGCACTCCATTGCAAAACATAGATTTATTCTCACCACGTTTTAAGTTTGCACTCATTACCTCTTTCGGATTATCTTTCCTCTCAGCTCTCAGCGTACCAGTGCAGTATATATTTTGTTGAAGTAATTTCCTAGCTAAATTAACACTATTGTAAAAATTGTCTAGATAAACAGCATGTCCCACACCCAATTTTTCCTCCAATAAATGTAAAACAATCTTTTCAGTATGTCCGCTTCCACCATAAACATCTGTCGCACCTTCGTAGACACGAAATTTCAAAATAAGTCCATTAGGCTCTGTCAGCATGTATAACTTCATACCATACTTATGACGCTTATTCTTGATATACTGTTTAAACTGGAGACGACCCCGATAAAGTACCATAGCTTCATCCAAAGACAACTCTCTTCCAGGATAGTAAATTTCTCCCATCTTGTTGTTAAAAAAATCTGCCACAAATCTAATCTTTCCTAGCCGATCTGCCGGATCCATATCTGGAGATGTAAAATGCAAACACCTCAATATAAGCAAAAATCTATTCCTTGACATATATTTTCTAAAAACAGGTAGATTAAATAGCGGATCAGTTTTCCAATAATCGTTAAGACGGCTCAAGGATATTGTGCCAGTGTGAAGTAACAGGGCCAAAAAAATTTTTAGTTCGTCAAGAGTAAGATCTTTAAAATTAGTAATACGTGATTTTGTACTTGTTTCTGGACGCAGCAAAACCTCGACTGCGTAAGAGTTCGTTCGTTCTACAATAGTTTGTAAAAAATCATCATCAATGATCATTTCGAAAAAAATATCGATAGGTGCACCCTGTCCTGGAATTTGCACCAATAATTCCTGGGTTTTCTGGAACAAAATTTGTTTTAAACGCACCTCTGTCGTTCCATTTTATCTCATCAAGGCTAGGAAGTGTTTGATGTGGCCGAATAGGGTCTATAAAATTCTCTTCTTCGGACTCGGAGCTTGAATTTACATCACTATCGTCTGTGTCTGGTACGTAATGTTCGTCACTACTACCTCCGCTTTCTTCCAATAGCTGCAATAATTCAGTGTCAGTTAGCTTCTTTTTCTTATCATATACCTTTTTTCATCACTACAATGTCTTTTTTTAATACCAGAAGGCCCAGGTTGATTGTCCATATTGTACGGCAGATTACAGCCAAACCAAAAGCAAATCCGCGGAACCACTTAAGCACCTGTTAGAACTTGCGTTTTTAAGCAACGCCACCACTAGAAACACGTTTCATATACAACGCCGATGGAATACTAAAACGTTTCTTAAGAACGCATGTCGAACTCCGATCGGAGTAGACGCCGTTGGCGAAGAGATCCGACGCACTCCGATCGGAGTGGTCGGCAGTCAACCTGTTAATAATTGTATTATTTGCACAAGATTCGGTGTCTAGGGGTTTTCTGAGATGAGAAATCGGAATCGGCTCATAGTCTTGTTGTAAATTGTAGGGGGCGCCACTTATTACACTGTGTATACTCTAAAATTGTCATCACTTTTTTATACCACTCTGTATGAAAATTCTGTCTATTCCGAGCAATAGTTTCTGAGAAAATGGGATGATTTTTTCCATTTTTTAATTCCAGATCAAAAAGAATAGTCTTTGAAATTTGGAGCATGCTTAAAGGCAAACAGGTTAACAACAATAATAAATTTAAAGACCAACTGGCTAACAACAGTAAGAATGTAAAAAATCAACTGGCTAAGGGCATAAAACGTTACCCACAAATTGATAAATTCGAAAAAAGTTTAATCGTTCAACTGAGAAGGTACTGGTTTCATAATAAATGTTCAATATGGCCGCCACCTTCGTTAATACATAAATTGATACGTCGCACGAAATTTAAATGTACTCTTTTTAAAATGTCTTCATCTCGTAAAGCGTTAGCAGCATTTTGAATCCTATTTCACAGTTGCTCAATGTTGTTGATATGAACTTGATAAACTTTCGATTTTAATGCAACCCAAAGGAATGGATTTAAATCTGGGAAATGAGATGGCCAGTGAATAGGAGCATCTTCACATTTTCTGATCCGTTTATCTGGGTAACTTTGGTACAAAAAAATTCTCACATTACGCGCAAAAATGGGGTGGTGCACCATCGTACATGAAAAACATGTCGGGACGTAAATTAACACGTTGACTGCCAACTACGAGATAACTCGTAGATTGCGTTCTTTTCTCAGACGCCAACTACGAGTTATCTCGTCCTGTTTTTACTTGCCATTTTTGTGCAGCTACGATTAAACTCGAAATATATCAGTGCTAATCTCGATAGATGGCTTCTGGGAAAAGAACAAAAAATCAATGCTGGCTTGCATGAACAGAAAATTTATTAAAAAATGAACAAAAAATATAATTATAAAAATTAGTTCAAATTCAAGAAATAAAATAATATTTTATTGTTTGTGGAACTTCTTAAAACAATCTTCCACACAAAGGGCTGGCTTCTCTTTACAGGCTGGACAGAAATAACGCGTTTTCTCGGCGTTTTTTTGCTTGGGTACATATACGACATGGCTTTGTCGGACGCTGTTTTTTTTTCGTAGGTGGTAGACTCTCTAAATAATGGAGCTCTTGCAATTTAATTTTTTTCGAAACTGGTTGAATCTCTTCTCCAATCAACGCGACGACGAATTCTTCTCTGAACTTTATCAGTTTTATTTTAGAAGATGTTACTTTTTGAAAAATTTTGTGAGCATTGTGTATATATATCTCTATAATATGTAATGAAACCTTTTTGGGCCATCTAATAGTCTTTCTTAGAGATGAGTAGTACGAAAGCATTTGATCTGATCGGTCAATGCCAGACATTCCATTATTGTAATCTTGAATTATATTCGGTTTCATACAAATTTTCCCATTGCGATTGGGCACCTCTACCATTTCAACAGCATGCATGTTTGAAATGCTAAGGACATCTCGTTTGTCTTTCCATTTGCATACAGTAACAGGACCATTTTGCTGCCAAATACACTCCCCTTTTTTCAGTTTACGATTTACCACATCTCTGGGGTTTCCTTTTCTGTTATTTCGTAAGGTTCCACACACATAAGTTTTTCGTGTATTTAGCAGTTTTGTAAGAGTAACAGAATTATAAAAATTATCCATGTAAACCGTGTATCCTTTATCGAAATAGTCCTCAAGTAAATGTAAAACAACGTCAGTAGTGTGACCTACATTATTGTCAGTTTCCTCAGATTTTCCGCTGTAAATCTTTATTTTCATTACAAGACCGTCGGACTCACATAGTTCATACAGTTTGATACCATATTTGTGTTTTTTATTTTTAATGTATTGGCGGAAAAGCAATCTTCCCCGCCATAGCATCATGGATTCGTCAATACAAATATTTTTATCTGGTACATAGTTTTCATGCATAATATTATTGAAATGATTTAGTATTGGTCTCACCTTGTATAATCTGTCGGCAGATGGTATTGAGTTATCAACCAAATGAAAATAACGAAGTAACAACTGGAATCGATTTCGACTCATATGTGAGCGCCAAAAGTTTACATGATATAGCTTGTTTGTGCTCCAGTAATGTTCAATTGATGGAAAAGTACAAGGTCCCATTTGCAACAAAAGTCCAATAAAAACTTTCATCTCTGCAGCACTGATGTCTTCCCACTTTGATAACCTATTAGATTTTTTTATTTCTTTGCGTTTTTCAATTTCTTGCGCAGCATATAAATTAGTTTGTTCCACCAGTAATGCAAGAAATTCATCCGAAAAAAAATAAGTCCACCAGCGTTTGTACTGTAAAATTTGTCGTATCCAATTTCACACCAACATTTTCTTGGAAAATAAATAATTCAGGATTTTGTTGAATTTCTGTCCACAAATCCTCATTCGCATTTGATGTTGTTGCTTGGGAATCATCGTCATTATCTTCAAATTCGAGATCAACTTCAGGTTCGGAGACGACTTCGTCTTCACTATCACTTGAATTCTCAGAAGGTTCATAATCGCTACTGTCGTTACCATCCTCGCCAAAAATCCCGTCAAATTCTGAATCACTTAGATTTGCGTAGTACTCAATTTCATTTTGAGTCAGTGGTCTTTTCTTATCCATATTGCGTTCTTGATAATTTAATTATAACAATAATTATAAAACAAAACACTCAAGAAAGACGTAAATGTGATGCACTCGACAATTTCTGAGATACTACTGGCGAATATGGACGCGTATCTATGATTCAGCTTTAGAGAAGCGACAGGTCGAAGCGTGTCTGTGCGTGTCTGCGTGCGAATTAACTCGTAGTTGGCTTCCGCGAAGAGATTTCTGTACAGAAGCCAACTACGAGATAATTCGTAAGACCTTTTTTTTTAAAAAAAACACATTTTTTATGCTTTTTGATGATAACTATGCACTAGAATTAGAGTTTTTAATAATATAATGTGATTAAATCAAATTGTCATTTTAGGCCAGATTTCTGAAAATTGCCGTGGCAGTCAACGTGTTAATGGGTAAATCTTCCCATAATTCAGAAATAGTTTTACGGATGAAATTCAAGTAAATGTCATCATGAAGTCGATCTGGTAATCTAAACGGCCCGATCAAATAGTTGGCGACAAATCCCATCCAGACAATAATAGTGAATTCGCTTTGAAACTGTTGTACAGCATGTGGGTTTTCTTCAGCGTAAACATGATTATTATGCATATTTGTTATACCACGTTAAGTGAAGCGTGCTTCGTCTGTAAACAAAATTTTAGTGTGAACAGGCGGAACAGCCGCTATGCGTGCTCAAATAATTTGTGAAAAATGCAAACAGGACCCAAGATCTGGAGGTAAGAGTTCCTGGACGGGCTGAATATGAAAGGGGTGAATAATTTGTTGTCTAATGATCCGGTTAGTTGTACTTTTTGATATTCCCGTTTCACGTTCAATTAAACAAGTGCTGATTCCAGGATTATCGTGTACAATTTTTAAGGATTTCCTTTTCAACATCGGGTGCTCTACCTTGTGAAGGCACCCCAGCATTATTCCTGATCAGCTTAAATTGCCCAATTTCTCGAAGTCGTCTCTCAATATTGGCAAAAGTCTGATGGTTAGAAGTCCGACGATGCAGAAAGCCAGTTAAGACATAAAAGAAATATCTTACATCATTGCCAGAGTGATTTTTGAGCGTTGCCAAGTAACTATACAATGTGAAGAAACGTGTGAAGGAACGTATTTGCGAATTTGACAATGGAATTAAAAAATGGAAACAAACATCCCACTATCTCAGAAACTGTTGCTCAGAGCAACATTTACCAAGAGAGCTTTTTTAGACAGGCGAAGACGGAAAATACGAATATTTAATTAAAAATATCATACAGAGTGGTATAAAAAAGTATACGCAGTGCAATAAGTGGCGCCCCCTACAATTTACAACAAACTTGTGAGCTGATTTCGATTTCTTATCTCAAAAAACCCCTTAGCACCGAATCTTGTACATATAGGACAATTATTAATAAAACTACTTAAGAAAAACTAAAATAAAAGTTTAACTTTGATAAATTATGAATTTCTGGGATGAAAATATAACCATCTACTTAGACCAGTAAATGGTTATATTTTCATCCCAGAAATCCACAGTAACTCTATGTACACGGAATAGTGGGACACCCTGTATAATAATATAGAGAGAGCTATCTCATAATAGTTAGTTCTGAAATTTTAACCGCTCTTTATTTCTACTTACTATTTCAATTGAGTTTCAAAAGTGTTTTTCAAACTCAAAAATTCTACAAGTTTGCTTTCTGCTATCCCCTTCCTTATACGGTCTTTTGCATGACGATAACGATTCTTTTCAGTAAGGAATACGTAATTGCTACTTAAGTTGGTAGAGACAGATAGCCGAATTTGTTAATTTAAGAGACATTCAGTTATTATATACTTAACTGTTGTACAAGTGACCACAAGTAAATTAAACATAATTTTTCTGCTCTTAAAAATAACCGACCAAGTACAAATCGGACTTGCGCAATTAATGTTCCGAACAGTTTTTAAAATAAAATAAAATCTTTACTTAGGCTAAGTTAATTAGGTCCCCTGACATGTATATATCTTAAGATCCAATATGTATTTTCACATTTTTTCTTGGTCAATAATGTATAATAGTTTATAGCATCTTGGCTACCTAATAGCCAACAAATGAATCTAGCTCAATCTAGAATCTAGTAGTAAAAGTTTAAAACACATATTTACTATTTGTTTAATTACAATAATATAATACGAATAAAATAAAATTATTTTGTCTCGGTACCAATTTGTTGGTTGCCAAATGCTTAAAGCAGTAGCGCTTCATCTTGGCTATATTTACAACATTCAACAAAATAACCGTTCACCATTTTGTCGGTCAAATATATTTTATTTTAGGACAGATAAATTATCAAACGTAATAATAATAATAATAGCTTTATTACCCAACAGTTTCCCATTAATAGGGTAAATATTTAGACATTTACATATTCAATGACAGCCTGTAGTAATTGCTTCTTAGTACAACAGTATATGTCACAAACATTATAAATATGATTAAAATTAGTACACATTACATAAATAGGTGAATTCAATAACAAATTAGTATTAGGTCTGTTACATCTAAAAAACATATTTGATCGTGAGTGTATCCATGGCACATTGATGTTAATACGAGACAGTATACCCCTGCAATCAATCATATTGTGCAATACTCTATATAGGAATAATATTGAGGCACAAACTCTCCTGATTCCCAGGCTACGAATATTTGTCTGTTCACATAAATAATCGCTGCTGATTCCCCGTTCAGGATACATTCCATTAATCTTAAACAACAGAAATTTCAGAAATCTCCTCTGCACTTTTTCAAGTGAAACTTTATGCACCTCGTACATTGGACTCCAGACAATACTTGCATATTCTAGTTTCGAGCGAACAAAGCAGAAATACAAAACCTTCAGTGATGTAATATTAGTGAATCCCCTACAATTCCTAATGATGAACCCGTAAGACTTCATTGCTTCAGAAACTTTCAATGCTATATGCTGAGCAAATGTTAGTTTTGCATCAAAAACAACTCTCAAATCCTTAGCTGCTACACCTACTTAAATTATGGTCTTGAATTCTATATTGAAACTCTATTGACGCTACCCTCCTAGTATAAGTTAAAACTTTGCATTTTTGAGCATTTAGATGTAGTTTGTTGTCACAAACGCCAAGAATGTACGAAATTCAACTGGCTCTGTAGATAGGAACAATCCTCAGTTTTTTTCTATTGGCATAAACATTTTTAGATCATCAGCATAAATTAGTCTGTTACATTTTAAATCATCGCAAAGGTCATTTAAGAACATAATGAAGGGCAAGGGTCCCAAATTTTCACCTTGTGGAACGCCTGAGGTAGCCACAAATCTTTCTGATTTGAATCCGTTGTAGGCTATAAACTGAGTTCGATTAAACAAGTAAGAACTTATAAGAGCCCTCGCACCATCAGTGAAACCAAGGAAAGACAACTTATTGATGAGAACATGATGGTCGATTCTATCAAAGGCCTTCGAGAAATCTGTATAAATAACATCAACCTGCCCACCATCATCTAATATTTCCGAAATGAACTGTGTCATAACAGTTAGATTTGTTACCGTAGATCTCTTACTAACAAATCCGTGCTGATAAGGAGAAATTTGATTTTTA
This sequence comes from Pachyrhynchus sulphureomaculatus, assembly GCA_019049505.1. Classification (NCBI taxonomy): domain Eukaryota; kingdom Metazoa; phylum Arthropoda; class Insecta; order Coleoptera; family Curculionidae; genus Pachyrhynchus; species Pachyrhynchus sulphureomaculatus. The sequence continues at coordinate 194,310,109 of CM032456.1, forward strand.
ATTTGGCTATAGATACGTGCATACAAGACTGACTCAAAGACCTTTGAGAAGTTACAAAGTAGAACGACACCCCTGTAATTTTCAACATTTTCCCTGTCTCCATTCTTAAAAATAGGACATACTCGTAATCTACCTTCTTCCCATCGTTTCGGATAAACACCCTGTTTAATTAATATATTAAAAATATACTTTAATGGTACTCATTATAATTTTCGCTCAATATACACTTTATGGAGACTATTCCAGAATTTTTTCAAAATTTTTAGGTCAGTACTTTTCGAGAGGACAAAGATTTTTGGCAATTTTTTTAAAATAATACAAAGAAAAGTGTGAGCAAGTATTACATTATATATATTTCTGAACTAATGTTTTCACAAGCTTTCATTTGATATCCCACTCGACTTGGTAATTTTTTTTTTCACTTCCGATTTCATCCCTAAAAACTAACTCCTTAAGTCTAAATTTAACTTTCAAAACTACGCGGCTCTGATTGGGCCTTCAATTTCTATATTTGTGCCAAATTTCAACTTTCTATGTCAAATAGCTTCGGAGAAAATCGGGTGTGACAGACAGATAAATAGACGGACATCGAAGTGATCCCATAAGTGTTCCGTACGCAACACTAAAAATGGTTATTTATCTAGTACTTCTTTTGTAAATACGCAAATCACTTCAAATCCAAGTAATATTTCAAGAAAACGATAAGAAATGATAATTATTTTAGACGATGAAAAGGTCGGATAACAACGTTTTACATTTATAACCAAGTGAAAATAATTAAAAAATTATGCATATTTTACATTGCTTGATTTCAAGATCCCTCAAAAGAAAGTATAACACTATATATACAAAGTAATTCCTCTAACTCCTCTTCCCACGTTAACTTCTGACACGTTTTTGACCAATTTAACATAGCGAAAAAATACTCGAATTCCATAAACTCCGAAATCGATGTATAAAATAATATATTTAAAGCAACCCTTCTAACCCATCCCCCTTAATTCCTTATATGTTTAATTAGAAATATTCATGCTTAATAATTTTAATAAAAATCCAAGAAAAAATTTGATAATACACTGAAACCATACAACGTATGAACCCTTACCCTCCTTTCTGAAGCTATATCGTTCGAAAACTATAGGTTCCATTCCTGCCAAGTGTTAAATGTGTAGCAAATTTGAAAGCGATATCTCATTTCCTTTCAGAATTAGCGTGCCAACAAAGCGACTCGCCGAGACTCCCATTTCTATGGGAGACTATGTTTTTCGTTATCTAGGGACCATAAAAAGTGAGAAAATGCGAAATGACACAAGAATTTTTTCTTGCGCAGCATAAAAAGTAGAAGTATGTGGTCGCCTTTAGTCGAATCCTAAGTCAAAGCTTATCGGCAAATAGACACACAGGCACTTGAAAGTCTATAGAACTAAGAGCGCCACTAGCCAAGAAAGCAAGCATGGATTCGGTATGCCGCGAGGCTACCCCTTGAGGCGATGCTGTTGTTTTTAAATACAGCGGGCTGGTTCCAGGAGCGTAGAAAGGTGACATTTTTTAAATCTTATATGAATTTCAGAAGTATGAGTTGTAATTAACCTACATTTTTATTTGATATTTTAGGACCTTGTTCCTTAGAGGGAGCTCTTAGGGCTCATGTGCAGAAAGACGGATACACAAAATTTTAATTTATGCGTGTTTTTTAACTACAACTTTTCATCGCCCTATGAGCCTTAAATGTGAGGATCTTGGCAAATATAGGTTAACGTGAGCATCATAATATTATTTCTAAATCGATCAACAACAATAATCCCCTGATCTGGAAAAAAATCTTGTACAGAGCTAACACGTAGGCTGAAAAGTCTTTGGTCTGACACATAGATCTCGCCCTTTTCAAAAAGTCCATATGATTTTTAGGAAGTACCAACCTTCAAACGATAAGTGTCAAATTTTCATGACATTTCAATGATTAGTTTAAAAGTTACAGTGGTTTTAGTGACGCTACTTTCGATATTTTCAAAAAAATCGAATTTCACAAATGATGCTGAACGCTCTGGACGCCCAAATGAGGCGGTTACAGCGGACAATATCAAGAAAATCCACAAAATTATTTTGGATGACCTTAAAGTGAAATTGCGTGAGATAGCCGACACCCTAAAGTTATCAAAAGAACGTATTGGTCATATTTTGCATAAACATTTGGGCATGAGAAAGCTCTGTCCGAAATGGGTACTGCGTTTGTTCACAGTGGACCAAAAACAACAACGTGTTGATGATTCTGAGCGTTGTTTGGACCTGTTTAAGCGCAATAAAAAGTATTTTTTCATGCGATATGTGACAATGGATGAAACATGGATCCACCACTACCAACCGAAATCAAATCGGCAGTCAGCTGAGTGGACAGCAGCCGGTGAAAGCCACCCGAAGTGACCAAAGACACCACAGTCGGTTGGGAAGGTTTTGGCTTCTGTATTTTGGGATGCGCATGGAATAATTTTTATCGACTATGCTGAGAAGGGAAAAAGCATCATTAACGAATATTATATTAAGTTATTGGTGCGTTTGAAGGCAGAAATCGCAAAGAAACGGCCCTAAATGCACTGTATCACAAGTCAATGGTTACGATGGCAAAATTGCATGAATTGATGTTCGAATTGCTTCCTCATCCACCGTATTCTCCAGATTTGGCCCCCAGCGACTATTATCTAGTTGCAAACCTCAAAAAAATGCTGAAATGAAGAAGTTATCGCCGAAACTGAGGCCTATTTTGAAGACCAAGACAAATCCTTCTACAAGAAAGGTATAGAAATGTTAGAAAAGCGTTAGTCTGATTGTATCGCTCTTGAAGGAGACTATATTGATAAATAAAGTCAAATTTTGCAAAAAAAAATGCGTTTTAAGTAGCTAGACCAAAATCTTTTTTTTGCAGTAACAGTTCCGTATGAGATAATATAACTGACAGGTATAAAATCTTCTGTCACCTAGTCCGAATCGGCTTGTATTTGACTTCCACTGCATCCGTTGCATGTTCTTGGTTTCTTAATTAGAATCTTTCCCCTCTTATTACATTTCCTTGATCGTTTCTGTTTTATATCTGGAGTTGTGGGTAACTACGGATAAAGATAAATGGTTGTTATGTTGTACTTATATTTTAAACTGATTGGTCTATAGTACCTGGACCACTGGTTGTGAATAGTGTTGTAGGCATTGCTGATCGTAAGGTTTTTGTATTGGTCTGCTTTCTCCAAGAACTTGATTTGTCGGCTTCTGAAGTAATGTTTCAGTATCTGAATTTCCAGTTCGCGGTGTAGTCGTTGCTTCTTATGAACCATGACACGTTAGTCATCATTCTTAGAGCTTTGTTCTGCTCCGCTTGAACTGCGACTCATCGTATTTTGCACAAGTGGACTCACGTCTTCCAGGAAAACATCAGTACAGCTCTGTGATCTGATCGTCAGAAGGCCAAGGCATTTTCTGATGACTCCTATGGTTTTATCCTTTCAAATGAGCCCTTTATCATATTTTAATCTTAAGTACTTAATGTAGTTCGTCTACTCAAGTTTCGTTCTTCCTAGTGTCAGATGCCCGTACGATAGTGCTTTATCCGACTCCAATAAAAAAGATTTGGTTCTTGTCAGTGTTTATCTTGATTTTCCAGTGATCAAACCAGCTTGACAGGTTTTTCAAATATTATAACCTATTTGTGATACTCCTTCTGCTTATCAACGTGGCAGTACCGGCGATATCGTCAGCGAACAGTGCCAATCCTATGTCTTCTTTCTTGGGAAGGAAAAAACAATATCTGTGAAAACGGCGATCTTGCTTTTAGTGCCCTTTCTCGTAACGTTGCCTCGTGAACTTTGACTTGGAAACTTCTGTCCGATATCAGGGATTGGACCAACTTCACGATGCTGTTGGGGCGTTGTATAGTACATGTTTGCTGGCAGTATCTGGTCCTGTTATTGTCTTTTTTTTTACCGGTCGTCCATGGCTTGGACCGATCTTCTCGGTGCATTAGGCCTAAAGAGATCTTTAGAAATGTGTGCTCCAGCGAGGGCAGTTGTAACTTGTGATGAATCTAAAATTTGAATTAAATATAATACACAGCTACCAGACGGTGCAGATGCGTGTATGAGTCGGATGGTAGGATACATCATGCCTCTGTTTGTGTGAGATATTTTGTTTATTTATTATTTTATTATATTCTTATACATATTTACCGGTATGTGTGTATGCGACTATCTACTTATTTGTACTTATTTCTGTGTTTTGACTTGGATATTTTGTTTATATATTATTTTTTATACTTCGATTGATTCAGCCGTTACTTGGTGGAAATCCATAACTAAAAGTTTTGCAAGTAGTAAAACACTACTTAAATTTCCGCTAATTTTTTTTTATTTTTAACACCATGACATGTTTCGCTATATACGACAGCTTCTTCAGATGGTTTGTTACAAAATGAGGGTAAAATTACTATAATAAATGGTTGGTTCACAATCTATGGCAGGTAATAAAATAATTTAAAACAGATTTAGTAATGGTGAATTATTTAAGTCATTTATTAAGGAATCTGAATTTTTCAATTTGTTTATTTCTAAAGATTCTAGGTAATTAAGTTTCAGGCTCCTTGTGTAAGTATGTAATATTTCAAAGTTTGGGTTGAATTGGTGGTTATTTTCAATTAAATGATTTGCGTAATTTGAGTTATTTTTTTCTATTGATGTATGATGAAGCATGTTCTTTTATTCTTTTTGAAAAACATCTTCCTGTTTGACCTATATATGTTTTTGAGCAATTTCCACAATTTAATTTGTATACTCCGGATCTATTGTCTCTATCTGTTTTAGTTTCGTTATTTTTTATAAATTTGCCAAGTGTGTTGGATGTTTTTAAATGCTGTGTTAATATTTAATTTTTTCAAGAATCTATTTAATTTAGTGCTGCATCTACCATAGTACGTTATTGACTTTACGTTTTTATAAGGTTCTTTATTACTCGGAAAAAAAACTGTACTAATGGATTTTTTTGTAAAGTTTTTTCTTGAGAATATTATCTATTATGGATGGTGAATAGTCATTATTGTTTTATAATATTAAGTTCTTTTTGAAAATCGTCTTGGTTCAGAGGAATATTTATTAGTCTGTGAATCATATTATGGAAAACTGCAAGTTTGTGACTTGGTGGATGACATAAGGTATTATGGATAATTATGTCAGTATGTGACGGTTTAGAGTAAATAGAAAAAATGTGTTTGTTATTATGTCTTTTTATTGTTAGGTCAAGGAAGTTTAAGATATTGTTGATTTCAACTTCACTGGTGAATTTTATATTTTTGTGTATATTATTCAAAAAATTTTGAAATGTGGCAAATTTTCTATCACTTCCTGTAAAACAACATAAGATATCATCAACATATCTATGCCAGTATACAAATTTTTTAACCAGTGGGTGTTTGCTTATTTGGTTTTCTATGTTATTCATAAATATTTCCGCCAAAGGAGGACTAAGTGGATTGCCCATTATGAGACCGTCTAGCCTACTGTATAGGTCGTTATTAAATTCAAAATAATTTTGTTCTAGGCAAACCTTTAAGCAATTTAAGATGTCTTATTTTATTATAGGGTTAACATTGATTTCAGAAAGAAGTTTTTCAATTAGTAATATAGTTTCCGTATTTGGCATGCTTGGAAAAAAACTTTGAACATCGAAAGAGATTAATTTGGAATTGTCAGGTAACTTTAAATGTTTGATGTTTTCAACTAGTTGTGAATTTTTTATTGCAAGTTGAGCTTTAAATTTAGTGTTCTCTATGAGTATTTGAACAAGACGTTTTGATAGTTTATAAGATGGGGCTGACACGAAAGATACTACTGGCCTTATAGGGTAACCCATTTTGTGTAGTTTTATTAGTGAATATAGTTTAGGTGTTTGTGGGTTTTTATAAGAGTGAGAATTCTAGAATCTTTATCATTAAACAAACTTTTACAATTAGAGATCGTTGATTTAATAATTTTCTGATAACTTTCAGTTGGGTTACATTTTAAAACTGAGTATTTATCTGGGTTTAAGAAATCTATTGTTCTTTGTCTGCTTTTGTAAATATTATATCTGCTGATTTATTTCTAATGTCTTTTATTAATTGAATATCTTATCTTGGAGTATTTTGGCGTAAAAATTCTTTTTTTTAGTATAGTAGCTGCTTCGTGTTTTTTACTAATATTATTTGGGTAATGATTGAGAGCTACTTCTGTATCAACTGCTAATATATTTAATGTATTTGGAGAGATATTGACTTCGATATTATGTTTGAAGCCTTTATTTAGTAATTGAGTTTCATTAAGGTTGTTATTTTTTTATATGCTTATACTTATTTACTTAGACTATATATTTATGTATTTGTGTTTTGATGGTAGTTATAGTTATATTTATACATTATTTATATTTTAATTTATTCTATGACGAAACCAATGATACCAGATGCAATCAACTTGGTTAATAAAAGGATTTGAATTTGAATATAGGCCGTATCTGGCGAAGTGACTGTCTTTTATGGTGCCCGGTAAAACTAATGTTATTTTGTAAGAACTATGTAACACTACATATAAAAAGTCAAGCACGTAAATAACTTGGAAAGTTACAGGAATAGATTGTTTACTACGCCCCTGATAGTTGGTTCCTTCTTTCTTGGTTATAGTCTCCCGCGGAGTTCGGAGATGTTTATAATTACCATGGTCTACAAGAACACAAACTCATCAATATCTCTTTTTTATTGAGTCATGCGATAAAGTTAAAACACTGGGTTCGGGGTACCTACATATTTTTATAATGCATTTAGGACTTAATTGATTTGACTGTCGGAAAGTGTATAAAACAAACAATAAATCATAAGGATCATAAAAGGTTTATAGACGGTGCTCATTTATTATAAGCGTATCTTAGTTATAGCAATAAAATGCTGCTTTCATATTTCTTAGTAATTACATATATTGTCACAATTATTTAAAAATAGTTGCTAATAAATTCATAATAATGAAAAAATAACCGGTCAAGTGCAAGTTGAACTTGTACAATTAGTGTTCCGTATGTTGATTGTTTTTAAAATAAAAAAAAATTTGTTACGGAGGTATAAAATGATCGGTGACTTCACAAAACACACCCCAAATGAGTTTTCCACAAAGTTTGTTTCCAATCTTTACTAAAAACTGATGACCTTGAAATTTTTGTTTTTTTTTATATACCAGATAAATTATTAAAGGTAATGCATTCGTGATCATTTTCGTTCAATCTACAGCCCGTGGAGAATATTCCAGAATTTTTTCAAAATTTTTTGATCAGTACTTTTCGAGATAAGGGGGGGACAGCGATTTTTCGCGATTTTTTAAAAATAATATACAGAAAAATGTGCGCAAGTATTACATTATATGTATATTTTTTACTCTTGTTTTCACAAGCTTTCATTTGACACCACACTCAATGACCTAGTAATTTTTTTTTTCATTTCCGATTTTACCCCCCAAAACTTAAGTCAAAATTGAATTTTCAAAACTACACTGACTACACAACTCTGATGAGGCCATCAATTACTATATTAGTACCAAATTTCAACTTTCTATGTCAAATAGTATCGGAGAAAATCGAGTGTGGCAGACGGACGGACGGACACCGAAGTGATCTTATAAGTGTTCCGTACGGAACACAGCGCAAGTATTACATTATATATTTTTTTGAAGTCGTGTTTTTACAAGCTTTCATTTTACACCCCACTCCATGACCTGGTAAAACAAAAATTTTTTCACTTCCGTTTTCACCCCGCAAAACTAACCTTTTAACTCAAAATTTAACTTTCAAAATTACACGGCTCTGATGAGGCCATCAATTCCTATATTCGTGCCAAATTTCAACTTTCTATCTCAAATAGTTTCGGAGAAAATCGGGTGTGACAGACAGAGAGATGGACAGATACCGAAGTGATCTTATAAGTGTTCCGTACGGAACACTAAAAATAACACAATTTTCAGATTTCTAGACTGTAAGGATCCTGAAAAGGACAATAAAATGACATGTACGAAGTAAGCCTTCTAACAACCCCCCTCCTCTTATTTATTTAACCATAAATGTTTAAAATCCAACCAATTAAGAAAGATTTTTCTAGAATCTTTTATTAACAATTAGAGAGGTTAAACCTATAACTATTACATAATAACGTGAACTAATCATGATTATACATTTGTGTCTTAAGATATTTACATGTCAGTAACCTAAATACCGTAGTCTGGGTTATCGATTTTACATAAATGTAGTGAGAGAGAACTTAAGATATTTCATGAGTACCTATAAGCTTAAAGTTAATTTTCAAATTAACTTAACATTAACTTAAAGCTAATCCTGAGGTAGGGGGTCGAAGGGGGTCTTAGGTAGTGACGTCTGGCGTAGGGTGGAGGTCTATAGGTTTTTCTGACCGTGGGGTTGGGTTGGTGACTGACTTTATCCACGAATTTGAGCTGAGCGTTGCTTATGAATTCCCGGATTGTGGGTATTTGGAGGTCTTGGCCTTGTTTTCAACGGTCTGGAAGAGGTGAGGCTGGCTCCAAAAAAAAATTCTTATAATGATATTAAAAATATACTAAATTTATCGCCCTCACTCCTTGCACCCTCGTTCTGTACAGCGGTATCAGTCAAAAACTTTAGGAACCTTACCTACTTCAAATATTATACAGTGTGTCCCAAAAAAGTTTTATACAAATGGAGAAAAAAATTTTCTTACATATTACAAAAAAATTTGTTCTTGATACAGGAAAATCCATAATCAAGCACCAAAAGTTTAAAATAATTGATGATATACAGGGAAAATAAAAAAAAAAAAGATTTATAATGAAGAGTAAGGTGTGCTTAAATTTAAATACAGAGCAAAGTATTAATTGAAAATATTAATAGGAACTAAAAAATTATACTCACCTTTAGATTTGTGACCTTCCTGGTTAAAAATTCAAAAAAATTCCAGTAAACAAGTCAATAATTGTCGGATTATTTATTGAATAAAGGAAAACGAAATTAATTAAAAGCTAGTGCACTGATTTTGATTGTATCATACTTTTGTTAAAAATTTGATAACCTTTTTATCTGCTTTGCCACAATTTCATCCATAATAAATTTGTGCTAATATCATTTTATTTTGAAATTGCTACATTACTTAATTACTACGTACATAACATAACAACTAAACATATGGTTTAATTCTAACTATATTGCACAAGTGCTTCAATGTATCCACCTTCCCTTTCTAAACAGGTGATTGTTCTTCGAGAAAAATCTTTTATTACACCTCTAATTACGTCAAGAGTTATAGCTTCATATATTTCCCTAATGACTCTCTTAAGATGATTAACATAACAAGTTGAAATGACCTTTTAAGATAAAACTTTTCTTTTAAGTAGCCCCATAAAAAACGTCTTGAGGGGTGATGTCTGGAGACCGTGGGGGCCAAGTAAACTGCACATACCTCCCTACTACTCAGATAATCTCGAACATTTCTCGTACAGTAACATGATGCACCATCATGTTGGTACCATATATGTTGTCTTTCAATTATTAATAGACGATTGAGAAACTCAGGGAACTCATTATTTAAAAATTTTAGCTAACGTTCAGCATTCATATTATTTCGAAAAAAGAATGGTCCAACTATTCCATCTTTAAAAATTCCTCACCATACATTGGTTTTAAACGAGTATTGAACGCGAGTTTGGATATTGAATTTAGGATTAACATCGCTCCACCAACGATAGTTTTGAGAACTTTCTGTCCCATTAGACGTACAAGTATTCGTCTTGCCGTCAGCCGTTTTGTAAAAAACCTCTATATGGGTCTTAGCAGTTTATTGCTTTTAATAATTAAAATCAGTTTTGCCGCTGGCATTTTGCTTTTTTCATTGCAATAATTAATTAATCCTATTTTATTCTGTTAAAATAGCCATATCCTGTTAAAGTCGCCTTATGATTACTAAAACAAACATTTTTTTCTTTACAGGTAGGTAACTGATACGAAGCATGGCTGAATCTAAGAAGAAATGTCGACAGTACAGTGTTGATTATTTGAAATTTGGTTTTCTTCCATCAAAGGCAGACAAACGATTGCCCATATGCCTTTTATGCAACAAAGTTTTGAGCAATGACTCTATGAAACCATCGAATCTCGAAGATCATCTAAGAAGGTGTCATCCTGATAAAATAGGTAAAGATTTAAAATATTTTTAAACATTGAAGGAAAAATATGAAAAGAGACCCACCGTGCACAGTATGTTCGCTTCAACGTCTCAAAGTAACGATGATGGCTTGCGGGCATCTTACAATATCTCATTGCTTATAGCGAAATCTGGAAAACCGCACACCATCGGAGAACAGTTAATTTTACCCGCTGTTGAAGAAGTTTTAAAAAACTGTTCTGCACAAACCTCCATTTGAAGTACTCAAAAGAATTCCTTTGAGTAACAACACTGTACAAAGACGTATTGATGAAATGAGCTCTGATATTGAAAGCTTCTTGTGTAATTATCTGCAAACAACTCATTTTTCTATTCAACTGGACGAGTCAACTTTACCTAGTAATGAAGCATTATTATTGGCATATGTTCGATTTGTTATGGACGAAGAAATCCATGAAGAGCTGCTATTCGCGAAAACTTTGGAGACGGACACTAAAGGCAAATCAATATTTAATGAGTGATTTTTTTAAGGAAAAATCGATTCCATTTACAAAAATTATTTCGGTGGCAGCAGATGGAGCTCCTGCCATCTTCGGGCGATATCGTGGGTTTATAAAACATCTTAAAAGAATTATACCAGGAGTAACTGCAATTCACTGTGTCATCCACCGATAACACCTGGTAGCGAAAAATTTGAGTGATAGATTTCACCAATCGCTTCAATTTGTGATTAAAGCAGTTAACAAAATAAGAAGCAATGCGTTTATTTGCACAATTGTGCGACGAAAATGATGAAGACTTCCAACGATTGCGCTTACATACTGAAGTACGCTGATTGTCGAAAGGTGCATGTTTAACAAGATTTTACTCACTTTTTGAACCAGTTTTAGAGTTTCTGGAAAGTAAAGATCCAGATTTAAAAGAAAACCTGATCAAATTGAAAGCAGACATCGCGTATTTGACAGATTTGTTCAAAAAATTTAATGACATTAACTTGCAGTTACAAGGGGACAGCCTAAAACTTAATAAAAACAAAGGGTGTAATTTTGGCGTTTCTTGGAAAATTGAAATTTATGAAGCAAAATAATAGTCGGCGCGAATTCTTCCAGTTTCCAAACTTGTCGCAGGCAGAATGTCTTGATGAGGATATTCAGACATACGTTCAACATTTAAATGCCCTGCATGATGACTTCAAAAATATATTTCAAGATATTCTGACGATGGAAATACCACCATAAATCCATTTGATGAAATGGAAGTGGCGAATGTGGTATTACAAGAGGAGCTACTCGAGCTTAGCACCAATGAGGAGCTGAAGGTGAAATTTAAAAAAAGCTATCAAACATTTTGGCTGCAGGCAGAAATACCCGAAAAATATCCTGGGCTGTGGGAAATTGCGAGAAAACTTTTGATAGCGTATCTCTCGTCATACCTTGTCGAAAAAAGTTTTAGTGTCGTTACAAACCTATTAACAAAAAAAAAGGAGCAGATTCAACATCACAGAACGGGGAGATTTGCGGCTATTCCTTACAAAACTGAAGCCAAATATTGATAATTTGCTGTCAATCTATCAAGTACATCCCACCCATTAAAATTATGACTATTTTTTTTAATTGTTGATTTGCATTGTTGAAGTTACGGTACGTTATTAATGTTTAATTTTAATTCTATTAAGTCTGTAATCATATTATTTTAATCAATAGAACACAAGAAAATATATTATTTTTCTTCTTATTTTTACCACTCCGAATTTAGGGTTGGAATTCAGCCACGACGCAAATTTCCATCGTTAGATCTAATCTTACATTTTTTGACGAGTTTTGGGAATATGGTAAAAATGTAACAGCAGGAGGTCCACCGAAACCAGTAAAATTTTGAAAGTGGTCTACGAGAAAAAAAAGTTTGGGAACCTCTGATGTAGACGATTGTGAAAAAGACGTCATCAGGAGAAAAATATGTTCTATGTATGAGAACAGTTGGTGCCGACACTAGACAAAATAAAATTAAGACTGGTGCAGAACGGGACCAATATACATTGTGGCCGATCAACCCTTTACAGAATTCTCTTAAGAATGGGATTCACGTTCCGAAAAATCAACAAAAGGCAAGTAGTGATGGAGTCACAAAGATTACGAATCTTGCGACATACTTATTTACAAGAAATTAAAAAAGTATCGATCAGAGAATTGGTCAATAATTTACCTTTCCGAAACATGGTTCGATACCCATGACACTGTGCAAAAAGGGTGGGTTGACAGCAGTATAAAATGTCAGACTAACGCACCTTCAAATTAAGGTAAACGAATACCCATTTTGCATGCTGGATTTAAAAAGGGCTGGGTTTCAGATTGTCTACTATTATCTGCAAAAAACGAATCACGAAGACACCACCGCAGAACTTTTTGAAAATTGGTTTCAAAATTCCCTTTTGCCAAATATTCCCGAACAGAGTGTTATAGTTATGGACAATGCAAGTTACCATAGTCGCCTACTAAATAAGGTTCCTAATTCAGCCAACACCAAATCGGAAATACAGGAATATATGTTAGAAAATGGCATTTATTTTATAAAAAAAGTGATCTTTTGGAAGTTTTGAAAGACTATAAATTGAAAAGAGAAATATGTTTGTGATAATATGACTGAGAAAAATGGGACACACTGTTTTGCGGCTTCCTCCGTATTGTTGTGTGTTTAATCCAATTGAACATATTTGGTATCAAGTTAAATCAAAAATAAGGGCACAAAATGTTTCTCCTACTAAGCATGTCAGTGGTTGAATTAGTAAAAAAAGATATAAATGATATACCTTGTGAAAGCTGGAAGAATTTCATTCAGCACGTTGTTAAAGTTGAAGATTCATATATTTATGTAAATAATATAAAACCACTGATAATTACCTCAGCTGATGGTAGTGATAGTGAAACCGAATTAGGCTTAAGTTAAAATATATTTTTATTTATACAATATGTCCCCTCTTGTAAACCCCATT
>CM032456.1:194328292-194344918 GCA_019049505.1 Pachyrhynchus sulphureomaculatus
ATTCAGCGTCACTTGTGCCCATATGGCCAGTCCGAAAATTTTGAAACCACTTATAAACTGTTCTAATCGAAGGTGCAGAGTCACCATAATGTTTATCAAGCTTCTCTTTAGTCTCCTGAGGCGTTTTGCCTTTCATAAAGTAATGTTTAATCACCACACGAAATTCTTTTTCGTCCATTTCTTGAAAATCACTCGACTTCCTTGATTCACACGAATGCCAAACACAAAGAAATAGACCAATATGGCTGAAACTTGGTGTGCGTTCATTCAAGAGATGCTACTAACTAAACATGACCTCGATACGCGCCGGTGGTGCCATCTTTCGGACTTTGCACGGACTTTTCAAACTAGCCTCGTATATATACATATATATATATATATATATATATATATATATATATATATATATATATATATATATATATATACATATATATACATACATATATATATATATATATATATATATATATATATATATATATATATATATATATATATATACATATATATATATATATATATATATATATATATATATATATATATATATATATATATATATATATATATATATATATATGTATGTTATAGAAGATTTTAGATAACCTGGCCAGAGAACAAATGTATGAATTAAAAAAAAAAAACATGTAAATCGGATAAGTGGTTCTCAAGTCATAAGCTCACTGACAGACAGAGAGACAGACAGACAGACAGAGAGACATTGCATTTTATATATATTATAGATGCAACGTTTCTCTGTCTGTCCATTAGTGCTCTTATCACTCGAGAACCACTTATCCGATTTACGTGTTTTTTTTATTTCTTGACTCATTTACCAAAAAAAAAATCTATAATATACATACAACGCAACGTCTCTCTATCTGTCTGCCTGTCCGTTAGTGCAATTAGCACTCAAGAACCACTTATCCTATTTACGTGTTCTTTTATAAAATACATATGTTCTCTGGCCAGGTTACAGGATATATTTCATTACGTTAGGTAATTTAAGTGAGCCGCGCGCACGTCTAAAGACTTGATTTTAAAATGAATAGTTTCGCCAAAAAAAATCCTAAAAAACGCTTTTTTTTTCAGCTTCCTTACTAGGTACATCCTCTTAATTACGTATGTTTTGCTAACCTTTTAAAGATAAAATAAGACCTTTCAAAATGTTAATGATATTAATTAATAAGACATCTCGATTTTGAACCACTCGACTCGATTAAATTACGTTTATTATTTAAATCGAAAGAAAAAGCATGTTAAAATTCGAACACAAAAACCATCAAGACATAATTTATAAACAAATGCAAAAAAATGCCATCATGTAGGTAGAAACTCCTGCGGATTGCAGGATGACTTGTGCCTTCTCTGTTCTCATCATCGGCAAGCCGGACTAAAACAAAACGAAGCGAGATTAAAAAAACAACCACTTATGTTTGGTTAGTCGGACTCAAAATAATGGGTTTAAAACAGAGCGCTGGGCAAATATTTTATGATGCATACAGCTCACATGGATATTCTATATTTATAAAGGATTATTTTCATGACTGGCTGGTTCTACAGATATTATTACTATTACGGTTATATTATATTCATAGTAGTACCACAGTAAACCTAAAACACAGTAGCGACAATCAAACTCAGCTCCTTTGATCTCAAGGGGTTCGAGTTTGAGATCACATGACCTGTCGCCATATTGATGGTATGATGCCAGCGAGTTTTTGAAATATTCTTTCAAGAAAAATCCTATTCTGTAAAATAAAAATGAGTTTTGAGAATAAAACGAGAAACATTTTCTTACCGAGTTCTACATAATCTATATGTGTTATATACGAGGCATGTTTTTTAAGTAAGTACCGTTTTGCGGTTCCGCCGCCGCAGCGATACGGTCGGCGTTCCGCGCATGCGCGCTGGTAACCTACATCTCATGTCTACGCACTGACGCCATTACAGTCTGATTCTTCATTGTATACGTTGTTTACTGAGTGTTGAAGATGCCTCCGACAATCGTGAGTCCCGCCGATTGTGAAGTACGGGCTGTTATACGATTTCTTAGTGCTAAAGGCGTAAAACCGATCGATATTCATCGTGAGATCTGTGAAGTTTACGGACAAAACATTATGAGTGATGGAATGGTAAGGAAATGGGTGAGAGCATTTAAAGATGGCCGCACAAATGTGCATGATGAAGAACGGAGTGGGCGTCCTTCGGTCGTTAATGAAGATTTGGTGCAGAAAGTGGACGAAAAGGTGAGAGAAAACAGACGCTTTACAATTTCATCATTGTGCGACTGCTTTCCTCAATATTCTCGTAGTGTTTTGTATCGCATTGTGACCGAGAACTTGAATTACCGGAAATTGTGTTCACGTTGGGTTCCAAAAATGTTGACGGATTTGCACAAAACCCAACGTTTAGGCAGTGCATTGACTTTCCTTGAGTGGTACCACAATGAAGGTGAACATTTTTTAGACCAAATTGTTACTGGTGACGAAACATGGGTGGCCTACGTCACATCAGAATCGAAACAACAATCCATGGAATGGCGACATTCATCATCACCCAAAAAAGTGAAGTTTAAGCAAACAATTTCTGCCCGCAAAATCATGTGCACAGTTTTTTGGGACAGAAAAGGAGTATTGCTAGTGGAGTTTCTGCCTCGTAATGAGACAATCAATGCAGCGTCTTATTGTGAGACATTGAACAATCTGCGTCGTGCAATCCAGAACAAAAGACGTGGCAAGTTGAGTAAGGGTATCGTTTTGCTGCATGACAATGCCCGTCCACATGTGGCTAATCGGACCAAAGATCTCATCAAATCTTTTAAATGGGAAACTCTAGATCATCCTCCATACAGCCCTGATCTGGCGCCCAGCGACTACCATTTGTTCCTACACTTGAAGAAGCACCTGGTGGTCAGCGTCTTCAAGACGATAACGAAGTCAAAACATTTGTGATACAGTGGTTAACAAGTCAGGCGGCAGAATTTTATGAGGAGGGTATTCAAAAACTGGTGCCACGTTATGACAAGTGCCTCAATATTCACGGAAATTATGTAGAAAAGTAGATTAAGGTACAGGCTTTCATGTAAAAATAAAATTATAGCGATATCTTTGCACGTCTTTTTTTAATTCCAAAACGGTACTTACTTAAAAAACATGCCTCGTAGTTTTTTATTATCCAAATTGACACTAGGTTAAATTCTGACATGAATTCAGAAAAAAAAGTACAAGTGGAGTAACATAAACCAATACTTAACGATAATACATTAACTCTTTTACAAATAAAATGTATCTCTAATATGAAAACACAATTGTCATAATGTTTATATACTCGATGGCATTCTAATAAGTCGGGTCAGACGTCATTTCATTTTCTGAATTAAATCGAAAAAAGCAGAGTTCCCCAAATGTGTGCGAAGAAAATTTCGCATTTATCAAATTTAGTTTACCAGTTGTCAAATTTGATATTGGTATGTTCAAAACTTAAAGAATTGCCCATAAAGGGTTGCGTTCAGTATTCAATACGAGTAAAATACAGTTAACAACAGGTTAAGTTTTAAAATTAGCAATTCTTCACACCAAGTTTAAAAAACATTAAAACATGATAAATGAGTACAAGAATCAAAGAATTGAAATTAGAATGAACTATGTATTTCAAACAGAATGAAAGGGAACGTACATAAATATAAAAAAAAACCGGTCAAGTGCAAGTTGAACTTGCACAATTAGTGTTCCGTACGTTGATTATTTTTAAAATAAAAATTTTTGTTAGGGTAGTATAAAATGATCAGTGACTTCACAAAACACACCCCAAATGAGTTTTCAACAAAGTTTGTTTCCAATCTTTACTGAAAACTGGTGACCTAGAATTTTTTTTTTTTATATACCAAATACATTATTAAAGGTAATGCACTTGTGATAATTTTCGTTCAATCTATACCCCGTGGAGAATATTCCAGAATTTTTTTCAAAATTTTTTGATCAGTACTTTTCGAGATAAGGTAGGGGACAGCGATTTTTCGCGATTTTTTAAAAGTAATACGAAGAAAAGTGTGCGCAAGTATTACATTATATATATATATATATATATATATATATATATATATATATATATATATATATATATATATATATATTTTACTCGTGTTTTCACAAGCTTTCATTTGACACCACACTCGATGACCTAGTAAAAAATTTTTTTTTTTCACTTCCGATTTCACCCCTCAAAACGAACCCCTTAAGTCAAAATTTATGTTACGGTGGTATAAAATGATCAGTGACTTCACAAAACACACCCCAAATGAGTTTTCAACAAAGTTTGTTTCCAATTTTTACTGAAATCTGATGACCTTGAAATTTTTGTTTTTTTTAAATACCAGATAAATTATTAAAGGTAATGCACTCGTGATAATTTTCGTTCAATCTACCCCCCGTTGAGAATATTCCAGGATTTTTTCAAAATTTTTTGATAAGTACTTTTCGAGATAAGGCGCGGGACAGCGATTTTTCGCGATTTTTTGAAAATAATACAAAGAAAAGTGCTCGCAAGTATTACATTATATACACATTTTTTACTCGTGTTTTCACAACCTTTCATTTGACACCACACTCGATGACCTAGTAAAAAAATTTTTTTTTCACTTCCAATTTCACCCCCCAAAATTAACCCCTTAAGTCAAAATTTAACTTTCAAAACTACATGGCTTTGATGAGGCCATCAATTCCTATATTATTACCAAATTTCAAGTTTCTATGACAAATAGTTTCGGAGAAAATCGGGTGTGACAGACAGACAGACAGACACCGAAGTGATCTTATAAGTGTTCTATCTACTAAAATATACCTACCTAGGAATATTATATACTCGATTATGTATGCTAAAAGAGAAAAGTATGAAACACGTTTAGTAAATAGAAATCGGAAGTTTCTACCCGTTTGTTCTTAATGACATGTTTCACAAAATATTTTACCAAGAATTTTTAAGGCGATTTTCTAAAAGGTTGCGGAAGGGATGCCTTGAATCCTATTTCCTACATATCGAATTATTTTATTATGTATAACATACCTATAGGATAGTCCACGTAAAATAAAAGATTACACTGTACACATACCTTATCTCGGAAAGTTCTAAATACTTATATCAACAGTTTATAGCAGATTAATAAATAGCATTTAGCATACTTATTTGAGGAAAGGGGGATGATGATGTTTTTTTCCTCGACACCCTCACCCTTCTGAAGAGAGGGGTCACCTTCAAAAATTTAAATGAAATTGGGTACTTCTTTTTTCCATAATCGATAATCGATTCTATTAATCAAAAAGTGTATGCATGTCTTTTTTTTAAATCGATTTAGTAAATAGTTTTAATTTTAATTTGAACGAAAATTGGCAAAAGTTTATGTTTACTGCTTACTTATTAAAGCAACGGTTAACCACATTTTAAATCACTTTTACAGGCTCGGTAGAAACAATATTTTTTTCCTAAGAAAATCTTTATTGTGGTGTTTTATCCGCACCCCTGGTAACTTACGGTTTTTTTTTTAAGTCGAATTGGATTATTGCGTATTTTTAGGACACTCTTAATAAAAAATTAAATTGTTCCATTTTATTTTTATTTATTTAATAGGCAAAAAATTTTTATGAACATTAACTTTTTTCGCAAAACTTAAAGGACCAAATTTTCTATTTGATGGCAAGAAAAACCACGCACACGCTGCACGCTGTGTGTACAAGTTGCACATAACTTATGCATTTATTACATATAGGTATGTAGGTAACAACTTACTTCAAAAATGGTGAATAATTTATTAAGCTACTCTAAAGAGGAGCAAAGAATGCCTTTAGAAGGCGGTAACTTAATAAATCCGAAGTCCACCCAGAAAGAATATATCAGGAGCATTAAATTTAAATAGAAAAATTGAACAAACGGTTGTTAAAACAAAAAGCAACGATAATGCTACATTAAAAACAATAATAAATTAAAGGTAAGAAAGTTCAAAGTTGCTATCTGAGTCATCAGAGGTATCGCTGTCATCTTTAGATACTAAGATAACTACAGGGTTTACTTGAGACATCCAAAACTTTTTCTCTATCCCACCATTCCAAAATTATTTTTTCTGTATGCTCTACTGCTTTTTTCCAGTACTCTTCGGTAATATGGTCTAGAGCAGGGGTGTTCAAACTTGAACTACTGGCGATCTACCTCAATATTGTTAGACTACGATCGATCGACTCTGAGAGGCTGCAAGTAAGTGTGATGCAGAATTGTCGTCTAGGTAGGGTGTATCGTGGCATAGATATTAGTTTTCCGCACAATATGCATTTTTTTTAGTCAAGGTAAGTGTAGGTCTGCTCTAAAATGTCAATGAAAAAGCTCATAATTATTCAAAATTGCGAGTTTATTGGTTCTTACAAAACAAACGAGTTCTAGTGTCTAAACTTAACTAAAGAGTGACTTTGGATGTTGAAACGTGGCACTGCATATCCTCAGCATACTTTTCATAGGATGGTACGTAATTATCGAGTGCTAATGGTAAGCATGATGACATATGTTCGTCAGTTAGTCGATTGCGATATTTTGACTTAATTATCTTCATTTCAGAAAACGCAGACTCGCACAAGTAAGTTGACCCAAACATTGCCGTCAGTTGAAGGGCGATTTGCCTTAGACTCGGATATTTATCTTCAGATTTAAAACACCAGAACTTTGTATCAGATGTTGTGGCTTTGAGATGTATATCTGATATAATCTGCACTAACTCATTTTCAACAGAACATGAGTCCATGTTAAACTGACTTGCTATTTCAGTAGCCAATTCCTCAATGTTTTTACATGAAAAAGGATAACTCATAAATGATGCGATATTTGCCAATTTACTGAAATCATAAAAACGTATTTCGAATTGGCCCAAAATATTTAATAATTCTGCCTCATAAATATCATAATTCAACTGAGGAATCCTTTCTTTCAAAGACGGAAAATTTTTCAGATCTTTTCAGTTGATCTATCATAAGTTGCAATTTACTTTTGAATGCGTTTATTGCGCTAATCATCTCAATAATAGTTTTTCCTTTACCTTGAAGCTCCAAATTAATGGTGTTTAAATGCATTGTGATGTCTGTCAAAAATGCCAAATCAGTCAGCCATTTTCCGTTTTTCAGCATCTGAGTGTCATCACCTCTTTCGTCCAGAAAAGCTGTTATTTCGGGCAATAATTCTTGAAACCTTTCTAGGAATTTTCCGCGACTCAACCACCTGACGTCCGTGTGAAGAACTAAATCAGTGTGTTCAGCTGACTCACTATCTTTCAACTGCAATTTAAAGAGCCGTCGTTGCAAGCTACGTGCACGGATAGAATTCACAATTTTTATTGCAATGCCCATAATCCCCTCCATGTTTAGAACTTTTGAACACAAAACTTGTTGATGTATAATGCAATGGAAGGAGAAAAATGAAGGGAAATCATCATTAGCTCGACACAATGCCACAAAACCGTTTTTGTTTCCAGTCATTGCTGGTGCTCCATCGGTTGTAATGCACACTAGTTTATATATTGGTAGCTTGTAGTTTGTTACAAAATTGAAGAAAAATGTCATATATATCTTCGCCACGGGTCTTTTCTTTCAGAGGAATCATTGTCAAAAAACTCTTCCTTAGCCGACATGTCATTGAATACCATTCGAATAAAAATACACAGCTGGGCAGTGTCTGTCATATCGGTGGATTCGTCGAACTGTAAAGAAAATTATGTACATTCCATGATATCATGTTTTAGTTTACCTGCCATGTCCTGACTCCTGACTTCAACACGCCTTGTAACAGTCGGACGAGATAACTGAAGTTCTCTAATAGCAGACATAATCTCTGTTTTATTTTTAAAATCTCCAAATAAAGTCTCACCCGCTTCAATAAATGCTTCCTTAACAACCAATCCATCGTCAAATGGTTTCTTGTGTTTCGCCAATATATGAGATATTTTAAATGACGCGATCGTTGCAGCTTTTGATTGTTTGGCTGGTCTTGTGAACATGGTTTGTTCTTTTTTCAAACAAGTTATCAAATCACGTACTTTTCGTTTTCTTAATTCACTCTGTGACGGAAAATCCTTTTCATAGTTTTTATGAACCGTTTTATGATGCCTCACTAAGTTCCCACGCTTAGGTATTGCAAACGCACGGCAAATGAGACAAATGCACTTATCCTTTACCATACAAAAGAAAAATTCTTCCTCCCAATCGTTATTAAAATGATAAGTTTTACTTTTCTTCGCCGCACTCATTTTGGACTATTTATTAATAAACTTTATATCGATGTATCGCCTTCAAGTTACAACTCAGACTGACTCCTATTCCTGCAGGCGCAATATTTATATCGGCGCGAACGAAGTCTCGAATGTTCCCGTCAAACACGCCGCCCGAAGTTTCTAGAAAAATCGGCGGGAATCAAAAACGCGGCTTTTCTTTGACAAGTACCGCGCGATCCTGCCGCTAGCAGGGGGTTATTACGATAAAAGAAAGTGATGAAGGGGTTATTCTGGCCTAATTGTGGATCGAATAAAATTTAGTAGTTTATTCATTACATTTTGTTTTAGTTACCTAAAACGATCGACTTGTCGATCGCGATCGACCGTTTGAGCACCCTAGAGAGTGTTTTTTTAAACACAACCTTTACAAGAATCACGCTTACAAGCAGTCACGCCGCTTAACAAAATATCCCGACATTTTGTAAATATACCAGACTTATCAATCTGCCCTCGTATATAACTGACCTTCAATTTTAAGACCCAATACTTTCGTCAGTACTTATTACGGTCCCTGAACTAACACGTAGCCTGAAAAGTTTGTAGTCTGACACATAAATGTCGCCCTTTTCAAAAAATCCATATGATTTTTAGGAAGTACCAACCTTCAAACGATACATGTTAAAATTTCATGACATTTCGACGATTAGTTTACAAGTTACAGTGGTTTTAGTGACGCTACTTTTGATATTTTCAAAACATTGGAAAAAATCGAATTTCGTATGTTGATTAAACACCGTTTTTTGATGGGAAAAAATACCGTTCGAGCAAAGGAATGGCTTGATAAGTGTTAGGGGGACTCTGCCCCTGGAAAATCACTCATCATTTACTGGTATGCTGAATTTAAATGCGTTCGTATAGGTACAAACGATGCTGAACGCTCTGGACGCTGAACGTGGTTATATCGCAAAACATCAAAAAATCCACAAAATTGTTTTAGATGACCGTAAAGTGAAATTGCGTGAGATAACTGACACCCTAAAGTTCGGGTTGGTTATATTTTGCATGAATATTTGGGCATGAGAAAGCTCTGTTCGAAATGGGTATCGCGTTTGCTAACAGTAGACCAAATACAACAACGTGTTGATGATTTTGAGCGCTGTTTGGACCTGTTTAAGTGCAATAAAAAGGAGTGCTCTTTCATCAAGATAATGCACCGTGTCACGATGGCAAAATTGGATGAATTGAAGTTCGAATTGCTTCTTCATCCACCGTATCTCCAGATTTGGCGCCCAGCGATAGAAATGTTAGAAAAGCGTTGGACTGATTGTATCGCTCTTGAAGGGGACTATGTTGATGAATAAAGTAGAATTTTGCGAAAAAAATGTGTTTTAAGTAGCTAGACCAAAAACCTTTCAACCTACATGTTATGTTAATGTTCTACATTAAAAAACAATTCAAAATTGTGACAAAAAGATAGTTTATAGATATTTCTCAACACCGAAAATAGATTTTGACAAACAAAAAAAAAAGTTCATGTCGTCTGTATCAGACCCTAATGCTTGTGGCCCGAAGAGTCGATTAAATACAGGCTGAAGAGAGCGGCACAGGCAGTGCATCTGGATAATTAATTGTTTGTCGATGACCAAAGCGACTTACAAAGTTTACCTTCTCACATGCATTCTTTTAAAATTGACCCAAGAATTAATTGAAGTACCATCATTATTGCTCGCTTAATACTAATTTTAGAACATACTTATATATTAATTGACTTTATGAGTATAACTATAAACTAAAAAATTAGTAGTAAAACCCTTTTTTATAGTCTATAAAGTTTTAACGTTTAATAATTAGAACATACAATATTTGTTGTTATAACTCTTACTCGTATCTTAAGTTGAGTCGAGGTTTCATTTATTAAATTTTGAGGTTATATTTTATTTCAAAAATTTTGAGGTCTAAATTGCTATAACATTGCTATACAATAATACCATAATTGATAAGACGGAAATTTGTTATTAATATATATATATATATATATATATATATATATATATATATATATATATATATATATATATATATATATATATATATGGTGAAACTAACCTCAAAATTAAGTATATCAGTGGTATCCCAAAGATTGTTAATTTAAACAAAATAATATGTCTAACAGTAGCTCGTCAACAACTTCTCATGGTCTGAGTTGTATGTATCAGACGTCAGAGGACTTAACACAAAGACGGATTCTTTTTATCGTTCAGTATGTGAAAGTGATTATGACATCATCGCTATCACCGAGAGTTGGATTCAAGATAATATATTTTCAAGTGAACTTTTCGACGATAGATACTCTGTAGTTCGGTGTGATAGAAACCTTAATGGGATGGGCGTTTCACGGGGTGGTGGTGTGATACTGGCTATTAAGAGAGAATTGAAATCAATACTGGTTGATCTCCAGGTTGTTCGCGACAGTGTAGTGAAAGTCGACATGGTATGTAGCAAAAACTATTTTTAAATTATAATACATTATATGTTTTAGTATTGTACATACCTCCGCATATAACAAATGCGGAATTTTCGTCCTTATTGGAGTATGTTGAGGCGCTCTCATTTATGTATGGTAATAACCTGTTTATTATAGGTGATTTTAACGATCCAAATTTCACTAAGGGTGCAGTTGGGGATATGAAGGCTCAGATGTTGGGAAATTTTATGAACTTGCTAGCTCTGGAACAGTTTAATAATATACTGAATGGAAATGATTCAGTTCTGGACTTAGTTTTTTCTAACATCAATTGCACGGTACATAGGGAACAATTTCCACTGGTGGATGAGGACAGCCATCATCCACCCTTAGATATTTCATTATCTCTCAAAGTTAAATCCCATAATGTTCCTGTCAACTTATCACAAACTAAGTACAATTTCAGGAAGGCTAACTTTCCGAAGCTTTATGAAATGATATTAAATATCGACTGGTTAGATCTTTATATTCTGAAGGATGTTGATGAGGCATGCGGTTTACTCTACCGGAATTTGTTTGGTATATTTGATGTGTGTGTACCTAAATCGGTCATTCGTAAAAGAACATTTCTTGTCTGGTTCACAGCTGATATCATTAAAGGCATAAAGCGTAAACACAGAATTTTTAGGAAGCTCAAATATTCTAATTCAGATTGTCATCGTAGAGAGTTTAATGAACTACGACGTAATGTTAAATTATTGATTGATTTGGCGTATAAAAAACTATATCTCTAAAGTAGAGGATTCCATCACTGATGATCCAACTACGTTTTGGTCGTTTATTAAAGCTAAAAAATCGGCAACTTATTTGCCTGATGTGCTTAAGTTGGGCAATCTTCAATTCTCTGAGCCGGATAAAATTGCTGATGCATTTGCTGGCTTCTTTGTGTGAGTGTATATAGTGCGCCGTCAGATCGCGTCCCAAAAAACGATGTCTTCACCTCAAATTTATGTATCGCTCTTGATTGTTTGCCAGAGCAAACTATACTAACGGCATTGAAAGGATTGAAAGATAAACTTACTTGTGGCCATGATAATATTCCCAGCTTTATTGTGAAGGATTGTGCTCATGCTTTGTTGTTACCTTTATCTTATATATTCAATTTGTCTCTAAAAACGAACAGATTTCCTGACGTATGGAAGAAGGCCAAAATCATTCCCGTATTTAAAAAGGGTGACGCAAATGATATATCTAATTATAGACCGGTATCTTTATTACCGATATTCGCCAAAGTCTTTGAGATGTCAGTATATCAGTGTATTTTTGCACAGGTTAAAAGCCTGATTTCTGTAAATCAACATGGTTTTTTTTTTAGCAAACGTAGTACAATAAGTAATTTGGCTTGTTTTGCTCAATTTACAGGCAATGCTTTGGACAAACGAATGCAGGTTGATGCTGTGTACAATGATTTCTCGAAGGCCTTTGATAGAGTTGACCATTCCATATTTCTACATAAGCTGGATAGACTCGGTTTCAGCAATAACCTAATTACTTTTTTCGAGTCCTATTTGTGTAACCGCTTGCAGTACGTCGAAATTCGTGGACATAAATCCTCAACGTTTAGTGCCACAAGTGGTGCACCACAGGGTAGCAACCTTGCACCTTTAATTTTTTCACTCTTCATTAACGACATTGGTGATGGCATAACTAGTAATTTTCTTTTGTTTGCTGACGACCTAAAGCTTTTCCGCACCATAAGAGACTCTAGTGATTGCCTTTCATTACAACATGATATGGAGTTGTTACAGCAATGGTGTGAGTTGAATAGGCTGCCATTGAATGCCGGTAAGTGCTTCTTTTTGACTTACTGGAATAAATTTAGCACCATCGACTTCCAGTATAAATTGGATAATGAAGATATTACACGTTGTAATACTTTCAAGGACCTTGGAATTATTTTTGATCATAAACTTTCATTTGCCCATCATATTAATTGGATATGCACTACTGCGATGAGGACGTTGGGTTTCATAATACGTAATTCAAGTGGTTTTCATAACAGTAAAACATTAAAAACTTTATATTCCAGCTATGTGCTTTCACGGCTTGAATATGGTGCAGTTGTTTGGAATCCAATACACGCTAAGTATATTAAACAGGTAGAGAATATTCAAAGAAAGTTTGCCAAATTTCTTATGTTAAAATATGATGGTGTGTATCCTGATAGGGGTGTCAATGAGGTCATTATAACTGAACGTTTTCAGCTACCTTTATTGACGAATCGAAGCAATTACCATCTGGTCTGTTTTCTTATAAAACTATGTAAATCTCTTATTGACTCTCCTGACTTACTATTTCAAGTAAACTTTCACGTTCCTAATAGATTGGTCAGAACCTCTCCTGTTTTCTGTTTACCTAGTGCATCAACTAATTTTCTCATCAAAACACCATTGTTTCAAGCTATGAGAGTTTTCAACAGTATTTGTAACGGCATTGACGTGAACAACCTGTCATTTGCGCAATTTGCCAAATGCTTAAAAAAGAAATTGTTGCATGTATAGATATTTATTCCAAGTGTATCATTTTAATTTTAATTTTTCAGTTTTATGTAATTTCTAAGTGATTTTTATATTATCTGTGTCTTTTGTTCTATACTGGTACTTTGTTTTTCTTTTTATCTCTATCTCCTTTGTATTATGTTATTTATGCTTAATTGTCTTGTAAATGGTATATCTGTTAGACAATAAAGTTTTTTATATATATATATATATATATATATATATATATATATATATATATATATATATATATATATATATATAGTTTAAAAAGCTGACATATTGTTCTTCATTCTGCCTTAATATCTTCCAGGATAAATGGTCCAAATGTGATTGACGATGCTTTAATGGTACTCTCCTCATTTTCTTTCAGATGCAGATTTTGGTTTGATGGTCGAAGCCTCGCCTCGTTGTCATTGCCTTATCTACTCACAATGAGCAATATAGTGAGGTCTAGGTGCATTTATATTTGCTCTGTTATACGTATTTACCCATTAGAAGTAATAAAAGAAAAAAAACGTATAAGTAATTTATTGAAGAACTAATATAAAGGAATATATAGTTGTTACAACGTTTAAAACCATTCTCCACTTAAACCATTTCCAGCAATTTATTTCTTAGAAGAGGCCACCGACGTATCTGACTCATCCCCACCATTTGAATTTGCATTTGCACTCTTATGTCTCCTTCGGTACCGTCGATTACCTAAAAATTAAATAATTAAATGAAAAAGTTAATTTGAAATATTATCATAATACGAGTTAATTTGTGAAATGGAAAATAAAAATACAATTTTAGTTTTCAAAGAAAAGTTTTAATTTATCCAAGAATTTTTAATGGGGTTATTGTCTTCACCGTTACATTCGCTTATACCGAAAATAAAATGGTCAGTTACAGGACGACTCTGTTATTTCAAATGGAAAATCTTATAGATTTCCAAGAAATAACGTAATGAAAGATAATTTGTCAAAATTTCCACTTCTATAATATATATAAAATGCAACGTCTCTCTGTCTGTCTGTCTGTCTGTCTGTCTGTCTGTCCGTTAGTGACCTTATCACTGGAGAAACCACTTATCCGATTTACGTACTTTTTTTTAAAAAACATACATATGTTCTCTGGCCAGGTTATAGGCTATATTTTATTACGATAGGTACCATAAGAAATAAGTAGTGACGTAAAAATAGGGAATGATGTCGGAAAAAAGTTCGCCGCTAGCGCGTTGCCTTGCAATACACCGCCTAAACCATTAAATATGGAACAATATTATATAGCAGAGAATATCTATAATCTATAATCTGTAATCTATATAAAATGCAATGTCTCTCTGTCTGTCTGTCTGTCCATTAGTGTGTTTATCCGCGAAAACCACTTATTCGATTTATGTGTCTTTTTTTTTAAATTCATACATATATTCTTTGGCCAGGTTACATAATAATAATAATAATCTATATCTATAATATATATAAAATGCAACGACTCTCTGTCTGTCTGTCTGTCCATTAGTGCGCTTATCCCTCGAGATCCGCTTATCCGATTTACGTGATTTTTTAAATTCATACATATGTTCTCTGACCAGGTGATAGATATATATTTTATTACATCTATAATATATATAAAAATAATGTAACGTATATCTGTCTGTTTGTCCGTTTGTGCGCTTATCACTGGAGAACCACTTATCCGATTTACGTGCTTTTTTTTTAAACATTCTAAACTATTAAATATGGAACAATGTCATGTGGTAAAAATATCTATAATATATATAAAATGCAACGCCTCTCTGTCTGTCTGTCTGTCCGTTAGTGCGCTTATCACTGGAGAACCGCTTATCCGATTTACGTGCTTTTTTGTTAAACATACATATGTTCTCTGGCCAGGTTATAGGATATATTTTATTACGTTAGGTGACATAAGAAATAAGCAGTGACGATAATAGTGAATCAAGTCGGAGAAAAGTTTGCCACTAGCGCGTTCTCTTACAATACACTGCCTAAAGCATTAAATATGGAACAATATCATGTAGCAAAGAATATAATATATTTAAAATGCAACGTCGCTCTGTCTGTGTGTCTGTCCGTTAGTGCGCTTATCACTCGAGAACCCCTTATCCGATTTACGTGTTTTTTTTTTTAATTCATACATTTGTTCTCTGGCCAGGTTATCTATAATCTTCTATCTAGAATATATATAAAATGCAACGTCTTTCTGTCTGTCTGTCTGTCCGTTAGTGCGCTTATCACTTGAGAACCACTTATCCGATTTACGTGTTTTTATAAATTTAAACCTAATGTTCTATATAATTCGATATAAGCCTAGATAATGGGAGATAAGGAGAAATAATGGGAGATAAGTCGAGATAAGGCTCGATAATGGGAGATAAGGTGAGATAATGGGAGATAAATATAAATAATGGGAGATAAGGAGAAATAATGGGAGATAAGCAAAGATAAGTCTAGATAATGGAAGCTATGGTGAGATAATGGGAGATAAGGAGAAATAATGGGAGATAAAGAGAAATATTGAGAGATAAGTCGAGATAAGCCTAGATAATGGGAGATAAGGAGAAATAATGGGAGATAAGGAGAAATAATGGGAGATAAGGAGAAATAATGGGAGATAAGGAGAAATAATGGGAGATGGGCGGAGCTAAGCCTAGATAATCGAAATTATGTAGAGATAATGGGAGATAAAGGAGAAATATTGAGAGATAAGGGGAAATAATGGGAGATATTTTATTACGTTGGGTAAATTAAGGAATAAGCAGTGACGATAGTAGTGAATCAAGGCCACGCGAGCGGAGCCGCGGGCCCGGCTAGTTTTATTACAAAATTGAATGACACGTTTCGTTACATGGTATAGTATTTTTCACGATCTAAGAAAGTGACTTTAGCTACCTATATCCATTCAAAATTCAACAAGATTCGAAAATGATTAATTTATGGCTGCTTGATGACAAGGCATCGTGCAGGGCGCACTATACCTGATTGTACTCGTATATATTTAAAATTTTTATTGTGATAAGACAGTTGAATTTTAATGTTTTATATACTGAATAATACACAATATAGTATAGTATAGTAATTACACAAATTTATTAAAACAGTGTACAGTGGCCTCGCGTACATTTGTTACAATTTTAGTTATTAATTAATATCTAGTTCAATTTCGCTACCGCTACTATCTTGCAAATCAATAATAAGTTTTTTACAGGTTTCTAAACGATTTATAATTTATGTACATACATCCATATGAGTTTTCAATTTTTTTGACGTGTTGAATACAGTTTCGCCAGTTTTCAACGGTTACATTTTTGACTTCTGTTTAAAGTAGGTGTGTTATTGAGCAAGTATATTAGA
>CM032456.1:194345018-194384363 GCA_019049505.1 Pachyrhynchus sulphureomaculatus
TGTTAAAAAACAATATTTAAAAATGAAGATATTGCAATATTTCCTACGGTAATTTGTAGAAGAGATCTCAAACTTTAATTTGGACACTTGGCAACATTTGAAAAATTTTAATTTTTTTGACCCCAATATTGGGAGGTGAAAGTGGCCATTTTCGCGTTTTCCTCGCACCTAAAATCGCCGATATCTCGAAAACGGCGCATTTTAGAGAAAAATTCACAAGAGACATTTTTTGTTCAAAATGGTCCAATTTTTACCAAAAAAACTTGTTCCGGGGCGAAAATTTCAATTTTTTCGGACTTTGTTTAAAAAAAATTTGTTTAAACAAATTCGGACCAGGTTACCGCCCGGCAACATGTTGATCCTCTTTCAGGGGCATCTCCTGGAGAAGGTTATGAAAAAAAATTCAATTAGAAAATTTTTTCCAACGATGGCGCCGATTTCGCCTTGTCTAAGATATTATTACATATTAAGGTTATATTATATTCTTAGTAGTACCACAGTAAACCTAAAACACAGTAACGACAATCAAACTCGGCTCCTTTGATCTCAAGGGGTTCGAGTTTGAAATCAAATGAGCTGTCACCCATATTGATGGTATGATGCAAGCGAGTTTTTGAAATATTCTTTCAAGAAAAATCCTATTCTGTAAAATAAAAATGAGTTTTGCTGATTAAAAGAAAGAATAAAACAAGAAACATGTTTTTTACCGAGTTCTGCATACTCTATATGTGTTATATAGTTTTTTATTATCCAAATTGACACTAGGTTAAATTCTGACATGAATTCAGAAAAAAAAGTACAAGTGGAGTAACATAAACCAATACTTAACAATAATACATCAATTCTTTTACAAAATAAAATGTATCTCTAATATGAAAACACAATTGTCATAATGTTTATATACTCGATGGCATTCTAATAGGTCGGGTCAGACGTCATTTCATTTTCTGAATTAAATCGAAAAAAAGCAGAGTTCCCCAAATGTGTGCGAAGAAAATTTCGCATTTATCAAATTTAGTTTACCAGTTGTCAAATTTGATATTGGTATGTTCAAAACTTAAAGAATTGCCCATAAAGGGTTGCGTTCAGTATTCAATACGAGTAAAATACAGTTAAAAACAGGTTGTAACATTCATTTTTTCCTAGATTTTAAGACCATGTAATGTTACTCATTTTTCACTTCAAATTGTACTTATTTTCATTTTTGTATCGAACGGTATATTAAACAGAAATTGCTAGCCGCTCGTTATATTAGTGCGCAGTGCGGGTTTCCGAGCGAATCCATCGAATTTGTGGTACGCCGGGATTGGTCAAATGTTTGATCCGGAGTTTTGGTTCCGGCGTCGCCATATTACCGGCAGAGTTTGCACGGTTTATTTAAGGGTCCGAGAAACTACTGTCTTGGCTTCACCAGTAGATTGCAGCGCCACCTGAACGTCCTCGCCCCCTGGTTCGACCGATGGAAGATCCAGCTAAACCCATGTAAGACACAGGCCATCGTCTTCGCCAAAGGCAACGGTACTCCTTATGGACAACTCCAGCTCCAGGGATCCCGCATCCAATGGGCAACCACCATCAAGTACCTGGGAATCCAGTATGACAAACACCTCATCTGGAAAGACCAGGTCTGTGCTGCCTCAAGGAAAGCCAAGCAACTACTGGGCAAGCTGTACCCAATCATCAGCCGGTCCAGTAAGTTGCAACCTGGGCAAGCTGTACCCAATCATCAGCCGGTCCAGTAAGTTGCAACCAAAAATCAAGCTGCTAATTTATAAAACCATCGTGAGGGCAGGACTCACACACGCCTGCCCTACTTGGTCTAAACTCACCAAAACACGCAGAGCTCAACTTCAGGCAGTACAGAACAAGGCCCTGAGGATGATCACGGGAGCCCCATGGTTCGTCCGAAACCGGCAATTGCATAGAGACCTCGGTGTGCCAACAATCAAGGCACACATGAGGTCCACCAACATCAAGTTCTTCGCAAAGGCGCTACAACACCCAAACGCCACCATAAGGAGCGCATTCCACGTGCCCGCCAACGCCCGCCATCACTATCCAAGACCTTCTGACCCCATATCCGACGAAGACGATGGCCCTCCCCCACCCCCATGAAGATTGTAACCTAGATTAAGTTTAGAATTAAGTTCTAGATTAGTTTAGAATTAAGCTCTAGTTAAGTTAGATTAGTCAACCAATGTAATTAAAACCCAATGTCCTAGGTTAAGTTAATTAGGATTACTGTATAGAACCTAGGTTAAGTAGTATAGGAATATAAGCTATCATAAATGTAAGTAAGAGGCATAGCCTAACTTAAATTCAATAAAGACAATGACAATGACTGTCTTGGCTAATTTCCATCAAGCCGCCGAGAAGGCAGTACCATCAAGCCGCAGCCAGGCCAATTTTCATCGGAGCCGCCAAGTAGGCTTCCTTCGACAGAGCTGCAGTAAAGGCTCATAACAACATCATGAGAGCTAAATAAAGCACAAGTTTTTTAACGAAAAGCCATAGTGGGCTCTCTAAGTGTTTACTAGAAAAGTGTGAAATCGGTCGTGTTCCATCGAAGCCGGAATAAGAACAGTAAGTTACCAAAACATCCTTCAATAGACTTATCCCTGAGTAGTGCCTTAACAGCAAACTGACTAAAAAGTGAAGTGAAAAGCACTATTTTTCGTCTTCGGGAGTAGTCAGAGTGTAGAATTTAAATGTCATAACTACCTGTTAGGCTAGAATTTTTTGTAAAACTGCAAAGGTTAGAACTTTTTATTTTAAAATCATGAATAAATTTTCTTTTTGTTGATTAAAGCTAGTGTCCTCACTGAATACCTATCGTACTTTTTCAGGATAAGAACGGCTGTACCAAACTGTTTTTTTTATTTACCAACAATACATTCTTTCAGTATTTTTTCATTTTTTTAGCTGAAGTTAGATCCTTTCTATTTTAAAATGGATGGTGCCCAAAATTTGTACAGCTAAAGCTTTTTAAAAATAGAAATAATTCCAAAAAGACGTAAGACAATTATCTCTTACCCATATCTCTCTACCAAGGAAAACTGAGCTAGTGTTTCTTTAATTTCTTTAGTTCTTTTAAAATCAGGTTTCACTCAATTCATTATCAGAAATTAAAGCGGGGCTGCAAGAAAATTGCGCTCAAGCTTGGGGCATCCAATATTCAAACGGTACATAATTGCGCTCAAGCGTGGGACAAACAACTTCTCACAGGGTACAAAAAAAGATGCCTCAAACTGAGGACAGTTTAACAGGTTACAAAATGACACCACAACGTGCGGGCAAGTTTTCAAAAGTTACAAGGTTAAGTTTTTTAAAATTAGCAATACTTCACACCAAGTTTAAAAAACATTAAAACATGATAAATGAGTACAAGAATCAAAGAATTGAAATTAGAATGAACTATATATTTCAAACAGAATGAAAGGGAACGTACATAAATATAAAAAAAAAACCGGTCAAGTGCAAGTTGAACTTGCACAATTAGTGTTCCGTACGTTGATTATTTTTAAAATAAAAATTTTTGTTAGGGTAGTATAAAATGATCAGTGACTTCACAAAACACACCCCAAATGAGTTTTCAACAAAGTTTGTTTCCAATCTTTACTGAAAACTGGTGACCTAGAATTTTTTTTTTATATACCAAATACATTATTAAAGGTAATGCACTTGTGATAATTTTCGTTCAATCTATACCCCGTGGAGAATATTCCAGAATTTTTTCAAAATTTTTTGATCAGTACTTTTCGAGATAAGGTAGGGGACAGCGATTTTTCGCGATTTTTTAAAAGTAATACGAAGAAAAGTGTGCGCAAGTATTACATTATATATATATATATATATATATATATATATATATATTTTACTCGTGTTTTCACAAGCTTTCATTTGACATCACAATCGATGACCTAGTAAAAAAAATTTTTTTTTCACTTCCGATTTCACCCTCAAAACGAACCCCTTAAGTCAAAATTTATGTTACGGTGGTATAAAATGATCAGTGACTTCACAAAACACACCCCAAATGAGTTTTCAACAAAGTTTGTTTCCAATTTTTACTGAAATCTGATGACCTTGAAATTTTTGTTTTTTTTAAATACCAGATAAATTATTAAAGGTAATGCACTCGTGATAATTTTCGTTCAATCTACGTTGAGAATATTTCAGGATTTTTTCAAAATTTTTTGATAAGTACTTTTCGAGATAAGGCGCGGGACAGCGATTTTTCGCGATTTTTTGAAAATAATACAAAGAAAAGTGCGCGCAAGTATTACATTACATACACATTTTTTACTCGTGTTTTCACAACCTTTCATTTGATACCACACTCGATGACCTAGTAAAAAAAATTTTTTTTTCACTTCCAATTTCACCCCCCAAATTTAACCCCTTAAGTCAAAATTTAACTTTCAAAACTACATGGCTTTGATGAGGCCATCAATTCCTATATTATTACCAAATTTCAAGTTTCTAATGACAAATAGTTTCGGAGAAAATCGGGGCCTGTGACAGACAGACAGACAGACACCGAAGTGATCTTATAAGTGTTCTATCTACTAAAATATACCTACCTAGGAATATTATATACTCGATTATGTATGCTAAAAGAGAAAAGTATGAAACACGTTTAGTAAATAGAAAATCGGAAGTTTCTACCCGTTTATTCTTAATGACATGTTTCACAAAATATTTTGCCAAGAATTTTTAAGGCGATTTTCTAAACGGTTGCGGAAGGGACGCCTTGAATCCTATTTCCTACATATCGAATTATTTTATTATGTATAACATACCTAGAGGATAGTCCACGTAAAATAAAAGATTACACTGTACACATACCTTATCTCGGAAAGTTCTAAATACTTATATCAACAGTTTATAGCAGATTAATAAATAGCATTTAGCATACTTATTTGAGGAAAGGGGGATGATGATGTTTTTTTCCCTCGACACCCTCACCCTTCTGAAGAGAGGGGTCACCTTCAAAAATTTAAATGAAATGGGGTACTTCTTTTTGCCATAATCGATAATCGATTCTATTAATCAAAAAGTGTATGCATGTCTTTTTTTTAAATCGATTTAGTAAATAGTTTTAATTTTAATTTGAACGAAAATTGGCAAAAGTTTATGTTTACTGCTTACTTATTAAAGCAACGGTTAACCACATTTTAAATCACTTTTACAGGCTCGGTAGAAACAATATTTTTTTCCTAAGAAAATCTTTATTGTGGTGTTTTATTCGCACCCCCTGGTAACTTACGGTTTTTTTAAAGTCGAATTGGATTATTGCGTATTTTTAGGACACTCTTAATAAAAAATTAAATTGTTCCATTTTATTTTTATTTATTTAACAGGCAAAAAATTTTTATGAACATTAACTTTTTTTGCAAAATTTAAAGGACCAAATTTTCTATTTGATGGCAAGAAAAACCACGTACACGCTGCACGCTGCACGCTGTGTGTACAAGTTGCACATAACTTATGCATTTATTACATATAGGTATGTAGGTAACAACTTACTTCAAAAATGGTGCTTAATTTATTAAGCTACTCTAAAGAGGAGCAAAGAATACCTTTAGAAGGCGGTAACTTAATAAATCCGAAGTCCACCCAGAAAGAATATATCAGGAGCATTCAATTTAAACAGAAAAATTGAACAAACGGTTGCTAAAAACCAAAAAACAACGATAATGCTACATTAAAAACAATAATAAATTAAAGGTAAGAACGTTTTTAAGTTGCTATCTGAGTCATCAGAGGTATCGCTGTCATCTTTAGATACTAAGATAACTACAGGGTTTACTTGGGGACATCCAAAACTTTTTCTCTATCCCACCATTCCAAAATTATTTTTTCTGTATGCTCTACTGCTTTTTTCCAGTACTCTTCGGTAAAATGGTCTAGAGCAGGGGTGCTCAAACTTGAACTGCTGGCGATCTACCTCAGTATTGTTAGACTACGATCGATCGACTCTGAGAAGCTGCAAGTAAGTGACTTGCTATTTCAGTAGCTAATTCCTCAATGTTTTTACACGAAAAAGGATAACTCAAAAATGATGCGATATTTGCCAATTTACTGAAATCATAAAAACGTATTTCGAATTGGCCCAAAATATTTGATAATTCTGCCTCATAAATATCATAATTCAACTGAGGAATCCTTGCTTTCAAAGATGGAAAATTTTTCAGATCCTTTCTTTTCAGTTGATCTATCATACGTTGCAATTTACTTTTGAATGCGTTTATTGCGCTAATCATCTCAATAATAGTTTTTCCTTTACCTTGAAGCTCTAAATTAATGGTGTTTAAATGCATTGTGATGTCTGTCAAAAATGCCAAATCAGTCAGCCATTTTCCGTTTTTCAGCATCTGAGTGTCATCACCTCTTTCGTCCAGAAAAGCTGTTATTTCGGGCAATAATTCTTGAAACCTTTTTAGGAATTTTCCGCGATTCAACCACCTGACGTCCGTGTGAAGAACTAAATCAGTGTGTTCAGCTGACTCACTATCTTCCAACTGCAATTTAAAGAGCCGTCGTTGCAAGCTAAGTGCACGGATAGAATTCACAATTTTTATTGCATAATCTCCTCCATGTTTAGAACTTTTGAACACAAAACTTGTTGATGTATAATGCAATGGAAGGAGAAAAATGAAGGGAAATCATCATTAGCTCGACACAATGCCACAAAACCGTTTTTGTTTTTCCAGTCATTGCTGGTGCTCCATCGGTTGTAATGCACACTAGTTTATATATTGGTAGCTTGTAGTTTGTTACAAAATTGAAGAAAACGTCATATATATCTTCGCCATTGGTCTTTCCTTTCAGAGGAATCATTGTCAAAAACTCTTCCTTAGCCGACATGTCATTGAATACCATTCGAATAAAAAAAGTACACAGCCGGGCAGTGTCTGTCATATCGGTAGATTCGTCGAACTGTAAAGAAAAGTACGTACATTCTATGATATCATGTTTTAGTTTATCTGCCATGTCCTGACTCATGACTTCAACACGCCTTGTGACAGTCGGACGAGATAACTGAAGTTCTCTAATAGCAGACATAATCTCTGTTTTATTTTTAAAATCTCCAAATAAAGTCTCACCCGCTTCAATAAATGCTTCCTTCACAACCAATCCATCATCAAATGGTTTCTTGTGTTTCGCCAATATATGAGATATTTTAAATGACGCGATCGTTGCAGCTTTTGATTGTTTGGCTGGTCTTGTGAACATGGTTTGTTCTTTTTTCAAACAAGTTATCAAATCACGTACTTTTCGTTTTCTTAATTCACTCTGTGACGGAAAATCCTTTTCATAGTTTTTATGAACCGTTTTATGATGCCTCTCTAAGTCCCCACGCTTAGGTATTGCAACTGACGC
This sequence comes from Pachyrhynchus sulphureomaculatus, assembly GCA_019049505.1. NCBI lineage: Eukaryota > Metazoa > Arthropoda > Insecta > Coleoptera > Curculionidae > Pachyrhynchus > Pachyrhynchus sulphureomaculatus. The sequence continues at coordinate 194,352,405 of CM032456.1, forward strand.
ACGGCAAATGAAACAAATGCACTTATCCTTTTCCATACAAAAGAAAAATTCTTCCTCCCAAATGTTATTAAAATGATAACTTTTACTTTTCTTCGCCGCACTCATTTTGGACTATTTATTAATAAACTTTGTATCGATGTATCGCCTTCAAGTTAAAACTCAGACTGACTCCTATTCCTGCAGGCGCAATATTTATATCGGCGCGAACGAAGTCTCGAATGTTCCCGTCAAACACGCCCGCCCGAAGTTTCTAGAAAAATCGGCGGGAATCAAAAACGTGGCTTTTTTCTTTGACAAGTACCGCGCGTTCCTTTGATAAAGCCGTCTTTTGCCGCTAGCAGGGGGTTATTACGATAAAAGAAAGTGATGAGGGGGTTATTCTGGCCTAATTGTGGATCGAATAAATTTTAGTAGTTTATTCATTACATTTTGTTTTAGTTACCTAAAACGATCGACTTGTCGAGCGCGATCGACCGTTTGAGCACCCCTTGGTCTAGAGAGTGTTTTTTTAAACACAACCTTTACAAGAATCACGCTTACCAGCAGTCACGCCGCTTAACAAAATATCCCGACATTTTGTAAATATACCAGACTTATCAATCTGCCCTCGTATATAACTGACCTTCAATTTTAAGACCCAATACTTTCGTCAGTACTTATTACGGTCCCTGAACTAACACGTAGCCTGAAAAGTTTTTAGTCTGACACATAAGTGTCGCCCTTTTCAAAAAATCCATATGATTTTTAGGAAGTACCAACCTTCAAACGATACATGTTAAAATTTCATGACATTTCGACGATTAGTTTACAAGTTACAGTGGTTTTAGAGACGCTACTTTTGATATTTTCAAAACATTGGAAAAAAATCGAATTTCGTATGTTGCTTAAACACCGTTTTTTGATGGGAAAAAATACCGTTCAAGCAAAGGAACGGCTTGATAAGTGTTAGGGGGACTCTGCCCCTGGACAATCACTCATCATTTACTGGTATGCTGAATTTAAATGCGGTCGTATAGATACAAACGATGCTGAACGCTCTGGACGCTGAAATGACGTGGTTACACCGCAAAACATCAAAAAAATCCACAAAATTGTTTTAGATGACCGTAAAGTGAAATTGCGTGAGATAACTGACACCCTAAAGTTCGGGTTGGTTATATTTTGCATGAACATTTGGGCATGAGAAAGCTCTGTTCGAAATGGGTATCGCGTTTGCTAACAGTAGACCAAATACAACAACGTGTTGATGATTCTGAGCGCTGTTTGGACCTGTTTAAGTGCAATAAAAAGGAGTGCTCTTTCATCAAGATAATGCACCGTGTCACGATGGCAAAATTGGATAAATTGAAGTTCGAATTGCTTCTTCATCCACCGTATCTTCCAGATTAGGGCCCCAGCGATAGAAATGTTAGAAAAGCGTTGGACTGATTGTATCGCTCTTGAAGGGGACTATGTTGATGAATAAAGTAGAATTTTGCGAAAAAAATGTGTTTTAAGTAGCTAGACCAAAAACTTTTCAACCTACGTGTTATGTTAATGTTCTACATTAAAAAACAATTTAAAATTCTGACAAAAAGATAGTTTATAGATATTTCTCAACACCGAAAATAGATTTTGACAAACAAAAAAAAAAGTTCATGTCGTCTGTACCAGACCCTAATGCTTGTGGCCCGAAGAGTCGATTAAATACAGGCTGAAGAGAGCGGCACAGGCAGTGCATCTGGATAATTAATTGTTTGTCGATGACCAAAGCGACTTACAAAGTTTACCTTCTCACATGCATTCTTTTAAAATTGACCCAAGAATTAATTGAAGTACCATCATTATTGCTCGCTTAATACTAATTTTAGAGCATACTTATATATTAATTGACTTTATGAGTATAACTATAAACTAAAAAATTAGTAGTATAACCCTTTTTTATAGTCTATAAAGTTTTAATGTTTAATAATGAGAACATACAATATTTGTTGTTATAACTCTTACTCGTATCTTAAGTTGAGTCGAGGTTTCATTTATTAAATTTTGAGGTTATATTTTATTTCAAAAATTTTGAGGTCTAAATTGCTATAACATTGCCATACAATAATACCATAATTGATAAGACGGAAATTTGTTATTAATATATATATATATATATATATATATATATATATATATATATATATATATATATATATATATATATATATATATATATATATATGGTGAAAACTAACCTCAAAATTAAGTATATCAGTGGTATCCCAAAGATTGTTAATTTAAACTAAATAATATGTCTAACAGTAGCTCGTCAACAACTTCTCATGGTCTGAGTTGTATGTATCAGAACGTCAGAGGACTTAAACACAAAGACGGATTCTTTTTATCGTTCAGTATGTGAAAGTGATTATGACATCATCGCTATCACCGAGAGTTGGATTCAAGATAATATATTTTCAAGTGAACTTTTCGACGATAGATACTCTGTATTTCGGTGTGATAGAAACCTTAATGGGATGGGCGTTTCACGGGGTGGTGGTGTGATACTGGCTATTAAGAGAGAATTGAAACCAATACTGGTTGATCTCCAGGTTGTTCGCGACAGTGTAGTGAAAGTCGACATGGTATGTAGCAAACTATTTTTAAATTATAATACATTATATGTTTTAGTATTGTACATACCTCCGCATATAACAAATGCGGAATTTTCGTCCTTATTGGAGTATGTTGAGGCGCTCTCATTTATGTATGGTAATAACCTGTTTATTATAGGTGATTTTAACGATCCAAATTTCACTAAGGGTGTAGTTGGGGATATGAAGGCTGAGATGTTGGGAAATTTTATGAACTTGCTAGCTCTGGAACAGTTTAATAATATACTGAATGGAAATGATTCAGTTCTGGACTTAGTTTTTTCTAACATCAATTGCACGGTACATAGGGAACAATTTCCACTGGTGGATGAGGACAGCCATCATCCACCCTTAGATATTTCATTATCTCTCAAAGTTAAATCCCATAATGTTCCTGTCAACTTATCACAAACTAAGTACAATTTCAGGAAGGCTAACTTTCCGAAGCTTTATGAAATGATATTAAATATCGACTGGTTAGATCTTTATATTCTGAAGGATGTTGATGAGGCATGCGGTTTACTCTACCGGAATTTGTTTGGTATATTTGATGTGTGTGTACCTAAATCGGTCATTCGTAAAAGAACATTTCCTGTCTGGTTCACAGCTGATATCATTAAAGGCATAAAGCGTAAACACAGAATTTTTAGGAAGCTCAAATATTCTCATTCAGATTGTCATCGTAGAGAGTTTAATGAACTACGACGTAATGTTAAATTATTGATTGATTTGGCGTATAAAAACTATATCTCTAAAGTAGAGGATTCCATCACTGATGATCCAACTACGTTTTGGTCGTTTATTAAAGCTAAAAAATCGGCAACTTTTGCCTGATGTGCTTAAGTTGGGCAATCTTCAATTCTCTGAGCCCGGTAAAATTGCTGATGCATTTGCTGGCTTCTTTGGGAGTGTATATAGTGCGCCGTCAGATCGCGTCCCCAAAAAACGATGTCTTCACCTCAAATTTATGTATCGCTCTTGATTGTTTGCCAGAGCAAACTATACTAACGGCATTGAAAGGATTGAAAGATAAACTTACTTGTGGCCATGATAATATTCCCAGCTTTATTGTGAAGGATTGTGCTCATGCTTTGTTGTTACCTTTATCTTATATATTCAATTTGTCTCTAAAAAAACGAACAGATTTCCTGACGTATGGAAGAAGGCCAAAATCATTCCCGTATTTAAAAAGGGTGACGCAAATGATATATCTAATTATAGACCGGTATCTTTATTACCGATATTCGCCAAAGTCTTTGAGATGTCAGTATATCAGTGTATTTTTGCACAGGTTAAAAGCCTGATTTCTGTAAATCAACATGGTTTTTTTAGCAAACGTAGTACAATAAGTAATTTGGCTTGTTTTGCTCAATTTACAGGCAATGCTTTGGACAAAACGAATGCAGGTTGATGCTGTGTACAATGATTTCTCGAAGGCCTTTGATAGAGTTGACCATTCCATATTTCTACATAAGCTGGATAGACTCGGTTTCAGCAATAACCTAATTACTTTTTTCGAGTCCTATTTGTGTAACCGCTTGCAGTACGTCGAAATTCGTGGACATAAATCCTCAACGTTTAGTGCCACAAGTGGTGCACCACAGGGTAGCAACCTTGCACCTTTAATTTTTTCACTCTTCATTAACGACATTGGTGATGGCATAACTAGTAATTTTCTTTTCTTTGCTGACGACCTAAAGCTTTTCCGCACCATAAGAGACTCTAGTGATTGCCTTTCATTACAACATGATATGGAGTTATTACAGCAATGGTGTGTGAGTTGAATAGGCTGCCATTGAATGCCGGTAAGTGCTTCTTTTTGACTTACTCGAATAAATTTAGCACCATCGACTTCCAGTATAAATTGGATAATGAAGATATTACACGTTGTAATACTTTCAAGGACCTTGGAATTATTTTTGATCATAAACTTTCATTTGCCCATCATATTAATTGGATATGCACTACTGCGATGAGGACGTTGGGTTTCATAATACGTAATTCAAGTGGTTTTCATAACAGTAAAACATTAAAAACTTTATATTCCAGCTATGTGCTTTCACGGCTTGAATATGGTGCAGTTGTTTGGAATCCAATACACGCTAAGTATATTAAACAGGTAGAGAATATTCAAAGAAAGTTTGCCAAATTTCTTATGTTAAAATATGATGGTGTGTATCCTGATAGGGGTGTCAATGAGGTCATTATAACTGAACGTTTTCAGCTACCTTTATTGACGAATCGAAGAAATTACCATCTGGTCTGTTTTCTTATAAAAACTATGTAAATCTCTTATTGACTCTCCTGACTTACTATTTCAAGTAAACTTTCACGTTCCTAATAGATTGGTCAGAACCTCTCCTGTTTTCTGTTTACCTAGTGCATCAACTAATTTTCTCATCAAAACACCATTGTTTCAAGCTATGAGAGTTTTCAACAGTACTTGTAACGACATTGACGTGAACAACCTGTCATTTGCGCAATTTGCCAAATGCTTAAAAAAGAAATTGTTGCATGTATAGATATTTATTCCAAGTGTATCATTTTAATTTTAATTTTTCAGTTTTATGTAATTTCTAAGTGATTTTTATATTATCTGTGTCTTTTGTTCTATACTGGTACTTTGTTTTTCTTTTTATCTCTATCTCCTTTGTATTATGTTATTTATGCTTAATTGTCTTGTAAATGGTATATCTGTTAGACAATAAAGATTATTATTATTATATATATATATATATATATATATATATATATATATATATATATATATATATATATATATATATATCGTTTAAAAAGCTGACGTATTGTTCTTCATTCTGCCTTAATATCTTCCAGGATAAATGGTCCAAATGTGATTGACGATGGTTTAATGGCACTCTCCTCATTTTCTTTCAGATGCAGATTTTGGTTTGATGGTCGAAGCCTCGCCTCGTTGTCATTGCCTTATCTACTCACAATGAGCAATATAGTGAGGTCTAGGTGCATTTATATTTGCTCTGTTATACGTATTTACCATTAGAAGTAATAAAAGAAAAAAAACGTATAAGTAATTTATTGAAGAACTAATATAAAGGAATATATAGTTGTTACAACGTTTAAACCATTCTCCACTTAAACCATTTCCAGCAATTTATTTCTTAGAAGAGGCCACCGACGTATCTGACTCATCCCCACCATTTGAATTTGCATTTGCACTCTTATGTCTCCTTCGGTACCGTCGATTACCTAAAAATTAAATAATTAAATGAAAAAGTTAATTTGAAATATTATCATAATACGAGTTAATTTGTGAAATGGAAAATAAAAAATACAATTTTAGTTTTCAAAGAAAAGTTTTAATTTATCCAAGAATTTTTAATGGGGTTATTGTCTTCACCGTTACATTCGCTTATACCGAAAATAAAATGGTCAGTTACAGGACGACTCTGTTATTTTAAATGGAAAATCTTATAGATTTCCAAGAAATAACGTAATGAAAGATAATTTGTCAAAATTTCCACTTTTTATTACAAAATTGAATGACACGTTTCGTTACATGGTATAGTATTTTTCACGATCTAAGAAAGTGACTTAGCTACCTATACCCATTCAAAATTCAACAAGATTCGAAAATGATTAATTTATGGCTGTTTGATGACAAGGCATCGTGCAGGGCGGCACTATACCTGATTGTATATATTTAAAATTTTATTGTGATAAGACAGTTGAATTTTAATGTTTTATGTACTGAATAATACACAATATAGTATAGTATAGTAATTACACAAATTTATTAAAACAGTGTACAGTGTCCTCGCGTACATTTGTTACAATTTTAGTTATTAATTAATATCTAGTTCAATTTCGTTACCGCTACTATCTTGCAAATCAATAATAAGTTTTTTACAGGTTCTAAACGATTTATATTTATGTACATACATCCATATGAGTTTTCAATTTTTTTGACGTGTTGAATACAGTTTTGCTAGTTTTCAACGGTTACATTTTTGACTTCTGTTTAAAGTAGGTGTATTATTGAGCACGTATATTAGACTTTATTTTATGCCATATCAACTCGATCGCATTAAAGATACAATAATATGGTGGAAGTCGAATTATTTTATGTCCTGTTTCCTTTGCAATTTTATCACAAACATATTCCTTTGAAAAACTGTAACTTTTTAAAACTTCTAACAATTGTTTAACTATATAACTTTCATGTCACGTTCACACAAAAAGGCTTGTATTTCTCTTTTTCTACTGGTGGAACTTGGTACCTTATTCATTTGGCGACTATGATAGGATGCATTATCCATCACAATACGGCTATTCGGTGGTATATTCGGCATTAATTTGTTTTGAAGCCAATCTTCAAAAACTTCAGCTGTTGTATGACAATGATAATCCAAGCTGGAATCTGAAATATTCTTGGCTGCTAGAAATAGACATTCTGGTATCCAGCCTTCTTCTGACCTCGCATGTAAAATAGTTATTTTTTTACCTTTATTTGATGGAGCTTTGATGTGGCATTTTTTGGATTTATCAATCCATTCTTTACTGGGTGTGTCGTAGGTGTCATACCAAGTCTCATCTAAGTAGATTATAGTTCGATTTTCCGATCTGAGTTGTTGTAAGCCTTTTGTCTATTTTTTTTTAACAAAAACCTCAAACGACGTAGAATACGCTTTGGTGTGGCATTTTTTGGATTTATCAATCCATCCTTTACTGGGTGTGTCGTAGGTGTCATACCAAGTCTCATCTAAGTAGATTATTCCGATCTGAGTTGTTGTAAGCCTTTTGTCTATTTTTTTTTAACAAAAACCTCAAACGACGTAGAATACGCCATAAAGTTGTAGTGGAACATTTTATGTCATAACTATCCTCGGAAAGCCTCCGTGAAAGTGACAATAACGTAGAAACTTTTTGTTCTGCATACATTTCATAAATTTTGCGGCGGATTAAGTCTTCTTGACAGAAGTCAATACAGTTCGACACACCTTTGTCTTTTGGTGTTTGTTAGGCGCTATCGAATTATTTACAATTTTCCAAACTGTACTTTCAGGGATGCTTGTTAAAGCTGATGTCTCCATCAATGAAAAGTACTTTTCGTGGCCTCGTTCCATTAACTTTAAATAAATACTTTTAACTATCACTTTTGCCTCAACGGGCAAACATATATATATATATATATATATATATATATATATATATATATATATATATATATATATATATATATATATATATATATACATATATATATATATATATATATATATATATATATATATATATATATATATATATATATATATATATATACATATATATATATATATATATATATATATATATATATATATTTATATGTATATATATATATATATATATATATATATATATATATATATATATATATATATATATATATATGTATATATATGTATATATATGTATATATATGTATATATATATATATATATATATATATATATATATATATATATATATATATATATATATATAAAATAAAGAGAGAGAAAGCAAAAATTGCCGTATCTAACAAAATCCTAAGTTATGAAACTAGTTGGGGAACTCGGCAAAAGGGGCAACAGCAGATGTTCATACAACATTTAGCCAATATTTCGGTCCTAGGTTGGGACCTTCATCAGGGCACAAACTGAAAAAGAGATAACGAAGCAACCAATAAAGAAAATTAGGCATGAAGAATTGGTGTTGTTAAGTCAAGTTTTTAATTATTAATTTTTAATTTGCAATTTTTAATTTCAATCTTACAATTATTAATATGAAACTATTGTAATTTAAAAGTATGATTACTCTAAACAATCATAAATTATTATTATTATTATTATGAAGAAATGTCAAAAACAAAATGCGAGTGACTCACATGTAGCATGCAATTTAATCTAACAAGAATGACCATAAATAAAAATCGCCATAGCAAAGACCAACACTGAAATAAAACAACCACTATTCACTAACATATTAATATAAAAAACATGGCATTTACAGCAGGGATGCCATTAAAAACGTTGGATGCTGAAAAATCAAAATTAATTAACCACCTGCCATCTCAAAGAAAAGTGACAATTTTGACAGGGCGCTGACAAAGGACGACCACCTGACAGATGTAAGGGATCACTCAAAATGAATAAAAGGAAAGGTTAAACAACCAGGAAAGGACCGGTTCAGTACAAATTAGGTACTACGTCATATAGTAAAATTTTTGGTATGAAAGGAAAAGGTATCCAATGGGAACGCAAATTTTCGCTGTTTTGGTAATTAAGTGACATATAGAGGAAACGATTTTCTTCATCTGGGGGGAGTAGAACAAGGAAAAAGGAAGCGGCACGTGGAAAGGGTTTTTCATTAATTGGAAACATACTAATCAATTTATTATTATTATTGTTATTATTATTAATGTTATTACAAATGGGAGTGTAATTATAAAGAATTTCAGGGGAAACCAAGAAAAACATGTACTTAAACAAGATGGTACCCAGAGGGCAACATGCAGAAAGACAGAGCTGTAAGCTACCAAAGCGAAAAATCTATTATGACGAGTATGACGACCCAGAGATATTATGCGAGGAATGAAGATCACAAGAAAGAAGAAAGCTGTATATGCTGCTCAAGCCGTCAAGATAAGTTCTTTTATTGATATTTTGGGGATTCTCGTTGATATAGCACATCTCAAGAAATTCTCTTTTAAGAAGGTTTTTTTGGATATGAAGGATTTTCGGTTCTCTAAAGTTGAAGGAATGTCCATTATCAACAGAGTGAATCGCCAGTGCACATCTTTGTGGATGACATCTGGTGTCGCTTTTATGTAATGCGATGCGACGGTTTTGAGACATTGTGATGTCTGGCCAATATATACAGCAGGACAATCAAGACAGGAAATGGAATAGACAATATCTGACATAGAAAGAATGGGTAGAGAAGATTCCAATTTGCTAAAAATACGCTTGTTTTTATGGAAGTAATACTTGGCAATCTTAACATTGGGAATGACGCGCAAAATATGAACCAATTTAGAGGTAAGACCAGGTATAAATGGCAAAGAGAGCAATGAAAGACTTATTTCCGTATGGCTAGAAGGGGGTAGATCGGGTGAAAGGGAAGGAGGGGATAAGCGTACAGGAGGGGTCTCTGGTAAGATGTCATTAGAGAGGAAGAGCTTATCGACTTCGTCCTTGGTCTTGAGCAGGAACTTCTTATTGTACCCATTTTCCATAAAAAGATTGGTGAGTAGTGTTTGTGCTTGAGACAGATAATCTGGTTGAGCTATATTTCTGATTTTTCGATATAGGCCCTTCATGACATTTATTTTAACCTTCCAATCTTGGCCAGAATTGGCATGTATATATCTGCCTGATGAAGTTGGTTTTTTCTATACCAGTCTAGTCTGATAACACCATCAGGACCTCTGATGACTCTTGTGTCCAGGAAGGGGACAGCATTGTTCGACTCTTCTTCCATGGTAAACTGTAGGTGTTGATCGAAAGAATTGAAGACATGAAGGATTTCTTCTTTACCATTTTCTGGTATGGACAGAATAAGATCATCAACATATTGAAAGAGAAAAGGGAGTCTGAAAGATAGCTTTTCGATGCAATTTTTCAAAAGATAGGACATGACTATTGCTGCGAGAATAGGGCTTAAGTTACTGCCCATAGGGCAACCAAAGGTTTGGTTGCCCTATGGGCAGTAAGGTTAAAATAAATGTCATAAAGGGCCTATATCGAAGAATCAAAAATATAGCTCACCCAGGTTATCTATCTCAAGCACAAACACTACTCACCAATCTTTTTATGGAAAATGGGTACAATAAGAAGTTCCTGCTCAAGACCAAGGACGAAGTCGATAAGCTCTTCCTCTCTAATGACATCTTGCCAGAGCCCCCTCCTGTACGCTTATCCCCTCCTTCCCTTCCACCCGATCTACCCCCTGCTAGCCATATGGAAATAAGTCCTTCATTGCTCTCTTTTTGCCATTTATACCTGGTCTTACCTCTAAATTGGTTCATATTTTGCGCGTCATTCCCAATGTTAAGATTGCCAAGTATTACTTCCATAAAAACAAGCGTATTTTTAGCAAATTGAAATCTTCTCTACCCATTCTTTCTATGTCAGATATTGTCTATTCCATTTCCTGTCTTGATTGTCCTGCTGTATATATTGGCCCGACATCACAATGTCTCAACCGTCGCATCGCATTACATAAAAGCGACACCAGATGTCATCCACAAAGATGTGCACTGGGGATTCACTCTGTTGATAATGGACATTCCTTCAACTTTAGAGAACCGAAAATCCTTCATATCCAAAAAAACCTTCTTAAAAGAGAATTTCTTGAGATGTGCTATATCAACGAGAATCTCCAAAATATCAATAAAAGAACTGATCTTGACGGCTTGAGCAGCATATACAGCTTTCTTCTTTCTTGTGATCTTCATTCCTCGCATAATATCTCTGGGTCGTCATACTCGTCATAACAGATTTTTCGCTTTGGTAGCTTACAGCTCTGTCTTTCTGCATGTTGCCCTCTGGGTACCATCTTGTTTAAGTACATGTTTTTCTTGGTTTCCCCTGAAATTCTTTATAATTACACTCCCATTTGTAAAAATTGCAAATTAAAAATTAATAATTAAAATTAATAATTAAAAACTTGACTTAACAACACCAATTCTTCATGCCTAATTTTCTTTATTGGTTGCTTCGTTATCTCTTTTTCAGTTTGTGCCCTGATGAAGGTCCAAACCTAGGACCGAAATATTGGCTAAATGAATATAGTATGAACATCTGCCGTTGCCCCTTTTGCCGAGTTCCCCAACTAGTTTCATAACTTAGTATATATGTATATATATATATATATATATATATATATATATATATATATATATATATATATATATATATATATATATATATATACATATCAATTACGACCCTGTTGCAGCCAGGTACGTGCGAAGGTCCTAACGGTCGTTTAATGTTTTTATTGCATTAATTTGCCAAATCATTTTTTTAGATCTTGAAAAATACTATAACTTCTTCTGATGCTTTTTGCAACTAACAAACATTTAGGTTTTATTCCACCTTATTATCTACTTTTACAATTAGTCTGTATATAGTTAATTAGGGTATTCTTGAAATTCATACTGAACTTTATAAGGTATATCAATCATATTTATTTCTGTTTGTCCCTTAAGAATGGAACCTGCATTTTTCAAAATATTGATTCAATATTTCCCAAACCCTCAGACACAGACACAACAATACACAACACTTCAAACCACCCAAAACAACACAAATTTGCAGCATATCACAGTATGTTACATAGGCCAGTAAGTGTTCCTTTATCTGTAAATGATTTCAATAACGAAATAAATTTAATAAAACAAATTGCCGTAAATAACGGTTATCCCTCAAATTTAATACTCAATAAAAACAAAGCTTTTTGAAGTCTACCCTAAAACTAAAGATAGCAATATGAATTATAAATCATTAACCTAATTTGGCACACCTTCAGAAAAAATTAAAGCAAAATAATATAAATATCGCTTTAAAAACTAATAACTCATTAGGAATGCGAAAGTTAAATAAAACAAAGGTGAAAAATCAGGGATATATAAATTGAATTGCGGTTCATGTACTAAGGCGTACATAGGGCAGACAGGAAACTAGAATTTCAGAACACAAACGAAGTTTTCTTAACAACAAAACAGATTCTTCATGCAGCAATCATTTAATAGAACAGAACTATCAATTTAATGACCAGTTTGAAAATATTACATGTAGAAAACAAAGGAAAAAAAGTTAAACCTTTTGGAATGCCTAGAGACAAAACTGTTTGAAAAACACAGTTTCCATTCTAAGTGAACAAACAGAAATAAATACGACCGATGGGAAATCCCCATTATTAAATTTATATACCTTATAAAGTTCAGTATGAATTCCAAAAATACCCTAATTAACTATTTTCAGACTAATTGTAAAAGTAGATAAGGTGGAATAAAACCTAAATGTTTGTTAGTTGCAAAAAGCATCAGAAGTTACCATGTAACGAAACACGCCAAGCAATTTTTTAATAAAAAGTGGAGATTTTGACAAATTGTCTTTCATTACGTTAGTTATGAATTTCCATCAAGTAAAAGCCAAAACAATTCAAAGTTTCCAAGAAATTATAAAATTCAGTCTTTCCTCGATATATGTTATAGTTATGCTTTAAAGGAATACGGTATACGATTTTTATTCCTGCTCCAGAAGTAACTTTGATATTTGTCGTTTTGTCAGAAACAAAAACTTTTCCCAACGAAGGGAGGGCCTAGAGTCTAGGAACTTTGATGTTATGTAATTAGAAACAAAAATTCTATAAATTACAAGGTCAATATGTTACTTTTATCGATTACCAAGTGACGATCACTTTAAGCATTTTTCACCTTTTTTGCAAACACTATCGATTTGTTATAGATTAACCATCCAAGAGTTGAAATTGCCATCTTAGTTGACATGTCTAAATCCTTTGCAGTTAGTTGCATTTTAATTGATAAAGAGTCTGCTAGTTTTCTAGATCTCTTTTTGACCTTACCTTAAGTCTTCAGTTGAGTTATTCCGACCATAAACTCGTTTCAACGTCGAGCGTTTTATCAGTTGATGAAAAAAAAAAACACTAAACCAATCTGCCTAAACCAAAATCTGCCTAATCTGAAGATTCAATGAATATTTTCGACCTGTCACTTTGTTAGGCATTTGTTTTATTTTCTTAAGGAGATTTCTGATGTTATTTCGGCTAGCATGGAAGGGTACATCTGTTTTTTTTTGAAAAAAATGCCTTCTAACGATAAACTTTTGTTCTTTCACTTTTAAACTTTTTCGGCTGACCTGGACGTTTTTTTGTCTTCCGTGTTGAAATCGCGTTTAAAGCGTAGAAACCAGTACTCACATATTTTTATGGATGGAATATAATCACCATAGGTTTCTGACACCAATCGATGATTTTCAGCAGCGCTTTTCTTCGAATTAAACAAGAAAAGTAATGCTTCCCGTAAATGGTTTTTGTTGGCATGTAATTCGACATATTCAATGCTCAAAAAAATATGTTGTTTACACTTCGGGAAAATAATATATACTAAAAATTAAAATCTAATGATGAATATAGCAACAATATGCCCCTATGCGATATAATACAAGTTACGCCCTCTCTTAGAAATACCTTAAAATTAATTCACACACCTTATACTTGAAATGGATGTAAACAAATAGGAAACGAAACCAAGGAGAATAAATCAAAACAAACTTCTAACCTGTATCAGCCGCTCAAAATCTTTTCTGTTGATTGTTAAGGGAGTTAATAAAAATGTTACCTATACCAACTCTTACAATGTCGGACAATTCCACTGCAATAACTGTTGAAAAAGTCAACTTGTTAGCTGAACTCTTTTCTTCATATGTTAATGGAAAAATACTATCCACTATTCCCAATGTGTAGTAAAAGGTAATGACTCTTGGGAGAAGTATGCTTCAAATTTTTTGATATTATTTTTAAATAGGGCAAATTGTCGAAACAGAAACTATTAATAAAAACGAATAATTGACAAATGAATATCTTAAAAGGCAAGCAGGGGTATACCCCAAATATTAAAGGAGAATGAAGATAAGAATATTATTTACGTTATGAAGTATGTACACATGGCACAATTTTTCTTATTTATTTAAAATAAAAATCAAAACTCTTTATTTAACATCGAAGATAGAACACCAAGCACAAGTGGAAATATATATTAAAAATAATATAAATTACTTTTACCTCTATTTCCTCCACGATTGTCTTGCCGTCTGCGATTTTCATTCTGTTGGTAGTTCCCTGATCGTTGATTGGCATTATGTGGTCTGAAAGCATAAATGTTACATAAAGGTTCAAAAAATGTTTCATAGATTTTGTACGTAATTGAAGCATATTCCTTAAGTATTTCTTATTCAGTCTCCACTCAAGACTATTAGAAATTGGTATTATGTATTATACACACACACACATAGGTATATAATATATATATATATATATATATATATATATATATATATATATATATATATATATATATATATATATATATATTATAATTTATGTGTTTTTGGAATTAGATCATTAAAACTATTCTTGGATCTGTTATATATTTATTGACGTTTCGACCTTCGGAAGAGGTCTTCTTCAAAATTTGCTTTTAGAAAGTAGTTCATTGTATGGGGTGTTAAATTTAAATCACTGTTATAAACACATTTTTACTTTCTACAAACAACCACTTAACTTGAAGGACTTTATATGACTGGTCACCAGTCATATACAGAGGGTTGAGGGCATTAGGTGAATTACTACAGCTGCAAATAGATTGAGGTGGAAATTCAG
The DNA here is from genome assembly GCA_019049505.1 of Pachyrhynchus sulphureomaculatus. Classification (NCBI taxonomy): domain Eukaryota; kingdom Metazoa; phylum Arthropoda; class Insecta; order Coleoptera; family Curculionidae; genus Pachyrhynchus; species Pachyrhynchus sulphureomaculatus. The sequence goes on from CM032456.1 coordinate 194,367,431, forward strand.
GGGAAGACCTACATCCCGCATTGGATAAAACTAGGCGTATAGTCATTATATATATATATATATATATATATATATATATATATATATATATATATATATATACTCGTATACCATATATATATATATATATATATATATATATATATATATATATATATGGTAAAATATAACGCATATCTCGTACGTGGTACTCCATCGAAGATTGGCTCGCTGCAGCCATATATGCCGACAGTGTGGTGTTAGCAAATTGCCAACACTTCATCGCAGGCAACGCAATATTTCGAGGGCATATAGGGTTCAATATAAAAGAACTGGAAACGGACGAAAGCCCATATTTCAGCAGTCCACTCATTGTTCTCTTCGTCAAATCTATCCCGAGACGTGTTTCGCCGTATCACGGCTCATCAGTCGGGCTAGGATCGACAAACAAGAGAATATAATTTTTTAGTACTTATGCCAGTATTTTACTGCCATTATTGTTCTCTATTTCGAAAACCCTCCTTTTAGTTTCATCTATCCCCTCCGCACATCTAAAACCTAGTTACGTTACTGAATGCCTAATGTATCAAATATTAGTACTAATTATATGGTATTAAAAATAGCCCTCCTTTTAGTTTCATCTATCCCCTCCGCACATCTAAAACCTAGTTACGTCACTGAATGCCTAATGTATCAAATATTCGTACTAATTATATGCTATTAAAAATAGCCCTCCTTTTAGTTTCATCTATCCCTTCCGCACATCTAAAACCTAGTTACGTCACTGAATGCCTAATGTATCAAATATTCGTACTAATTATATGCTATTAAAAATAGCCCTCCTTTTAGTTTCATCTATCCCCTCCGCACATCTAAAACCTAGTTACGTCACTGAATGCCTAATGTATCAAATATACGTACTAATTATATGCTATTAAAAATAGCCCTCCTTTTAGTTTCATCTATCCCCTCCGCCACATCTAAAACCTAGTTACGTCACTGAATGCCTAATGTATCAAATATTCGTACTAATTATATGCTATTAAAAATAGCCCTCCTTTTAGTTTCATCTATCCCCTCCGCACATCTAAAACCTAGTTACGTCACTGAATGCCTAATGTATCAAATATTCGTACTAATTATATGGTATTAAAAGTAGCCCTCCTTTTAGTTTCATCTATCCCCTCCGCACATCTAAAACCTAGTTATGTCACTGAATGCCTAATGTATCAAATATTCGTACTAATTATATGCTATTAAAAATAGCCCTCCTTTTAGTTTCATCTATCCCCTCCGCACATATAAAACCTAGTTACGTCACTGAATGCCTAATGTATCAAATATTAGTACTAATTATATGCTATTAAAAATAGCCCTCCTTTTAGTTTCATCTATCCCCTCCGCACATCTAAAACCTAGTTACGTCACTGAATGCCTAATGTATCAAATATTCGTACTAATTATATGCTATTAAAAATAGCCCTCCTTTTAGTTTCATCTATCCCCTCCGCACATCTAAAACCTAGTTACGTCACTGAATGCCTAATGTATCAAATATTCGTACTAATTATATGCTATTAAAAATAGCCCTCCTTTTAGTTTCATCTATCCCCTCCGCACATCTAAAACCTAGTTACGTCACTAAATGCCTAATGTATCAAATATTCGTACTAATTATATGCTATTAAAAATAGCCCTCCTTTTAGTTTCATCTATCCCCTCCGCACATCTAAAACCTAGTTACGTCACTGAATGCCTAATGTATCAAATATTCGTACTAATTATATGCTATTAAAAATAGCCCTCCTTTTAGTTTCATTTATCCCCTCCGCACATCTAAAACCTAGTTACGTCACTGAATGCCTAATGTATCAAATATTCGTACTAATTATATGGTATTAAAAGTAGCCCTCCTTTTAGTTTCATCTATCCCCTCCGCACATCTAAAACCTAGTTATGTCACTGAATGCCTAATGTATCAAATATTCGTACTAATTATATGCTATTAAAAATAGCCCTCCTTTTAGTTTCATCTATCCCCTCCGCACATATAAAACCTAGTTACGTCACTGAATGCCTAATGTATCAAATATTAGTACTAATTATATGCTATTAAAAATAGCCCTCCTTTTAGTTTCATCTATCCCCTCCGCACATCTAAAACCTAGTTACGTCACTGAATGCCTAATGTATCAAATATTCGTACTAATTATATGCTATTAAAAATAGCCCTCCTTTTAGTTTCATCTATCCCCTCCGCACATCTAAAACCTAGTTACGTCACTGAATGCCTAATGTATCAAATATTCGTACTAATTATATGCTATTAAAAATAGCCCTCCTTTTAGTTTCATCTATCCCCTCCGCACATCTAAAACCTAGTTACGTCACTAAATGCCTAATGTATCAAATATTCGTACTAATTATATGCTATTAAAAATAGCCCTCCTTTTAGTTTCATCTATCCCCTCCGCACATCTAAAACCTAGTTACGTCACTGAATGCCTAATGTATCAAATATTCGTACTAATTATATGCTATTAAAAATAGCCCTCCTTTTAGTTTCATTTATCCCCTCCGCACATCTAAAACCTAGTTACGTCACTGAATGCCTAATGTATCAAATATTCGTACTAATTATATGCTATTAAAAATAGCCCTCCTTTTAGTTTCATCTATCCCCTCAGCACATCTAAAACCTAGTTATGTCACTGAATGCCTAATGTATCAAATATTCGTACTAATTATATGCTATTAAAAATAGCCCTCCTTTTAGTTTCATCTATCCCCTCCGCACATCTAAAACCTAGTTATGTCACTGAATGCCTAATGTATCAAATATTCGTACTAATTATATGCTATTAAAAATAGCCCTCCTTTTAGTTTCATCTATCCCCTCCGCACATCTAAAACCTAGTTACGTCACTGAATGCCTAATGTATCAAATATTCGTACTAATTATATGCTATTAAAAATAGCCCTCCTTTTAGTTTCATCTATCCCCTCCGCACATCTAAAACCTAGTTATGTCACTGAATGCCTAATGTATCAAATATTCGTACTAATTATATGCTATTAAAAATAGCCCTCCTTTTAGTTTCATCTATCCCCTCCGCACATCTAAAACCTAGTTATGCCACTGAATGCCTAATGTATCAAATATTCGTACTAATTATATGCTATTAAAAATAGCCCTCCTTTTAGTTTCATCTATCCCCTCCGCACATCTAAAACCTAGTTACGTCACTGAATGCCTAATGTATCAAATATTCGTACTAATTATATGGTATTAAAAGTAGCCCTCCTTTTAGTTTCATCTATCCCCTCCGCACATCTAAAACCTAGTTATGTCACTGAATGCCTAATGTATCAAATATTCGTACTAATTATATGCTATTAAAAATAGCCCTCCTTTTAGTTTCATCTATCCCCTCCGCACATCTAAAACCTAGTTACGTCACTAAATGCCTAATGTATCAAATATTCGTACTAATTATATGCTATTAAAAATAGCCCTCCTTTTAGTTTCATCTATCCCCTCCGCACATCTAAAACCTAGTTACGTCACTGAATGCCTAATGTATCAAATATTCGTACTAATTATATGCTATTAAAAATAGCCCTCCTTTTAGTTTCATCTATCCCCTCCGCACATCTAAAACCTGGTTACGTCACTGAATGCCTAATGTATCAAATATTCGTACTAATTATATGCTATTAAAAATAGCCCTCCTTTTAGTTTCATCTATCCCCTCCGCACATCTAAAACCTAGTTACGTCACTGAATGCCTAATGTATCAAATATTCGTACTAATTATATGCTATTAAAAATAGCCCTCCTTTTAGTTTCATCTATCCCCTCCGCACATCTAAAACCTAGTTACGTCACTAAATGCCTAATGTATCAAATATTCGTACTAATTATATGCTATTAAAAATAGCCCCCTTTTAGTTTCATCTATCCCCTCCGCAGATCTAAAACCTAGTTACGTCACTGAATGCCTAATGTATCAAATATTCGTACTAATTATATGCTATTAAAAATAGCCCTCCTTTTAGTTTCATCTATCCCCTCCGCACATCTAAAACCTAGTTATGTCACTGAATGCCTAATGTATCAAATATTCGTACTAATTATATGCTATTAAAAATAGCCCTCCTTTTAGTTTCATCTATCCCCTCCGCACATCTAAAACCTAGTTATGTCACTGAATGCCTAATGTATCAAATATTCGTACTAATTATATGCTATTAAAAATAGCCCTCCTTTTAGTTTCATCTATCCCCTCCGCACATCTAAAACCTAGTTACGTCACTGAATGCCTAATGTATCAAATATTCGTACTAATTATATGCTATTAAAAATAGCCCTCCTTTTAGTTTCATCTATCCCCTCCGCACATCTAAAACCTAGTTACGTCACTGAATGCCTAATGTATCAAATATTCGTACTAATTATATGCTATTAAAAATAGCCCTCCTTTTAGTTTCATCTATCCCCTCCGCACATCTAAAACCTAGTTACGTCACTGAATGCCTAATGTATCAAATATACGTACTAATTATATGCTATTAAAAATAGCCCTCCTTTTAGTTTCATCTATCCCCTCCGCACATCTAAAACCTAGTTACGTCACTGAATGCCTAATGTATCAAATATTCGTACTAATTATATGCTATTAAAAATAGCCCTCCTTTTAGTTTCATCTATCCCCTCCGCACATCTAAAACCTAGTTACGTCACTGAATGCCTAATGTATCAAATATTCGTACTAATTATATGGTATTAAAAGTAGCCCTCCTTTTAGTTTCATCTATCCCCTCCGCACATCTAAAACCTAGTTATGTCACTGAATGCCTAATGTATCAAATATTCGTACTAATTATATGCTATTAAAAATAGCCCTCCTTTTAGTTTCATCTATCCCCTCCGCACATATAAAACCTAGTTACGTCACTGAATGCCTAATGTATCAAATATTCGTACTAATTATATGCTATTAAAAATAGCCCTCCTTTTAGTTTCATCTATCCCCTCCGCACATCTAAAACCTAGTTACGTCACTGAATGCCTAATGTATCAAATATTCGTACTAATTATATGCTATTAAAAATAGCCCTCCTTTTAGTTTCATCTATCCCCTCCGCACATCTAAAACCTGGTTACGTCACTGAATGCCTAATGTATCAAATATTCGTACTAATTATATGCTATTAAAAATAGCCCTCCTTTTAGTTTCATTTATCCCCTCCGCACATCTAAAACCTAGTTACGTCACTGAATGCCTAATGTATCAAATATTCGTACTAATTATATGCTATTAAAAATAGCCCTCCTTTTAGTTTCATCTATCCCCTCAGCACATCTAAAACCTAGTTATGTCACTGAATGCCTAATGTATCAAATATTCGTACTAATTATATGCTATTAAAAATAGCCCTCCTTTTAGTTTCATCTATCCCCTCCGCACATCTAAAACCTAGTTATGTCACTGAATGCCTAATGTATCAAATATTCGTACTAATTATATGCTATTAAAAATAGCCCTCCTTTTAGTTTCATCTATCCCCTCCGCACATCTAAAACCTAGTTACGTCACTGAATGCCTAATGTATCAAATATTCGTACTAATTATATGCTATTAAAAATAGCCCTCCTTTTATTTTCATCTATCCCCTCCGCACATCTAAAACCGAGTTACGTCACTGAATGCCTAATGTATCAAATATTCGTACTAATTATATGCTATTAAAAATAGCCCTCCTTTTAGTTTCATCTATCCCCTCCGCACATCTAAAAACCTGGTTACGTCACTGAATGCCTAATGTATCAAATATTCGTACTAATTATATGCTATTAAAAATAGCCCTCCTTTTAGTTTCATCTATCCCCTCCGCACATCTAAAACCTAGTTACGTCACTGAATGCCTAATGTATCAAATATTCGTACTAATTATATGCTATTAAAAATAGCCCTCCTTTTAGTTTCATCTAAAACCTAGTTACGTCACTAAATGCCTAATGTATCAAATATTCGTACTAATTATATGCTATTAAAAATAGCCCTCCTTTTAGTTTCATCTATCCCCTCCGCACATCTAAAACCTAGTTACGTCACTGAATGCCTAATGTATCAAATATTCGTACTAATTATATGCTATTAAAAATAGCCCTCCTTTTAGTTTCATCTATCCCCTCCGCACATCTAAAAACCTAGTTATGTCACTGAATGCCTAATGTATCAAATATTCGTACTAATTATATGCTATTAAAAATAGCCCTCCTTTTAGTTTCATCTATCCCCTCCGCACATCTAAAACCTAGTTATGTCACTGAATGCCTAATGTATCAAATATTCGTACTAATTATATGCTATTAAAAATAGCCCTCCTTTTAGTTTCATCTATCCCCTCCGCACATCTAAAACCTAGTTACGTCACTGAATGCCTAATGTATCAAATATTCGTACTAATTATATGCTATTAAAAATAGCCCTCCTTTTAGTTTCATCTATCCCCTCCGCACATCTAAAACCTAGTTACGTCACTAAATGCCTAATGTATCAAATATTCGTACTAATTTATGCTATTAAAAATAGCCCTCCTTTTAGTTTCATCTATCCCCTCCGCACATCTAAAACCTAGTTACGTCACTGAATGCCTAATGCATCAAATATTCGTACTAATTATATGCTATTAAAAATAGACCTCCTTTTAGTTTCATCTATCCCCTCCGCACATCTAAAACCTGGTTACGTCACTGAATGCCTAATGTATCAAATATTCGTACTAATTATATGCTATTAAAAATAGCCCTCCTTTTAGTTTCATTTATCCCCTCCGCCACATCTAAAACCTAATTACGTCACTGAATGCCTAATGTATCAAATATTCGTACTAATTATATGCTATTAAAAATAGCCCTCCTTTTAGTTTCATCTATCTCCTCCGCACATCTAAAACCTAGTTACGTCACTGAATGCCTAATGTATCAAATATTCGTACTAATTATATGCTATTAAAAATAGCCCTCCTTTTAGTTTCATCTATCCCCTCCGCACATCTAAAACCTAGTTACGTCACTGAATGCCTAATGTATCAAATATTCGTACTAATTATATGCTATTAAAAATAGCCTCCTTTTATTTTCATCTATCCCCTCCGCACATCTAAAACCGAGTTACGTCACTGAATGCCTAATGTATCAAATATTCGTACTAATTATATGCTATTAAAAATAGCCCTCCTTTTAGTTTCATCTATCCCCTCCGCACATCTAAAACCTGGTTACGTCACTGAATGCCTAATGTATCAAATATTCGTACTAATTATATGCTATTAAAAATAGCCCTCCTTTTAGTTTCATCTATCCCCTCCGCACATCTAAAACCTAGTTACGTCACTGAATGCCTAATGTATCAAATATTCGTACTAATTATATGCTATTAAAAATAGCCCTCCTTTTAGTTTCATCTATCCCCTCCGCACATCTAAAACCTAGTTACGTCACTAAATGCCTAATGTATCAAATATTCGTACTAATTATATGCTATTAAAAATAGCCCTCCTTTTAGTTTCATCTATCCCCTCCGCCACATCTAAAACCTAGTTACGTCACTGAATGCCTAATGTATCAAATATTCGTACTAATTATATGCTATTAAAAATAGCCCTCCTTTTAGTTTCATCTATCCCCTCCGCACATCTAAAACCTAGTTATGTCACTGAATGCCTAATGTATCAAATATTCGTACTAATTATATGCTATTAAAAATAGCCCTCCTTTTAGTTTCATCTATCCCCTCCGCACATCTAAAACCTAGTTATGTCACTGAATGCCTAATGTATCAAATATTCGTACTAATTATATGCTATTAAAAATAGCCCTCCTTTTAGTTTCATCTATCCCCTCCGCACATCTAAAACCTAGTTATGTCACTGAATGCCTAATGTATCAAATATTCGTACTAATTATATGCTATTAAAAATAGCCCTCCTTTTAGTTTCATCTATCCCCTCCGCACATCTAAAACCTAGTTACGTCACTGAATGCCTAATGTATCAAATATTCGTACTAATTATATGCTATTAAAAATAGCCCTCCTTTTATTTTCATCTATCCCCTCCGCACATCTAAAACCGAGTTACGTCACTGAATGCCTAATGTATCAAATATTCGTACTAATTATATGCTATTAAAAATAGCCCTCCTTTTAGTTTCATCTATCCCCTCCGCACATCTAAAACCTGGTTACGTCACTGAATGCCTAATGTATCAAATATTCGTACTAATTATATGCTATTAAAAATAGCCCTCCTTTTAGTTTCATCTATCCCCTCCGCACATCTAAAACCTAGTTACGTCACTGAATGCCTAATGTATCAAATATTCGTACTAATTATATGCTATTAAAAATAGCCCTCCTTTTAGTTTCATCTATCCCCTCCGCACATCTAAAACCTAGTTACGTCACTAAATGCCTAATGTATCAAATATTCGTACTAATTATATGCTATTAAAAATAGCCCTCCTTTTAGTTTCATCTATCCCCTCCGCACATCTAAAACCTAGTTACGTCACTGAATGCCTAATGTATCAAATATTCGTACTAATTATATGCTATTAAAAATAGCCCTCCTTTTAGTTTCATCTATCCCCTCCGCACATCTAAAACCTAGTTATGTCACTGAATGCCTAATGTATCAAATATTCGTACTAATTATATGCTATTAAAAATAGCCCTCCTTTTAGTTTCATCTATCCCCTCCGCACATCTAAAACCTAGTTATGTCACTGAATGCCTAATGTATCAAATATTCGTACTAATTATATGCTATTAAAAATAGCCCTCCTTTTAGTTTCATCTATCCCCTCCGCCACATCTAAAACCTAGTTATGTCACTGAATGCCTAATGTATCAAATATTCGTACTAATTATATGCTATTAAAAATAGCCCTCCTTTTAGTTTCATCTATCCCCTCCGCACATCTAAAACCTAGTTACGTCACTGAATGCCTAATGTATCAAATATTCGTACTAATTATATGCTATTAAAAATAGCCCTCCTTTTAGTTTCATCTATCCCCTCCGCACATCTAAAACCTGGTTACGCCACTGAATGCCTAATGTATCAAATATTCGTACTAATTATATGCTATTAAAAATAGCCCTCCTTTTAGTTTCATCTATCCCCTCCGCACATCTAAAAACCTAGTTATGTCACTGAATGCCTAATGTATCAAATATTCGTACTAATTATATTCTATTAAAAATAGCCCTCCTTTTAGTTTCATCTATCCCCTCCGCACATCTAAAACCTAGTTACGTCACTGAATGCCTAATGTATCAAATATTCGTACTAATTATATGCTATTAAAAATATCCCTCCTTTTAGTTTCATCTATCCCCTCCGCACATCTAAAACCTGGTTACGTCACTGAATGCCTAATGTATCAAATATTCGTACTAATTATATGCTATTAAAAATAGCTCTCCTTTTAGTTTCATCTATCCCCTCCGCACATCTAAAACCTAGTTATGTCACTGAATGCCTAATGTATCAAATATTGGTACTAATTATATGCTATTAAAAATAGCGGTGAAGCGTTATACAATGAAAGCATTTTTTTCTTAAATTTGAAACAAGCTATATAACATCTTTTGGGGTAGAAATAGACATATTTTTAAAATCGTCATAGTTTTTATTTTTATTTTTTAAAGCTGATTTTGTTCGGATTAGAAACAAATCCTCCCCTATAAGCATGTATAGTGTTTTTTACGGTCTCGCCTGGATGACATGGTAAGACTTACCTCTGTTCATAGTGAGGATCAGGATAATCACTTCTAAGTGGAGGATAATTAGGATAACTTGGAGCATAGTTCTGGTCGCCTGGAGGATAATTTGGATCTCTTGGAGGATAGTTATGCTCTCTTGGACGGTAATTACGATCGCTCGGTGGTGAATAGGTGTAGTCTCTTGGAGGATAGCTGTAATCTATTGGGGGTGAAAAATAATTCGGATCTCTCGGAATATAATCATAATTTCTTGGGGGATAATTTGGATCACTTGGGAGAGTGTTTCGATAATCTCGCTGAAGATAATATGGATCTCTAGGAGGATAATCTTCGTAATCTCGTGGTCGATAATCTCTGGAATAATCTCCTGAAGAATAACTCCTTGAGTAATCCCTTGAAAAAAATTCAAAATTAGATTAATGCTTATCAGTAATTAGCAATATTTTAACGATATAAGTGATATAAGGTAAAGGATCCAGTTATTGACTGTGGCCCAGTTTCTGACCTTTTCAGCTTTATTCTGAATTTCAAAAAAAAAACTCTAGCTTTAATATTTAAATAAATTTTATAAAAACATAAAGTAATTTATTCTGTGCCTAGTTAATGGTAATTGGTAATATTAACAAAATAAAAAAAAATCTTGAAGATTGAAGTGACTCTGGAAGCCATTTTTTAGTTTTAGTCTAAGCAGTTTGTGTAAGAGTGTATAGCCTGTTCTAAAATATAAGATCCTGATTTTTGCCGTTTTAAGTGGGCAATATAAAAATTCTGAACTTTTGTTTATGATAGGTTGCAGAGATGGAATTGTATTCATTAATGCAAATAAATAAAATTATAAGTGTTTTTGGAGTACAGTTTTGGGTGCAAATATACAGTTTAGATGAATGGGGTTTACAACAGGGGACATATTGTATAAATAAAAATATATTTTAACTTAAGCCTAATTCGGTTTCACTATCACTGTCATCAGCTGAGGTAATTATCAGTGGTTTTATATTATTTACATAAATATATGAATCATCAACTTTAACAAAGTGCTGAATGGAATTCTTCCAGCTTTCACAAGGTATATCGTTTATAACTTTTTTTACTAATTCAACCACTGACACGCTTAAAGAAACAGAAACCCCCCTTATTTTTGATTTAACTTAATGCTAAATATGTTCAATTGGATTAAACACACAATAATACAGAGGAAGCCGCAAAACAGTGTGTAACTCATTTTCTCAGCCATACTATCACAAACATATTTTTTTTCAATTTGTAGTCTTTCAAAACTTTCAAATGATCACTTTTTTTATAACTAAAGTCAAAATAAATGTCATTTTATAACATATATTCCTGTATTTCCGATTTGGTGTTGGCTGTATTAGGAACCTTATTTAGTAGGGGACTATGGTAACTTGCATTGTCCATAACTCTGTTCGGGAACATTTGGCAAAAGGGAATTTTGAAACCAATTTTCAAAAAGTTCTGCGGTCGTGTCTTCGTGATAGTCCAAACTAGAATCTTTTATGTTTTTTGCAGATAATAGTAGGCAATTTGAAACCCAGCCCTTTTCAGATCCAGCATGCAAAATGGTTATTCGTTTACCTTTATTTGAAGGTGCGTTAGTCTGACATTTTGTACTGCTGTCAACCCACCCTTTTTGCACAGTGTCATGGGTATCGAACCATGTTTCGTCAAGGTAAATTATTGGTCAATTCTCTGATCGATACTTTTTAATTTCTTGTAAATAAGTATGTCGCAAGATTCGTAATCTTTGTGACTCCATCACTACTTGCCTTTTGTTGATTTTTCGGAACGTGAATCCCATTCTGTGAAGGGTTGATCGGCCACAATGTATATTGGTCCCGTCCTGCACCAGTCTTAATTTTATTTTGTCTAGTATCGGCACCAACTGCTCTTCATACATAGAATATATTTTTCTCCTGATGACGTCTTCTTTACAATCGTCTACATGATGCATTTGAAAATCTTTCCGTTTTTTCCTGTTCCTGAGTGATGGCTTTCCTACAATTCACTTAATCGAAGATATTGGGGTTTTTGTTAGTTCACTGGTTTCTTGCAAAACACTTTGTTTATTCAAATTTCTTTTTACCAAACTTTTTTCACTATTTGTTTAGCGTCAAGTGATAAATGTTTTCTCTTGCGATAGCCACTATTGCAATTTTCCTACAAACGCCACATAATTAAAATAGAACCGTTAGGTTGTAAGTTGTAAGTAAAACTAAAAATAAAAATAATAAAAAGTATCTTTCGAATCTTAATGGGGACCTGTGGTCATTAGGCCTATATTATCAAATACTTAAAGGGCTCCAAACCGGGTTGCCAGGTAATAAATATATAGGTAAAAAATAGATCCAATATGATTGCAGGTACAAGTGAGGGCGGTATACAAAGCAGGTAAAATAAAAATACGTTTATCGTTATACCTGGCAACAATGCACAAAACCTTATTAGAGTCGTTTATTGCCTCATTGAAAAAGGAAAAAGGCAGGCAGGATCTTATATTTTGGGATCTACCACACGACGATTCAATCGGATGATTTTGTATCAAGTAAGTATGAAAATGGAATAAAAAATATATGGATGGTCAGGTCAATAATTGATTATAGTTTAGTTTGAAATTTTTATAAAACATATTAAAAAAAATTTATTGTTAAAATATGGGGGCTCAATAACTAGGCCCAATTTTGCAGATATGGTGTAGTTGTTCACCCTCAAATTCTAACCTATTACAAACAAGGTTATCTGTTTATTGACATATTGATAAAACGTCAAAATATTTATTATAATTATTTATTATTTTTGACTATTTTTTATTATTACAGAAATAAATTAACATATTTATTTTAATAAATAAAAAGTTGATGAATCAGCAAGCTCACAAGACAAAATCTCATCTAGTGATCCTAATACTTTAAATGAATCTCCACCGCCCGATACGAAAATGACACCTGCTAAGGTACCTTCTCCGTTTAAGAAAGCTTTGTTTTGGCCGTCGAATGATAAATCTCTTAAGAAAAGAAAGGCTAAAGAAAAAGTGGCAACCGTTTATACCTCTGATACGTGGCAGGAATATTATAAGAGAAAAGAGGCAAAAAAATAAAAAATAGAAGATGAAAAAGAATTAGAAAAAGCTGAAAGGTTAGGAAATAAATCAATTAAAGAAGCAGAAATGAAAATCAAAAAAGAAAAAATTGAAGGAAAAAAGAAAAAAAAGTTGCTAAAAGGAAAAAATAAACAAAATTGATTTTAAAAATTAATCGAAATTTTTTGTTTATATTAATATTTCTATCATGATTTGTATTATTTATGTTTTAAATTAGAAGAAAATGTTTTTTTTTTTATAATAAATATTTAATTTTTATTAAATAACGATTTCAATTTATTTAAACTTAATAATAAATAACGTTCAAAAATAATATATCTTGGATGGTTGTAGCTTCTACTTGATGGAAATTCATTATAAATATATAATAAAATACTGTTTTTTGTCAATTTCCACTGGTTTATTTAAATTGCGATGACGCGTTTCGCTGTCGATGCAGCTTCTTCAGATCTACATTTTACATTGTCAAGTTAGGTTTAATGTTCACAATTTTATATAATTTCTTAATTATAATATTACACCTAATTAAATTACATTGATAGTATTGGAAAACCTACACAGACATGGAATTAGGAGAATAAATTCAATAATGGTGAATTGTTTAAATCTACCTGGTCGTTGAGTAAAGTACCTGTAGTCCTTAATCGATTTATTTGTATTGCCTCTAAAAGGTTTAGTTTTAAACCTTTTTGTTGGGTATGTAAAATTTTGAAATTCTTGTTAAACGTGTGATTTTCTGTTTAAAAGATGATTAGCATATGTTGAATTAGACTTTCTATGGATGAAGTTCTGTAATTCTTTGTATAAATGTACGTTCAGTTTGTCCTATGTATATTTTAGGACATGACCCACATGTTAATTGATAAACTCCTGATTTGTTGTCTTTATTGATTTGTGGTTTGTAGTTTTTGAGATATTTCCCTATAGTATTGTTAGTCTTGTAAGCTATGTTGATATTTTTTTTGATTTAAGATTTTTTCCAGTTTTTCTGTTGGTTTGCCGAAAATAGGTTAAGCATGTAAATGTGGTTTTTCTGTCCTTAAAACGTGGGTATATTTCTGAGATTGCCTTATTTCTAAGTTTTTTCTAACGATGCCATCGATTAAAGTAACCGAATAACCGTTGTTTAACGGCTAATTGTTTTATGTAGTTTAATTCTTTAGTAAAATTGTCCTCTGATAAGGGGATATTAGTTAGTCTATGTATAAAGCTATGATAAGCCGCGAGTATATGATGGTTATGGTGGTGAGAACTATTGTGAATTGTGGTATCTGTATTACAAGGTTTGTGATATATTGCAAATTCATGTTTTTTCATGGTTTTACTGATTGTTAAGTCTAGGAAGTTGATTTTCCCTTCGACTACTTCTTCCATTGTAAAACTGATATTTCTGTGTAAAGAATTAATGTACTGTAAAAAGTGAGTTAACTGTCTGTCCGTACCTGTCAAGCATACAATTATATCGTCTACGTATCGATACCAATTGTCTATACTGTGAGGGTCAGAAACTATAACATGATAATTTGTGATAGTCAGAAACTGGGTCCTTGAACATCGATTTTTGAAAAATTAATTAAAATTATTAATTTAGTTCTAATAATTATACTACGACAGTAGTCTTCTTCAGAAAATCCTAAACTGGTTGATAAAATCATTAAAATTTTCTTTAAGTTAAATCTTATAATATTTATTTTACTGTAACATCAACTGTTACTCTTAAAAGGTCAGAAACTGGGCCCCTTACCTTATGCTTTCCAAATTTAAAATCAAAACAAAATTTCTGTATTGCGGTATTTCTATTTGTTTGTAACGCTGTATTTCTCGATCAAAATATAATGAAATTATATGGTATTGTTTGGGGGACGTTTATAACCAGGTGAATATACTAGATATGTTCTATTTGTACGCCCTTTTTAATGTGTAAGTAATCTGCCGCATGAACCTACATGATCGGCAGGTGGTATGATGCTTTCAGTCTGCTGCTTTTTGGCCTTATTTACCTATAATTTGAACGCTGAAAAATTGCTACAGATTTACAAGAAGGCATCAGTACCGACTACCAAATGGTGTTTTGGCGATAAAAAGGGGAAATGGATTTTTCAAGACGATAACGACCCCAAACGTCGGAGTAAAGCGTATAGCCAGTGGAAAGGAGAATCCGGCATCTTCACACTAGATTGGCCATCCCAGTCGCCCGACGCACACCCAATCGAGAAAGTGTGGTCATACATCCAGTGGTCTCGAACCTACTGATTTTTCGGTATTTCTACCGATATGGGGTCTGTCCTATCGAAACACCGAAATTTAACAATTTTTCCACGATTTGTGGGAATACAAGGAAATTCTCCCGATTTTTTTACCGATTTTTCATTTGCAAGTTGGCAACCCTTTTCGTTTATGTTTTACGGGAAGTCCCTCGATTGTATGATAAGTACTTATTGCAGAATGTTCCTGATATCTTTTGGGGAATACCCTTGTGTCCTACAACTCGTAACTCCTCGACGTTTTTAGGGGATCCCGAGCTAATTCGCTTGTCTATATAAACAAGAATTCGGCTTTTATTATTTCATTAATTTTCATTATTTAAAAGAGAAACTTTCTCCGAGTTACTAATAGTGTCTACTAGTAGTATCTACCAAAAATATTATTATAATACCAAGTTAAAATATCGTCAAACGAAGAACCGAGTACAAGCGCGAGTGCAAAAAGAAAAAATACCTACAACTTTATAGAAAAGAATGGGACGAAGAATTTTCAGGCTGGCTGCAAGAAAGTTGTAAAAGTGCAAACTATGCCTATTGTAAAAGTTATAATAGGGATATTAATATTACATCAGGGAAAGATGCTCTTTGGAAACACAATTCTCCACAAGCATACTCAGTATCCTCAAATATAAAATCACAACCAGAGATATCATCATTTACTGTGACAAAAAACTCAAAATCCTGATATACAAATTAAATAAGGTAAAAATATTTCATTATTTTTTACTAAGTACCAGTACATTGTTATATTATTTTGTATTCCTACAATGTATAGTAGATACGAAGTTTTTAATTCTTTTTATATTTTCAGGTGAAGTAAGATTAGCTTCGTTTGTTGCTGAATATAATCTACCATTCATCATTATAGAGCACCTACCGAAACGGTCCGTTTGTCCCGATTCAAAAATTGCAGAAAAACTAAAATGTTCGACGACGAAAACTCACGCCATAATTGATCATATTATAGGTAAAGAAAGTTTTGATAAAAACCAAACACTTGTACTTAGTCGTGCGATATGCGAAAGAGCATCGCATCTGTGATTGTTTTTTAGCTCTTATTCCATTAGAAGCTGCTAATGCAGTATTCTTATTTGAACTTGTAAACTTTTTACAAGCGCTGATATTCCATATAAAAATAATCTAATAGGTTTTACATCTGATGGGGCAAACATAATGATGGGGCGTAATAATTCTGTTACGACATTGCTGCGAAACGAAATTCCCAATATTTTTATACTTAAGTGCACAGCCATTCGTTTCATCTTTGCGTGTTATATGATTGTACAATCATGGTACAAACTGCCACGCTTTATAGAGCCTTTTATAAGGGACATTTACAATTACTTTTCTTTTAATCCGAAAAGAATTGCAGAGTTTAAAGACTTTTAAATTTTTTGTGACTTGAAAGTAAATAAAATACTTCACCCCTGACAGGCTGGTTATCAGTACATGCAACAGTAAAAAGAGTATTGGAACAATTTTCTGCTCTAAAACTATTTTTCATAGGCCAAGTATCTAATAATGATCATCTTTTAGCTGCAGAAAATATATTACAGAAGCTTCAAGATCCCACTACATTGCTATTTTTGGAATTTTTAGATTTTGTGTTACCATTATTTAACGATTTAAACAAAGAAATGGAGGCAGAACACCCGAAAATTCATATTTTATATGAAAAAATAAGTCAAACATTAAGAACTTTTTTTGATTGCTTTTTAAAAAGAGAATATTTAACAAGTACTCCTTTTTTTTTTTTTTTTTTTTATGGGTCTAGCACA
>CM032456.1:194389463-194404463 GCA_019049505.1 Pachyrhynchus sulphureomaculatus
TCAGAGCCGTGTAGTGTTGAGAGACGAATTTTGACTTAAGGGGTTAGCTCTGGAGGGTGAAATCGGAAGTAAAAAAAAATTTTAGCAGGTCATCAAGTGTGGTGTCAAATGAAAGCTTGTGAAAACACGAGTAATATATATATATATATATATATATATATATATATATATATATATATATATATATATATATATATATATATATAATGTAATACTTGTGCAAACTTTTCTTTATATTATTTAAAAAACTCGCTATAAATTTTCTTTGTATTATTTTTAAAAAATCGCGAAAAATCGCTGTCCCCCCACCTTATCTCGAAAAGTACTGATCAAAAAATTTTGAAAAATTCTGGAATATTCTCCACGGGGTGTAGATTGAACGAAGATTATTACGAGTGCATTACCTTTAATAATTTATCTGGTATATAAAAAAAAATTTAAGGTCATCAATTTTCAGTAAAGATTGGAAACAAACTTTGTTGAAAACTCATTTGGGGTGTGTTTTGTGAAGTCACTGATCATTTTATACCACCGTAACAACATTTTTTAGTTTAAAACAATCAACGTATGGAACACTAATTGTGCAAGTTCAACTTGCACTTGACAGGTTTTTTATTTTCTTTATAATATCGTGTTTGTCTTTTAAAGTAAACGCTTTACTTTTTTTTGTACTCATTTTAAAATAAAACTTAAACATTCACTTCGCTACTTTGATCAAATATTAATTAGAACCGCATAACACAACAAGTGAATTGAAAATAATACTGCTCGAACTAGTGACGCGGCGGAAACAAGTAGAATATGGGTTCCCAGTGAGTTTCGGAGAATTCCCTAGATCAAGTCGCGCGATATCGAGCACAGCGAGTGGCAAGTTGGTTATAAACGGACACAAAACATCCAAATTTAGTTTACTTTTTTCGGAAGTTCGTTATAACCGGGTTCGTTATAAGCAAACTTTACTGCATATATATATATATATATATATATATATATATATATATATATATATATATATATATATATAGAGAGAGAGAGAGAGAGAGAGATAAAGAGAGAGAGACAGACAGACAGAGAGAGAGACAAAGAGAAGGAGTTGATGATGACAATGTAATCTATCATTTAGAAAGTTTTTACAATTTTTGCTGTTTTGTACGGAACACTTATAAGATCACTTCGATATCTGTCCGTCTGTGACATCCAATTTTATTTGACTTAGCAAGTTGAAAATTGAACTAACCTGAACTAATATAGGAATTGATGCCCCCATCAAAGTCGTGTAGTCTTGAAAGTTAAATTTTGACTAAGGGGTCAGTTTTGGGGAGTGAAATCGGAAGTAAAAAAAAAATAACCGGTCAAGTGCAAGTTGAACTTACGCAATTAGTGTTCCGTACGTTGATTGCTTTTAAAATAAAAAATGTTGTAACGGAAGTATAAAATGATCACTGACTTCACAACATACCCCAAATGAGTTTTCAACAAAGTTTATTTCCAATCTTTACTGAAAATTGATGACCTTGAAATTTCTGTTTTTTTTATATACCAGATAAATTATTACAGGTAATGCACTCGTGATAATTTTCGTTCAATCTACACCCCGTGGAGAATATTCCAGAATTTTTTCAAAATTTTTAATAAGTACTTTTCGAGATAAGGCGGGTGGACAGAGATTTTTCGCGATTTTTTAAAAATAATACAAACAAAAGTGCGCGCAAGTATTACATTATATATATATATATATATATATATATATATATATATATATATATATATATATATATATATATATATATATATATATATTTTACTCTTGTTTTCACAAGCTTTCATTTGACACCACACTCGATTACCAAGTAAAAAAAATTTTTTTCACTTCCGATTTCACCAAAACTAACCCCTTAAGTCAAAATTTAACTTTCAAAACTACATGGCTCTGATGAGGCCATCAATTCCTATATTATTACCAAATTTCAACTTTCTATGACAAATAGTTTCGGAGAACATCGGGTGTGACAGACGGACAGACAGACAGACAGACGGACAGACAGACACCGAAGTGATCTTATAAGTGTTTCCGTACGGAACCTTGAAAAGGACTGATCAAAAAATTTGGAATAAACTCTGGAATATTCTCCATAAGGTGTAGATTGAACTAAAATTATCACGAGTGCATTACCTAACATAACATAACATATCATAATTTATCTGGTATATAAAAAAAATCAAGATAGTCAATTTTCAATAAATATCGGAAATAAACTTTGTTGAAAACTCATTTGGGTTGTTTTGTCAAGTCTAAAAAAAATATTTGCCAAGCAATCACGGTACGGAACACTAGTTGCGCAAGTCCAACTTGCACCTGACTGGTTTATTTTCTATCGTTATCGATGTGAGACTACAGATACGTTTTATGCAATTAATACGACAGTGGACAAGTTGCAGCATGTTGAAATTTAATTTTTAAAATATGTAGTTACAAGCAGTATTTTCTTATCTTTTTGTGATAAGAAACAAACATTACAATGATGAACTTTGAAACATAAATCAAGTGAAATCTGTTTTCATATTAAATCGAGTTACTTATTGAATTAAAAATGACTCATGTTTTAGACGCAATTGAAATTTTATTATTTGCATACTCGACTATTTTTAGTTGTTGTATATAATTAAATATTAGAATTATTATTCTGTTAATAACTGGTTTAAACGCGGGTTAGGTTTTACTAAAATAAATAGGAATGTGCATGGACATATTTTTAAGTGTCTCACTAATTCCCTATTTTCCTATTCTACATATCAAGAAAATTTTTTCAGTACTAAACGTAATTTTTTTTTATGAAAAATCCAAATATGATAATAAAATATTTGTCACTTGTCAAATTTGACAGAGTACCAAGCCAACTAGTTTTTTTTAAACACATAAGCACGCTATTAAAAAGTATTTTTTAGTCCGTTTACAAAAATATATAGCACTCAAGTTATTGAACGGAATTTTAACTTTGAAGTAGCTCATCCAATTTAATATTGGCATATTGAAAAATTTTTTTCGCACTAAACTTATTTTTTTGCTGAGAAAGCGAAATAGCACGTAGGCTGAAAAGTTTTAGGTCTAACTACTTAAAACACATGTTTTTTTTTGGAAAATTTAACTTTATTCATCAACATAGTCTCCTTCAAGAGCGATACAATCAGTCCAACGCTTTTCTAACATTTCTATACCTTTCTTGTAGAAGGATTTGTCTTTGCCTTCAAAACAGACCTCAGTTTCGGCAATAACTTCTTCATTGAAACCAATTCTCTTTCCCGCGAGCATTTTTTTGAGGTCTGTGAATAGATAATAGTCACTGGGGCCAAATCTGGAGAATCCGGTGGATGAGGAAAAAATTCGAACTGCAATTCATGCAATTTTGCCTTCGTAACCATCGACTTGTGACACGGTGCATTGTCTTGATGAAAGAGCACATTTTTTTTGTTCATTTGAGGCCGTTTCTTTGCGATTTCTGCCTTCAAACGCACCAATAACTTTCTATAATATTCGCTATTGATGGTTTTTTCCTTCTCAGCATAGTCGATGAAAATTATTCCACGCGCATCCCAAAATACAGAGCCCAAAACCCTCCTAGCCGACTGTTGTGTCTTTGGTCGCTTCGGGCGGCTTTCACCGGCTGCTGTCTACTCAGTTGACAGCCGGTTTGATTCCGGTGTGTAGTGGTGGATCTATATTTCATCCATTGTTACATATCACATGAAAAAATCCTTTTTATTGCCCTTAAGAGCGGGTCCAAACAGCGCTCAGAATCATCAACACGTTGTGGTTTTTGGTCTACTGTGAGCAACCGCGGTACCCATTTCGAACATAGCTTTCTCATGCCCAAATGTTCATGTAAAATATGACCAACACGTCCTTTTGACATCTTTAGAGTGTCAGCTATCACACGCAATTTCACTTTACGACAATCCAAAACAATTTTGTGAATTTTTTTTATGTTTTCCGATATGTATCTGTACGACTGCGATTAAATTCAGCATACCAGTAAATGATGAATGATTTTCCAGGGGCAGAGTCCCCGTAACACTTATCAAGCCATTGCTTTGCTTGAACGGTATTTCCCATCAAAAAACAGTGTTTAATTGATACGCGAAATTCGATAGTTTTTTTTTTCCATTTTTTTTTGGAAATATCAAAAGTAGCGTCACTAAAACCACTGTAACTTGTAAGCTAATCGTCGAAATAGCATGAAATTTTGACATGTATCGTTTGAAAGTTGGTACTTCCTAAAAACCATATGGATTTTTTGAAAAGGGTGACATCTATGTGTCAAACCAAAAACTTTTCAGCCTACGTGTTAAAATATATTTATAATAAAAGTAACTTTGGACAGATAACTTACCAGACGACGATAAAATCTTTTTGATATACTCTGATACAAAATTTTTACGTATACACTATGGTTGGGAGCTGCCTTTTTTCTTTTAAAATTATCTTTCAAATTACTTTTTGTTTGTTGAGTTATATATTAATACAATCGACATGTTTATTTTTATGACGAGATAATAAAGAACATTAAAAATCAGGAAAAAAAGATTATTGAAAGTATAAAGTATTAGGAATAAGTTTATTTTTATGGGGTAATCTGTAAAAAAAGATTGCATTGACTGTTCTTTTCAAAATGAAGATAAAGAAAAAGAATAATAAATAAAAAATTTATATAAACTTCATATATTCTAAACTTAGTTTTCAAGTTTCTATCTTTAATATAGAAAGATAAACGTATATCGTAAGATGTATGTAAATGCTTAACTCACTGCTGTGGTCACCGAAGATTAGATTAAAAACAAAAACAATGATGTATAAAGTAATCGTTGAACCCATACTGACATACGGTTCAGAATGCTGGCAAATGAGTACTCGAGCTAGAGATAAGCTAAAAGCAGTTGATATGGACTACTTACGATGATCTTGTGGAGCCTCAAGATTAGATCACATAAGCAATGAAGAAATTAGACAAAGAGCAAAGATGATAGAGGCAGTGATAGAACGAATAGAAACACGTCAGTTAATATGGTATGGGCACGTAATGCGCATGAGAGAAGAACGTTGGCCGAAGAAAGCTTTACAATATGTACCATAGAACAAAAGAAAAAAAGGGGAGATCAAGAACGACATGGAGAAAAAATATTGAAAAAGCAATGAGTTCCAGAGATTTAGAAGAAAACGATTGGTGGGAAAGAGGGAGATGGCATATGAAGTGCGGGAAGCGGCCAAAGCAGTAGGACCCCCGCTTATTATTTATAATATATATAAAATGCAACGTCTCTCTGTCTGTCTGTCCATTAGTGCGCTTATCACTGAAGAACCGCTTATCCGATTTACGTACTTTTTTTTTTAAAACATACATATGTTCTCTGGCCAGGTTATAGGCTATATTTTATTACGATGGGTAGCATAAGAAATGACCAGTGACGATAATAGTGAATGAAGTCGGAAAAAAGTTTTGCCGCTAGCGCGTTCCCTTGCAATACACAGCTTAAACCATTAAATGTGGAACAGCATTATGTAGCAGAGAATATATAATCTATAATCTATAATATATAAAATGCAATGTCTTTCTGTCTGTCTGCCTGTCTATTAGTGCGTTTATCACGCGAGAAACGCGAGAGAACATTTATCCGATTTACGTGTCTTTTTTTAAATTCATACATATATTCTTTGGCCAGGTTATATAATAATAATAATAATCTATACCTATAATGTATATAAAATGCAACGTCTCTCTGTCTGTCTATCTGTCCGTTAGTGCGCTTATCCCTCGAGAACAACTTATCCGATTTACGTGATTTTTTAAATTCAAACATATGTTCTCTGACCAAGTTATATATATATTTTATTACATCTATAATATATATAAAATATATCGTATCTCTGTCTGTTTGTCTGTCTGTCTGTCTGTCTGTCCGTTAGGGCGCTTATCACTCGAGAACCACTTATCCGATTTACGTGTTTTTTTTAATTCATACATATGTTCTCTGGCCAGGTTATATAATAATAATAATAATCTATATAATATATATAAAACGCGACGTCTCTCTGTCTGTCTGTCTGTCCGTTTGTGTGCTTATCATTCGAGAACCACTCATCCGATTTACGTGTTTTTTTTTTTTAATTCTTAATTTAATATATATCAAAAAAAAAAATCTATAATATATATAAAACGTAACGTCTCTCTGTCTGTCTGTCTGGCCATTAGTGCGCTTAGCACTCAAGAACCACTTATCTGATTTACATGTTTTTTTTTATAAAATACAAAGGGAATAAACAGAGACACAATGCTAATATGTAGGGAAAAAGATGGAAGTTTAGCAGTAAGCTTGGCAGAAAGACTGAATAGATGGGCGGAATACTTTAAAGAAATATTAAATGGAGATAAAAATGAGGTGTTGAATGAGAAATAGGAAGGACAAATAACTGAAGGGCAGGAGGGAAAAAATAAGAGAAATACCCAAAAAAAATAAGGCCCCGGGTGGAAATTGTATAACAGTAGAAATGATAAAAGCTGTAGAAGTAGATCTGGAAAATGAAATATGCCGGTTGGTGCAAGAAATATGGGAAACAGAAAAGATGCCAGTGAGCTGGAGAGAGTCGCTCATTTGTTCAATATACAAAAAAGGAGAAAAAAAACTATATGTGCTAATTATATACCAATAGCCTTACTGGATGTCGTGTACAAGATAGTAGTGGTGACTATCAAAAACAGACTAGAAGAGAAAGCCGAGTCTATTCTGGGAGAGTACCAGTGTGGATTGACGAGAAATAGTTCGGTTACAGACTAGATATTTTCGATTAAGCAAATCCAAGATAATACCCTAGAACAAAATCTGGCACTACACTTTGTCTTTGTGGATTTTAGAGAAGCATATGACTCTGTAAATAGAGAAAGATTCTACAAGATAATGGAAGAACTAAAAATTCCAAGTAAATTGATTTGCATGATGAGGATGACCCTGAATGACAGAAAATAGAGTGTTGGTTGAGGGCAAAGTATCAGACAAATTTAAGGTGAAGAGAGGATTAAGACAGGGGATCCATTGTCGACATGTCTATTTAATTTGGTACTAGAGAAGATTATCCGAGAGTCAGAAATAAAAGCAAATGGAACGATATACTAACAAACTTGCCAATGCTTGGCCTATGCGGATGATGTAGCAGTGATTGCAAGAGCAAAAGAGAACCTCAAAAAAGCCATAAGTAGGATAGAAGAAAGGGGAAGGATGAGAGGATTAAAGATAAATGAGGAAAAAAAACAAAATACATGGAAATTACAAAGAAGGATAATAAAAACAACAAAAGTTTAGATATAATAAACAACTTAGGGAAAAGATATATGTTTGAAAAAGTAGACAAATTTAATTATCTGGGAGTAACAATAACAGAAAGTGGACAAGAAAGGACGGAGATACAAGAAAGAATAGCAAAAGGACAGATATATTTGGGGGCAATGAATCCAATATTGAAATCAAAGAATGTATCAAGAAAAGCAAAAGAAAACATATATGCGACAGTTGTCAGACCCACGGTGACATATGGATGCGAAACGTGGAAACTGAATGCAAGAGAAAAGGAGACGTTGGAGGTGTGGGAAAGGAAAGCTTTGAGAAGAATCTATGAGGGAAGGAAAGAAGAGGGACTGTCGAAAAGAAGAACAAACTACGAATTAAAATGCCTATATATGAAACCTCTTATGAGCCAAATCATAAGAAGCCAGCGATTAAGATGGTTGGGATACATGGCAAGGATGAAGGAAGAAAGACAGGCAAAGCAAGCCCTAATAAGAGGAGTGGTTGGAAGAAGAGCCAAGGGTAGACCTCGGTCTACATGGTTTCAGGCAGTAAAGCAAGATCCGGAGTTGATGGGAATCCCGCACTGGGAAAAGCTAATAGGAGACAAAAAGAAGTGGAGACAAGTATGCAACCAAGCAATGGGCCTCTAAGGCCCCTCGAGCTATATAATAATATAAATATAACGAATAAGCAGTGACAATAAAGGTAAATCAAGTCCACGCGAGCGGAGCCGCGGGCACGGCTAGTTGTTATATAAACGTATATGAATAGATTTCAACGCTGATACGTAGTATAGCAATAATAATTACAAAAAATGATTAGTCCTTTTTTGAAATTGGTACTCCCAAAATCTATCTGCCCCCTCACCCATAACTAGAGACGCTAATGAAATAAAGTAAATAAATTTGAAAAAAAAGTAGACTTTTTCTTAAGTACGCCGTTCTTCCTTTACTTCTCCTACAAACAACCGATTAATCTTTGATGTTATTACCCTTTGTGGAATTTAACGCTATTATTATATTATCTTGAATTGTGCTTTTAATTTTGATTCTGCGATTAACAAATTGTGTAAAATATACTTCTCTGAGGACTAGTTTTGCTGAAAACCTATTACAAATATTTAATGGATTTAAAAATTATGTATGATCATGGAAACAAGATTAGCGAAATACAGAATAAAGATTATTATAAATTCTTTCGAACTGAAAATAATAAAAATGGCAGCTCTTATCCAACGACCTGATCAAAAAATAAATTTTAAAAATGAGTTGTTTAAACTCAGACATAAAATTTTCAGTCACAGTTTCTAACCTTCTTTTGTTAATACAAAAAGGAATAAAAAACATAAATCAAACACCGAAACTTGATAGTTCAAGTTAGTGAATAGTAGAATATATTTGAAAATTTTCATTCAAGTCAACCGAATACTTTCTGGAATCAATTTTCTAGATCCATCTCCATTAAAGAAAATCAATATTCTAGAAAGTTATCAGTTGATGAATGGTAATCTATTTGGGATAGCTACTAGCTTAAAAAATAAATTGTAACGAAATTTTGACACTCCATTTTTAGTGTTCCGTACGGAATACTTATGGGATCACTTCGGTGTCCGTCCGTCTGTCTCCGAAACTATTTGACATAGAAAGTTGAAATTTATCACAAATATAGGAATTGATGGCCCAATCAGAGCCGTGTAGTTTTGAAAGTTAAATTTTGACTTAAGGGGTTAGTTTTGGAGGGTGAAATCGGAAGTGAAAAATTTTTTTTCGAGGTCTCCGACTAGGGTGTGAAATGAAAGCTTATGAAAATACGGGTTCAAAAATATATGTGATGTAATACACGCGCAAACTTTCCTTTATATTATTTAAAAAAACTCGCGATAAATTGCTGTCCCACCACCATATCTCTTAAGAATGCTACTAAGAAAATTTCGAAAAAATTTCTGAATATTCTCCATAAGATGTAGATGGAATAAAAATTATCGTGAGTGCATTACGTTTGATAATTTCACTGCTATATATAAAAAAACCGGTCAAGTGCAAGTTGAACTTGCGCAATTAGTGTTCCCTACGTTGATTGCTTTTAAAATAAAAAAATGTTGTAACGGAAGTATAAAATGATCAGTGACTTAACAAAACACACCCCAAATGAGTTTTCAACAAAGTTTATTTCCAATCTTTACTGAAAATTGATGACCTTGAAATT
The DNA here is from genome assembly GCA_019049505.1 of Pachyrhynchus sulphureomaculatus. NCBI lineage: Eukaryota > Metazoa > Arthropoda > Insecta > Coleoptera > Curculionidae > Pachyrhynchus > Pachyrhynchus sulphureomaculatus. Next base: position 194,399,004 of record CM032456.1, read on the forward strand.
TCTGTTTTTTTTTTATATACCAGATAAATTATTACAGGTAATGCACTCGTGATAATTTTCGTTCAATCTACATCCCGTGGAGAATATTCCAGAATTTTTTCAAAATTTTTTGATAAGTACTTTTCGAGATAAGGCGGGTGGACAGCGATTTTTCGCGATTTTTTAAAAATAATACAAAGAAAAGTGCGCGCAAGTATTACATTATATATATATATTTTTTACTCGTGTTTTCACAAGCTTTCATTTGACACCACACTCGATTACCTAGTAAATTTTTTTTTTTCACCTCCGATTTCACCCCCCAAAACTAACCCCTTAAGTCAAAATTTAACTTTCAAAACTACATGGCTCTGATGAGGCCATCAATTCCTATATTATTACCAAATTTCAACTTTCTACGACAAATAGTTTCGAAGAAAATCGGGTGTGACAGACGGACAGACAGACACCGAAGTGATCTTATAAGTGTTCCGCACAGAACACTAAAAACACTTTTTTCAAGGTCATCGAATGACGTGTCAAATGAAAGCTAAAAACTGCCAAAAATCGCAGTCCCCAAACCTGTTTTTAAGAGTACTAACTAAAAAATTTCAAAAACATTCTGGAATATTCTCCATAAGGTGTAGAGTGAATGAAAATAAGTACGAATGCTTTAACTTTGATAATTTATCTGGTATATAAGACAAAAGATCGGAAACAAATTTTGTTGAAAACTCATTTGGGGTATGTTTTGTGAAGTCACTGATCATTTTATACCTCCGTAACAAAATTTTTTATTTTAAAAGTAATCACCGTACGGAACTTGTCAGTATGTATCACTACCCTACGGAACACTAATTGCGTAAGTCCGACTTGCAATTGGCTGTTTTTTTTCCAGTTATACCGTGCAATTGTACTAAATTCTCAATATCCAAGAAAAATACTGTAACGATGATATACAAGTCTCACCATTGGTCAATTAGTTTCATTTCATGGTTCGGTTTATTATAGTCTTAAAAATACAATCGTCAGTTTTTATTTACAATCGTGTAATATAAATTTTATTTATATTGTAACACGTAGGCTGAAAAGTTTTTGGTCTGACACATAGATGTCACCCTTTTCAAAAAATCCATATGATTTTTAGGATGTACCAACCTTCAAACGATACGTGTCAAAATTTCATGACATTTGGACGATTAGTTTACAAATCACAGTGGTTTTAGTGACGCTACTTTTGATATTTTCAACACAATGGAAAAAATTGAATTTCGTGTGTTGTTTAAACACTGTTTTTTGAAGGGAAAGAATACCGTTCAAGCAAATGGCTTGATAAGTGTTACGGGGACTATGTCCCCTGGAAAATCACTCATCATTTATGTTGAATTTAAACACGGTCGTACAGATACAAATGATGCTAGACGCTCTGGACGCCCAAAAATCGACAAAATTGTTTTGGATGACCGTAAAGTGAAATTGCGTGAGATAGCTGACACCCTAAAAAAAACAAAAGAACGTGTTGGTTATATTTTGCATGAACATTTGGACATGATAAAGCTACACACCAGAATCAAATCGGCAGTCAGCTGAATGGACAGCAGCCGGTGAAAGCCGCCAGAAGCGACCAAAGATACAACAGTCGGCTGGGAAAATTTTGGCCTCTGTATTTTGGAGTCCGCATGGAATAATTTTCATCAACTATGCTGAGCAGGGAAAAACCATCAATAGCGAATATTATATAAAGTTATTGGTGCGTTTGAAGGCAGAAATCGCAAAGAAATAGCCCCAAATGAATAAGAAAAAGTGCTCTTTCATCAAGACAATGCATCGTATCACAAGTCAATGATTACAATGGCAAAATTGCATGAACTGAAGTTCAAATTGCTTCCTCATCCACCGTATTCTTCAGATTTGACTCCCAGCGACTATTATCTATTCGCAGACCTCAAAAAAATGCTCGCGGGAAAGAGATTTGGCTCTAATGAAGAAGATCGCCGAAACTGAGGCCTGTTTTGAAGGCAAGACAAATCCTTCTACAAGAAAGGTATAGAAATGTTAGAAAAGCGTTGGACTGATTGTATCGCTCTTGAAGGAGACTATGTTGAAGAATAAAGTCAAACTTTCTAAAAAAAAAATGTGTTTTAAGTAGCTAGATCAAAAACTTTTCACCCTACATGTTATACCTCAAAGAATTCCCCGCAGATTTTGACGAATTTTGGAAGTTTCAAGACCACTATTCAAGAACAACGTCAGTAGAATTTGAAAATCTTCAACCCTTCCCCACACAGCTGCAAAAAAATTGATGAACCGAGAGAGGGGCTTTTCCAAGAAAGAAATCTATCTTATATTTGAACGGCAAAAGCTGAAGTGCTTCCCCAAATAATAGCAAAATGCCCTATTTCCAAGGCTGGGGCGTTATTTCTCCATTTTTTTTGTATTATAAAGAAAACAGCTGACGCCCAGCACGCAATAAAAAAAATTATTGAGATTATTTAGATACGAGGCTGGTTTGAAAAGTCCGTGCAAAAATAAAAACTACTTATGTGTTTGGGGTAAACCTTTTTTATTTTTCGACATAGTCTCCTTTTAGGCTTATACACTTCGTCCAACGATGTTCTAGTTTGTTGATCCCTTCCGAATAATAGGATTTGTCCAAGTCTGCAAAATATCCATTAGTGTCTGCAATCACCTCCTCGTTTGAATAAAATCTTTGTCACGCCAGCCATTTCTTCAAATTGGGGAACAAATAATAGTCCGAGGGAGCCAAGTCTGGAGAATAGGGGGGATGTGAACGAGTTGGAATCCTATTTCCATTAATTTTGCGACCACAACTGCTGAGGTGTGTGCTGGTGCGTTGTCGTGATGGAAAAGGACTTTCTTGTGGGCCAATCGCGGGCGTTTTTCTTGCAGCTCGGTTTTCAAACGGTCGCCATAACCTTTCCGGCCAAAGGAACGGTCTTCGCCTTTTTTGGTGCAGATTCCCCCTTGGTAACCCATTGTTTAGATTGTTGTTTGGTCTCAGGAATATAGTAATGTATCCATGTTTCATCCACAGTGACGAAACGACGCTTAAAGTCCTCCGGATTCTTCTGGAACAGCTGCAAACCATCCTTGCAACACTTCACACGATTCCGTTTTTGGTCAAGCGTGAGCAATCGCGGCACCCATCTTGCGGATAGCTTTCTCATGTCCAAATGTTTATGCAAAATATTATGTACCCGTTCAGTCGAGATGCCCACAGCACTAGCAATCTCACGCACCTTAACTCTTCTGTCATCCATCACCATATCATGAATTTGATCAATGATTTCTGGAGTCGTAACCTCCACAGGCCGTCCAGAACATTCAGCGTCACTTGTGCCCATATGGCCAGTCCGAAAATTTTGAAAACACTTATAAACTGTTCTAATCGAAGGTGCAGAGTCACCATAATGTTTATCAAGCTTCTCTTTAGTCTCCTGAGGCGTTTTGCCTTTCATAAAGTAATGTTTAACCACCACACGAAATTCTTTTTCGTCCATTTCTTGAAAATCACTCGACTTCCTTGATTCACACGAATGCCAAACACAAAGAAATAGACCGATATAGCTGAAACTTGGTGTGCGTTCATTCAAGAGATGCTACTAACTAAACATGACCTCGATACGCGCCGGTGGTGCCATCTCTCGGACTTTGCACGGACTTTTCAAACCAGCCTCGTAGAATCCAGGGCATGTTTTATTTTTTAAGAACACTTTCTTAGTAATATTTGGACATCTGGCTTCTCAGTATCAAGCGATTTAATTTTTAGACAAAAATTACAGATTTTTACACTCCCAAAACATCTTAGAAATAACTTATTTAAAATTTCTAATCATTAATAAACAGCGTATATCACAATTTGATGGGAGCCGAATGTTTTTCCAAAATACTATATTTATAGGTTTCCGCAAAAGCTTCAATAGCAAAATTCCTTCGTCTTCGAGCTTCAAAAATCTGGTCAAAAACTAACAAACTGATTTAGATAAAAGTACATAAAAAATATATTTTGACGATATTGTGATACGACGAACACTTCAAGTTACGTCCTGGGAGTAGATTACTATCTAAGATCATCTTGAAATGTAATTTTGACTGTTACATGAGATTTGTCGATCTGTAGTCTAAAACGTTAAGATATTTCTGAAGGAATAACATTTAACATTGGTCATTAATACTAAATCACTCATTACATTGTTAAATCGTAGTTACAATGAGTCTTAAGATTGTTAACATGGTTCCCTTCTTCATTTAATGACTACATTATAGTTTTCCTATCTGTATATACATTCGTTGCCTTTTATTGTCTAAGTTAACTTAAACAAGAAACTAAAAAAGTAGTTTATATCCTGATATAAAAGCATACTGTCATTAAAAAGATAGTAAAATCGTTACCAGCAGTTAGTCACACCGGATATATTGCAAGACCCTCGGCCCTTGAATAAAGTCACTTTAAGCAGAACACGAACAAGTACTTAAAAGCAGACTTTTGACTGGCGCCACTATTTCGATCTTTGTCTGTTGTCTCACGCAGGGTTGTTCGTTTCCATTTTTATCGTGCCTGTTCTCTAGTCTACGACCATCTCCAATCTAAAGTGTTTCTATTCCGGGAAAAGTATCTTTGAAATAGGCTAACTAGACGGCAATTTTTTAATTGCCACCCAGTCTGGCGACAGTCTGTTTATGTTTAGTGATACTAAGTCAATTTACTTGGGCTTTTTTTGTTGTCTATCAAGACTAAAAAGAGACCGAAATGTCTGATCTTTTATTATTCATTAAGTTGTTAATTATTTAGGCAAATATTTTAAATTAAATAAATTTATATTTTGGTTTGGCATCTCGCATTTGTCTTTGTTTATGACTTTTATATTTACAAGCAGCTGTTAGTTCTTCTTGAATAAATTCTTTTAGTTAAAAACTTTCTCAGCCACGTTAGCCTTTTTTACACACATTGCACATTTAGCAACTAACGTAACTATTTTTTTTCACTCAGCGATGTAATTAAACAAAAAATTTGATATTTATCTTAATACAGATGCAAACAGGACTTAGTATCACCTTTGTTTTAACAGCAGGAGACTAATTATTTCTAGGTCTTTTCTTTTAAAAAATTTATTATAATTCTGAAGTCTTTAGCTTTATATTTTTAATACAGTGAAGTAAAGCGTTTACTTTAAAAGACAAACAGGATATTATAAGGAAAATAGAAAATGAAGTTAAACACAGTAATGTTTGCAAACAGTTGTATTTAACTAAATCTACGGTTTCTACCATATGGAAGAAGACGCAAGAAATCTTATCAATCTATGATATTAGAAACTTTAGTTGTAAAAAAGTGAGAAAATCTACACATGACCAAGGACTCCTTAAATGGTTTAGTCAAAAACGACATGAACCTGCTCCTATTACCGGTTATACTTTACAAGAGAAAGCTAGTGAATTGGGAGGGAAAATAGAGAACAG
>CM032456.1:194409463-194624463 GCA_019049505.1 Pachyrhynchus sulphureomaculatus
CATACTGATCTTAACTAGCCGATCATTAAAATTTTGCTTAGTTTCGCTTATTCATAGTTTAAACTAAATTAACACTTATCAATAGTTTACAACTCTGAATTATATAAAAATAAGAGCGAGCCAAATTGCGCGAATATGGTTGAGTAAATAATATAATCAAGTAGTTAACACGTAGTTTTTGGTCTAGCTACTTAAAACGCATTTTTTTTCAAAATTCTACTTTATTCATCAACATAGTCTGCTTCAAGAGCGATACAATCAGTCCAACGCTTTTCTGACATTTCTATACCTTTCTTGCAAAAGGATTAGCCTTTGCCTTCAAAATAGGCCTTAGTTTCGGCGATAACTTCTTCACTGGAGCCAAATCTCTTTCTTGCGAACATTTTTTTGAGATCTGCGAATAAATAATAGTCGCTGGGGGCCAAATCTGGAGAATACGGTGGATGAAGAAGCAATTTGAACTTCAATTCATGCAATTTTGCTATCGTAACCATTGACTTGTGACACGGTGCATTATCTTGATGAAAGAGCACTTTTTTCTTGTTCATTTGGGCCGTTTCTTTGCGATTTCTACCTTCAAACGCACCAATAACTTTATATAATATTCGCTATTAATGGGTTTTCACTTCTCAGCATAGACGATGAAAATTATTCCATGCGCATCCCAAAATATAGAGGCCAAAACCTTCCCAGCCGACTGTTGTGTCTTTGGTCGCTTCGGGCAGCTTTTATCGGCTGCTGTCCACTTAGCTGACTGCCGATGTGATTCCAGTGTATAGTGGTGGATCCATGTTTCATCCGTTATCACATATCGCGTAAAAAAATCCTTTTTATCGCTCTTAAACAGGACCAAACAGCGCTTAAAATCATCAACACGTTGTTTGTTTTTGGTCCGCTGTGAGCAAACGCGGTACCCATTTCGAACAAAGCTTTCTCATGCCGAAATGTTCAAGCAAAATATGACCAACACGTCCTGTTGATATCTTTAGGGTGTTAGCTATCTCAGCATACTAGTAAATGATGAGTGATTTTCCAGGGGCAAAGTCCCCTTAACACTTATCAAACCATTGCTTTGCTTGAACGGTATTTTTTCCCATCAAAAAACAGTGTTTAATCAACACACGAAATTCGATTTATTCCATTGTTTTACGAGGCTGGTTTGAAAAGTCCGTGCAAAGTCCGAGAGATGGCACCACCGGCTCGTATCGAGGTCATGTTTAGTTAGTAGCATCTCTTAAATGAACGCACACCAAGTTTCAGCCATATTGGTCTATTTCTTTGTGTTTGGCATTCGTGTGAATCAAGGAAATCGAGTGATTTTCAAGAAATGGACGAAAAAAGAATTTCGTATGGTGATTAAACATTACTTTATGAAAGGCAAAACGCCTCAGGAGACTAAAGAGAAGCTTGATAAACATTATGGTGACTCTGCACCTTCGATTAGAACAGTTTATAAGTGGTTTCAAAATTTTCGGACTGGCCATATGGGCACAAGTGACGCTGAACGTTCTGGACGGCCTGTGGAGGTTACGACTCCAGAAATCATTGATCAAATCCATGATATGGTGATGAATGACAGAAGAGTTAAGGTGCGTGAGATTGCTAGTGCTGTGGGCATCTCGACTGAACGGGTACATAATATTTTGCATAAACATTTGGACATGAGAAAGCTATCCGCAAGATGGGTGCCGCGATTGCTCACGTTTGACCAAAAACGGAATCGTGTGAAGTGTTGCAAGGATGGTTTGCAGCTGTTCCAGAAGAATCCGGAGGACTTTAAGCGTCGTTTCGTCACTGTGGATGAAACATGGATACATTACTATACTCCTGAGACCAAACAACAATCTAAACTATGGGTTACCAAGGGGGAATCTGCACCAAAAAAGGCGAAGACCGTTCCTTCGGCCGGAAAGGTTATGGCAACTGTCTTTTGGGATTCGCAAGGGATAATCCTCATCGACTATCTGGAAAAGGGTAAAAACTATTACAGGTGAATATTATTCATCGTTATTGGACCGTTTGAAAACCGAGCTGCAAGAAAAAACGCCCGCGATTGGCCCACAAGAAAGTCCTTTTCCATCACGACAACGCACCAGCACACATCTCAGCAGTTGTGGTCGCAAAATTAATGGAAATAGGATTCCAACTCGTTTCACATCCCCCCTATTCTCCAGACTTGGCTCCCTCAGACTACTATTTGTTCCCCAATTTGAAGAAATGGCTGGCGGGACAAAGATTTTATTCAAACGAGGAGGTGATTGCAGACACTAATGGATATTTTGCAGACTTGGACAAATCCTATTATTCGGAAGGGATCAACAAACTAGAACATCGTTGGACGAAGTGTATAAGCCTAAAAGGAGACTATGTCGAAAAATAAAAAAGGTTTACCCCAAACACATAAGTAGTTTTTATTTTTGCAAGGACTTTTCAAACCAGCCTCGTAAGTATCAAAAGTAGCGTCACTAAAACCACTGTAACTTGTAAACTAATCGTCGAAATTTTGACACGTATCATTTGAAGGTTGATACTTCCTAAAAATCAAATGGATTTTTTTTTAAAAGGGCGACATCTATGTATCAGACCAATAACTTTTCAGCCTACGTATTATATCTTATGAACTCCTAAAGCAAACATGAAATTATAAACTTTAATCTTATTTAACGCTTTTTTTTCAGTTACATAGCTTTACATTGTCTTAATGATAATCCTAAGCGCCGAAACAACCTGTTTTTGGGACCACCCTAAATAAGAAAATCCAAAATCGAATCGCTAAACATGCTGTAAAGCAACAAACCTAAAATTCTATATTCAACAATTATATCATCGATTATACCTTCGCTATTCAAATAACCAGACGCGAAACCCCATATTACATCAAAACATTATCAAAATTACAACTCGGCATCATCTTTATTGTCAAACAATAATGCCCGATTGTTCCCATGGGACAAAGGACCCATTAGTCTATAACTCTCGAATTACAATGCCCCAACCTTACAAACAAAAAAACAATCAATTTTGCGGTGGAAGAGCACATAAAAATTAAATTGAGGATGAATAGACCGTCCGTTCTTGCGGGTGTGTGTGCCCTATAATTTACCAGACCAGCCTGCATCTCACATGGTTATTATTTACCTGACTTCGGTCAAGTTGCTCCTTGCTTCGGGTAACTTGTTAAACATAATTAGACAAACGTTTTTTTCGTCTTTACAATCAGTCAGTGGCGTATATGATATCACTCTGAACACTTTTCTTTTTGTTTATATTACTATAATACTTGAATTAATACAAGGTTTGAAAATAAATTTCTTATACTAATTGAACTTATCATATGTCTGTTTCACTATATTAAAAATATACTATATTTAAACTGCAAAACTACAAAGCCTTTGTTAAGAGTTGGTAGTTGTAACTGTTATTTATATTCAACTAGCAGTGCCCGCGGCTCCGCTCGCGGGGACTTGATTCACTATTATTGTCACTGCTTATTTCTTATGTTACCTAACGTAATAAAATATATCCTATAACCTGGCCAGAGAATATATATATATATATGAATTAAAAAAAAAACACGTAAATCGGATAAGCGGTTCTTAAGTGCTAAGTGCACTAACGGACAGACAGACAGAGAAACGTTGCGTTTTTATATATATATATATATATATATATATATATATATATATATATATATATATATATATATATATATATATATATATATATATATATGTATATATATATATATATATATTATAGATTTTTTTTGCTAAATATTAAGTTAAGAATTAAAAAAAAATACGTACATCGGATAAGTGGTTCTCGAATGATAAGCACACTAACGTTCAAACAGACAGACAGAGAGACGTTGCGTTTTCTATATATTATATAGATTACTATTATTATTATTATATTACCTGGCCAAAGAACATATGTATAAATTAAAAGAAAAAAACACGTAAATCGGATAAGTCGTTCTAGAGTAATAAGCGCACTAACGGACAGACAGACAGACATAGAGACGTTGCATTTTATATTTATTGTATTCTTTTTTATATGATATTGTTCCATATTTAACGGTTTAGGCAGCGTATTGCAAGAGAACGCGCTAGCGGCAAACTTTTTTCCAACTTGATTTACTATTATCGTCACTGCTTATTCCTTATGTTACCTAACGTAATAAAATATATCCTATAACCTGGCCAGAGAACATAGATATGCTTTAAAAAAAAAGCACGTAAATCGGATAAGTGGTTCTCAAATCCTAAGCGCACTAACGGACAGACAGACAGGCAGAGAGACGTTGCATTTTATATATAATATAGATATTCTTTGCTACATGATATTGTTCCATATTTAATGGTTTAGGCAGAGTATTGCAAGAGAACGCGCCAGCGGCAAACTTTTTTCCGACTTGATTCACTATTATCGTTACTGCTTATTCCTTATGCCTGTAACCTGGCCAGAGAACATATGTATGTTTTAAAAAAAAGTACGTAAATCGGATAAGTGGTTCTTCAGTGATAAGCGCACTAACGGACATACGGACAGACAGGCAGACAGAGAGAGCATTTTATATATATTATAGATCACACAGGGGAACAGCTGTTTTGGTGTCGAGGTTTTTTGAGCTGATTCTATATCAATTTGATGTCCTGAATTCAAATAACGTATTCATTTGTACCTAGGAGCTCAAATTTTTAAGATATACAATTTTAGAGAAATATAAGTTACATTATTGTAACTCAAATCCGTAAGTGTAGTAAACAAAAGTAGATACGAAATTTTTATTTTAGTTATACAAAATACAATATTATGTCGTACTTACAAACAAAAAAAAAACATTGAAGAAATGAAATAGTCACTCAACACTTGGAAAGCTTCTTTTCCGCGACATTCTTGAATGTTTTTTTAAACAGTCCCTTTTTAAACTCCAGCAGTAATCTGCCATCATGTGCATGTCCCATCTTCCTTGGTAGCGGTCCTCCATAACTTTAATATCTTGGTGAAATCTTTCACCTTGTTCCTCACTCATGTCTCCTAAATTTTCTGGAAAACGGTCTAAGTGGCTGTGTAAATAGTGTATTTTAATACTCATATTGCACCCTAAGGATTTGAAACTATTAAGCATCTTGTTAACCATTTCAACATAGTTTTGAGCTTTATGTTTGCCTAGAAAATTTTCTACAACTACAACAAATGATGTCCAAGCTTCTCGTTCAACTTGATTCATTGAATTTATGAAGGCAGGATCCTTAATTAATTGTCTTATTTGTGGGCCGTCAAATATCCCTGCTTTGAGTTTTTCTGTGCTCAACTGATGCATTTTTACCCCTATATATGCAAAACAAGACCCATTCTTATCAAGAGCCTTTACAAATTGCTTCATTAAGCCCAACTTTATATGTAACGGAGGAAGTATGATTTTTTCTCTTTCAACCAAAGCGTCGTTAATGACATTCTTTTCCCCAACGTCCATGTTTTTCTCTCTGAGGCCAATCTTTTCTAACCCAGTGGTGTGTTTTGTCCCTACTATCCCAGAGGCACAAGAAACACGGATATTTCGTGTAACCACTTTGCTGCCCAAGAAGAAAGTTTGGTATTATATTCTTCTTTCAGTTTCGTTGAGTGAGCTAGTGGTATTGAACCATATTTATTCCCATTATGTAGAAGGACACATTTTAAACTTCGCTTTGAACTGTCAATAAATAGGCGCCAATCATCTGGAATATATTCAGAAAGTCCCATTTCTTTCATGAGTCCCCTAATTTCGTGACAAAATACAAGATTGTCTTCTTGAGAAAAGAATGGTAGCAGATCTTTTTCTCTTGTACGGTAAAAGGTAATTTTGGTTCCTTGTTCCAGTAAATTTTTGTCGTTCAACCTAGAAGCCAGTACTTCAGAAGCTTTTTTCGATAAATTGAGATCCCTGGTGAGATCATTTAATTCATTTTGATTGAAGCGTTGAGGAACTGATGACGTCCCCTCATAGTCACTGTTAGTTTCATTAGCATCAGAACTTTTATTAGCATCAGAAGAGCGATCAGAGGGAAAATATTCGTCATCAGAGATATATGGTAGCTGATGAAATGTTGGAATCGGTATTTCATCTGAGTGCGGGATAGGGCGTATTGCCGAGTCTAAATTGGGATAAGTCCACTTACTGCGGTTATTTCGATTGATTCCATTAGTATTTACTAAACAGAAATAACAATCATTGAAGTGGTTTTTTGGTTCTCTCCAAACCATTGGTACGCCGAATTTTAGACATAGTCCACTGCCGTAAATGCTCTGTACAAGTTTTACATACGAGATGCGGGGCCCACGTTTTGTCCTGATCACCAAGCTTAACTCCAAAGTATCCAAGATACGCTCGCTTTACAAAGTCAGTAATAGTTTGTCTGTTTTGTTGAAACATGTATTCTCCGCATATATAGCAAAACACATCAGGTTGATTTACACAACTTCTTCTTGAACTGGAACCTGAACTCATTTTAATTCTGTTCAATAACACAAAAACACTCTTTTCTTAACATAAAATAACACGCCGAATTCGATCTACTCTCATTAGTAAGAACGCACAAACTGACGAGACTTACCCGAGTTAGGTGATTAAAAGGGTCAGTTCAGGTACCTGATAGGCAATGGTTCCACTATTTATAGATTTACCTGGAATTTACTCAATTACAGACTGACAATAAAACCATTGTACCTACATTAATGAATATATAATAATTTTAGAACTCTCATAAATGAATATACTGAATAAAAACCACATTGGTAGATAAGTTGATGTATCTAAAAAAGTAGAGCTGATAGAGAAAAACGGATTGCATGTATAGATTTAGCGTCCCAAATATAGTGAAAATCAGCTCTAAAATCCCAGGCACCAAAACAAAAATATTTTTTTGTTGCCCTGTGTAATGTATTTATTTATTTTTTAACCCATAATACATAGGCCTTTCAGAACCTTACGGAAGTAATGAATTGCCTTTTCAGCGCCACGGTATAACATTTTATAACATCATCAAGAATGCAGAATTTTATTATCAATAATTTTTCTCCTAATGTGGTTTTTGGCCACTTTTTAAATGGTTGACTCTTTCTAACCTCATCTGATATTTTTATGGTATCCTGCTATACTTAACGCAATTTAAATACAACTTTCCTGACAAAAATCACACGGAACAAATCCAAATTCTCTGCACGTTCTTTCATTCCACGACATTTCGAATGGATTGACCCCTTAAAAAACAGAATACAGACGACTTCAGGTTGTTTATAGTCTTGAATTATCTCTTAGTTTTAGTTGCGTAGTACTAGTGAATGTTAAAAAGAAAAGCGATTTTTTCATATGAAATAATATGTCAGTTATTGTTGTATTACTATAATTATAACTACTGAAGCATCACTTAAATAGAAACTAGATATGCAACGAATACGAACGAACAAGACATAAAAGAATATGTTGGTAAAACTGTACTGAATGCTCTGTTAGCTAACAAAAATTCGATTCAGTTGAATGTACTGTTAAAACTTTAATAAACATACGGTTAAATAATGGATATTCATCAAAAGTTTACCAAAACTACAGTTTCTTAACAATTATCTAGATTAACTACCAAAAATTGACAAATTTCATAGTTGAGCAGTAGCCACTACTCTCATCTACGAATCCATCTCGGGACGTGTTTTGCTGTATCACGGCTCATCAGGCGAGCTAGAATTGATAAACGAGCGTCTTCTAAGCACTTAAAATTTAAAAGTATTTGTCGTATCATTCTGCTATACTTAATGATTATTATACTATTAATTATTAATAAGATAGTAGATAGTTTCTCAAAAGATTGTTAATTGTTATAAAGGTTCTCAAATACATTTTTTTTTTTCATGTATCGGATCGTATATTTTAGCATTTAGCGTGATGGACATTTGTACTTAAGAAAAAATGCCCTTTATAATACTATAAACAAAAGAGTGCGGGAAAGATATTTATAGCAACGAGAATTTGGCGGAATTAACAACACCAACCAAAACGGACAATACAATTTGGCGGGATTAATTGTGTGTTTTGATTGGTATTCATAATCTTGCCAAATTCTCGTTATTATAAACATACTCTTTGCGATTTTCTGTTTACAGTGTTATAAAATGGCATTTTTCCTTAATTACAAACGCCCATAACCGAATAAACAAATATTAGAACGCCTAAAGTGTATTTGTTTGAAGTTGATAGCAGAATTCTCTCATTATAGATGCAAATACCTGTTGTAGTGCGCCCAAAAAAAAGAGACTTCTTATGCATTTTACTGGATTTTGCTATCTGTTTTGAATTATTTTTAATGGCTCACCCTATTCTAGGCAGAAAACCTCTGCTATACAATGAGGGTTCATCGGTAGCATAGCCGTCCGAGCGTAACCTGCTTTTAGTGTTTAATAAATAAAATTATCTTAAAAATAAAATTCTTGTATATATACAAATTACAATCAAAAACAATCATCATCTTCAAAATCTGAAGACTCGACTTCTCTTAAATTGAGAATTAAGGGTTCTATTTCCACAGTTTCCTCGATGTATTCGTCAAGTTCCCACATTTTATTTTCTTCTTCTATAACATGTCGAATGGCATTTTTCCAATTATCCTCTGATGCTCTCTATTTCGGCGAGTAATTGCCTTACGTCTTGAAGTCTGAACGTGGTGTTTTCCCTTGCAACGAAACCTTTTATTTGTGCCCAAATTAGCTCTATGGGATTTAATTCGCATTGATACGGAGGTAATCTAAGCTCTGTGATATTCCGTTCCTTTGCCATCTCATTGACTGCGTATTTCTTGAACTGTGCCTTATTTTGTTTCGCTATTTTGACAAGTTCCGCTTTTAACATACCATCTTTATATTTAAGAGTTTTGTCTCTTATCCACTGAAGAATATCCGCTTTCTTCCATAAATTTGTCGGGAGTCGTTCTAATAATCGAGAATGGCATGAGGCATTGTCTAGTACTATAACTGATTCTGCTGGTATACATTCAATCAATTGTTGGAAGTACTCCTCAAAAACATCGGCTGTCATCTCCTCATGGTAATCTTTAGTTGACTTTGATTCGAATTCCAGCAAGCGACCGTCGAGAAATCCTTTTTCACTTCTAATATGTGCTAATTAGCCTGCAACCTTTTCCTGAAGGGGGATGTAATCAGTTGACCAACCTTCCATAAAAGCTTGTTTTTGTCAATACAGAATTTTTTCACTATGTGTCCCTCATTAACCCAAGTCTCATCTAAATAAAAAATATTTCTTTCTTCGGCTCGAAATTTTCTGATTGCTCGTAGATATTCTCTTTTCCAACAAATTATTTCCGTTTTATCGATTATTGTGTTTTTCCCAACGAAAATTCAGGTTACGAAGGATTTTCCATAATTTCCATTTTTTTAAATCTCGTAAGTCCTGGTCTTCTCTGATTTCTTGCAAAACTTTATGTAGTGTAGGTATTTCTTTCTTAATAAAAAAATGGTATACTTTTCTTCGCATGGCGTTTTTAAAGTCTTCATAGACCTCTAAGGGGTCCTTTCGTTTGTGATTCTGAGGTTCCTTGCAAGGACCGCGTTTTCTTTCTTTTAGAAATCTATACATAATTGCTGATCCAACTCCCGTCATGTTGGCACAGGTTTCCACAATTTCAAGGACTTGGCTTGTTGGCTGTTGATGCACTAGGGCATCACGGACGTCATTCATCATGGTTTTTTTTTTCTCGCAGGGAAAATGCAGATTTACAGACTCCGCGAAGTTTGTCCGGGACAAAACTGAAAGTTGAAGCCATCGCTGTTCTGATTTGAACTAAGCATATTATAGGTTTTTACTTTATTTTTATACTTACACAAAATATTTTTATAGCATACTTAGGTACTTAGGTACCTACCTACCGATAAGTACTTTGGTTAATTATATTCCAATAACTGCCAAAATCCCAAATAATTTTATTGTACCTATTAAGCGTTATAAACACTGTAGATTTCTAGTTCTTAAGAATTGTTAATTGTACTCGTTTAGGCCTTTATCATACAAGTAAGATTTTTAGTTTCATCATTTTATCATTAAAATAAACTTTGAAATGCATTGATTTAACACATGGGCTGAAAAGTCCCGGGCCTAAACACATAGATGGCGCTAGTTTTATTGCAGTCACCTTTTTTTCAGTTAATGCTAACCTTCAAAAGACAGCTGTTAAAATTTCATGATATTCTATTCATTACAGTAATACCCCGCTTTACGCGAGGGATACGTTCCGAAAAAAATCGCGTTAACTGAAATTCGCGTATATCGAGGTTTATGATTAAACATAGTCAAAATTTAATACAAAAAAATACAAATCATTTTAATCAATCACTTTAATTCTAAGAACACTTTATGCAATACATACTCTTATTTTTTACGGAAAAATACATCTATTGTCTTTTGGGTAACGTTTTGTTTACGTTCTTGTAAAATACGTTCATAACACCCAACACTGTTTTTAATTGTTTGACACACGGTCAAGACACGGTCATCATTATTGTCTATACTCTGCAATATGTCCAAACCTGAATAAATTTTTGAAAGTGCATTTTGTATTTCCCCTGAAGATAAAACTTTCTCTTCTACTTGTTCTTCCTCATCGTAGATAGGATTATTCTGTAACTCGATCAGATCTTCATTGCTAATAGGATCGTCGTGCGTTGCTACAAGTTCTACGAGATCTTCTACCGTGACATCTTCAAGTTCAGACCCTCAATCATTGCAGCAATGTCTTCAAGCACTTGTCTCTGCATCTGGACAATTCTTCTAGGTGCTTCCACTACATCTGGCCAAAGATTACGCCACACCCCATTCATACAACTCATTTTAACTTCCTTCCAAGCCTCTTCTATGTTGTGAATAGACTTCATAATGTTGTATGACTTCCACCACTCTCGCATAGACTGTCTTCCTTCCCCGTCAGTTTCATGAATTAGTTGGCTAAAAGTGCGGCGATGGTAATAAGCTTTGAAGTTTGCTATTGCTCCCTGGTCCATAGGTTGTAATATTGACGTAGTGTTTGGTGGAAGGAACTTTACGTACACTTTTAAGTCTCTGGGCGTATCAAGTGAGGTTGGATGTCCTGGGGCATCGTCTAAGAGTAATATAACTTTAGGTTCAAGCCCATTTCTGTCACAGTATGATTTGACTGATGGGCAAAAACTATTAGAATACCATTCTTGAAAAATTTCCCGTGTAACCCACGCCTTTCTGTTTGATCGCCACACAACTGGTAGACTTGTCTTGTCTGTGCCTCGCATTGCACGGGGTGTTTCTGAATGGTACACTAGTAAAGGTTTCAGTTTGAAATCACCAGTGGCATTACCACCCAGCAGAAGTGTTAGTCGATCTTTCGCAGCTTTTTGAAACCACTGGCTTGACGTTCTTCCTTAGAAATGAATGTTCGAGATGGCATTTTTTTTCCAGTAAAGTGCGGTCTCATCAACATTGAAGATGAGACAAGCAGGAATTTTCTCTCGTCTAACGAAGTCTTGAAACTTGTCTGGAAACTCAGCTGCAGCTTGAATGTCCGCGCTGGCCGCCTCGCCTGTTATGTGGATATTGTGAAGATTAGAACGCTGCTTGAACCGATGGAACCAGCCTCTGCTGGCAGCAAAAGTCGGAGTGGCACTCCCTTCTCCTTCTTTTGTTTTCAGCATCTCATACAAAGATTTTGCTTTTGTGCATATGAGATCTTGACTTAGTGGTGTGTTCTTCTTATTCAAATCTTCGATCCAGACTGACAGTAATTTCTCCATTCTTTCTAAGATAGATGATCTCGAACGAGAAAGTTTTGTTGCACTTATAGGTGTTGAACCTTCGCTGGAGATTTTAATTTTTTCCCGATTTTTATAAATCGTTCTCACAGTCGATTCTGAGAGTCCAAAATCTCTCCCAACAATTGTTGCTTTGCCTCCATTTTCCATTCTTCTTAACACTTTCATCTTCAATTCCAAAGTGACGCTTTTACGCTCTTTTTTCTTTACAGGCGGCATTTTTAACGTAGGGTTAAATTATGTATGTATGTATCTCCAATAAATATTAAAACAAAAACTGCCAGCCGACCGAACTAACATTACGGAACAAATGAACACACGAAACGAACGAGGAAATCCCATAGAACAAAGTCGAAGGACAGGGAATTCCCAATTCTTCAAAGAGAATATTCAGAGAAAGCGGGGATCCCCCCGCGACCATAGAGAAGTTAATGACTACATGAGCGCGAAATTTGAAATTCGCGTTATAGTGAAACCGCGCATAACGGGGTCGCGCTAAGTAGCGGGGTATTACTGTAGTTTGTGAGTTATTGTGCTAAGAGTGACGCTACTTTTGTTATTTTCAAAACAATGGATCGAAAAACAATTTCGTGTTTTAAATTTACACTGCTTCTTGATGGGAAAAAATACCGTTCAAGCGAAGCAATGGCTTGAAAAGTGTTATGGGGACTCCGCTCCATCAGAAACAACAATAAAACGTTGGTTTCCTGACTTCAAACGTGGTCGTAGAGACACCGATGATGCAGAACGCAGTGGACGTCCAAATGAGGCGGTAACACCAGAAAACATCAAAAAAATCCATAAAATCGTTTTGAATGATCGAAAAGTGAAGTTGCGTGAGTTAGCTGACATCGTAAAGATATCAAAAGAACGTGTTGGCTTTATATTGCATGAGCATTTGACTATGAGAAAGCTCTGTTCAAAGTGGGTGCCGCGTTTGCTCAGTGTTGATCAAAAACAAGAACGTGTTGATGATTCTGAGCAGTGTTTGGCCATGTTTAAACGTAACAAACCGGAATTTTTGCGTCGATATGTGACAATGGATGAAACATGGATCCATCACTTCACTCCGGAATCAAAACGATCGTCATCTGAGTGAACAGCAACTGGTGAACCTCGTCCAAAGCGCCCGAAAGCACAACAATCGGCTGGAAAGGTTATGGCCTCGGTATTTTGGGATGTGCGTGGTGTAATATTCATCGACTATCTTGAGAAAGGAAATACCATCAACAGTGAATATTATATAGCGTTATTGGAGCGTTTGAAGGCCGAAATTGCAAAGAAACGACCGCATATGGCAAAGAAAAAAATTTTGTTTCATCAAGACAACGCACCGTGTCACAAGTCGATCAAAACAATGGCAAAACTACATGAATTGAACTTCGAATTGCTCCCACATCCACCGTATTCGCCAGATTTGGCTCCCAGCGACTACTGGCTGTTCGCAGACCTGAAAAAAATGCTCGCCGGTAAGAAATTTCGCACGAATGAAGAGGTTATCGCTGAAACTGAGGCCTATTTTGAGGCAAAAGATAAATCGTTCTACAAAAGTGGTATTGAAATGTTAGAGCGGCGCTGGAATGATTGCGTTGCTCTTGATGGAGATTACGTTGATGAATAAAGCTAATTTTGAACCAAAAAAACCGTGTTTTCTTTGTTAGGCCCGGGACTTTTCAGCCCATGTGTTATATAGCTTATTGTAAAGCTTAGAAGGCATGTAATAAAGTAATTTTTAGAAAAAGGTCGCACTGTTCTATAGAAATAGAAAATAAAGATGATTAAAACTAAAAATGCAAATAATTGGTAGAGAAATTTCGGACGCTTATGGTTTATGACATTTTAATGTTTATAACCCATGTTGTGTGCTGTCAACTCCAAACAAGCGGACTATAATAATAATATATTCATTCATTCGGTATCCGATCCAATCACATATTCGTTAATTTTCTAATTTTCAATTATCAGATTTTAATAAAAATTAATAATTAAAAACTGATATTACATAATTTGTTTTCTCGGTGTCGCCATTGTAAAACGCAATACAATCATTTGTAACGATAGTGTCTACTATTGAATTCATACACGTTAGAGATTGTTTTTTATTGACTATTGATACTTTTGGTAAATAATGGAAATAAAGCAAAGACTACCACTATTGATAAGATAATAAAAACCCGAACGCTTACAATCCCTGCCATTTATCAATTGATTTCTTTATCCCATAACAGATTTAGTTAATGCTTTTAGTAGAGTATTTTTATCATACTTTAATCGTTAATTAAATAATAAATATTGAATAATTCAAAAAAGCTGTTCAGTATTTCAAATATAAATCAGAATTAACTAGGTTATAATAAATAAAATAAATATGAGTAAAAGGGCAA
The DNA here is from genome assembly GCA_019049505.1 of Pachyrhynchus sulphureomaculatus. NCBI lineage: Eukaryota > Metazoa > Arthropoda > Insecta > Coleoptera > Curculionidae > Pachyrhynchus > Pachyrhynchus sulphureomaculatus. The sequence continues at coordinate 194,423,674 of CM032456.1, forward strand.
AGTAATTATATTGCATTTAGGTCATATACGAGGCTGGTTTGAAAAGTCCGTGCAAAGTCCGAGAGATGGCACCACCGGCGCGTATCGAGGTCATGTTTAGTTAGAAGCATTTCTTGAATGAACGCACACCAAGATTCAGCCATATTGTTCTTTGTGTTTGGCATTCGTGTGAATCAAGGAAGTCGAGTGATTTTCAAGGAATGGACGGAAAAGAATTTCGTGTGGTGATTAAACATTACTTTATGAAAGGCAAAACGCCTCAGGAGACTAAAGAGAAGCTTGATAAACATTATGGTGACTCTGCACCTTCGATTAGAACAGTTTATAAGTGGTTTCAAAATTTTCGGACTGGCCATATGGGCACAAGTGACGCTGAACGTTCTGGACGGCCTGTGGAGGTTACGACTCCAGAAATCATTGATCAAATCCATGATATGGTGATGGATGACAGAAGAGTTAAGGTGCGTGAGATTGCTAGTGCTGTGGGCATCTCGACTGAACGGGTACATAATATTTTGTATAAACATTTGGACATGAGAAAGCTATCCGCAAGATGGGTGCCGCGATTGCTCACGCTTGACCAAAAACGGAATCGTGTGAAGTATTGCAAGGATGGTTTGCAGCTGTTCTAGAAGAATCCGGAGGACTTTAAGCGTCGTTTCGTCACTGTGGATGAAACATGAATACATTACTATACTCCTGAGACCAAACAACAATTTAAACAATGGGTTACCAAGGGGGAATCTGCACCAAAAAGGCGAAGACCGTTCCTTCGGCCGGAAAGGTTATGGTGACTGTCTTTTGGAATTCGCAAGGGATAATCCTCATCGACTATCTGGAAAAGGGTAAAACTATTACAGGTGAATATTATTCATCGTTATTGGACCGTTTGAAAACTGAGCTGCAAGAAAAACGGCCGCGATTGGCCCACAAGAAAGTCCTTTTCCATCACGACAACGCACCAGCACACACCTCAGCAGTTGTGGTCGCAAAATTAATGGAAATAGGATTCCAACTCGTTTGACATCCCCCCTATTCTCCAGACTTGGCTCCCTCGGACTACTATTTGTTCCCCAATTTGAAGAAATGGCTGGCGGGACAAAGATTTTATTCAAACGAGGAGGTGATTGCAGACACTAATGGATATTTTGTAGGCTTGGACAAATCCTATTATTCGGAAGGGATCAACAAACTAGAACATCGTTGGACGAAGTGTATAAGCCTAAAAGGAGACTATGTCGAAAAATAAAAAAGGTTTAACCCAAACACATAAGTAGTTTTTTATTTTTGCACGGACTTTTCAAACCAGCCTCGTACTACTTGCTTTATGAAATACGTTAAGATAGTATGTTGCTCCGACTATTATAATAAAAATTATTTATTTTTGCGCTAATAAAACTGATTACGACAAATTAATAACATAAAATGTGTTGCAGCTTTGCATTAATTTATGATTGTAAATTCGTACTGCGTTTTAGATATAATAATAAACTAAATAATTTCAGAAAATTGAGCAGCATAATCCCCGAGCAGCATCCCACCGAGTACAATTTGCAGCGATTCAAGAAGAACGTAAATCGTTTTTTCCGCACACGTGTCGCTCCTGTAGCGCTTTAGGGACCTCCCTGCAGCACGTGTGCTAGACCCATAAAAGAAAAATAAAAAAAAAATAAATTAAAATTTTAAATACTCGTAATTTAAAGTTTATTATAATAAATAAACTTGAACGTGCAGATTTTGGAAATAAGTAAAATTCAAACATATAATAATAGTAATAATAACAAACCACCTAGCAGACACACAATGTCACACCCAATTACAACAAGAAAAGATGAAAACGTGGTCAGAAAAAACACTTCACGGAAAACACAGATACCACTTAGAACAAGACCACGTAAATAAAAAACAATCAGACACCTGGTTACAGGATGGGCAGTTATTCCCTGAAATAGAATGCTTCTTACTTGCCATCCCGGATAAAGTACAATTAAGACTCAACAGAAACATTCAGAAGTCAGTGATTTTGAAAACATGTAACATTGTCAGGTCATTTCTTAATACACAATGGTAATAGCGTTTGTGCCGACTTGGCTTGGACCCGTCAGCCAAACATGGAACCACATTGACCAAATATGAGAAAGAAGAACTTTTTGTGATAATAATAATAATAAGAAATCCATTCACCTTAGATATCAATATGGAATTTGGTATAAGTAAATGTAAAGTGCTCTACATCAACAAAGGCCACCATGAGATAGAAACCATCGACAACGAATCACTCGATAATATGTTCGACAAAGAAACATACAAATATCTAGGCTTCCAACAAAGCACCAAACTCAACCACACTCACATCAAAACAGAGCTCAGAACTGAATTCAAAACTTTTACAAAACAAAACTCAATTCCAAGAATCTCACTAAAGTCATCGACAAGTTCGCTATACCTATACTGACATATTCATTTGGTATCATCAAAATGGTCACACACAGACATAGAAAACATTCACATCCTTATACGTTCTCAATTCACCAAATACAGAAAATTACACCCCAACACATGCAAAAAAAGAGTTAACATCGAGAGGAAGGCAGGGGGAAGAGGAATCATAGACATCAAATTACTACACACAGAACAAATACAAGCACTTAGGAACTACTTTCACACCAAGCAAACCAGCCCCCACACAACAACAGTGAAAGCAGACAAAAACTACACACCTCTCGAGTTATCCCGGGCAGTCCACCCAGCGGACACACACAGTCACAGCCAATTACAACAGGAAAAGATGAAAACGTAGTCAGAAAAAACACTTCACGGAAAATACAGATACCACATAGAACAAGACCACGTAAATAAAAAACAATCATACACCTGGTTACAGGATGGGCAGCTATTCCCTGAAACAGAAGGCTTCTTACTTTCCACCCAGGATAAAGTCATATTACCCAGAAACTACCAAAAAGACCCAACCGTTACAGAAGACAGATACGGGAAATGCCACCAGCACGATCGTACACATAACAAGCGGATGTAAAATATTAGCCGGAACGGAATACACAGCCAGACATCGCTCAGCGGCAAGAGTAGTTCACCCAGCACTAGCCACAACATGCAAACTCATAGAAAACACAGATCCCTACTACAAATACACACCAACATCCATACTTGAAAATAAAGATTACAAGCTCTACTGGGACATCAGTATCCATGCAGATAAAACAGTCCCCGCCAATAGACCCGATATTACTTTTCAATACAAAACAAGAAAAAGTCATCTATCTGATTGACATAGCTGTCTCTAACGATACAAACATCCCAACAGAAATAAAAAGGCTGTGGAAACAAGAAAAAGTCATCATTGTCCCCCTCGTCATATCAGTCACAATCCTTACACCAACAACATTCACACCACCCTTAGTACAATTAGGACTCAACACAAACATACACAAAAAAGCATTCAGAAGACAGTGATTTTGAAAACATGTGACATTGTTAGGTCATTCCTTAATACACAATTGTAATACCGTTTGTGCTGACTTGTGACATTGGCTAAATAACATATAAGAAAGAAGAACAAAAAAATAATAATAATAAATCCTTTTTACAGCTTTATAAATGAAAGAGCTGTTGAATATCGTTAACGAGAATATTGAAACTCTTTTCTTTTTAATTTTCAAGAAAATAACTAAAAATTTGAGAACAAGACACGTAAGCATAGCTTCTTACTGATTACTCGTATATCATATTTGAATGTTATTTTACAGCATTTAGATCATTTATTACTCAATAGACTTTATGATAGTATATTGTTCCTGTTGTAAACTCCTCTATATTAATTTGTAAATGTAAGTTGATAATAAGTTTTAAACTTAATCAAAAGTATAAATATAAATACTGCTATATTTAAGTTACAAGGTTTCATATAATAAATGAACAGATTTGGTTATATATGGTAGTAAAATTTAGAAAAAGAAAAATAATAAGAGATCCCTTTCCCAGTTTTAAAAAAAGAAGCCAAGTGCAAGTCGGACTTGCGCAATTAGTTTTCCGTATGGTGATTGCTTCTAAAATAAAATAAAATCCCTACCTAGGCTAAATATTTGTTTACACTTCATCCAGGCTTAGACAAATCCAAAAGAATAGTTTTGAAATTTGGCGTATACTTAAAGGCAAACAGGCTAACAACAATAATAATTTTATTTTTCGACATAGTCTCCTTTTAGGCTTATACACTTCGTCCAACGATGTTCTAGTTTGTTGATCCCTTCCGAATAATAGGATTTGTCCAAGTCTGCAAAATATCCATTAGTGTCTGCAATCACCTCCTCGTTTGAATAAAATCTTTGTCCCGCCAGCCATTTCTTCAAATTGGGGAACAAATAGTAGTCCGAGGGAGCCAAGTCTGGAGAATAGGGGGGATGTGAAACGAGTTGGAATCCTATTTCCATTAATTTTGCGACCACAACTGCTGAGGTGTGTGCTGGTGCGTTGTCGTGATGGAAAAGGACTTTCTTGTGGGCCAATCGCGGGCGTTTTTCTTGCAGCTCGGTTTTCAAACGGTCCAATAACGATGAATAATATTCACCTGTAATAGTTTTACCCTTTTCCAGATAGTCGATGAGGATTATCCCTTGCGAATCCCAAAAGACAGTCGCCATAACCTTTCCGGCCGAAGGAACGGTCTTCGCCTTTTTTGGTGCAGATTCCACCTCGGTAACCCATTGTTTAGATTGTTGTTTGGTCTCAGGAGTATAGTAATGTATCCATGTTTTATCCACAGTGACGAAACGACGCTTAAAGTCCTCCGGATTCTTCTGGAAGAGCTGCAAACCATCCTTGCAACACTTCACACGATTCCGTTTTTTGGTCAAGCGTGAGCAATCGCGGCACCCATCTTGCGGATAGCTTTCTCATGTCCAAATGTTTATGCAAAATATTATGTACCCGTTCAGTCGAGATGCCCACAGCACTAGCAATCTCACGCACTTTAACTCTTCTGTCATCCATCACCATATCATGGATTTGATCAATGATTTCTGGAGTCGTAACCTCCACAGGCCGTCCAGAACGTTCAGCGTCACTTGTGCCCATATGGCCACTCCGAAAATTTTGAAACCACTTATAAACTGTTCTAGAGTCACCATAATGTTTATGAAGCTTCTCTTTAGTCTCCTGAGGCGTTTTGCCTTTCATAAAGTAATGTTTAATCACCACACGAAATTCTTTTTCGTCCATTTCTTGAAAATCACTCGACTTCCTTGATTCACACGAATGCCAAACACAAAGAAATAGACCAATATGGCTGGAACTTCGTGTGCGTTCATTCAAGAGTTGCTACTAACTAAACATGACCTCGATACGCGCCGGTGGTGCCATCTCTCGGACTTTGCACGGACTTTGCACGGACTTTTCAAACCAGCCTCATATATATATATATATATATATATATATATATATATATATATATATATATATATATATATATATATATAAGGCTAACAACAATAATAAGATATATAAGAAGGAACGCATTTTCGAATTTGACTGTGGAATTATAAAAAACATCCCACTATCTCAGAAACTGTTGCTAGGAGCAACATTTACCAAGAGCGCTTTTTTAGACAGGAGAAGGCGGAGAATACGAATATTTAATTAAAAATATCATACAGAGTGGTATAAAAAAGTTATGACAATTTAAAAGTATAGACAGACAATAAGTGGCGCCATATACAATCTGCAACAAAACTGTGAGCTGATTTCGATTTCTCATCTCAGAAAACCCCTTAGCTCCTAATCTTGTACAAATAGTACAATTATTAAGAAAGCTACTTAAGAAAAACTAAAATAAAAATATAACATTGACACCCTATATCTCAAAAATTACGAATTTTTGGACTAAGGTAAGTTGGGTTAAACGGTCATATTTTCATCTCAGAAATCCACAATAACTCTATGTACACGGAATACTGGGACACCTTGTATATTTTAAAATAAAGCTGACTGCATGCAAAATAAAATATTCCCAAGATACAGTACACCACTGTCAGTGTGCCCTACCTCAGTATGCGCTTTTAATAATACTCCACCAAGAATTTCGTTTGGGCCCTTACGTGCTTAATAATTGTACATTTTGTTTTTTATTGCATAATCATTTGATGAAAGACGGACAGCATACAATAAATTAGTAATTTTCGGTCATTTGAGATAATTTGCTTTGGTTGATGATGGTCTAATAACACGGCTTGTATTGGAATGTTAGAAATAGATCAAATAAGTTTTTAATATCCTTAGATAGCCATTTGATAAAACAGTTTTTATGTTCTTTAAGAATATGTTTCGTTTTTTTCTTTATATTAGTACTTAAACGTACTTTGAAGAATGTATTTAATTATATTTCCGTTTGGAGAAAGATGTATAAATTTTATAAATGCAGACTAGTTCAGTAAAATCCTTGAAATACCACAATATTTGTAAACAAACACCACATTTTTCACAACAGTGATTAAAATGCTTATATTCCTGTATATTTAATTTTTCTGTTAAAAATAAAACTAAATATAGTCAGAACAAACGAAAATTGTCATTTAATTTCTTCCTATATTTTCCTCATAACAATATTTATTACTATTGTAAAGCAACTGAAAATAGACAGAAGTCCATATTCCAGCAGCTTACTAACTGTTCTCTTGTCTGTCAAATCCATCCTGAGACGCGTTTCGCCGTATCACGGCTCGTCAGTCAGGCTAGGATTGACAAACAAGAGAACGGTATCAAGTGGTACTTATCCCAGAAGTTACGGAGCACGATGGTAAGGTATAGGTATGCGTACTTAATACAATTCGTTGTATCTTACCATCGTGATCCGTAACTTCTGGAATATTTATTACATTTGTACTTATTTACCTCAATTTATTAATTGTTTTCTATTTATCCATATTCACTTAATCCTAGTATTACTTTTCACAATAATTTCTTATGGTCACATGATTGATTTGAAAAATTATATCCAAGAAAGAACATCATTACAGTACTGTCACAGTAAACATAAAACACAGTAATAATAATAATAATAATAATAATAATCTCTCTGGTACAAACAGTTTACCACCACACACGAAGCACTCACACACCAAATCAACAAAGCCATTCTACAACCACACACATTTCCCACTTTCCTCACACAAGGAATAACATACGTTAAACCCAAAAGCTCAGACACCACAAACCCGTCAAACTACCGACCTATCACCTGTCTTCCAACCCTATACAAGATCATCACAGCCACAATATCGAAGAAAATAGAACAACACCTAACAGACAACAATATCCTCACAGAAGAGCAGAAGGGATGCAGGAAAAATAGTCGAGGATGCAAAGAGCAGCTGATTATAGATAGCGTGATTATGGGACAAACCAGAAAAGAACACAGAAACCTTCACAACGGTTACATAGACTATAAAAAAGCCTTCGACTCCATACCCCACAGCTGGTTAATCAGAGCCCTAGAAATCTATAAAATCAACCAACACCTCAGGCAATTTCTAGCGCAAATTATGAAAACATGGAAAACCAAAATACGCCTAGAAACACAAACCGAACGCATCCAAACAGAAGAGCTGTACATCAGACGGGGTATATTTCAGGGAGACTCGCTCAGCGCTCTATGGTTTTGCCTCTGTCTCAATCCACTCTCAAATATACTAAACAGAACAGAGCATGGCTTCAATATCAGACACCAAAAAGGGAATCAACATAAAATAAACCACCTCCTATATATGGATGACATAAAACTCTACGCTGCCACAAAAGCACAGCTGAAAGAGCTCCTCAAAATCACAGAAATATTCACCTTGGATGTCAATATGGAATTTGGTATAAGTAAATGCAAAGTGCTCCACATCAACAAAGGCCAATGGAAGTACCACCATGAGACAGAAACCATCAACAATGAAACACTCGATAACATGTTTGACAAAGAAACATACAAATATCTAGGCTTTCAACAAAGCACCAAACTCAACCATACTCACATCAAAACAGAGCTCAGAACCGAATTCAAGAACAGACTGACGAAACTTTTACAAACAAAACTCAACTCCAAATATCTCACTAAAGCCATCAACACGTTCGCTATACCTATACTCACATATTCATTTGGTATCATCAAATGGTCACAAACAGACTTAGAAAATATTCACATCCTTATACGGTCTCAATTCACCAAATACAGGAAATTACATCCCAACGCATGCAAAGAAAGACTTACCATCGAGAGGAAGGCAGGAGGAAGAGGAATTATAGACATCAGATCATTACACACAAAACAAATACAAGCACTTAGGAAATTCTTTCACACCAAGCAAACCAGCCTCCACACAGCAACAGTCAAAGCAGACAAAAACTATACCCCACTCGACTTATCCCGGGTAGACCACCCAGCAGATACACACAGTCACATCCAATTACAACAGGAAAAGATGAAAACGTGGTCAGAAAAAACACTTCACGGAAAACACAGATACCACATAGAGCAAGACCACGTAAATAAAAAACAATCATACACCTGGTTACGGGATGGGCAGCTATTCCCAGAAACAGAAGGCTTCTTACTTGCCATCCAGGATAAAGTCATATTAACCAGAAACTACCAAAAGCATATTATCAAAGACCCAACTATTACAGAAGACAGATGCAGAAAATGCCACCAACAGAAAGAAACGATCGAACACATAACAAGCGGATGTAAAATATTAGCCGGAACGGAATACACAGCCAGACATGACTCAGCGGTAAAAGTAGTTCACCAAGCACTAGCCACCACATACAAGCTCATAGAAAACACAGATCCCTACTACAAATATACACCAACATCCGTACTTGAAAATAAAGATTACAAACTCTACTGGGACATCAGTATCCATACAGATAAAACAGTCTCCGCCAATAGACCCGATATTACTTTTCAGTGCAAAAAAGAAAAAGTCACCTATCTAATTGACATAGCTGTCCCCAACGACACAAACATCCAAACGAAATACACAGAAAAAAATTTCCAAATACACAGACCTTGCGACGGAAATAAAAAGGCTATGGAAACAAGAAAAAGTCATCATTGTTCCCCTCATTATATCAGCCACAGGCCTTACACCAACAACATTCACACCACACTTAGTACAATTAGGACTCAACACAAACATACACAAAAATATTCAGAAGTTAGTGATTTTGAAAACATGTAACATTGTCAGGTCATTCCTTAATACACAATGGTAATGCGTTTGTGCTGACTTGGTTTGCGCCCGTCAGCCAAACATGGAACCACATTGACCAAATGTGAGAAAGAAGAACTTTTTTGTAATAATAATCTTTATTATTAGCAAAGCTAAACAAGTACAATTACAATATATATAATTACAAACTAACTTAAATGCTATGGTTATCTATTATGTAGCTTCTTAACAATTTTTTAAAGTTTACAAAGTTTGCATTTTTCAAATTTATTGGAAGATTGTTAAATTCTATAAGTCCTCGATGGAATAAGCAATTTTCAGCATATGATGAATTCACAGTGGGAACATAAAAGTCCAATCTATTTCTAGTGTTATATGCGTGAATGTCATTGACATATTGTAATTTTTCTAAAATATGTTCAGGGTACATTCTATTTTTAATTTTAAAAACAACTATCATTGTATTTAAAAAGATATTTTGTTTTACACTTAATAAGTCTGTTGTTTTCAACATATCTTTTATTCTTGAATACCTATTACAACCTATTATACATCTTAATGCCCAGTTTTGCTTTTTCTGGAGATTGTCTATATCTCTTTTGTTGAACATATAGAGAATTGTGGAACAATAATTGAGGTGGGGCATTATTATCGACTTATATATTAGCAATTTAGCCTAAGTACTTCTACATAAAAAATAAACTTTTTTTTGATACTTTTTTTGTTATATAAGTGGCATGACTAGAAAATGATAGATTTTCATCAATAACTACACCCAAATATTTACATTCTTTAACTTGTTCAATTCTGTCATTGTCTATCACAATGCCATTATGAGTAGTGTTATCTAGAGTATTATTTTTGCCTTTTAGTATCATAAATTTGGTTTTTTTAACATTGACACTAAGACTATTACAACACAGCCACTTGTGTAACCTATCTAAGTCTTCATTTATTGTTTGCACTAGATCTGTTATGTTATCACTTTCATAATAGAGGATTGTGTCATCTGCAAATAGCTGTAATTCACATTTTTTTTTATGACTTTCACTATATCATTTATATATAATATGAATAAGTCAGGTCCTAGCACTGTGCCCTGTGGAACACTATGACTATTGATCCTAATAGAAGATAACGCTCCATTATATTTTGTTTGTTGTGTTCTGCTGTCCAGATATTCACAGAACCATTTTAACACATTTCCCTCAAAACCATATTTTTCCAATTTCTGAACCAACAACTTTCTGTTTATAGTTTCAAAAGCCCTTTGAAAGTCAAGTAGAAGTACACCAACCAATTTTTTCTCACCTATAGAAGACTTCCACTTGGAAATAACAGTCTGTAGTGCACTTTCACAAGAATGATTTTTCCTAAAACCAGCCTGACAATATGTAAGCAACTTGTTTTCCTCTACGTATTTTCTCATTTGTTTGCTTACAATAGTTTCAAGAAGTTTTTCATATGTAGCTACCATATTAATTGGTCGATATTCTTCACATCTATTAGTGTTAGTTACTTTCTCAATAGGAATAATCGTTGTCATTTTCCATTCTTGGGGGAATCTTCCTCTTACTAGGCTAGTGTTAATTAGTTTCAGAAAGCAATCACCTATTACTTCAAATGCTAGTTTTAAAATTCTGACATTAATGCCATCAACACTACTTGTCTTATTTTTTAAATTTTTTACAGTTTTTCTAAGGTCAGCTAGTTCTAATGTATCAAAATTATTAAACTTATTTATTGGGGTTTCGATATTGTTTAGAACTTCCTGGGTTTCAATTTCCCCCCATGTCTTTTGTTATGGCACTAATACTTTGCAAAAAGTAGTCATTAAATTTTTCTGCTATTATTTTGTTATCCTTTTCCATCTTTCCCTTGAAAAAAATGCCTTCTTGTCGTTTATTGTTTTTACTAGAAATGATTAGACCCTTCAGAGTCCTCCACATTTCTTTAGAATCTCCTTTAGCTTCATCTATTTTTCTATTATAATATGCTTGCTTTTTTTCTTTAATAAGCTGAACCACTCTGTTTCTATTCTGTTTATAGCTTATCCAGTCATCTTCAAGTCTAGTTATCATTGCTCTTCTGTACAATCTGTCTCTATTAGAAATTGCATCTTTAATTCCGAGCGTCCACCATTTTTTGTTTCCCCATTTGCATGTTGCCTCTCTCTTTCTACTATTGGAGCATGCTTGTTTAATTTCTCAGTTATAATTTGTACCAGATAGTTTGCAATCTCGTTTGTGGACTTCAAGGTTATAGGCCATACACAGCTCATAATGTCCAATTGAAACTGAAGTTCATTAAAGTTTTTCATATCTCTGACACTTGTTTTTTGCTTAACTCTTTTAAAAGAAGGAAATTCTATAGTTATAATGGAGTGATCCGCTATTTTGGGTGAGTGGTGAATTTGATATTCAATACTTTTTTCCTTAGTTATTATAAGATCAATCATTGTTGCTGTATTCTGTGTAATTCTTGTAAAGTTTTGAACGATTTGATACATACCATTACTTTTTATAATATCTTTAAGTTTCTTGGAATAATATGAATCTTTTGCAACATTGATGTTGAAATCCCCTGTTAAAATAAACCCGTCAGGTTTTACAGCATATTCTCCTATTATTTCTTCTAATTTATCCAAGAATACAATATCACTGGCATTAGGAGAATGGGAGATATTAAGAACATTGTATTTTTTACCATTAACACATAGGTTTATACCAACCAACCACAAATTCCCATCTATTACTATATTTATAGTTGACCTGTAATGAAGTTCTTCTTTCACGTATATAGAAGCTCCTCCTGTATGCCTACTTGTTGAAAGTGCATGAACTGCTTTTATAGCCATTAATGTTTATTTCGCCGTCTTCCAAGTCTTTGGTAATATGTGTTTCTACCAAACAAATTACTGTAGGCTTCCACTGAGTAACTGTCCATTCAAGTTCTGTTTTATTTGCGGTTAAACTATTTATATTAAGATACATCATATTTTGTTTTTTTAATTGCTACTTTGTTGATTTCTCAAATGCATCTGGATAATTAACTCTTAATTGTAATTGTTCGAATAATCTTTTGAATGCCTCACATTTTCTATTGTAAGCTGAATGGTGGTAATCTATATTTGCAATTTTCAATACCTCCTTTGCATGTTTGCAGTTAGTACAGATTTCAACTTCACTTGTACATTCCTCTTTTTTATGATTCTGACTACATTTAGGACAGACTACCTGTAGCGACAGTCCGACTCAGTACATTTGATCTCAAGGGGTTCGAGATTGTAATGGTCACATGACCTGTCGCCTTCTTTCTGGTAGGAAGCCCGCGAGTTTTTAAAATATTCAAATTCCTTTTTTAAGAAAAACCTATTCTGTAGAATAAAAATGAATTTTGCTGATTGAAAGGAAGTAAAAAACGAGAAAAGTTTTATTTTAAAAACTTTTTTTATCAAGTTCTTATTAAAACAGATATACAAAAAATAGGGAAAAACAAAAAAATACGTTTGGCTTCAATACTGTTTGCACGTTATTCATTAAAATATCTCATCGTTGAATTGTGAATGTTCATTTTGAGAAGAGGTCTCTGCAGCTTCGCGCGTATACTGTCAACAAGCATGTTCCTTATACGAGGCTGATTTGAAAAGTCCGTGCAAAGTCCGAGAGAAGGCACCACCGGCGCGTATCGAGGTCATGTTTAGTTAGTAGCATCTCTTGAATGAACGCACACCAAGTTTCAGCCATATTGGTCTATTTCTTTATGTTTGGCATTCGTGTGAATCAAGGAAGTCGAGTGATTTTCAAGAAATGGACGAAAAAGAATTTCGTGTGGTGATTAAACATTACTTTATGAAAGGCAAAACGCCTCAGGAGACTAAAGAGAAGCTTGATAAACATTATGGTGACTCTGCACCTTCGATTAGAACAGTTTTTATAAGTGGTTTCAAAATTTTCGGACTGGCCATATGGGCACAAGTGACGCTGAACGTTCTGGACGGCCTGTGGAGGTTACGACTCCAGAAATCATTGATCAAATCCATGATATGGTGATGGATGACAGAAGAGTTAAGGTGCGTGAGATTGCTAGTGCTGTGAGCATCTCGACTGAACGGGCACATAATATTTTGCATAAACATTTGGACATGAGAAAGCTATCCGCAAGATGGGTGCCGCGATTGCTCACGCTTGACCAAAAACGGAATCGTGTGAAGTGTTGCAAGGATGGTTTGCAGCTGTTCCAGAAGAATCCGGAGGACTTTAAGCGTCGTTTCGTGACTGTGAATGAAACATGGATACATTACTATACTCCTGAGACCAAACAACAATCTAAACAATGGGTTACCAAGGGGAATCTGCACCAAAAAAGGCGAAGACCGTTCCTTCGGCCGGAAAGATTATGGCGACTGTCTTTTGGGATTCGCAAGGGATAATCCTCATCGACTATCTGGAAAAGGGGTAAAACTATTACAGGTGAATATTATTCATCGTTATTGGACCGTTTGAAAACCGAGCTGCAAGAAAAACGCCCGCGATTGGCCCACAAGAAAGTCCTTTTCCATCACGACAACGCACCAGCACACACCTCAGCAGTTGTGGTCGCAAAATTAATGGAAATAGGATTCCAACTCGTTTCACATCCCTCCTATTCTCCAGACTTGGCTCCCTCGGACTACTATTTGTTCCCCAATTTGAAGAAATGGCTGGCGGGACAAAGATTTTATTCAAACGAGGAGGTGATTGCAGACACTAATGGATATTTTGCAGACTTGGACAAATCCTATTATTCGGAAGGGATCAACAAACTAGAACATCGTTGGACGAAGTGTATAAGCCTAAAAGGAGACTATGTCGAAAAATAAAAAAGGTTTTCTCCAAACACATAATTAGTTTTTATTTTTTTGCACGGACTTTTCAAACCAGCCTCGTATTTCAGCGAATCCCAGTGATCTGGATAGATTGAAAATAATTATAATAAACATTTTAAGATGAGATCGTCTTCCTTCTGAATTTAAAAATGAAGTGAGCACACTTTTTGCTCCATTTTGTCATTAGTTATAATATATTGGTTTGGAGCTGATAACAAAATTCTCTCATTGTAGATTTAAATACATGTTAAGGTGCGCCCAGGAAAAGTAGATTTCTTATGCATTTTAGGGGATTTTGCTACCTGTTTTGAACTATTTTTAAGGGTTCACCCTATTTTAGGCAGAAAACCTCTGCTGTACAATAGAGTCATAAAATGTAATTGAGGGTTTATCGGTAGCATAGCCGTCTGAACGTAACCTGCTTTTAATGGTCACAAATAAAATTATCTTAAAAATTATTCAATCTATAGATCTATGCATTTATACAAATTCACGATATACGAGGCTGGTTTGAAAAGTCCGTGCAAAGTCCGAGAGATGGCACCACCGGCGCGTATCGAGGTCATGTTTAGTTAGTAGCATCTCTTGAATAAACGCACACCAAGTTTCAGCCATATTGGTCTGTTTCTTTGTGTTTGGCATTCGTGTGAATCAAGGAAGTCGAGTGATTTTCAAGAAATGGACGAAAAAGAATTTCGTGTGGTGATTAAGCATTACTTTATGAAAGGCAAAAACGCCTCAGGAGACTAAAGAGAAGCTTGATAAACATTTATGGTGACTCTGCACCTTCGATTAGAACAGTTTATAAGTGGTTTCAAAATTTTCGGACTGGCCATATGGGCACAAGTGACGCTGAACGTTCTGGACGGCCTGTGGAGGTTACGACTCCAGAAATCATTGATCAAATCCATGATATGGTGATGGATGACAGAAGAGTTAAGGTGCGTGAGATTGCTAGTGCTGTGGGCATCTCGACTGAACGGGTACATAATATTTTGCATAAACATTTGGACATGAGAAAGCTATCCGCAAGATGGGTGCCGCGACTGCTCACGCTTGACCAAAAACGGAATCGTGTGAAGTGTTGCAAGGATGGTTTGCAGCTGTTCCAGAAGAATCCGGAGGACTTTAAGCATCGTTTCGTCATTACTATACTCCTGAGACCAAACAATAATCTAAACAATGGGTTACCAAGGGGGAATCTGCACCAAAAAAGGCGAAGACCGTTCCTTCGGCCGGAAAGGTTATGGCGACTGTCTTTTGGGATTCGCAAGGGATAATCCTCATCGACTATCTGGAAAAGGGTTTAAAACTATTACAGGTGAATATTATTCATCGTTATTGGACCGTTTGAAAACCGAGCTACAAGAAAAACGCCCGCGATTGGCCCGCAAGAAAGTCATTTTCCATCACGACAACGCATCAGCACACACCTCAGCAGTTGTGGTCGCAAAATTAATGGAAATAGAATTCCAACTCGTTTCACATCCCCCCTATTCTCCAGACTTGGCTCCCTCGGACTACTATTTGTTCCCCAATTTGAAGAAATGGCTGGCGGGACAAAGATTTTATTCAAACGAGGAGGTAATTGCAGACGCTAATGGATATTTTGCAGACTTGGACAAATTCTATTATTCGGAAGGGATCAACAAACTAGAACATCGTTGGACAAAGTGTATAAGCCTAAAAGGAGACTATGTCGAAAAATAAAAAAGGTTTACCCCAAACACATAAGTAGTTTTTATTTTTGCACGGACTTTTCAAACCAGCCTGGGCGATAAGTCTAGATAATGGGAGTTATGGTGAGATAAGGGGAGATAAGGAGAAATAATGGGATATAAGGAGAAATAATCGTTGGGTAACATAAGGAATAAGCAGTGACGATAGTAGTGAATCAATTCCACGCGAGCGGACCCGCGGGCCCGGCTAGTACTTATATAAAAAAATTAAATCCATTCACTGATTTATTCAAACTCATTCGTGATGGAAGATTACTGCTTTTGCATGTCCAGATAATAAACCATCAACTGTTTTACGAATAAAATGTATCTCTAATACGAAAACACAATTATCATAATCTTTATATAATATAATAGAAATAAAGAATTACGAATAAATTACCTTTTAGAATCTTTGGGAAATCTAAATAAACTAACTCCTTTAGAGATATTACATATATTTTTACAAGCCCTAACCACACAACAAAAATTTCCTCGCGACATCTTTTTTATAATTATTTTCAATTGTAACGTCAATGACTTATTGGAAAATTAGTAATAATGAATTTCGGAGCACGTTATAAAAAGACAATCCTTGAAATCCAGAGATAAACACAACCCGCAGCCGCGCTGGCAGCCATGTTGTTATGATAGGGAACGCACGTGTAATAAAAAATAGGACCTAAAAATCCTGTTGAGCGTCACTACTGTGTTTTATGTTTACTGTGGTGCTATTTTCAAAACACATCTTATACTAAATTTTATTTGATCGAGTTAGCACTAACTCAAAATAAACTACCATAACATGGTAGCATTGACAGTTTCAGCTTTAGTTTAAGTCTAAATTCGACAATGATGAATTCGTTCTTAAATAACAAATAAGCACATAATTTACAATTGTGTTAGCTAAACTTGTTTAAACTTGCTTATGGATGCAGATACTTAAAGCCGTATTAAACAAAATAAAGATTGTTATAGGGAGCAGACAACACTATTAATTTTCTGAAAAACAGGTAACAACTTGTCTGTTACTTGCAAAATACATGCCAGTATTAGTATACTGGCAGAAAATCTGAATATAAAACAGTTTTGTCTATTTTTAAATCAGTATTAAGCCGTTAATTTATCCGAATATGTACTCATATAAATAATCTGACAATTACTTAAATTATTAAGAACTTTTTGTGCATAGACTAGCATATGGTAATTAATAAAATAACTTACTGGTTATTGATTTCTCTGACTTTATGCTGGTTGGGCCAATATACGAGGCTGGTTTGAAAAGTCCGTGCAAAGTCCGAGAGATGGCACCACCGGCTCGTATCGAGGTCATGTTTAGTTAGTAGCATCTCTTGACTGAACGCACACCAAGTTTCAGCCATATTGGTCTATTTCTTTGTGTTTGGCATTCGTGTGAATCAAGGAAGTCCAGTGATTGGTATGGTGACTCTGCATCTTCGATTAGAACAGTTTATAAGTGGTTTCAAAATTTTCGGACTGGCCATATGGGCACAAGTGACGCTGAACGTTCTAGACGGCCTGTGGAGGTTACGACTCCAGAAATCATTGATCAAATCCATGATATGGTGATGAATGACAGAAGAGTTAAGGTGCGTGAGATTGCTAGTGCTGCCTGGGGGCATCTCGACTGAACGGGTACATAATATTTTGCATAAACATTTGGACATGAGAAAGCTATCCGCAAGATGGGTGCAGCGATTGCTCACGCTTTACCAAAAACGGAATCGTGTGAAGTGTTGCAAGGATGGTTTGCAGCTGTTCCAGAAGAATCCGGAGGACTTTAAGCGTCGTTTCGTCACTGTGGATGAAACATTACTATACTTCTGAGACCAAACAACAATCTAAACAAGGGGGAATCTGCACCAAAAAAAGGCGAAGACCGTTCCTTCGGCCGGAAAGGTTATGGCGACTGTCTTTTGGGATTCGCAAGGGATAATCCTCATCGACTATCTAGAAATGGGTAAAACTATTACAGGTGAATATTATTCATCGTTATTGGACCGTTTGAAAACTGAGCTGCAAGAAAAACGCCCGCGATTGGCCCACAAGAAAGTCCTTTTCCATCAGGACAACGCACCAGCACACACCTCAGCAGTTGTAGTCGCAAAATAGGATTCCAACTCGTTTCACATCCCCCCTATTCTCCAGACTTGGCTCCCTCGGACTACTATTTGTTCCTCAATTTAAAGAAATGGCTGGCGGGACAAAGATTTTATTCAAACGAGGAGGTGATTGCAGACACTAATGGATATTTTGCAGACTTGCACAAATCCTATTATTTGGAAGGGATCAAAAAACTAGAACATCGTTGGACGAAGTGTATAAGCCTAAAAGGAGACTATGTCGAAAAATAAAAAAGGTTTACCCCAAACACATAAGTAGTTTTTATTTTTGCACGGACTTTTCAAACCAGCCTCGTACAGTCAGTCCAAAAAGTCTCCATTCACCATCTGCTTTCTATACTATTTTTCTGTTATGTTTAACTAATTAATTGGAATTATGAGAAAGCATGTTTAAATTAATATTTGAAGCTTAACCAACGAGGATTAATATTAAAAACAAGTACGGAACATTTTATTTAGAAGTTACATTATTGTTATAAAAATGTGAACAAAATTAATATCAAAAAAATCTACCTACAATGACCAATAATAGTTTGACAGAGTTTAACGGAAAATAACAACTCCGTTTAAACCAGGGGTGCTCAAAGGGTCGATCGCGATCGATAAGTCGATCGCGAGTGCTTTTTTGAGTCGATCTCGAGAAAAAAATTCCGATATAGAACTATTCACAGATTTTGTTTTAGGGAACTAAAACAAAACGTAATGAATAAACTACTAAAATTTATTCGATCCACAATTAGGCCAGAATAACCCCTAATCACTTTCTTTTATCGTAATAACCCCTGCTAGCGGCAAAAGGCGGCTTTATCAAAGGAACGCGCGGTACTTGTCAAAGAAAAGCCGCGTTTTTGATTCCCGCCGATTTTTCTAGAAACTTCGGGCTGCGTGTTTGACGGGAACATTCTAGACTTCGTTCGCGCCGATATAAATGTTGCGCCTGCAGAAATAGGAGTCAGTCTGAGTTGTAACTTGAAGGCGATACATCGATACAAAGTTTATTAATAAATAGTCCAAAATGAGTGCGGCGAAGAAAAGTAAAACTTATCATTTTAATAACGATTGGGAGGAAGAATTTTTCTTTTGTATGGTAAAGGATAAGTGCATTTGTCTCATTTGCGGTGCGTCAGTTGCAATACCTAAGCGCGGGAAGTTAGAGAGGCATCATAAAACGGTTCATAAAAACTATGAAAAGGATTTTCCGTCACAGAGTGAATTAAGAAAACGAAAAGTACGTGATTTGATAACTTGTTTGAAAAAAGAACAAACCATGTTCACAAGACCAGCCAAACAATCAAAAGCTGCAACGATCGCGTCATTTAAAATATCTCATATATTGGCGAAACACAAGAAACCATTTGATGATGGATTGGTTGTGAAGGAAGCATTTATTGAAGCGGATGAGACTTTATTTGGAGATTTTAAAAATAAAACAGAGATTATGTCTGCTATTAGAGAACTTCAGTTATCTCGTCCGACTGTCACAAGGCGTGTTGAAGTCATGAGTCAGGACATGGCAGATAAACTAAAACATGATATCATGGAATGTACATACTTTTCTTTACAGTTCGACGAATCCACCGATATGACAGACACTGCCCAGCTGTGTATTTTTATTCGAATGGTATTCGATGACATGTCGGCTAGGGAAGAGTTTTTGACAATGATTCCTCTGAAAGGAAAGACCCGTGGCGAAGATATATCTGACGTTTTCTTCAATTTTGTAACAAACTACAAGCTACCAATATATAAACTAGTGTGCATTACAACCGATGGAGCACCAGCAATGACTGGAAACAAAAACGGTTTTGTGGCATTGTGTCGAGCTAAAGATGATTTCCCTTCATTTTTCTCCTTCCATTGCATTATACATCCACAAGTTTTGTGTTCAAAAGTTCTAAACATGGAGGAGATTATGGGCATTGCAATAAAAATTGTGAATTCTATCCGTGCACGTAGCTTGCAACGACGGCTCTTTAAATTGCAGTTGGAAGATAGTGAGTCAGCTGAACACACTGATTTAATTCTTCACACGGACGTCAGGTGGTTGAGTCGCGGAAAATTCCTAGAAAGGTTTCAAGAATTATTGCCCGAAATAACAGCTTTTCTGGACGAAAGAGGTGATGACACTCAGATGCTGAAAAACGGAAAATGGCTGACTGATTTGGCATTTTTGACAGACATCACAATGCATTTAAACACCATTAATTTGGAGCTTCAAGGTAAAGGAAAAACTATTATTGAGATTATTAGCACAATAAACGCATTCAAAAGTAAATTGCAACTTATGATAGATCAACTGAAAAGAAAGGATCTGAAAAATTTTCCGTCTTTGAAAGCAAGGATTCCTCAGTTGAATTATGATATTTATGAGGCAGAATTATCAAATATTTTGGGCCAATTCGAAATACGTTTTTATGATTTCAGTAAATTGGCAAATATCGCATCATTTATAAGTTATCCTTTTTCGTGTAAAAACATTGAGGAATTAGCTACTGAAATAGCAAGTCAGTTTAACATGGACTCATGTTCTGTTGAAAATGAGTTAGTGCAGATTATATCAGATATACATCTCAAAGCCACAGCATCTGATACAAAATTCTGGTGTTTTATATCTGAAGATAAATATCCGAATCTAAGGCAAATCGCCCTTCAACTGACGGCAATGTTTGGGTCAACTTATTGTGCGAGTCTGCATTTTCTGAAATGAAGATAATTAAGTCAAAATATCGCAATCGACTAACTGACGAACATATGTCATCATGCTTGCGATTAGCACTCGGTAATTACGTACCATCTTATGAAAAGTATGCCGAGGACATGCAGTGCCACGCTTCAACATCCAAAGTCACTCTTTAATTAAGTTTAGACACTAGAACTCGTTTGTTTTGTAAGAACCAATAAACTCGCAACTTTGAATAATTATGAGTTTTTTCATTGACACTTTAGAGCAGACCTACACTTACCTTGACTAAAAAAATGCATATTGTGCGGAAAACTAATATCTATGCCACGAAACACCCTACCTAGACGACAATCCTACATCACACTTAGTTGCAGCCTCTCAGAGTCGATCGATCGTAGTCTAACAATATTGAGATAGATCGCCAGCAGTTCAAGTTTGAGCACCCCTGGTTTAAACTAATATTTAGTGGGACCGCCGTAATTTTTCTCTATTTGAAATATTATGTTTGCGAATGCGCCGTTTAAGTTCCTTCCATAAATGCTCGATGGGGTTAACATCGGATGATTGCGGACGTGTATTCTCTCACCAAGTTTGCAATATGTTTCGGATCATTGTCCTATTGGAAAATGTGCCTTTTTCGAATGATAATTTTTGGACACTTTCTCTTAAATTGTTTCCCAAAATGTCCAGATAAACATGCAGATCCATGGTACCATTAATAAAATTTTCAACTCCTCCAGCGGACATGCATCTCCAAAGCAGAACACTGCCACCCCCTTGTCTCACCGTGGAATAAATGTTTTTAATATCGGATGCGATATTTTTCTGTCTCTAAACTTTAGTTCTGCCATCAGACCCAAAAAGATTAATTTTAGTTTCATCACTAAAGATTACGGATTCCCAAAATTCAGGAGGTTTAGTAACGTATTCCCTAGCAAAAGCTTTTTGCGATTAGCTTCTGAAATTAACGGCTTCTTCCTGACTGCACACCCCTTATAGGCTGCCCTGTGTAAGCAATTTCTCACTGTTTTTGAACAAACATTTTTCGAAAATAGTTCCCGTACTTCTTCTTTTAATTTTGGTGCACTTTTCTTGGGATCTATAATTATTTGTCTAACAATACTGGCCTCTTCACGTGGAGTCAATTTCTTGGGACGACCGGAGCGTGGTCGAATTTTATAGGAACCAGTTGAGTTTATACTGGTTTACAATGTACTGAACATTAGCATGCGACTTTTTTAAAAAAAATTCCTATGTTTCTGTACGATTTTCCATCTTTCCACATACCAGTTATGACCTTGAAATGGACTTTCACAATTTCTCTCGCTCATTTTTGATACTACTTTGAAAACCCACTGCAAAATGACTAGCAACAAGTGACAGATTATAAAGAATGCCCGAAAATGTTTTCAGTTTAGCAAGCAATAGATAGCTTGATAAAATGCGGCTGATTATAACGTGTTTTTTTCAATGCAGTTCTTGAGTGTATGGACACTTTTTTTACATTAATTTTGCTTACATTTTTTATAACAATGATGTACCTTCTAAATAAAATGTTCCGTAGTTGTAATCCTCGTTGGTTAACTTTCCAATATTAATTTAAACATATTTTCTCATAGTTCCAAATAATTAGTTAAACATAACAGAAAAATAGTATAGAAAGCAGGTGGTGTATGGATAAAGTGACCATACGTCCCGTTTTGAACGGGACTGTCCCTTTTCTCGGTCACCTGTCCCGTTGTCCCCAAACAAAGCGCCGGGACGGTAAATAGTCCCGTTTTCCGAAACCGCGCGAAAATTTTAAATTACGATGCTCCTGAGACACGCGCGGGCGGGGAATCACAGACCGTCGAGACGTCGACGATTGGCGATTCCCCGCCCGCGCGCGCTGTCGGTTACCTAGTAACGCGGGGAGAAGAGGGAGCATTTATTTGGTTATTAGGCTAATCACGCGCATGCACACAGACTTGTCGCTATTGTTTTGTTTTTGCGTAAGGTTCGTGAAGTAGTTTAGTGGTAAACTGGTAAACTAATTTGAAGTTTTCTGTTGTTTTGGAATTTTACCTATAGTTATGCCGAAACGCAAGTGTTCATTTAATGTCAACTTACAAGCAAAATACCCATTTATTAAGCAAATTAATACTTCCTCGGACGTCAGATGCGAAAAGTGTCGTACAGAGTTTAGTGTTTCCCATAGTGGTGCTGGTGATATTGAACAGCATTTGAAGTCTGAAAAACATAAAAATGCCGACCGTGCCGCTGCTTCCAGTTCTTCAGTGTTGAACTTTTTCAAGAATTCAAACGCGCCAACTTCAAAGGATTTGGATATTGCTGCTGCAGAAGGCGTCTGTGCTTATCACACTATACAAGAAAACCACAGTTTTCGCTCCAATGATTGTGCGTCGAAATTAATCCAATCATGTTTTGATCCAAAATTCACATGTGCGCGTACAAAAACAGAAGCTCTTATAGTAAATGTTTTGGCGCATACAGCGATCGGTAATTTAAAAGATGATCTCAATAAGTCCAATTGTATTACAATTTTAAACGACGCTTCAAACCACGGTAACAAGAAAATATATCCTTGTGTAGTGCGCTTTTTTCAACCTTATGAAGGTGTGCAAGTAAAAATTTTAGACCTCCAAGAGCAACCAGGTGAAACTTCTGATATCATAGTTGACTATTTACACCAAGTATTGACAGATAATAATTTGTCAGATAAAGTCGTGGCATTTTGTGGCGACAATGCTAATGTCAATTTTGGGGGTGTAGCTAGGCGAGGAACTAATAATGTATTAGCAAAATTCAATCATCTCTGAAAAAACCGTTGATAGGTATTGGATGTGGAGCCCATATAATTCACAATGCAATAAAATCTGCTGCAGATGGTCTACTTTTAGATTACGAAAGCATTATCGTAAAAATATATTCATTTTTTTTATATTTACACGGTTCGAGTTGAAGCTCTAAAGGAGTTTTGCGCTGAAGCTGAAATAGAACATCACCAAATGCTCGGCTACAGTAAAACCAGGTGGCTTGCGCTTATGCCTGCCTTGGAGAGAGTTTTAAAAATGTACCAGCCGTTAAAAGACTATTTTTTGACCATTGAAAAATGTCCCAAATTGTTAAAAAACTTTTTTGATGATCCCATATCAGAATTATGGCTTCATTTTTTACACGCTCAGTCAGCAAGTTTTCATCAAGCTGTATTGAAGGTTGAAGGTCAGACTGTATCGGCAATTGAGGCTGCAAAAGAAATCAATCATCTCAAAGACAATTTGGCTCAGAAGAATGATGAAGAATTTGTGAAAAATACGGCCACAAAATTTTATAAAACAAGCCGTGAATATCTGGAACAGTGGACTTGCTTTCTTACTAAAGAAATGGAGATATTTCATTGGGCAGATTTAAGAAAAGTACCTGCATGGGAAGATATTCAAAAAGCGCTGGATGTATTGATTGAAAAGGGATATTTTCCCTGTAACAAAGATACAGAAGTATTTGACGAATTTACATTAATTTCAAGCTACGTCACTTCCCAAAAAATTTCCGAATGGGATAATTTAAAAGTCTCCACAGAAACTCGTTGGGTGGAAGTATTCAAACACTTTCGCACCAACAATCTACAACATGAAAATTTTTGTATTTTAATTGAATATATTTTATGTCTACCTGGTACAAATGCTCCAGTAGAAAGAGTCTTTTCTCTTATGAATAAATTGTGGACGTCTGAAAAAAATCACTTACAGGTACCAGTTCTGAAAGCGATGTTGATAACTACGGTCAATATAAAAAAAAAACGTGCCAAGAATTTTATTCTTATTTAAAATCATCACCAACTTTATTAAAGCAAATTTGTTCCTCTGATAAATATAAATACAATTTAAAAAAAATATGGTGCATATAATTTAATAATTTCTGTCAGAGGAACTTTGCTTCAATAAAGCTGGTTAACTGGTGATTGATTTTTATTTTTCACAACTTGTTATAATAAAAATAATTATAATTAATATGAATATAATAACAGTCAATACTAATTGCATTAAGTTACACTTTTTCTAAATAAAGAAAATTAAGAAGTTGTGTTTATTTTCATTGTTAACCTGCTAACTTGGGTATAAAAACTTATGTTCAGTTTTGAGTTCAAAAATAAATGGTCAGTTTATGTATGGAGAATTTTTGGACTGACTATATATTAAATTTCGAAAATATTACTCCTTTAAAAGTTTAATATAACTTAAAACTATTATTGGCATTATTTGCAACTAAGATTTGATCAGAATTATTCGTAGAACTAGCACATCTCCAAGAATAGAACATAACCCTGATACATTAAAATATAAAACAAAAACTATACACCAATCAGGCTTTCTTGCAAAAAGCTAATTAACGGCCAGATAACTCTACACAATTAATTAGACCACCTTGAAACAACCAAGAATGTCGTCAGACAGTCCATCAATTGTCTCATACACTCTTTCCTATTGACAAAAAATGTCTTTTTAAAATAAATAACTTCAAAGCCGATTTGCCAGATAAGGCGTCGGCTACAATAAAGGGACAGTAAAACAGTTTAGTCAAGTTGCATTTCTACCTGTTTACAGGACCGGATTGGATTGTAAGCCTGTATAATTACTTATGAATCATCAACTTATAGTTTACGATGGAAAGGTTTGATTCCATGAAATTAATTCAGCAGGTATGATATTCCCATCTATAATATATATAAAATGCAACGTCTCTCTGTCTGTCTGTCCGTTAGTGCGCTTATCACTGGAGAACCATTTATTTGATTTAGCTTTTTTTTAAACATACATATGTTCTCTGGCCAGGTTATAGGAAATATTTTATTACGTTAGGTAACATAAGGAATAAGCAGTGACGATAATAGTGAATCAAGACGGAAAAAAAAATTTGTCGCTATCGCGTTCTCTTGCAATACACGGCCTAAACCATTAAATATGGAACAATATCATGTAGCAAAGAATATATATATATATATATATATATATATATATATATATATATATATATATATATATATAAAATGCAACGTCTCTCTGTTAGTGCGCTTATCACTCGAGAACCACTTATTCGATTTACGGTTTTTTTTTTAAATTCATGCATTTGTTCTCTGGCCAGGTTATCTATAATCTTCTATAATATATATATATAAAATGCAACATCTCTCTGACTGCCTGTCTGTCTGTCCGTTAGTGCGCTTATCACTGGAGAACCACTTATCCGATTTACGCGTTTTTTTTAAATTCATACATTTGTTCTCTGGCCAGGTTATCTATAATCTTCTATCATAAATATACATATATATATATATATACAGTAATACCCCGCTTTACGCGAGGGATACGTTCCGAAAAAAATCGCGTTAACTGAAATTCGCGTATATCGAGGTTTATGATTAAACATAGTCAAAATTTAATACAAAAAAATACAAATCATTTTAATCAATCACTTTAATTCTAAGAACACTTTATGCAATACATACTCTTATTTTTTACGGGAAAAATACATCTATTGTCTTTTGGGTAACGTTTTGTTTACGTTCATAACACCCAACACTGTTTTTAATTGTTTGACACACGGTCAAGACACGGTCATCATTATTGTCTATACTCTGCAATATGTCCAAACCTGAATAAATTTTTGAAAGTGCATTTTGTATTTCCCCTGAAGATAAAACTTTCTCTTCTACTTGTTCTTCCTCATCGTAGATAGGATTATTCTGTAACTCGATCAGATCTTCATTGCTAATAGGATCGTCGTGCGTTGCTACAAGTTCTACGAGATCTTCTACCGTGACATCTTCAAGTTCAGACCCCTCAATCATTGCAGCAATGTCTTCAAGCACTTGTCTCTGCATCTGGACAATTCTTCTAGGTGCTTCCACTACATCTGGCCAAAGATTACGCCACACCCCATTCATACAACTCATTTTAACTTCCTTCCAAGCCTCTTCTATGTTGTGAATAGACTTCATAATGTTGTATGACTTCCACCACTCTCGCATAGACTGTCTTCCTTCCCCGTCAGTTTCATGAATTAGTTGGCTAAAAGTGCGGCGATGGTAATAAGCTTTGAAGTTTGCTATTGCTCCCTGGTCCATAGGTTGTAATATTGACGTAGTGTTTGGTGGAAGGAACTTTACGTACACTTTTAAGTCTCTGGGCGTATCAAGTGAGGTTGGATGTCCTGGGGCATTGTCTAAGAGTAATATAACTTTAGGTTCAAGCCCATTTCTGTCACAGTATGATTTGACTGATGGGCAAAAACTATTAGAATACCATTCTTGAAAAATTTCCCGTGTAACCCACGCCTTTCTGTTTGATCGCCACACAACTGGTAGACTTGTCTTGTCTGTGCCTCGCATTGCACGGGGTGTTTCTGAATGGTACACTAGTAAAGGTTTCAGTTTGAAACCACCAGTGGCATTACCACCCAGCAGAAGTGTTAGTCGATCTTTCGCAGCTTTGAAACCACTGGCTTGACGTTCTTCCTTAGAAATGAATGTTCGAGATGGCATTTTTTTCCAGTAAAGTGCGGTCTCATCAACATTGAAGATGAGACAAGCAGGAATTTTCTCTCGTCTAACGAAGTCTTGAAACTTGTCTGGAAACTCAGCTGCAGCTTGAATGTCCGCGCTGGCCGCCTCGCCTGTTATGTGGATATTGTGAAGATTAGAACGCTGCTTGAACCGATGGAACCAGCCTCTGCTGGCAGCAAAAGTCGGAGTGGCACTCCCTTCTCCTTCTTTTGTTTTCAGCATCTCATACAAAGATTTTGCTTTTGTGCATATGAGATCTTGACTTAGTGGTGTGTTCTTCTTATTCAAATCTTCGATCCAGACTGACAGTAATTTCTCCATTCTTTCTAAGATAGATGATCTCGAACGAGAAAGTTTTGTTGCACTTATAGGTGTTGAACCTTCGCTGGAGATTTTAATTTTTTCCCGATTTTTATAAATCGTTCTCACAGTCGATTCTGAGAGTCCAAAATCTCTCCCAACAATTGTTGCTTTGCCTCCATTTTCCATTCTTCTTAACACTTTCATCTTCAATTCCAAAGTGACGCTTTTACGCTCTTTTTTTCTTTACAGGCGGCATTTTTAACGTAGGGTTAAATTATGTATGTATGTATCTCCAATAAATATTAAAACAAAACTGCCAGCCGACCGAACTAACATTACGGAACAAATGAACACACGAAACGAACAAGGAAATCCCCATAGAACAAAGTCGAAGGACAGGGAATTCCCAATTCTTCAAAGAGAATATTCAGAGAAAGCGGGGATCCCCCCGCGACCATAGAGAAGTTAATGACTACATGAGCGCGAAATTTGAAATTCGCGTTATAGTGAAACCGCGCGTAACGGGGTCGCGCTAAGCGGGGTATTTGAAATTCGCGTTATAGTGAAACCGCGCGTAACGGGGTCGCGCTAAGCGGGGTATTACTGTATATATATATATATATATATATATATATATATATATATATATATATATATATATATATATATATATATATACATACATATATATATATATATATATATATATATATATATATATATATATATATAATGCAACGTCTCTCTGTCTGTCAGTTCCTTAGTGCGCTTAGCACTCAAAAACCACTTATCCGATTTACGTGTTTTTCTATAAAATACATATATTCTTTGGCTAGGTTATAGGATATATTTTATTACGTTAGGTAACATATGGAATAAGCAGTGGCGATAATAGTGAATCAAGTCCACGTGAGCTGAGCCGCGGGCACAGCTAGTTTTATTATAAATTATAGCTCATCAACATCACTGTTATATATTGATTTTTTATTATTAGAAGGCAAGCAGTAATTGCGCATTTGATGAACTTCGCTCACTAGGAAGTTATAACTCGGAAAATAATGACAGCTTGCAAAAAATATTTGACTAAATCTTGTTTTTCTTATATCTTCTTCTTTTTCTTTCTTATATGGTGTGTCATATAAGTCGGCATACTGCCTGTTTTATCCCCATTAGGCCTCTTCCGATATGGACGTCCAGCATTCCTCCCATCTTATTGAGTTTGACCCTTTTTACCAGTCTTTTTTACTAGTTCTGATCCATTTGGATATTTCTTGGATCTTACTTAGTTCTTGTAGATATTTGTTGCGGATTCTGTCGTAGATAGTTTTTCCATGTATGTCCCTAATCACCTTCATTTCTGTTGTCCTCATCATTTGTGCTGTTTTACACGTGTCAGCTCTTGTTTCTACAGCATATGGGAGGATCGGTCTCACTGTTGTCCTGTATATTCTTATTTTACTTTCCACTGTGAGGTATTTATTTTTCCATACTATATCCGTCAAACAATCTGCTAATAGTGATGCTTTGATAGACTGTTGTTTTACTTCCCTTTTAAGTCTCCTGAGCTTGTTATCATTGTTTCCAGTTGTTTAAAATTATTAACCTGTTCAATAATACTTCCTTGGAGCTCCAGCTTGCATCTCAATAATTCTTTTGAGGCTACCATACATTTTGTCTTGATTATATTGATAGTTATGTTTAGTTTTCTCGCTTCCAAATTGAAGGCATGAACGATCTTCTAAAAGTGAGTGTATTTTCTAGTTTTTGGAAGATTCTCCACTATTCTGTCCATGACGAAGTTGAAGATAAAGGTACTAAGTGAATCGCCTTGTCTTATTCCGGCGTCTATTTTTTACTTCCTTGCTCAGTAGATTTCCCACTTTTATATTTGTTCCACATTCTGTGTTAATGTCATGTATGATTTTTATTTAGCTTCTGGTTTGTCTGTTTGGCCTGTAATAATTTTATAATATCTGGTAATTGCACTCTATCGAAGGCTTGAGTCATGTCCACGAGACACATATACGCAGGTTTTTTAAATTCGTTCCCTTTTTTCATTATCTGTCTCACTATAAATATGGCATCTATGGTCGATCGATTTTTGCGGAAACCCTGTTACTCCTCTCTTTTGTCCTTGCTCATCTCTTCCAATATGATTTTTGTTAATACTTTTAAAGTAGTGTTTAGGAGCGTTATTACGCGGTAGTTTTCGAGTGATGTCTTTGGCCTTTTTTGAACCTTGGGAGTGTTATGCTAGTTTTACAATCTGTAGGCATTTGTCTATGTTTATAAAGAGCTGTGCTAGTTGTTGATATAGGTCTTCTACTTTATATTTTATTTTCTTATATAATTAAGTTTATATTATGTCATGAGTAAGATGACCGTCATGTTCCGAACAATCTCTGTATTTGACTACAACAGGATCCCCAATACAGAAAAAAAAGTACCAAAAACAATTCTATGAACAGTAAAATTTATTTTTTAATTTAGAATTAAACAAACTGCTGCTGCTGCAATGTTTAAAAATATATAAAGAGTATGTAAAAGTCCAATATTTATTAGCTGCTTGGTAAGAAGAGGTGCAAGAAAACCAGTATCGCCAAATTTTATTTATTTTTTACATTCTTTGAAAACGAAAAGGGTATTCTTGAAAAAATAACATCCCGAGATTTTTGCATTTCTTCACGTTCCAGGATCCCTAAGTAACAAATAATATAGTCTCTAAATTTCGTCAGTCTCTCTGTCAGTATCGGCACAACTCTCGAGTGAAATGATATATGTATATATATATATATATATATATATATATATATATATATATATATATATATATATATATATATATATATATATATATATATATATTTATAATATATATAAAATGCAACGTCTCTCTGTCTGTCTGTCTGTTTGTCTGTCTGTCCGTTAGTGCGCTTATCACTGGAGAACCACTTATCCGATTTACGTACTTTTTTTTTTAAAACATACATATGTTCTCTGGCCAGGTTATAGGCTATATTTTATTACGATAGGTAGCATAAGGAATGAGCAGTGACGTAAAATAGTGAATGAAGTCGGAAAAAAGTTTGCCGCTAGCGCGTTCCCTTGCAGTACACAGCCTAAACCATTAAATATGGAACAATATTATTTAGCAGAAAATATCTATAATCCATAATCTATAATATATATAAAATGCAATATCTCTCTGTCTGTATGTCTGTCCATTAGTGCGTTTATCACGCGAGAACCACTTATCCGATTTACCTGTCTTTTTTTAAATTCATACATATATTCTTTGGCCGGGTTATATAATAATAATAATATATATCTATAATATATATAAAATGCAACGTCTCTCTGTCTGTCTGTCTGGCCGTTAGTGCGCTTATCCCTCGAGAACCACTTATCCGATTTACGTGATTTTTGAAATTCATACTCTGACCAGGTTATAGATATATATTTTATTACATCTATAATATACATAAAATGCAACGTATCTCTGTCTGTCTCTCTGTCCGTTAGTGCGCTTATCACTGGAGAACCACTTATCCGATTTTTGTACTTTTTTTTTAAAACCTACATATGTTCTCCGGCCAGGTTATAGGCTATATTTTATTACGATAGGTAGCATAAGGAATGAGCAGTGACGATAATAGTGAATGAAGTCGGAAAAAAGTTTGCCGCTAGCGCGTTCTCTTGCAATACACAGTCTAAACCATTAAATATGGAACAATATTATGTAGCAGAGAATACCAGTTATCCGATTTACGTGTTTTTATAAATTTATACATATGTTCTATATAATTCGATATAAGCCTAGATAATGAGAGATAAGGTGAAATAATAGGAGATAAGCCGAGATAACTCTAGATAATGGGAGTTATGGTGAGATAATGGGAGGTAAGGAGAAATAATGGGAGATAAGGAGAAACATTGCGAGATAAGTCGAGATAAGCCTAGATAATGGGAAATAAGGTGAGATAATGGGAGATAAGGAGAAATAATGAGAGATAAGGAGAAATAATGGGATATGAGCAGAGATAAGCCTACATAATGGAAATTATGTAGAGATAATGGGAGATAAGGAGAAATATTGGGAGATAAGGGGAAATATTTTATTACGTTGGGTAAACAAGGAATAAGCAGTGACAATAGTAGTGAATCAAGTCCACGCGAGCGGATCCGCGGGCCCGGCTAATATATATATATATATATATATATATATATATATATATATATATATATATATATATATATATATAGGTGTTTCGGTTACTAATGTCGATTTTGCTAAGAGATGGCGTTTCTAATACCCTTGTTGGTATAGACTAGTGACATCTATAACGTTTTGGAAGGTAAACATACGCCATCAAAAACCAGCTTGTTATTAACTGTCACTGTGCGAAAAACATAGTTTTTCATAGCTTTGAATTTCGTGTTTTGTACATACGCAATTCAGGAACAAAGATAAGTGAAAATATACTCATAAAATGTTATATCTCCCGAGTTTCTGTTTAATTTTAAGGTTTGGATGATTTTACCGGTAATTTTGGCGCCAATCCTGCCGGTAATTTTCCGGTGACGCTAATTCTTAAATTACCGCCTTAAAAATCCTAGCTTATTTCTACTTGTTTGTCTATTGGCTCTTTAGTAGCTATGAAAAAGCGTGGTACACGTAAATATTATTGATAATTTTTCAGTAACTAAATACCACAAAATTTGTACCTAAGTTCGACCCTTGACAGAGCATAATAAAATTGCAGAATCAGTTTTGTAGATAAATACCAGGTAACCAGGACAGATAAATACAAAAAAGTAATGCCGAAGGTTATCCGCATAGACAAAACTTGGCGCCAGAGCTATTATTGGTGCAATTATTCACGTACATAGTGACGGAACCGGAGTAATTATACGAGTACCAGGTGAAATTATTTTATTAACGTTTGTTAGTATTACAATTAGAAAATATACTTTCGTAAAATAACTTTCTCAATATTTAATAACTTATTGTGCTTTGTTTTTAGCTGGAAGTAATATATAAATAAATATTTGTAGGCCTTTTTTCTTTTATGCCACAGACAATATTCTTATTTAAAGCGTTTAAATAGATTTTAATTTTGAAGTAAATAATTTATGGTTCATGTTTATCTTATTTACTCAACATTACATGAGTTGTTAATTTGCAAATATTACATTTATAATTTTAAAAACAGTCAAAAAATACACAATCGGACTTTTTTATTTAATTTCTATTAAAATTTGTAATAATGTTCTGACTATTAAGACAGTTTTAACTAAAAATATTGTCTCAGAAAATATAATTATCTCTACAGAAAGGCAAACACGTGGAACAAACCTCGCCGCAAAACGAAGCCGGCTGGCTACCTCCAGATCGTTAAGATGTGCCCCGCCCCGTTCAATTTCTTAGAGATACTGTTCATAATCTGTAATATATAATAACAACTTATACTTACACGGCATCTCTGAGAAACTCGATTAGGTAAATTTTAACGATCCGGCGATAGCCAGCCAGCTTCGTTTTGCTGCGACGTTTTGTTCCACTTGTTTGTCTTTCTGTGCTATTGTATTAGTATTATCAGCAGTAAAATATTCTTATTAATTTTTTTATTAAAATATTATTATTATTATTTAAATTAATATACTTTAAATAACGTGTCAATAACGTTGATTTGAAATGCTGACGCGTGAAGTTATCGGATATAGGTCAAATACGTTTTTATAGGAAACTGATCCGACCAGTTTTCTAATTAAAGAAATAAATTTATGAAAGAAATGGATGTTTTCTTATACCATTGGATTGATCTCGATCTGAATCTTAACGGCACATAAAAAACTTTAGGAGGCATAAGAACTTCAAATGTGCTTATTTTAGTATCATATTTTGTGCTGAATTCTAAATACTAGTAGACTGAATGTCTAAAATTTACACGAATAGTCTGATAGAAACATGTAATTCTTTCGTCCTTAATGTTCCTATCCATGTATTTATCTGGTTGCATTTTTTTTTGTATTTTTCAGTTCCATTTAAATTATATTGAATTTAGAAGCAGATAATTTTTTTTTTTAAATATTTAAATTTTAAATGTAAAATAGGTCACATTTTGTCACCAGCAGACAGTACTTATCATTTAAAATCAATTTCTTTTCCATTATGCATGTTATGTTTTCAGTCAGTTTAAATAATCAAATATAATTAAATTAAAGGATTGATTTCGGATTGGAAATACTGCATCTCATAGGAATTTCAAAGGTAACTGTATATAATGCCGATTTAAGTGGATGTAACCGCATTTGCATTGCCCAGTCGATCGCGTTGGAATGCTGCAACGAAGACTATATTTTAATATGAAACAACGGTATAACAAAGACTCACAGGCGCTAATAGGAATAACATTGACTTTATTTTTGGTTGTTTTAAGACGTTGAAATTAGCTAGTATCCCTAATTGTTTGTCTTTCTGTAGCGATAGCTACATTTTCTGTGGTATTGTATTAGTATTATTAGCAGTAAAATATCTTATTATTTTTTATTAAAATATTATTATTATTTAAATTAAAATACTTTAAATAACATGTCAATAACGTTGATTTGAAATGCTGACTCGTGTCCGATATAGGTCAAATATGTTTTTATAGGAAACTGCTCCGACCAGTTTTTCTAATTAAAGAAATAAATTTATGAGAGAAATGGATGTTTTCATATACCATTGAATTGATCTCGATCTGAATTTTAACGGCACATAAAAAACTTCAGGAGGCATCAGAATTTCAAATGTGCTTATTTTAGTATCATATTTTGTGCTGAATTCTAAATACTAGTAGACTGAATGTCTAAAATTAACGCGAATAGTCTGATAGAAACATGTAATTCTTTCGTCCTTAATGTTCCTGGTTGCATTTTTTCTTGTATTTTTCGGTTCCATTTAAATTATATTGAATTTATAAGCAGATAATTTTTTTTTTTTTAAATATTTAAATTTTAAATGTAAAATAGGTCACATTTTGTCACCAGCAGACAGTACTTGTCATTTAAAATCAATTTCTTTTCCATTATGCATGTTATGTTTTCAGTCAGTTTAAATAATCAAATATAATTAAATTACAGGATTGATTTCGGATTGGAATTGCCGCATCTCGTAGAAATTTCAAAGGTAACTGTATACAATGCCGATTTAAGTGGATGTAACCGCATTTGCATTGCCCAGTCGATCGCGTTGGAATGCTGCAACGAAGACTATATTTTAATATGAAACAACGGTATAATAAAGACTCACAAGCGCTAATAGGAATAACATTGACTTTATTATTGGTTGTTTTAAGACGTTGAAATTAGCTAGTATCCCTAATTGTTATTAAATACTTACTAAAGTCACAAATAAATGGTGAATAATTTATCAATTGGAACTGAAAACCACACTTGCCCTCAATCGGAGGCCGTCTACGGCCATAGGACCACAGAAGAATGGTCGGCAAATTGCCAACATTCACCGTAGCCAGCGGTGTTCAGTTTTAGATACAATTTATTGTATCTTACAACGACGTTATACCCGTCCGGGATTAAGTACTCGAAGTTTGTCATTTGTCAATCCGAGCTCGAGTGGTACGGCGGAACGCATCTCGAGATGGATTACAGTAGATAGATTAGTGAAATATGAACTTTGTCCATTTTTAGGGGTTTTACATTGATCACATATATATATATATATATATATATATATATATATATATATATATATATATATATATATATATATATATATATATATATATATATATATATATATATATATATATATATATATATATTTATATATATATATATATATATATATATATATATATATATATATATATATATATATATATATATATATATATATATAGGTTTTTCCCCTCACTTTTCCAAGATTAATGTAAGATGTTTTAGTGCTAAAGTGAAAACACAAAGTAAGTTTTAAATGTATTTGTTTATTATTTTTGTTGTGAACGACACGAACTATTACACTTTCTGCTATACTCTACACTTTCTACAGATTTCCTAATTACCACCACTATATTAGTCTACGGATATCTTTTAAAAAAACCTGTAATAATATTGATCTTTACTTCACTGTACCCAAGATATATTGCAAAATTTGTAAACGTTCGCTATAAATAAACAAACTAAACGTAATTTGACGTTTTGGTAGCGAGCCCTGCCACTTGGCCACAACCAAGCAGAGAGAGAGCAACTAAAAAGCTACCGACAAAATCAGCCGACGCCGACAATAAGTCCTTTGTTATCGGCATCGGACGCCGACATAAAATTCTTTGTCGGTTTCTTTGCCACCTACCTTAACAATTTCTTTATTGTGTCGTTTTTACAATGAAGCAAATAAAATTTTAATGAATCATATGTGTTAAAATTTTTACTTATTATAATAACATATTTAAATATAAAACTTGTGTAATTAATTTGTTGGTGTCAGAAAGTAATTATTTTAAAAGGTAATAATTTTTTATATATAAGTTTTTTATTAAATTTGTTGGGAAAAACCTAGTTAAATCTCGCAACACAGTAGACCTGATCTTCTGGCTAACGATCGACCCTATTTTGTAGATGTATGGTTTACTATTGGTGGCTATATATATATATATATATATATATATATATATATATATATATATATATATATATATGGGACGATTCGCGTCAACGGGGCCACCCCAATACCCAAAAATAAAATTAAAAAATTCAAGGGGGTCAATATCTTCATTAAACCGTAAGCTTTAAAATGCAACTTGGCCCTTTTGAAAAAAACAAGATGGCAACTCAATATGGCGGTTATAAACAAAAAAATCATGGTTTTTGGCGCCATATTGGATCCGCCATGTTGGTATTACATAAAATTATGTTGGTTACCCTATTACATCAGTACTGCATTTTGTCTCAGTTTTGAAGTTCATTTAACTCCGCTTAGAAATCATGATTTTTTTGTTTCTAGCCGCCATCTTGTTTTTTTCAAAAGGGCCAAGTTACATTTGAAAGCTTACGTTTCAACGAAGAAGTTGACACCATTCAATTTTTTTTTTGTCAATTCTATTTTTAGGTATATGGGTAATGAATTTGTACGACTTAGAGTAGAGAGAGTTAGAGAGTTAGCTTTGAGCGGCAGCAGCAGCAAGATCACAGTATCGAGTAGCAGCAGCAGCAAGAGCACTTGAAAATGCCAAATGAGGTTTTGGCGAAACGTCGTGAAAATTCATTGTTAAACGAACGGATTGAAACCCGAAATTTTAATGTAAAGGGTGTTTTTTATAGAGGTATAAAACTTTAAGTTGACAACACTTTTTTAACTGGCGGCCATTTTGTCAGCTGTCAAGTGATTTATGTTTAGTTTGGTTTGGCATTTCAACATGAATAGACTGACGCCTGACCAACGCTTCCAAATTGTGCAAATTTATTTTGAAAATCATGGTTCTGTTTGAAATACGTATCGCGCACTACGTCCATTTTACGGTCAACATAATCGTCCATTAGAGCAATTAATTCGATTAACTATGGAACGTTTTCGCACCACGTTTACTCTAAATGATAATACGCATCCACAGAGACGTCGTACAGTGCGTACAGAAGAAGTCATTGCTGCTGTAGAACGTAGCGTAGAGGAAGACCCTAATCAGTCTATCCGCCATCGTACACAGGAATTGGATATGTGTCCATCCACTTTATGGAAGATTTTGCGGAAAAATCTTGGTTTGCGTGCTTACAAAATCCAACTCGTGCAACAATTGAAGCCCACACGATCACCTAGCAAGGCGTAGATTCGGTGAATGGGCCCAAAACAAGATTGCCGTTGATCCCGATTTTCATAAGCGAATTTTGTTTAGCGATGAAGCTCACTTTTGTTTGAATGAATACGTCAATAAACAAAACTGCCGTATTTGGAGTGATGATAATCCTCAAGTGTATGTTGAGACACCGTTACATCCAGAAAAACTGACTGTTTGGTGTGCTTTATGGGCTGGTGGAATCATTGGTCCGTACTTCTTTAAAAACGATGCTGGTCAGAACGTTACAGTCAATGGTGACCGCTATAGAGCCATGATTACTGATTTTTTCGTTCATCAATTGAACAACCATGATGTGCAGGAGCTGTGGTTTCAACAAGACGGGCGCAACATGTCACACAGCTCGTGCCACAATTGATTTATTGAAGGAAAGGTTTGGTAACCGCATAGTTTCACGTTTCGGACCCGTGAATTGGCCTCCAAGATCGTGCGATTTAACGCCGCTAGACTATTTTCTGTGAGGATATGTGAAGTCGCTAGTCTACCGATAAGCCCGAAACGATTGACCACTTGGAGGACAACATTCGCCGCGTTATTGCCGATATACGGCCACAAATGTTGGAAAAAGTCATCGAAAATTGGACCTCCAGATTAGACTACGTCCGAGCCAGCCGTGGCGGTCATATGCCAGAAGTCATATTTAAATTATAATGCCAGAAGATTATCTTTCGAATAAAGTAAATTTCATGTCAATTTAAAAAATTCATCTTTGTTTTATTCCATTTCAAAGTTCTATACCTCTATAAAAAACACCCTATATTATATATATTTATATATATATATATATATATATATATATATATATATATATATATATATATATATATATAAAATATATATATATATATATATATATAAAATTTTATTTCATCTTATGTTAAAGATACTACACAAGATAAACAGGAAGTTTGCGTATAAAATCGTAGAACAAACATCTATTGTTTAAACGCATAAAAACCCTTACAGGTATATTAAAAAAATCTCTCAAGTTATTGTTTAATAATGGCCTCCTGTCTCTATCAAAAGCCTGAAAAATGCTTGTCATAATTCATAATTAACTAACTAAATAAACATCCGAGAGAGAGGCCTCATTCAAACGAGATTGTTCTCGACGAAAAATGCTATCTTCCATATGAGAAAAAGTTAAATTTATGAGTATTTTCGTTAAAAACAATAAAGATATTAATATTATACAAGGTATATTTTAAGTTTAAATTTTCTTTTAGTAGGTAAAAATAATCACTTCACATGCTTATATAAAAGTTTAAAAAAACAGAATTATAATTTTACCTAATCCGACCACAGAGACAGTGTTTAAAAGTATTCCTAATTGTACACAGTTCTATACGCGACGTTTCGCCAGAAATTTTCGATTTGGTACTCCTCAACAGAGGGAAAGAAGATTTATTTTTCCTTTTAATAGAATAGCAGTCTTTTTTCAAGATATTTTATATGCAAAGTATTGCACAATAATTAGGTTGTAATCTAATTAATTGACCTTAATCGATTGTGTCAGATTATTCTCGCGAAAAGTTACGTTAAATTTCATTTTTGCAAATCTTCATTTCAGAATAAAATGACGTTTAATAATATGTTTTTATTCAAAAAATAACTGGTCAGTTGCAAGTTGGTCTTGACCGTATGTTAGTTGCTTTTAAAATAAAAAATTTTGTTAGGGAGATATAAAATGATCGGTGACTTCACAAAACACATCCCAAATGAGTTTTCAACAAAGTTTTTTTTTCCGATCTTTACTGAAAACTGATGACCTTAAGAATTTTGTTATTTTTATATACCAGATAAGTTATTAAAGGTAACGCACTCGTGATCATTTTCGTTCAATCTAAACCCTGTAGAGAATATTCCAGAATTTTTTTATAATTCGAGATAAGGGGGAACCGCGATTGTTTGCACTTTTTTAAAAATAATACAAAGAGAAGTGTGCGCAAGTATTACATTATATATATTTTTGAACTCGTCTTTTTACAAGCTTTCATTTAACATCCCACTCGATGGGCTGGTAAAAAAATTTTCTTTTCACTTCCGATTTCACCACCCAAAACTAACCCTTTAAATGAAAATTTAACTTTCAAAACTACACAGCCATCAATTCCTATATCAATGTCAAATTTAAACTTTCTATGTCAAATAGTTTCGGAGAAAATCGGATGTGACAGACAGACACACGGGCGGATACCGAAGTGATTTTATAAGTGTTCCGTACGGAACACCAAAAATTGAAATACCATACTTGATCTACACTACCGTCAGAAAGTATTTGCCCACCTAATTATTTCAGTCCCAAGACAACAACAACCCAAATACCCAAATAATATATTTTTTTTAAATTTTAATGAATTATTATTTATTTTCACATTATTTACAGTCTAAAAAATCAGAAAAATATTCATGATTTTCCAAGATTTTTCTCATCTATGTGACCTCCTTTGTTTTTAATTACCGCTTTACAGAGTTTCGGCATTCTGTAAAGTAGTTTCTTCAGAGTTTCTTCGGTTATTTTAACCCATTACGTTTGTAAAAGTATCCACAAGTGATTTTTCTGATGTTGGATTAAGTTTTCGAACACACCTGTTCAAATGGGCCCATAGCAATTCGATGGGGTTCAAGGCGAGTGAATGTGGAGGCCAAGTCATTACTTCCAGGACGTCATCGGATTTCCATTGGTCCAAAAGTTCTCTAATTTGTTTAGTAGAATGTTTAGGGTCGTTATCATGCTGAAAAATAAGTTTCCCCTGAAAAATATCTCTTCCAGAAGGAAGCATTTGCGTTAGCAAAATTTCTTGATACTGTTCTTTTCGCATCATTCCTTTTATCCTAAAGAATTCTCCAACAACCCCAAACCATTACTGAACCTCCACCATGTTTTACTGTAGGCAACTGACAGGCTTCCAACATCCTCTCTTCAGCTGACCGCCTCACGTAAACTTGTCGATTTGAACCGAAAATTTCGAATTTAGATTCGTCGGACGAAATTCCAATGTTCTGATGTCCAAATTTTCTTGTTTTCGGGCTCATTCTAATCATTTACGTTTATTCACTAGCCTCACTGCAACTCTCCCGTGTAGTCCACCTTCTGCTAACTTGTTCTTCACGGTTGTCACGCTAATGGGGATGGGCTGCTCCAGGTTTAATTGAGCCATGATTTCAGGTGCGGTTAGGCGGCGATTACATTTGCTGGAGGTTGTTATAGCTCTGTTTTCAGCAGGAGTGTTTTTTCGAGGCCTTCCTGAATGTTTTTGGTTGCGAATTCCATGTCCCGCAGAAAATTTTTTTTACGATGTAGTCCACCCTCCTCCTTAGCATCCGCATATCACTCGCGATTTGTCGACTCGAGTGGCCATTTTGATGTCTCGCAATTATCAGAGCCCGATTTTCAACAGAAACTTCTTTCGTTTTTGGCATTTTCACAAAACAATTGAGCCTGTATCAGTGACAAAGTACTGTTTGCAAATGGTTAATTTCCAAAAGGGCAATGGTATTTATAGCATAGTTTTTATCATAAAATGTCACTAGGAATTTCCATAATCCCTAGAAACTTGAAGTGGGTTCTTACTTCAACTGAAATTCTCAGAAATCGCCTCAAAACGATTACACAGTGCAACACGAAAAAAAAAATAACCATATACGGACACCACCACGTGATAATAGACCAAAAAAAAAAAAAGACCCGTGTCTCCCAGTTTTTCCGAAAGTCATGTACTTTTTTTTTTTATGGGCCCCCAAAGATTTGAGGCCTGGGTGTAATTTTTGCAAAAAAACTCATCATATTCTGAGGCTCATATCTTGCAAACCGTTCGGAATTTTAATTTACTTTCTGTGGCAAAGTTGTAGCCCTTGTCATAAGGAACAAAAATTGTGAACATTTAAAGTAAAAAAAACTTCATCTTCAAGATCAAAATAGCAAAAAACTGTAAAAAATTCGATTTTTTTTACCTTTTTTTCCCTGTTTAGGCCCATAGCTAGAAAACCGTTCAAAATTCAAGGAAACAATCAACTACAAAAATGTAGCTAAGATCTTAGTAAACAACTTGCTAGAATATGTGAACTTCCTAGGAATGATTCTTAACACTGTTTAGGTAGCCGCAAAAGTGAAAATTTTCCCGAAAAATCTACTTTTTTAAAGTTTTTTGCGATTTTGATCTGGAAGATGAAATTTTTTGGATTTTATATGTTCACAATTTTTGTTCTTTATGACAAGAGCTACAACTTTGCTTCAGAAAGTAAATCAAAATTCCAAACGGTTTGCAAGATATGAGCCTGAGAATATGATCAGTTTTTTGCAAAAATGACACCGAGGCCCCAAATCCTTGGGGCCTCATAAAAAAAAGTACATGAATTGGGCCAAAACTGGGAGCCTCGGGTAAAAAAAGACCCGTGTCTCCCAGTTTTGCCCCAAATAATGCATTTTTTTTTTATGAGGCCCCAAAGATTTGGGGCCTCGGTGTCATTTTTGCAAAAAACTGATCATATTCTCAGGCTCATATCTTGCAAACCATTCGGAATTTTGATTTACTTTCTGAAGCAAAGTTGTAGCTCTTGTCATAAAGAACA
This sequence comes from Pachyrhynchus sulphureomaculatus, assembly GCA_019049505.1. Taxonomy (NCBI): domain Eukaryota; kingdom Metazoa; phylum Arthropoda; class Insecta; order Coleoptera; family Curculionidae; genus Pachyrhynchus; species Pachyrhynchus sulphureomaculatus. The sequence goes on from CM032456.1 coordinate 194,465,607, forward strand.
AAAATTGTGAACATATAAAATCCAAAAAATTTCATCTTCCAGATCAAAATCGCAAAAAACTTTAAAAAAGTATATTTTTCGGGAAAATTTTAATACTTTTGCGGCTACCTAAACAGTGTTAAGAATCATTCCTAGGAAGTTCATATATTCTAGAAAGTTGTTTACTAAGATCTTAGCTACATTTTTGTAGTTGATTGTTTCCTTGAATTTAGAACGGTTTGCTAGCTATGGGCCTAAACAGGGAAAAAAAGGTAAAAAAAAATCGAATTTTTTACAGTTTTTAGCTATTTTGATCTTGAAGATGAAGTTTTTTTTACTTTAAATGTTCACAAATTTTGTTCCTTATGACAAGGGCTACAACTTTGCCACAGAAAGTAAATTAAAATACCGAACGGTTTGCAAGATATGAGCCTCAGAATATGATGAGTTTTTTTGCAAAAATTACACCCAGGCCTCAAATCTTTGGGGGCCCATAAAAAAAGAAGTGCATGACTTTCGGAAAAACTGGGAGAAACGGGTCTTTTTTTTTTGGTCTACTATCACGTAGTGGTGTCCGTATATGGTTATTTTTCCATAACTTAAAAAAATACACACAGTGTTATCGTGCAAAACTTGGAAATTTATTCTAATTGGTTTTTAATTTGTGATTTCACCAAAAATGCTTATCTAAACAATTTTATGATGGACACTTGTTAAGAACAATTAAATTTACTTAATATAATAAAAGGGTTTAATTAGGTATTAAATTTTGGCAGTTACATTGAAATTTCTAGGTGGGCAAATACTTTCTGAGTGTATATCTGAAGTGCTACTTGAGTGGCTTTGAAATATTAAAATATATTAGCAAATGTACTGTGTAAGTGTAAATTCGTCACATCTGCCTAGACTATTTCTAATAAAAGTTTGAAACTTAACTGCTTTGTCGAGACTACCTGACCTACTTGCTTCTTCGACAAGTTTACCACAATCTCGCAACGAAGGCCTTATACAATTTATTCTGCCCGTGGGGTCTGGGCTGTTCCGCTGCTCAGATCATCGGGCGGTATAAAATAAAGCTCGAAGATACTCACCGGTTGCACCCAATGCTCGGAAATGGGGTGCAATGACTCGTCTAGTTATGAGAATTAATAAAGTATGTACTGTCTTTCTCAAATTTATAATACTGTAAAATTATGGTACCATAACGGAGTGAATAAGTGATATCAAATTTATATTTGTTAAAGTACCTATATTTTTCATCGACATGCCGGGGCTGATCGGCCCTTGGTTTTACTCTTTTTTATAATGAAGCGGAACTTTCAAATACCATCATGTCAGCTGAAAATATAATTACTTTATTCATAAGCGCACGGTTAGCGTGTTCCTGTGCATAATGACCAAACTAATATTTTATTTTACTATAAAACTTGCTGTAATAACCTGTAGGCTGAAAAGTTTTTGGTCTAGGTACTTAAAATGCATTTTGTTTGCAAAATTCTCCTTCAAGAGCGATACAATCAGTCTAATGATTTTCTAACATTTCTGTACCTTTCTTGTAGAAGAATTTGTCTTTGCCTTCAAAATAGACCTCAGTTTCGGCGATAACTTCTTCTTTGGAGCCAAATCAATGGGCACTTTTTTCTTGTTTATTTGGGGCCGGCAATAACTTTATATAATATTCGCTATTAATGGTTTTTTTCCCTTCTCACTATAGTCGGTGAAAATTATTCCATGCGCATTCCAAAATACAGAGACCAAAACCTTCCCAGCCGACTGTTGCGTCTTTGGTCGCTTCGGGCGGCTATCACCGGCTACTATCCACTCAGCTGATTGCCGATTTAATTCCGGTGTATAATGGTGAATCCATGCTTTATCCATTGTCGCACACCGCATGAAAAAATCCTTTTTATTGCGCTTAAACAGGTCCAAACAGCGCTCAGAATCATCAACACGTTGTTATTTTTGGTCCACTGTGAGCAAAGGCGGTACCCATTTCGAACAGAGCTTTCTCATGCCCAAATGTTCATGTAAAATATGACCAACACGTTCTTTTGATATCTTTAGGGTGTCAGCTATCTCATGCAATTTAACTTTTCGGTTATCCAAAACAATTTTGTGGATTTTTTTATGTTTTCCGGTGTAACCAGAGCGTTCAGCATCATTTGTGACTGTACTATCGCGTTTAAATTCAGCATACCAGTAAATGATGAGTGATTTTCCTGGGGCAGAGTCTCCATAACACTTATCGAGCCATTGCTTTGCTCGAACGGTATTTTTTCCTAACAAAAACCGGTGTTCAATCAACACACCCCCGGAACAGATGCAAAGGAATTATCGACGAAACCAAGAAGGCACACAATCAACGAATTAGAAACAAACTTCTCGCTTGTCCCAACAATTCCAGGTCATTTTGGGCAGTCGCTAAGGCAGTTAGTCAAAATTTCACCAAATCCACCATACCACCACTCACACGGCCAGATAATTCCATTGCAACCACACCTGTTGAGAGAGCGAACTTGTTGGCTGAACTCTTTGCTTCACATTCTACTGTCCATTTCCAAGGAAAAAACACCACCTACTATTCCCATATTGCAGTCAAAGATGCCCAATGTTGTCTTCAGACAGCGTATCATAAAGCGTATTTTAATGAAGCTAGACACCAAAAAGGCTTCTGGCGCTGACGGAATACCTGCCATAGTTCTCAAAAACTGTGCAAGGGAACTAACATCAGTTTTCTGTAGACTTTTCAACCTATCCTACAGAAAGGGAATATTTCCGTCCTGCTGGAAGTGTGCCACGGTTCAGCCGATAACTAAAAAAGGCAAGAAGACCTTGCCAAATAACTACCGACCAGTCGCACTGCTTTCAATAATATCGAAAGTCATGGGAAAGGTTATCAATCAGCATCTTCTAAAATATCTTAAACGATTCAATATTATTAGCGATCACCAATATGGCTTTCGTAAACATAGATCAACAGGGGATCTTCTGACTTATGTAACACATGTTTGGAACAACGCAATTGAACACTTTGGAGAATCTCGAGCGGTTGCTCTTGACATATCCAAGGCATTCGACCGTGTTTGGCACGATGGACTGTTGGCTAAGCTACGCTCTTGTGGTATGTCTGAAAAGTTCTGTTTGTGGCTCTCATGTTTCCTCAGAGAGCGTTCTTTACGAGTGGCAGTCGACGGATTTCTTTCTAACACCTTCACTATCAACGCCGGTCTACCCCAAGGCTCCATACTGTCTCCTACTCTGTTTCTTATTTACATTAACGATCTGCTGGAAAAGACCGAGAATCCAATCTACAGCTTTGCAGACGACAGTACGCTTATCTCTTCGTTCACTTTGAACTCTCGGACATCGGCTGCTCAGGCGAATATCCGCAGACAGCAGGAGATCGTTCAACTTAACAAAGACCTGGAAGAAATTCTATCTTGGGGTGACAGTAACCAAGTGGAATTTAACGCTACAAAAATCCAGGCGGCAGTTTTTTCTAAAAAAGTTAACGTTGCTAAACCCGACATAGTTATGTCGGAGCACTCCATTCCCCTAGCATCGTCGCTCAATTTGTTGGGCGTTAGTTTTGGAGCAAATATGTCCTGGCATGAACATATTGCAGGCATAGCAAGGAGAGCTTCTCAAAGGTTGGGAATATTATTTCGAACCAGAAAGCTTTACACTCCACAACAACTGTTAATTCTTTACAAAGCTCAAATTCGACCAACTATGGAAATACTGCTCCCATGTTTGGAGCTCCGCTCCCAAACATACACTGCATTTATTGGATTCTGTTCAGAGAAGAGCTGTTGGAGACCCGGAATTGACCGGCGGCCTTGATTCGCTGGAACATCGAAGAACGGTTGACGACTTGAGTCTGTTCTACAAGTATTTTCATGGAAAGTGTTCGAAGGATGTAGCCCGCTTAATTCCTCCCAAAGCGGTGCATGTTAGACATACACGTCGCGCTGGTGCTTCACATCCGTATGAGGTTCAGCTTGTTACTCCGCGTACAACGCTTTTCAAGCAGTCTTTTATATGGAGAACATCATCCCTATGGAATAATTTGCCCAGCGCCGTATTTCCACCGAATACAATTTACAGCGATTCAAGAACAACGTGAATCGCTTTTTCCGCACACATGCCGCTCCTGGAACGCTTTAGGGACTTCCCTGCAGCACGTGTGCTAGACCCATAAAAAAAAACAAAAAAAAACACGAAATTCGATTTTTTCCATTGTTTTAAAAATATCAAAAGTAGCGTCACTAAAACCACTGTAACTTGTAAACTAATTCTCGAAATGTCATGAAACTTTGACACGTATCGTTTGAAGGTTCGTACTTCCTAAAAATCATATGGCATTTTTTTGAAAAAACTGGTATTTTGCCCTTTTAGAGTGTTTTTTAATTATGTATTGTTTATAATAAATTATGAACACCTAAGGAAAGCTTCTTTTCTGCTGTTCTTAAACAGCTACTATCCTCGTCGAAGACAATCACTATGGATGCACCTGTAAGTTCAAAGAGCTTGTCGGTTTGAAAATTTTATACACAAAATACCGAAGTACGAACTATACCATATTTCCTTCTCTGAGTAAAATTCAACTCTATAAAATATGGAAGGAATAAATAGGAAATTAGAGAACCTAGAGCTTGTGATCGGATAGACTAGCATTGCAGACGAAATTCTTTTGGTAGTGTTTTGTATTGAAGGAACTTCAATCTATGTGTCAGACCAAAAACTTTTCAGCCTACGTGTTAATATTAAAAAGAGACCGATATGATTGTTTTAAGTTTACATTTCAGATTAGAAGTATCACATTCGTAACATATCTAAGTAATTACCCAAAAATACCAACCTTAATGGCTTTAAATGGATCAACCCACACTTATCATTATTTCATCTGGGTTGGTTCAACTAATAAACCCCCAAATAATAAAAAAGAAAAGCACATTCTAAGTACGGAACTCGATCGTTCCATTCCGCCAGGTATGCTGGTATAAGATAGCGGATGCCGTCTTGAAAACTATAGATAAAGTAAAAAGCCTGCTATCTCTTTTACAAGCTAAAGCACTTAGTAATAAGGCCTTTGACGTTGAGGTTTAAACAAAAGTGTGGGACAAAAAGGCTAATTTTAATCGGTAAAATTATTTTCGTATTGGATTTTTTTCTGTTTTGAATTTGATCTACACTACCGTCAGAAAGTATTTGCCCACCTAGAAATTTCAATATAACTGCCAAAATTTAATACCTAATTAAACCCTTTTATTATATTAGGTAAATTTAATTGTTCTTAACAAGTGTCCATCATAAAATTGTTTAGATAAATAAGCCTTCTTGGTGAAATGACAAATTAAAAACCAATTAGAACAAATTTTCAAGTTTTGCAATTATAATCGTTTTGAGGCGATTTATGAGAATTCCAGTTGAAATAAGAACTCATCTCAAGTTTCTAGTGATTATGGAAATTTCTAGTGTCATTTTATGATAAAAACTATGCTATAAATACCATTGCCCTTTTGGAAATTAACCATTCGCAAACAGTACTTTGTCACTGATACAGGCTCAATTGTTTTGTGAAAATGCCAAAAACGAAAGAAGTTTCCGTTGAAAATCGAGCTCTGATAATTCCGAGACATCAAAATAGTCACTCGAGTCGACAAATCGCGAGTGATATGCGGATGCTAAGGAGAACGGTGGACTACATCGTAAAAAAAATTTCTGCGGGACATAGAATTCGCAACAAAAAAGTTCAGGAAGGCCTCGAAAAACTCCTGCTAAAGACAGAGCTATAACAATGTCCAGGAGACGTAATCGCCGCCTAACCGCACCAGAAATCACGGCTCAAGTAAACCTGGAGCGGCCTGTCCCCATCAGCGTGACAACCGTGAAGAACAGGTTAGCAGAAGGTGGACTATACGGGAGAGTTGCAGTGAGGAAACCACTTCTTAGGCAAGTGAATAAACGTAAACGATTAGAATGGGCCCGACGAATCTAAATTCGAAATTTTCGGTTCAAATCGACGAGTTTACGTGCGGCGGCCAGCTGGAGAAAGAATGTTGGATGCCTGTCATTTGCCTACAGTAAAAGATAGTGGAGGTTCAGTAATGGTTTGGGGTTGTTTTGGCAACGGTAAAGTTGGAAAAATCTTTAGGATAGAAGGAATCATGCGAAAAAAAAACAGAATCAAGACACTTTGCTAACTCAAATGCTTCCTTCTGGAAGAGATATTTTTCAGGGGAAATTTATTTTTCAGCATGACAACGACCCTGAACATTCTGCTAAACAAATTAGAGAACTTTTGGACCAATGGAGATCTGATGACTTGTTCTCCACAATCACCCGACTTGAACTCCATCGAATTGCTGTAGGACTATTTGGACAGGTGTATTCGAAAACTCAATCCAGAAGAAAATCACTTGTGGGAACTTTTACAAACAGAATGGGTTAAAATAACCGAAGAAACTCTGAAGAAACTACTGAACAAAATGCCGAACCTCTGTAAAGCGGTAATTAAAAACAAAGGAGGTCACATAGATGAGAAAAATCCTGGAAAACCATGAATATTTTTCTGATTTTCTAGACTGTAAATAATGTGAAAATAAATAATAATTCATTAAAATTAAAAAAATATATATTATCTGGGTTTTTGTTGTCTTGGGACTGAAATAACTAGGTGGACGAATACTTTCTGACGGTAGTATATATAAAAAAAATTGGTTAATATGCGAATATTTCTAAGAATTAGCGGCCAGATTTGTAGAATTTTGGATGTAGAACGGACAAATAATCAATTAAAGTTTAACTCTAGTGTTAAGAGTTTTTGTGTTAACCAATAAGCTTATAAAAACATTTCGAGTAGAGTTTTAAAATTTCCGGTAGGATACAAATCCTACCGATAATTTGCCCAATTCTTATTAAATGAATTTCTTTCGTAAACCTGAGATTCATGACAGAGCATTGCTAATTTGAGATGAAAGTGTTTGTATGCTATCCATTTTTGCATTACCTAAAAAGAATACCGATTATGATTTAAAAATTTGCTTGTCTTTTTTTACGACGATAGTGTGAATCTTCCCAGGGCGAAAAAAAGCATGCGCTGGCAAAACACTAAACATAAAGTGCAACTGATACTATTTGAAAATTTTAATGTATCATCTGATATTTCAGTTACCAATAAATGCCGCATTTTGGAGCTAGGTTATTATCTTGGCTCTGCCTAACATGTAGGCTGAAACGTTTTTGGTCTGACACATAGATGTCGCCCTTTTTAAAAAATCCATATGATTTTTAGGAAGTACCAACCTTCAAACGATACGTGTCAAAATTTCATGATATTTCGGCGAATAGTTTACAAGTTACAGTGGTTTCAGTGACGCTACTTTTGATATTTTCAAAATAATGGAAAAAATCGAATTTCGTGTGTTGATTAAACACTGTTTTTTGATGGGAAAAAATACCGTTTAAGCAAAGCAATGGCTTGGTAAGTGTTACCGAGACTCTGTTCCTGGAAAATCACTCATCATTTACTGGTATGCCGAATTTAAACGCGGTCGTACAGATACAAATGATGCTGAACGCTCTGGACGCCCAAATGGAGTCGTAACACCGGAAAACTTAAAAAAATCCACAAAATTGTTTCAGATGTTCGTAAAGTGGAATTGCATGAGATAGCTGACACCCTAAAGATATCAAAAGAATATGTTGGTCATATTTTCTATAAACATTTGGGCATGAGAAAGCTCTGTTCAAAATGGCTACCTCGTTTGCTCACAGTGTACCAAAATGTGTTGATGATTCTGAGCGCTGTTTGGACCTGTTTAAGCGCAATAAAAAGGATTTTTTCATGCTATATGTGACAATGGATGAAACATGGATCCACCACTATACACCGGAATCAAATCGGCAGTCAGCTGAGTAGACAGCAGTCGGTGAATGCCACCCGAAGCGACCAAAGACACAACGGTCGGCTAGAAAGGTTTTGGCCTCTGTATTTTGGGATGCAGATGGAATAATTTTGATCAGCTATGCTGAGAAGGGAAAAACTAACAATAGCGAATATTATATAAAGTTATTGGTGCGTTTGAAGGCAGAAATCGCAAAGAAACGGCTAAAAAAACTGCTCTTTCATCAAGTCAGTGGTTACGATGGCAAAATTGCATGAATTTGCTCTTCATTCTCCAGATTTGCTCCCCCCAGCGACTATTATCTCTTCGCAGACTTCAAAAAAATGCTTACGGGAAAAAGATTTGGCTCCAATGAAGAAGTTATCGCCGAAACTGAGGCCTGTTTTGAAGATAAAGACAAATCCTTCTACAAGAAAGGTATAGAAATGTTAGAAAAGCGTTGGACTGATTGTATCGCTCTTGAAGGAGACTATATTGATGAATAAAGTCGAATTTTTCAAAAAAATGTGTTTTAGGTCGCTAGACCAAAAACTTTTCAGCCTACGTGTTAATTTGACAGCTATCATTCATTCAGCGTAATCTGTTATTTTTAACAGACTTAGAACGGTTTCTTCTGGTTACCTAGTACTGCCCTCGCAAATGACCTTTAAACAGTAAATACTGAATTTGACTCTCACATTACTAAATTACTTAAGCCAAGCATTACCAAATTTAACATGACGAGTACTTTATGGTGAGATATTAATTACAAAATAGCTAAACATATAAAAAGCTTTAAAAATCTAAAAACTTACAGCGTTCAGTGTTAAAACGTGTAAATTCAACAGGCCAACATTTTTCAAATTCTGAGACCAGACTAGCCTTTTTTCGAAGATTTTTGTTGCACTGAATCCAAGTCCGACCTCAGAATTGCTCCATCACATCAGGTTTTTGAAATATCCTAACCTAACAATGCAAAAAAAACACAGTTTTTCGCTGTATTCGGGATTATATTACTTCATGAATTAATTTTTCTCCACAAAATTCGTTACGGCATATGAAAGTACTGCTCTTCCCCATCAAAATGCATTTTGAATTTTTCAGATATCTTATTTCTTGTCGGAGAAATCATCCTTCTAGTAGCAACATTGTTTATTTGTCATCATACATGGTTATCCTAATGATATCCTAACCTAACAGTGCAAAAAAAGCACGGTTTTTCGCTATATTCGGGATTATATTACACGGCGAATTAATTTTTCTCCACAAAACTCGTTGTGGCATTTGAATGTACTAAGCTTCCCCTTCAAAATACATTTTGAATCTTTTATTAGTTTATTTCTTCTCGGAGAAACCATCCATTGAAATTGGTTTGGCGTTTTCGTTACAACCATACCAGTTTGGTTAAGAGTTTGTTACGTTTGCCTTTCTGCCATGTTACATTTTGAATCTTTTAGGATTTGAGAAGGTAATATTTTTTATCAATTTTCACTTGACGCCTGAGATTATGTTAGGTTCATTTGCCTTTATGCTTGTTTGGGGATTAAGGATGTAATGTCTTTTATCAATGACTAGCCCTGCCCGCGGCTCCGCTCGCGTGGTTTGATTCAGTATTATCGTCACTGCTTATTCCTTATGTTACCTAACGTAATAAAATATATCCTATAACTGGCCAGAGAACAAATGTATTGTAAAAAAACACGTAAATTGGATAAGTGTTTCTTGAGTGCTAAGCGCACTAACGGACAGAAAGACCGATAGACAGAGAAACGTTGCGTTTTATATATATTATAGATTTTTTTTGATAAATATTAAGTTAAGGTTTAAAAAAAAACTTAAATCGGATAAGTGGTTCTCTCACTAACCGACAGACAGACAGAGAGACGTTGCGTTATATATATATATATAAATATATATATATATATATATATATATATATATATATATATATATATATAGATTATTATTATTATTATATAACCTGACCAGAGAACGTATATATGAATTTAAAAAAAAAACACGTAAATCGGTAAGTGGTTCTCGAGTGAAAAGCGCACTAACGGACAGACAAACAGACAGAGAAATGTTGCATTTTATATATATTCTAATCTTTGTTACATGGTATTGTTGCATATTTAACGGTTTAGGCAGTGTATTGCAAGAGAGTGCGCTAGCGGCAAACTTTTTTCCGACTTGATTCACTATTATCGTCACTGCTTATTTCTTATATTACCTAACGTAATAAAAAATATCCTTTAACCTGACCAGAGAACATATGTAAAAATCTAAAAAAAAAACACGCAAATCAGATAAGTGGTTCTCGAGTGATATGCGCACTAACGGACAGACAGACAGAGAGACGTTTCATTATATATATATATATATATATATATATATATATATATATATATATATATATATATATATATATATATATATACGAGGCTGGTTTGAAAAGTCCGTGCAAAAATAAAAACTACTTATGTGTTTGGGGTAAACCTTTTTTATTTTTCGACATAGTCTCCTTTTAGGCTTATACACTTCGTCCAACGATGTTCTAGTTTGTTGATCCCTTCCGAATAATAGGATTTGTCCAAGTCTGCAAAATATTCATTAGTGTCTGCAATCACCTCCTCGTTTGAATAAAATCTTTGTCCCGCCAGCCATTTCTTCAAATTGGGGAACAAATAGTAGTCCGAGGGAGCCAAGTCTGGAGAATAGGGGGGATGTGAAACGAGTTGGAATCCTATTTCCATTAATTTTGCGACCACAACTGCTGAGGTGTGTGCTGGTGCGTTGTCGTGATGGAAAAGGACTTTCTTGTGGGCCAATCGCGGGCGTTTTTCTTGCAGCTCGGTTTTCAAACGGTCCAATAACGATGAATAATATTCACCTGTAATAGTTTTACCCTTTTCCAGATAGTCAATGAGGATTATCCCTTGCGAATCCCAAAAGACAATCGCCATAACCTTTCCGGCCGAAGGAACGGTCTTCGCCTTTTTTGGTGCAGATTCCCCCTTGGTAACCCATTGTTTAGATTGTTGTTTGGTCTCAGGAGTATAGTAATGTATCCATGTTTCATCCATAGTGACGAAACGACGCTTAAAGTCCTCCGGATTCTTCTGGAACAGCTGCAAATCATCCTTGCAACACTTCACACGATTCCGTTTTTGGTCAAGCCTGAGCAATCGCGGCACCCATCTTGCGGATAGCTTTCTCATGTCCAAATGTTTATGCAAAATATTATGTACCCATTCAGTCGAGATGCCCACAGCACTAGCAATCTCACGCACCTTAACTCTTCTGTCATCCATCACCATATCATGGATTTGATCAATGATTTCTGGAGTCGTAACCTCCACAGGCCGTCCAGAACGTTCAGCGTCACTTGTGCCCATATGGCCAGTCCGAAAATTTTGAAACCACTTATAAACTGTTCTAATCGAAGGTGCAGAGTCACCATAATGTTTATCAAGCTTCTCTTTAGTCTTCTGAGGCGTTTTGCCTTTCATAAAGTAATGTTTAATCACCACACGAAATTCTTTTTCGTCCATTTCTTGAAAATCACTCGACTTCCTTGATTCACACGAATGCCAAACACAAAGAAATAGACCAATATGGCTGAAACTTGGTGTGCGTTCATTCAAGAGATGCTACTAACTAAACATGACCTCGATACGCGCCGGTGGTGCCATCTCTCGGACTTTGCACGGACTTTTCAAACCTCGTATATATATATATATATATATATATATATATATATATATATATATATATATATATATATTATAGAAGATTATAGATGATAACCTGGCCAGAGAACAAATATATGAATTAAAAAAAAACACGTAAATCGGATAAGTGCTTCTTGAGTGATAAGCGCACTAACGGACAAATAGACAGAGAGACGTTGCATTTAATATATATTATAGAAGATTATAGATGACCTGGCCAGAGAACAAATGTATGAATTAAAAAAAAAACACGTAAATCGGATAAGTGGTTCTCGAGTGATAAGCGCACTAACGGACAAGCAGACAGACAGACAAAGAGACATTGCATTTTATATATATTATAGAAAATTATAGATAACCTGGCCGGAGAATAAACGTATGTATTAAAAAAAACATGTAAATCGGATAAGTAGTTCTCAAGTCATAAGCGCACTAACGGAAAAACAGACAGACAGAGAGACGTTGTATTTTATATACATTATATTCTTTGCTATATGATATTGTTCTACATTTAATGGTTTAGGCAGTGTATTGCAAGAGAACGCTCTATCGGCAAACTCTTTTCCGACTGGATTCGCTATTATCGTCACTGCTTATTCCTTTTGTTACCTAACGTAGTAACTTATACCTATAACCTGGCCAGAAAACATATGTATGTTTAAAAAACAACACGTAAATCGGATAGGTTCTCGAGTGATAAGCGCACTAACGGACAGACAGACAGACGTTGCATTTTATGTATATAACAGAAGTATTGAATAGGGGTGTATTTTTGCTAGAAAAAATGATCTTCCAACAATTATATCATTTTATTGCCCCTTCAGATCTCTATTTTTTTTTACTAAAAGTTGACATAAAAAAATTAAGAACCCTGCTACATTGAAATGGGACACCATGTATGATAACAAATAAACAATGTTGCTACTAGAAAGATAATATCTCCGAGAAGAAATAGGATATCTAAAAAATTCAAAAAGCATTTTGATGGGGAAGAGTAGTACTCTCATATGCCGCAAGGAGTTTTGTGGAGAAAAATTAATTCGCGGTGTAATATAATCCTGAATATAGCGAGAAACCGTGGTTTTTGCATTTTTAGGTTAGGATATCTCGAAAATCTGATGTGTTGGAGCAATTCTGAGGTCGGATTCGGATTGAGCGTACCAAAAACCTTTAGCAAAGTATTCTCTGGTCTCAGGGTCTAAAATTTCGTCCAATTTTGTAGGCCTGTGTTATTATATACGTTTTTTAACTGAAATCATGTGTCGCAATTACCTTTTTTCACGCGAGCAATTTGTTATATTTCAAAATAACAAGAAAACTACGAACGAAAGAGAAAAACAAAAACCGTTACGGTTTAATGGCATAAGTCAAGATAATTTCCGCACTGGAAAATTACGAGGAATGCAGCGCATGAAATGATTAAACTGAGCGTCGCAAGAATAACATGGAACAACTCGGCGAAGATAGGTTAGAGAGTTTACAGAGAAATAACGTTACTTTAACTATTTTCGATGGAAGAATATACCTATAATGTACGTACAGGGTTATTGCTTATTAATGGACCACACTTCTAACACCAGTATGTGATGAGTTAACCAAAATGTTAAATGCGTAGTATTTTTTAAGGGGTTACATACAGCTAGGCGCTGCAAATGTATAATGTATATTTAAAGAAAATATTTTAAAGGTTATTAAGTGAATAATACAAAAGAATCGCGATTATTTATACAGGAGGAGTTATAATATATGTACATAATGAGTTAGAGCACAAAACAGTATATAATGAAGCAATAAGTGAAAATCTTTGGTGCATTATTATCAGGCTTAAAAATAATATTAAATTACAATTAAGTGTTCTTTATCATTCGCCAAACAGCAATCACTTGGAGTTTATACAATATGTGCACAATATAATTGAAGATAAATTTATGACTTACTCAAACAACATTATGGTTGGTGATTTTAATATAGATTTAAATAGAAACTCTATACATGACAAAGAACTGGAAAATGTATTTAGCTCTGCAGCAATGAAACAAATTATAACATTTGATACAAGAGTGAGTGAAAATTCGAGTACGAAAATAGATCATCGATACACAGATATAAACAACGCAACAAGTACTAAACTAGAACACGATCAAATATCAGATCATGAAACAATATTATTCAAAATACCAATTGTGAAAAAATACAAAATGAGATTAACGAAAAAAATTATTTCCTGGGAAAACTATGACTGTGATAAAATTATCGAAATGTTACGAATGATAAATTTCGGTGATATGTTAAACGGTGATATGGATTTTAAGGTGTTTTTCATAGGCCACGCATTGAAGAATATTATGTTATCGCTGACTGAAGAAAAAACCGTAAATATAAAGTTGATGAACAGTATGATGAACTGACAGAAATACATAGAATAAAGTATGAAAAATACCAAATAGCCAAAATAACTAATGTTTGGGAAGATTACAAGACAGTGAAAAAATTATATAAAAATATGATTAAACAGAAGAAAGTGCAATATGTACAGAATAAAATTGAAAATAATCAAAGAAACAGCAGAGAAATGTGGAGAGTTTTAAAAGAAGAAATTTGTATGTCAAAAAGTACCAGTGCAATAAACAGAATCGTTATGAATGGTAAAATAATTGAAAATGAAAAAGAAATTGTTGAACTTTTAAATAAATTCTTTGTTCAGAGTGTCATTGACATTAAAAATGGTATAGACGTTGTGCAGAATACTATGGGAAATACAAATATAATTAATCACCAATTTAAATTTCAAACAGTAGATAGTAACGAAATAATTGAAATAGTAAAAAATTTAAAAATAAAATTGGCGGTAAGAATATTTTATCTGAAGGTGTAATTAAACATTCTTTAACGTACACGGCTTTTTTTTACGCCAATATCATCAATAATAGCATGCCGCAAGGAAAAGTGCCTAACGAATGGAAAATTTCCAAAATTGTGCCAATTGAAAAAATAAAATATACTATAAAACCTGAAGAGATATGGCCAATAAATACGCTTCCAAGTGACGAAAAAATCCTTGAAACAGTGATAAAAAATCAGTTACTGCAATATTTGAATGATAACAATATTATTATTCCAGAGCAATCGGGTTTTAGAAGTAAACACTCATGTGAAACTGCAATTAATTATGTTATAAGTGAATGGCGTGAAGATTTGATGAATAAAAAATACATTGTATCAACTTTCATAGATTTAAAAAGAGCATTTGAAACTATAGACAGAAAATTATTGCTTAAGAAACTACACAAAATTGGAGTGCGTGATATGGAATTAAAATGGTTTGAAGATTATCTATCGAATAGAAAGAAACAAACAAAAATTGGAAACACGACATCGTCAGCGATACGAGTGAATATTGGTCTACGTCAAGGTTCTGTCCTTGCGCCGGTACTGTTTCTCATATACATAAATGATATTAAAGACGGTTTAAAGTACGGGGATGTTAGACTATTTGCAGACGATGCACTGATTGCAATTAGTGATGTTAGTTTGGATGTGGCTATTAATAAAATGCAGCCTGATATGAATATTCTTTACAAGTGGATGTGTATAAATATGTTAAAACTAAATACAGATAAAACTAAATATATGATAATATCACACAATAACTATAATAATAATCATAAATTATACATAAATAATGGTGAAATAGAAAAAGTAAACGAAATTAAATACTTGGGTATAATGATAGATTGTAAACTTAAATTTGATACACACTTTCAATATTTAGTGAATAAAATAAACCAAAAACTTTATCTCATGTATAGAACTTGCCACATCATAAGTGAATACCATAAAAATATTAATATATAGAAGCATAATTGAGCCACATTTTATTTATTGTCCTTCGGTATTATTTCTTGTTAAGGATACACAAATAGAACTACTGCAAAAACTTCAAAACAAGGCAATGAGATTTATATTGTGGAAGCCTAGAGATACGCACATAAAAGATATGTTAGATCGATTAAATTGGCTGAGTGTAAAGCAGAGCTTATTTTATTACGCAATGAAATTCATCTATAATATAAAAATAGAAAATTGTCCCACATATTTGACCGAGAAAATTAGATATGTCAATCAGATACACAACTACAACACCAGAGGACGAAATGACTTCCGAGTAGTGGGAATTACAAATGAAGCTGATCGAGCAAATCTTTATTATAAAGGACTTAAACATTTTAATGACCTACCAAATAATATTAAAAATTGTGAAACTATAAATAAGTTTAAATAACTATTATATCGACATTGTAAGAAATATTCCTATCCGATAGTTAAATTAGGTTCTAATGAACCGTAAATAAATAAATAAATAAATAATTAAATATATTTTTATTGTACTTTAAAGTCCGTTTGTTTGAAGTTGATAGAACACAACATGGGTTATAAACATTATAATGTCATAAACCATATGCGTCCGAAATTTCTCCACCAATTATTTGCATTTTTAGTTTTAATCACCTTTATTTTCTATCTCTATACAACAGTGCGACCTTTTTCTAAAAAATATTTTTGCATTTTCCCTGCGAAAAAAAACAATGATACTTAACGTCCACGATGCCCTAGTGCATCAACAGCCACGTCCGTGAAATTGTGGAAACCTGTGACAACATGACGGGAGTCATGCTCAACAGGATTTTTAGGTCCTATTTTTTATTACGCATGCGTTCTTTATCACAACAACAACATGGCTGCCAGCGCGGCCGCGGGTTGTGTTTACATCTGGTTTTAAAGGATTATCTTTTTATAACGTGCTCCGAAATTCATTATTAATAATTTTCCAATACGTCAATGACTCGTTTGATGTTATAATTGAAAATAATTATTAAAAAGATGTCGAGAGGAAGTTTTTGTTGTGTGGTTAGTGCTTTTAAAAATATATGTGGTATCCCAAAGATCCTAAAAGGTAATTTATTCGTAATTCTTTATTTCTATTATGATATTTTTTTATATAAAGATTATCATAATTGTGTTTTCGTATTAGAGATACATTTTATTTGTAAAACAGTTGATTTTTTATTATCTGGGCAAGCAAAAGCAGTAATTCTCATTACATTAAAATGTCACAAACCATAAGCGTCCGAAATTTCTTTACCAATTATTTGCATTTTTAATTTTAATCACCTTTATTTTCTATCTCTTTACAACAGTGCGACCTTTTTCTAAAAAATATTTCATTACATGCCTTCTAAACTTTCCAATAAGCTATATAAATCAATGCATTTCAGAGTTTATTTGTATGATAAAGGCCTAAACGTGTACTATTAACAATTCTTCAGAACTAGAAATCTACAGTGTTATAAAGCTTAATGATAATAGGTACAATAAAATTATTTGGCATTTTCTCAGTTATTGGAATATAATTAACCAAAGTATTTATCGGCAGGTAGGTGCCTAAGTACCTAAGTATACAACAAAAATATTCTGTGTAAGTATAAAAATAAAGCAAAACCCTATAATATGCTTAGTTCAAATCAGAACAGTGATGGCTTCAACTTTCAGTTTTGCCCCGGTCAAAATTCGCTGAGTCTGTAAATCCGCATTTTCCTCCGAGAAAAAACAATGATACTTAACGTCCACGATACTCTAGTGCATCGACAGCCAACCAGCCAAGTCCGTGAAATTGTAGAAACCTGTGCCAACATGACGGGAGTTGGATCAGCAACTATTTATAGATTTCTAAAAGAAAGAAAACGCGGTCCTTGCAACGAACGTCAGAATCACAAAGGAAAGGAGCCCTTAGAGGTCGAGGAAGACTTTAAAAACGCAATAAGAAGAAAAGTACACCATTTTTTTTATTAAGAAAGAAATACCTACACTACATAAAGTTTTGCAAGGAATCAGAGAAGACCAGGACTTACCAAATTTAAAAAAATAGAAATTATGGAAAATCCTTCATAACTTGAATTTTCGTTGGGAAAAACATAATAAAAATCTGTTCTTATCGATAAAATCGAGAAAATTTCGAGCCGAAGAAAGAAATAGTTTTTATTTAAAGATATTATGTTAAAAATTTCTCAAAATTTCCAAACAAAATACGGCACAGCTCAAGAAATACGTAGTCGATGAGATGGCAAAGGAACGGTGTTTAGATTATCTCCATATCATTGCGAATTGAGCTAATTTGGGAACAAATGAAAGGTTTCGTTGCAAAGGGGAAAACACTACGTAAGGCAATTATTACTCTCCGGTATAGAGAGGATCAAAGAGGATAATTGGAAAAATGCCATTCGACATATTATACGAGGCATGTTTTTTAAGTAAGTACCGTTTTGCGATTCCGCCGCCGCAGCGATACGGTCGGCGTTCCGCGCATGCGCGCTGGTAACCTACATCTGATGTCTACGCACTGACGCCATTACAGTCTGATTCTTCATTGTATACGTTGTTTACTGAGTGTTTAAGATGCCTCCGACAATCGTGAGTCCCGCCGATTGTGAAGTACGGGCTGTTATACGATTTCTTAGTGCTAAAGGCGTAAAACCGATCGATATTCATCGTGAGATCTGTGAAGTTTACGGACAAAACATTATGAGTGATGGAATGGTAAGGAAATGGGTGAGAGCATTTAAAGATGGCCGCACAAATGTGCATGATGAAGAACGGAGTGGGCGTCCTTCGGTCGTTAATGAAGATTTGGTGCAGAAAGTGGACGAAAAGGTGAGAGAAAACAGACGCTTTACAATTTCATCATTGTGCGACTGCTTTCCTCAATATTCTCGTAGTGTTTTGTATCGCATTGTGACCGAGAACTTGAATTACCGGAAATTGTGTTCACGTTGGGTTCCAAAAATGTTGACGGATTTGCACAAAACCCAACGTTTAGGCAGTGCATTGACTTTCCTTGAGCGGTACCACAATGAAGGTGAACATTTTTTAGACCAAATTGTTACTGGTGACGAAACATGGGTGGCCTACGTCACACCAGAATCGAAACAACAATCCATGGAATGGCGACATTCATCATCACCCAAAAAAGTGAAGTTTAAGCAAACAATTTCTGCCCGCAAAATCATGTGCACAGTTTTTTGGGACAGAAAAGGAGTATTGCTAGTGGAGTTTCTGCCTCGTAATGAGACAATCAATGCAGCGTCTTATTGTGAGACATTGAACAATCTGCGTCGTGCAATCCAGAACAAAAGACGTGGCAAGTTGAGTAAGGGTATCGTTTTGCTGCATGACAATGCCCGTCCACATGTGGCTAATCGGACCAAAGATCTGATCAAATCTTTTAAATGGGAAACTCTAGATCATCCTCCATACAGCCCTGATCTGGCGCCCAGTGACTACCATTTGTTCCTGCACTTGAAGAAGCACCTGGGTGGTCAGCGTCTTCAAGACGATAACGAAGTCAAAACATTTGTGATACAGTGGTTAACAAGTCAGGCGGCAGAATTTTATGAGGAGGGTATTCAAAAACTGGTGCCACGTTATGACAAGTGCCTCAATATTCACGGAAATTATGTAGAAAAGTAGATTAAGGTACAGGCTTTCATGTAAAAATAAAATTATAGCGATATCTTTGCACGTCTTTTTTTAATTCCAAAACGGTACTTACTTAAAAAACATGCCTCGTAGAAGAAGAAAATGAAATATGGAAACTTCACGAATACATCGAAGAAACTGTGGAAATAACACCCTTAATTATCAATTTAAGGGAAGTCGAGTCTTCAGATTTTGAAGATGATGATTGTTTTTGATTGTAATTAAAGTACTTATATATCGTGAATTGTGAATTTGTATATTTACACAGATCTATAAATTAAAAAATTTTTGGTAATATATCTTATATTTCTATAACTTTATTTTTAAGATAATTTTATTTATTAAACACTAAAAGCAGGTTACGCTCGGACGGCTATGCTACCGATGAACCCCCATTTACATTTGATGACTATTGTATAGCAAAGGTAACAAAATCCAGTAAAATGCATAAAATGCATATGAAATCTTTTTTTTTTTTGGGCACACCCAGCATGTATTTGCATCTACAATGAGAGAATTCTGCTATCAACTCTAGACACAGACACTATAGTCTATTTATAATCAGTAATCCTATACACGTTATTCTATAGGCGAAGCCAAAATAATACAGATAAATGAAGTACTACATTTTTCAGTCCTTAAATCGTTTTAAAAGCATTTAAAGATAAGGTTGGCCTGTGACAGCTCTCTTAGAATTTTGAATCATGGTGGTATGTACCTACATTTTTAGTGTTCCGTACGGAACACTTCGGTGTCTGTCTGTCCGTCTGCCACACCTGATTTTCTCCGAAACTATTTGACGTAGAACGTTGAAACTTGGCATTAATATAGGAATTGATGGCCTCATCAGAGCCATGAAGTTTCGAAACTTAAATCTTAACTTAAGGGGTTAGTTTTGGGGGGTGAAATGGGAAGTGACAAAAAAAATTTACCAGGTCATCGAGTGGGATGTCAAATGAAAGCTTGTAAAAACACAAGTTCAAGAATATATATAATGTAATACTTGCGCACACTTTTCTTTGTATTATTATTAAAAAATTGCGAAAAATCGCAGTCCCCCCTCTTACCTCAAAAAGTACTGTTCAAAAAATTTCTAAAAAAATCTGTAATATTCTCCACAGGGTGTAGATTGAATGAAAATTATCACGAGTGGATTACCTTTAATAATTTATCTGGTATATAAAAAAATCAAAAATTTCAAGGTCATCAGTTTTCAGTAAAGATTGGAAACAAACTTTGTTGAAAACTCATTTGGTGTGTGTTTTGTGAAGTCATTGATATTTTATCAATCAACATACGGAACACAGTCCAACTTGCACTTGGCCGGTTTTTTTTGTTTATATTATTCGTTAAACCGTAAAAAACATATACAGATCTGGAATAAGGGGAAAGCTGTAGCCCCGACCCCATATTCAAAAGACTTCCAAAAAATCAGACGAATTCCGAATTTCCATTAAAATTAAACCTAAAGCAACAAAATGTTTTTCTAGGATAAGTGACATAAAATCTAATATTAATTTATTTAAGCTTAATATTTTATAAACGCTGTCCGATAAAATAAAGCCACTTCCCAACAGTTATAATCACTACACCAAACACCTTATTTTTGCACTCGACATGCGCTTGACTAGTCAATCATCACTTCCGATGATGAAAACATGGTTAGCGAAGCACGCGTCTTGTGCAAAAATAAAATAGCTGGTGTAGTAGTGATAACTGTAGTGAAGTGATTGTGTCAAAAATTCCAAGGTTCCAACGTAGTTAATAAAAATAAATAACCGGTCAAGTGCAAGTTGAACTTGCGCAATTAGTGTTCCGTACGTTAATTGCTTTTAAAATAAAAAATTTTGTTACAGATGTATAAAATGATCAGTGACTTCACAAAACACACCTCAAATGAGTTTTCAACAAAGTTGGTTTCCAATCTTTACTGAAATCTGATGACCTTGAAATTTTTGTTTTTTTTAAATACCAGAAAAATTATTAAAGGTAATGCACTCGTGATAATTTTTGTTCAATCTACACCCAGTGGAGAATATTCCGAAATTTTTTCAAAATTTTTTGGTAAGTACTTTTCGAGATAAGGCGGGGGGGGACAGCGATTTTTCGCGATTTTTTAAAAATAATACAAAGAAAAGTGCGCGCAAGTATTACATTATATATACATTTTTTACTCGTGTTTTCACAAGCTTTCATTTGACACCACACTCGATGACCTAGTAAAAAAAATTTTTTTTCACTTCCGATTTCACCTCCGAAAACTAACCCCTTAAGCCAAAATTTAACTCTCAAAACCACATGGCTCTGATGAGGCCATCAATTCCTATATTATTACCAAATTTCAACTTTCTATGTCAAATAGTTTCGGAAAAAATCGGGGTGTGACAGACAGACAGACAGACACCGAAGTGATCTTATAAGTGTTCCGTACGGAACACTAAAAATTATAAAAATAAATGAATAAATGTAACAATTCAGTAAAAGTATAAGCTTTCTTTGGAAATTATCCGTTTTAAAATAAAGCTACGATAGTTAGCAATGCCTAAACTCTCTATCCACATTAAATAACTTGTAGATAAATTATAAGAACACGACACACAGTATAAAGATTATTGCCTAATCGTTAAAATTACTCGAAAGTTTCTCATTCGAAATTCCAACGGTTCGGTTGTATAACGTGAACGCATATGATGTATGGCTACTTTCGGATAACCACACGAGGTGTCCCATTTTTATAGATTCTCAATAATTAAATATTTTTCTTCTCGTCTATAATTAAAAATTTTGAATTAAATATGGCTTATTTTAAAATGGAAAGTAATAAGAATAATCAATCATATATATAGGATATGTATTTTAAAATATGACTTAAATCCGCTGAAACTGTACGAAAAATAGTAGAATACGAAGAATTACTTTTTTCTCTCTTTGGACTTAGTTAGTAAAATTTTTATTTGTTAGTGATTTACTTTACTATACCAGGTGTACAAGTATGAAATGCGGATTTGAGACAACAGACGGTGCACCAATGCAGTTTGTGCTATAAAGATTTGACACGCGCCATTTTGTTGTGTCATTTGTGTCATCAACAAGTGTCAGACGCGCACGAGTGATAAATTGGAAAAGTGTGTGCATAGTATTGTGTTGTTGTGTTCAATACGTCGAAATTTATACCGAACAAAGAGCATTCGCGGATAGCATTAATTTTTTTTTTTTTTTTTTGTTTACATTTGAAGAAAACTGCTGTTGAATCATACCGATTACTTCGAAAAGCTTATGGTGAACATGCTCCATCGCAAGATACGTGTGAACGATGGCTTCGGCGTTTCAAAAGTGGTGATTTCGATGTTGCAGACAAGAAACGTGGAAAACTGCCAAAAAAATACGAAGATGTGGAATTGCAAGCATTGTTGGACGAAGATGATTCGCAAACACAAAAACAACTCGCCGAGCAATTGGGCGTTAGTCAACAAGTTGTTTCCAATCGGCTACAGGAGATGGGAAAGATTCAGAAGACGAGAGACGACAGGCAAATGGAAAAGCGCAAAAACACGTGTGACATTTTGCTCACTCGGCACAAAAGGAAGTCGTTTTTGTATCGTATAGTTACAGGGGATGAAAAGTGGATTTATTTTGAGAAACGGTTAATATTAAACGTTACCAACAACAATTGACCGATTTGAACCGTTCGCTGCTTGAAAAAAGACCAGAATACCAAAAGAGGCAACACAAAGTCATTTTTCTTCTTGACAATGCTCTATCACATACGGCAAAATCAGTTCGCGATACGTTGGAAGCCCCAAAGATGGGAAAAATGTATAATAAGCGATGGAGCATACTTTGAATAAAGCACTTTTTATCATTCTTCCGAATTTAATATGTTTTTTTAGAAAAAAAAAAAATCCGCATTTCATACTTGTACACCTGGTATAGGAAGACACCATAATTACTTTGAACTGACATTGACACTCACATACAATCTGTCAAATAAGAACGTGTCTGCGATAATTAATTTTTGGTAGATTCAACAAAAAATCGGTAGAGGGAACCTTTGTCTACGACGCATTTTAGTAAAAGTATCAGTCGATTCCGAACTTTCGTCGAAATCACGTAAAATCCAAGGTGAGCCACTTGTTTGTGCGTCAGTTCGAGGCAATATTTCTTTGTTCTCATCTAAAGAGGCCTAAAATGACACATTCCGCGGCCGCTAAATATATTAAAAAGTCGGTGTCGTTTGTAAAGAAGTGTGTAAGTCACTCCGAAAGTCGAAAAAAAAAAAAACGAATCGTGCCTTTATTTTCACTGGAGCCGAGATTGACGTTGCGTTAAGGAGGGCAAAATTAAGAAAATCTCGTTTGAATGTGTCCCATGAGACCATTCGACAATATCTTCGTGCTCATGATGAACTTTAACAATATATATTAAACAAGTATATAAAGGACAATGTCGTAGATAAATAAAAACAACCTTAAATATGTGTTCTAGATATAACACCCACAAATAATGGGTTTTTGCCAGCGAACAGAAATGCAAGTGGTGACTGATGACACAATAAAAATAAAATGTGTTATTTATTCCTTTCCATACTGTTACTATTGCCGATGTTGTGCATTAGCATCAGTGGCGGATTTAAGAAGACCGAGTGGAAAACCCTTTTTTTTAGTAGTAAGTAAGACAGCTTTCCCTCCCGGTCATCAATGTTTTTTTTCGGGAATCGGCCCTCTCGGGTGATCGATTTTTTGAAATACGGGAGAATTTTTAATCGAAATGGTGAATATACTCCTCCCCCTCTCCCGACAAAATCCTAGATCCGCCCATATTTTTATAAAAATCTTGAGTTTTGAATATTCCTGAAAATCGCATAAAAAAACTTGCTAGCAGTGGTCTCGAACGTCAAAATGCGAAATCAGTAGAGTTTCCCACTAATATCGGTATATTTGTACCCAAGTTCAGTATATGAAAAAAAATACACTATTCAATCAAATTTGTTTATTTTGAACTTCTTTATCTTTGTAAAATAATAGGAACTTACAGAATATACTAAGTAAACAATTAAAACTAACAAGAGTAATTATTTTTTTTACAATATTTTATATATGAGGGAATAAACACTAGTGAATACTAGTAAAACATAATGAAATCGAAAATAACAAAAACATAACAGACTAAGTAATTTATAATTAGTTTCTTACTAAAGATATCTAACAATAAATAGGTGCACACACTTAAATCTAATTAATTTTTACGATTTTTAGGATCATACGAATATTCTTTGGCCATAGCCGCAGTCATCTTTGAACTAATTTCGAAGTCATAACAATTAGCGTCATTAAATAGTCATTTTGTATGTAATAGACCAGTGATTGACTCAGTACACAGCTTATTTCGCTGTTTTGTTTTCATAAGATTAATATGCGAGAATATGCGCTCAACATTAGCGAATGAGTGGGGCAGTGATAAAATAGTAAAGATGAAAGTAGACAATAAAGGAAACATTTGAGTGTCAACGCCATACTTTAGTAAACTAATATTATCCCAAAATAGTTCTGTGTCACCAGGAACTGTTTTGATATGTTTACAATTTCTTAAAATACGCCACTCTGTTTCAATTTGTTGGAAATCATTGTTCTGAACAATATTGGGAATGAGTCTACTCACAGGAATTATCGAAGTAGTTTTGCCATTTTTAACATTCGTTGGTTCAATTGTGTCTAAACCTTTTTATTGGATTATTTTGCAATGGAAACCGCGTAGTTATTTGCTTGCAAGCTTATAAAAATCTAGGGATCTGCGTTTAAACAAATTTACTTGATATGAGCTTAAATCTGAATTACTAAGTAGTGTATTAGAGAGAGTCATAGTATACGGCATCGATATTCAGAAAATGTCTAGGATTTTTAAAATCCACATTTTCGATTGGAGTACTTGCTAAATATTCTCTTTTTAAAAAGCAATCAAAAAAAGTCCTTAATGTTTGACTTATTTTTTCATATAAAATATGAATTTTCGGGTGTTCTGCCTGCACTTCATTGTTTAAATCGTTAAATAATGGTAATACAAAATTTAAAAATTCCAAAAATAAAAATGTGGTGGGATTTTGAAACTTCTGTAATATATTTTCTGCAGCTGAAAGATTATAATTATTAGATACTGCTGCATGTACTGCTAACCAGCGTGTCTGAGAGGGGTGAAGTATACCAGGTGTATAAGTATGAAATGCGGATTTCAGGCAACAGATAGTACACCAATGCAGTTTGTGCTATAAAGATTTGACACTGCGCCATTTCGATGTGTCATCAGCAAGTGTCAGAAGCGCACGAGTGATAAATTGGAAAAGTGAGTGCATGGTGTTGTGTTGTTGTGTTCAATATGGAAATTTATACCGAACAAAGAGCATTCGCGGACAGCATTAATTTTTTGTTTTCATTTGAAGAAAACTGCTGTTGAATCATACCGATTACTTCGAGAAGCTTATCGTGAACATGATTCATAGCAAGATACGTGTGAACGAGAGAGAACGAGACTTAGCCCCTTCCGATTACCACTTGTTTGCATCGATGGGTCACGCACTTGCTGAGCAGCGCTTTGGTTCGACGATAAATGGTTCGCAGCAAAAGGGGAAGATTTTTACTGGGGTGGTATTCACAAATTGCCCGAAAGATGGGAAAAATGTATAACAAGCGATGGAGCATACTTTGAATAAAGCACTTTTTATCATTCTTCCGATTTTAACATGTTTTTTTAGAAAAAAAATCCGCATTTCATACTTGTACACCTGATATTATGTACTTTCAAGTCACAGAAAATTTGAAAGTCTGTAAACTCTGCAACTCTTTTTGGACTAAAAAAAAAGTAATTGTAAATGTCCCTTATAAGATTCTCTATAAAGCGTAGCAGTTTGGTACAAGCATATGACGCACAAAGATTGAACGAAGGGCATGTGTATAATAAGAATAAAAATATTGAGAATTTCGTTTTGCAGCAATGTCACAACAGGATTATTACGCCCCATCATTACGTTTGCCCCATCAGATACAAGATCTATTAGATTATTTTTATATGGAATATCAGCGCTTGTAAAAAAGTTTACAATGTCTTCAAATAAGGATACTGCATTAGCAGCTTAAGAGCTAAAAAACAATCACAGATGCGATGCTCTTTCGCATATCGCATGACTAAGCAGAAGTGTTTGATTGTGCTGAGATCAGAGGACTCGTCAATAATAAATGAAAACTTAGTTTGCCGCAGATCTTCACATAAATTATCAAAATTTTCTTTACCTATAATACATAATGATCAATTATGGTGTGAGTTTTCGTCGTCTAATATTTTAATTTTTCTGCAATTTTTAAATCGGTATAAACGGACAGGATCAGTTTCGGTAGGTGCTCCATAATGGTGAAAGGTAGATTATGTTCAGCAACAAACGAGGCTAATCTTACTTCGCCTGAAAATATAAAAAGGGATTAAAAAAGACGTATCTACTATACATTGGTAGAATCCAAAATAATATAACAACGTACTGGTACTTAGTAAAAAATAATGAAATATGTTTACCTTGTTTAACTTGTATGTCAGGTTTTTGAGTTTTTGTGACAGTAAATGATGATATCTCTGGTTGTGATTTCATATTCTTCGATGATACCGAGTGTGCTCCTGAAGAATTGCCTTTCCTAAGAGCGTCTTTCCCTGATGTAAAATTAATATCCCTATTACAACTTTTACAATAGGCACAGTTTGCGTTTTTACGACTTTCTTGCAGCCAGCTTGAAAATTCCTCATTTCCATTTTTTTCTACAAAATTGTAGGTATTTTTTTCTTTTTGCACTCGCGCTTGTACTCGGTTCTTCGTCTGACGACATTTTGACTTGGTTTATAATAATATTTTTGGTAGATACTACTAGTAGACGCTATTAGCAACTTGGAAAAATTTTCTTTTCTATATAATGAAAATTAATGAAACAATAAAATCCTAATCGTTGTTTATATAGACAAGCGAATTAGCTCGGGGAATTCCCTAAAAACGACGAGTTACGAGTTGTGGGGCACAAGGGTATTCCCCAAAAGATATCAGGAACGTTCTGCAATAACTACTTATCATACAATCGAGAGATTCCCCATAAAAACATAAATGAAAAGGGTTGCCAACTTAGAAATGTAAAATCGGTAAAAAAATCGGGAGAATTTCCTTATATTCTCAGAAATAGTGGAAAAATCGTTAAATTTCGGTAAGACAGACCCCATATCGGTAGATATACCGAAAAATCGGTAGGTTCAAGATCGCTGCTTGCTAGTCACTAATATAATAAAATATACACAACAAACCCATACTTTAGCGATTGTAATGTAAATAATCGGTTTATTAAATTTGTTCCCGGATTAAATTAAAGGGACTTCTGAAAGAAACAAAAAGTTAAACGCAGTAGTGGTTTATTTTTTACCGTCAGTAAAATAAACAGAGTTGTCCTTCATGAATTATGCTGCTGTGGGACACGAGTAAACTCTACCTTTCGTTAGCATATGAATGTTTTAGCTTTGCTATTTTATGCTACTTTATACATGAATCAGAATATTATTATTTTTGTTTTTGCTTCAATGTGTGCCATGTATTACGCTAAATAAATTCTAACTTACTAGTTTCAATATTTGCGAACTTAGATTACAAAAACATTTCTTCTTTCCTGATTATTTTTCAAAGGTTTTAATCGTATAACACACTTTGACGCGTTACAGTACATTGAAAAACATTTTTTTTAAAAAACGGCCGAAGCATAAATCAATTTTTTAATGTAAATTTTAGTCTAATTAGTTCGGAAGATTTTGTTTTTATGTCTTTATCATTTTAGAAGAGAACTTTTGCTGTGTCTTAAGACACATTGCGTCAATATGGAACGAGATGAATCCGAGTCGAGGCTAAAAATTGTCTGTCGTCTTCAACTTTAACGAAGTATCTGCCTAATCAAATTATGCCAAAAAGCCACAACTAGGATAATTTACAAATGGTCTTCTCCTTCAGCGCGCACTCCAACCATCTCAAATAGTTTTGCGTTGACATGTAGACAATAGGAATTTCCATTGTGCCCATGTCAAAAATTCTATTAGCTGGTTTATTTTTAAAACCTTGTTTTATTCCAATCACACAAGCCATTATGGTTTTTAATAGAGTCCTTTCATAAACACATGCATAAAAAATAATGTGAATATGTAATATACAGTCAGTCCAAAAAGTCTCCATACACCACCTGCTTTCTATACTATTTTTCTGTTATGTTTAACTAATTGAAACTATGAGAAAATATGTTTAAATTAATATTTGAAACTTAACCAACGAGGATTAGTGTTAAAAAACAACTACAGAACATTTTATTTGGAAGGTAAATCATTGTTATAAAAATGTAAATAAAGTTAATGTCAAAAAAGTCTCCATACACTTAATTACCAATAATAATTTTACGGAGTTTAACGCAAAATAACAACTTCGTTTAAACTAATATTTAGTGGGCCCGCCGTTGGCCTTGATAATCTCCTGTAACCTTTTTGTCATGCTTGCAACCAGCTTTCTAGAGTAACTTCTGCTGGCATGTTCGCCCATTCGTTCAATATTCTATTTTTTAATTCTTCTCTATTTGGAACATGTTTGCGAACGCGCCGTTTAAGTTCCTCCCATAAATGCTCGATGGGGTTAACATCGGGTGATTGCGAAGGTGTACGAAGCTGCTGTCGCACATTATGGATCATCCATTCTCGCACCAAGTTTGCGGTATGTTTCGGATCATTGTCCTGTTGGTATCTTTTTTCGAGTGCTCATTTTTGGACACCTTCTCTTAAACTGTCTCCCAAAACGTTCTGATAAACATGCTGATCTATGGTACTATTAATAAAATGTAAATTTCCAACCCCTCCAGCGGACATGCATTCCCAAAACAGAACACTCCCACCCCTTTGTCTCACCGTAGAACAAATGTTGTTCATATCGAATGCGGTATTCTTCTTTCTCCAAACCTTAGTTCTGCTATCAGACCCAGAACAAACATTTGGTACTAATATAGGAATTGATGGCTTCATCAGAGCCATGTAGTTTTGAAAGTTAAATTTTGACTTGGGGGGTGAAATCGGAAGTGAAAAAAAAATTTTTTTACTAGGTCATCGAGTGTGAAAACACGAGTAATATATATATATATATATATATATATATATATATATATATATATATATATATATATATATATATACATATATATATACAGTCGACAGTGTTTTATACTGAAACTCTATATAGTGAAAAACTCTTTATAGTGTAATTTTTTCAAGACCTAGAATATTTTAATGAAATTTCATTTAAAAAGCCCTGCATATAGTGAATTTGTAAAATAGTAACACTCTATATAATAAAAATTTTTACCGGAATTTTATGTATAAATTTTTATGCATTTATTGAGATCTTGGCCATTTCGGGTTTCCTATTTTTATCTAACATTAGCACGAATTCCATTTTTATGACGCATTCTTTTGAAAAGGTTCTTAACGCGTTTATAACGCCTAGATTTCTGTGAGAAACCCGGGGAATAACCCATTTTATAAAAACCCGGGGAAAAACCCATTTTATAGTCGAGGCCTAGTAATTCGCAAATTCAGGTTCAGTTTCTTTTTGTTTAAGAATCAAGTAAGATGTCCAAGCGAGTGTGTTTAAGTTTATCTGAGAAAATTAAAGTTTTGAAGGAAGTTGATAAAGGCTGCAAAAAAAATTGATGTTGCTGCAAAATTTGGTGTTTCTCCAAGTTGCGTCTCTCTGATAATAAAAAGTCGCGACAGTATCATCAAGAAACCTAGTGTTCCAAGCAGTCGAAAACGAGTACGGGTGAGTACTTACGAGGATGTAAATGAAGCAGTTTTACGATGGTTTCAAGTGGCCCGTACGCATCAAAACGTACCAATATCGGAAAATTTAATAAAGCAAAAGGCTCTACAATTTGCTAAAAAATTTAACTGCGTTAATTTTCAAGCTAGTGAAGGGTGGTTGAGTGCCTGGAAGACTCGCAATTCAATTGTTTTCAAGACGGTGTCTGGCGAGAGTGCAAGCGTTAGTCAGGAGAACTGTGACATTTGGACTGAAACTTTTTTAAAAAGTGCACTGAAAAAGTACGAGCCAAAAAAAACGTTTTCAGTTTTGATGAAACCGGTTTGTTTTTTAAATGTTTGCCAAATAAAACTTTTGCTTTTAAAAGTGATAAATGTTTTGGTGTTAAAACAAGTAAAGAAAGGGTGACACCTATGGTTGGAGCAAACATGGATGGCTCAGAAAAACTGAAATTACTGCTCATAGGTAAAAGCAAAAATCCCCGTTGTTTAAAAGGAGTTAAATCTCTAGAGTTAGATTACGCCAATAAAAAAAGGCATGGATGACTTCTGAAATTTTCGAAAGATGGATCAAAGAAACTGGACACGAAAATGAAAAGCCAAAAGTGAAAGATTGTGATGTTTATAGACAATTGTCCTGGACATCCAGTTAGTGTAAGTAAAGAATTAAGGAATATTGAATTGATCTTTTTTCCACCAAACATGACCTCCAAATTGCAACCTATGGACCAGGGTATTATAAAAAAAACGTAAAACATCATTACCGAAATAGAATTGTTCACAAAATTGTTAATGCGATTGAAAACAACCTTCCAGTCCAAAAATTGATTACCCTTAAAGAGTGTATAACCGAAGTCGCTAAAGTATGGAGTGAAAATGTTTCTCAGAAAAACTATCAAAAACTGCTTTTCTAAAGCAGGTTTTACTGAAAAAATTGACGAATGGGAAGAAGACGAAATGGATCTCGCTACCTTAAAAAGGCAATGGGGGGGTATTCTACAAAACCTGCTACCGTCGACGCAGATTTTTTACTTGAAGATTTCTTAGAAATCGACAATGATGTTGGCACGACAGATCTCCCAACTGACCAAGACATAATTGACGATATAAAAAGTATAGAAGATCATGAAGAAGAAACTGAAACCGGGGAATGTCCTGCTAAATTTAGTGAAAATGAAATAAGAAATGCATTTGACATTGTGCGAACTACTCTCAGGGGCCAAGAAAGTGTACCTGATCAAATCTTTA
Organism: Pachyrhynchus sulphureomaculatus; assembly: GCA_019049505.1. Lineage (NCBI taxonomy): Eukaryota > Metazoa > Arthropoda > Insecta > Coleoptera > Curculionidae > Pachyrhynchus > Pachyrhynchus sulphureomaculatus. The sequence continues at coordinate 194,496,847 of CM032456.1, forward strand.
TGCATTTGAATAAATGCGATAATTTTGTTGAGCAACAATTGTTTTTCAAAAGTAATGTTCAAAAGAAAATAACTGATTATATTTCCTAGCACGTATGTACGTAGTATGTACATATATATTAACAGATTTTGTATTATTCTTTTTATTTCGTATGTAGTACATACATACATAAAGTCCGTACGTTATATCTTTACATGTGCGTCATAGTTTTCAGGAATATCACAGACGACTATTATATTTTTTGTCTCTTTTTACCAATACCTACGATTTAATGGTGAAAAGAGACAAATAATATAATAGTCGTCTGTTATATGGCCTGAAAACTATGACGCACGGGTAAAGATATAACGTACGGACTTTATGTATGTATTTAGCTTTGTACATGCTATGTACTATTTAAACTTTCAAATGTTTAATAAAATCTTTTCTAATAATTCAATTTTGCAATTTTTTTTTGTTGCTTGTACCTTATAAAATACAAGTAAATGATTACCAATATAAAATACATACATAGATATACGGATTTTTTCTTTATATAGTGAAAAACTTTCTGTAGTGAAATTTTGGTCTTACTATATAGAGTGTCGACTGTAGATACATATATATATATATATATATATATATATATATATATATATATATATATATATATATATATATATATAATGTAATACTTGCGCACAGTTTTCTTTCTATTATTTTTACAAAATCGCTGTCCCCCCCTGATCTCGAAAAGTACTGATCGAAAAATTTTGAAAAAATTCTGGAATCTTCTCCACTCATCGTTTACTGGTATGCTGAATTGACCGGTTATTAATACTACTTTGAACACCCACTGCAAAGTTATTAGCAACAAGTGACAGATTATAAAGTATGGCCGAAAATTATTCATTTGTTTTCAGTTTAGCGAGCAATAGATAGCTTGATAAAATGCGGCTGATTATAACGTGTTTTTTTCAATACAGTTCTTTAGTGTATGGAGACTTTTTGACATTAATTTTGTTTACATTTTTATAACAATGATGTAACTTCTAAATAAAATGTTCCGTAGTTGTTTTTAATACTAATCCTCGTTGGTTAAGTTTCAAATATTAATTTAAACATTAGTTAAACATAACAGAAAAATAGTATAGGAAGCAGGTGGTGTATGGAGACTTTTTGGACTGACTGTAGGTAATAGTATAAAGTTTGCAATATAATAAGATAAAAATTTTATCGTTCATTTTTAACAGATTTTTTTGCTGCTAAAAGTTTCTACATGTAGCTAAACTTATTATATACCTAATGCTAATTAAAATTTGAATTATTTCATAGAATTACTGTATTGGAGAAACTAAAAATTTCAAAAATGTACAAATGTACAAACATATGCGCATTTTTTTAGTTATTAATTTTATTAATTTAGTGACGGAAGCACGACCATGACGAAATTCTGCAAACCAATTGTAAACAGTCTTTTCTGATTGTAATTCATTACTAAAAGTTTGAACGAAGCGATTCGAGGCATGATTGTTTAGTTAGGCCCTTACTAAAATCGTAAAAAATTATCCGCGAAAACCCTCATGTGAAATTTCCATTTGTTGACAAAACTTTTTTTTTTAACGCTTACTGTAAACAAACTACTCGGCCAATTTCTGAGCTGCTACTCTTTTCACAATAACAAATGTGAAATTTTACAACAATGGTAATGTCACATCTCAATAGCCCCATCTAGTGGTTATTTGCAAAAACTTAAAAGGTGGCCCTCGTAGTTAGTGCATTTGCGATTAGTAGCGTCGAATTGCATTTAAAACCGAAGAAGTTAACTGAACCATTTTTGAAATATTAGTATCTCAGAAATGATATTTCTAATAATTTGATATGCTCTAGCAGATAGGCTGAGAGTTCTACTTCAGTTTTTTCATGCGGGACTCACACTACATTACATAAAGTTAATAATAAGTCCACTAGAGTCATTTTCAGAAGTCACAGGAATTCACAACGGTTAATAATAATTGGCGGCCGCTATACAAATAGTATATATTCATTAAAGTTCGCGATTTGCCACAGAATTTGCTTAACCAAAACATTATATCATCAAATAGAAAATGAATCAGTTTTAAGAATTTTAACGCAATCCTTTATTGTGATCGGTTTAACCATAAATTTATTATTTATGGTTAAACGAATTTTCTAGTCTTATACTGCACGGCTTCAGAACTTTAATTGGCTTACTGGTTCTCTTGTCAATTTAAACTCCTAGTTGCTAAATAATACAATTTTAAAGTTAGATGTTTTTAGCAAATCACGCAGGAATTATTTGCTTCTGCTAACAAACTAGTTAGTTCAGATTAGTGACTATTTTTTAACAATTTCGTCACTCGTCACGTCGAGTCAGTGATTTTTAAAGTTTTTTAACAGATAATTTCTCGTGCTGTATAAGCAATATTTATTTTCAACCAAAGGGTGTTTCTTTAAAATGGGGATATTTTTTGTTTGGTGTTAAAATATATTTGGCTACCGATTATATTCCTAAACTAATAAATTTGAATTATTTAAATATCATTTCCAATTATTTGGACCTCATACGATGGTACCTAAATAATAATTTTGCTGCAAAATTTTGGTATTCAATTAGGTATAATAGTCCAGTAAATAAGAATTTTAAATGCTCATTCATAATTGAAGCCTGAATATTTATTCAAAAATTAGTTTTAATACATAAATCAAGTATCAATAGTAAAAAATTAAAAATAAAAACTAGCCTAAAAATCACTTTTTCGCAAATTTCTCGGAAAATATAAAAATTACAAAAAAATATTTCGAACAAAATCGATAGATAATACAATTGAATCGTTCATTTCAAAAACCACATAAGTCAAAATTTGGCAAAATTGAGTTTTTGCTAGGAAACGTCTCCTCAAGGGTACCTACATATTATATGCAAAAGCCACGTAAGTCGTATTTACGGTTAACGAATTGCCGCCTATCCACTTCCACCGTTTGTTGCAAAAACCACGTTAGTCACAAACTTATGTTGTTTTTGCACGGATTTTCTAGCGAGGGTTTGAGTTGAGTGGGAGATAAAAAGTGTTATCTCTGTTCAGATACCAGTCAAATTGATGGCAAACCGATCCCAAACTATCCAACTCATGCGCACTTTGATATGGGGACCCCAAAAAATAGAAAATATTAAGCAAGTTAGAAATAGTATCCTTGAACAGCATATTCCATTTTATGACGGGATTTTCCACTGGCCTACCGCGGAAGGACAGAACCAGGAAGAATATTATGTCGAAAATGTCCACGAGTTTGATTATGTGCCTTAATTAATTATTAAAATCAGGAATATTATTGTTTGTTTGTATTTTGAAGCATTTTTAATAAACCCTTTTGACAGTTTGTTGACTTGTTTTCTTTTAAAGAAGGAAAATGATAACTTCAAAATTATATTCAGTGCAAAAACCACCTAAGTCTCAAGAAAAAAAAATTTTTTTCTTAATAACAACGAAAATAAACTACATATATTATGTGATAAACTATGTAACTACTTAAATAATTTTAATTAAATTAAATTTTTTCCTCTTATAAAGGATAGTTTTAGTTTAATAAAGTTTTTTTCGCCTACTGAAAATTTTACTTTTTTGACTTATGTGGTTTTTGAAATGAACGATTCAATTATTTACAAAATCGTCGTGAATCACTTTTCACGTATTTGCAATATAAAACGAGATATTTGAAATTGAAAATTGTTATTTGGTGCACAGCTAGCTAAAAAATACTCGAATCTTAAAACATTCATAAAAAATAGAAAAAATCATTATTTTTGAACTTATTTTAATCCTATCTATTTAACGTAACTAATTTTTTCAAAGATTTTTTTATTAACTTTTTGAAAAGTTATAAACAATTATATTTTTGAATTTAATTTATTATTGTTAAAATTGACAAAAAAAATTATCTTATATAGATGTCTGTATATAAATAAAACTTCAAAGATTGTAATAAGACAATTTTTTTTTCAATTTTAACAATAAAAAATTGAATTCAAAAAATATAATTATTTATATCAGAAGTTCATTATTTGAATGTCCGTTTTCGAGTCGCCTGACGCCTCCGGCTCACAAAACTGAACAATTTAGATCGTCCTTCTCTTTTCAAATAGCTAAGATTTATAACTCAATTTCAGAAAATATAAAACTATTAGATCCTAGGCAATTCAAGGCGGCGTATAGGAGGATTTTGTTAAATATATAAAGATATAGTACTTGTTTATGTAAATTTTCCTTCAGAAAAGAATATCACTAGCTCTTGAGTGTATCTGTGGTCTGTATGAATTCTATTATTTATCTCGGATATGTTGGGGTGACTCGCCTGTCTGTTTAACAATTTAATTTATATCAAGGTTTTTTTTTGTTTGCTCTAGTTGTGTCATAAGCCATTCTTTTTTTTTGTCACACTTACAACATTACACAGTTTTATTAAAATACACAGTTTAATAGATAAATATTGTACTCTATAAACTTTAGTATTAGGATACTTAAGGTAAAGAACAGGGGGAATGTTTGTACCTTCGTGGTCTTACATTCCCAGCTTACCTTCGGCATTTTCCAATTTAATGTAGCATTTTGTTTATTTAGGTTATGATGTGTTTTTTTTCTCTTTCATAATTGGAAATAAAGACCATATTTATTTATTTATTTATTTATTTATAACTTTTCAAAAAGTGAAAAAAAAAAAAATCTCTGAAAAAATTAGTTACGTTAAATAGATACGATTAAAAAAAAAGTTCAAAAATATTGATTTTTTTATTTTTTATGAATTTTTTCAGATTCGGGTATTTTTAGCTAACAGTGCGTCAAATAACAATTTTCAATTGCAAGTATCTCGTTTTATATCGCAAATAGGTGAAAAGTGATTCACGACAATTTTGTAGCTAATCGTATTATCTATCGATTTTGTTCGAAACATTTTTCTGTAACTTTTATAGTTTCCGAGAAATTTGCGAAAAAAATGGTTTTTGGGGTAGTTTTTTTTTTCAACCCTTTCCATTCAATTTCCAATTTTTGACTATTGATACTTGATCTACATATTAAAACTAATTTTTGATTAAAAATTCAGGCTTCAACTATGAATTTAGAGCATTTAAAATTCTTATTTACTGGACTATAAACCATTTAAAATTATTACTACACTTTCCAAACATTCTAAAAATTCTTCGAGTTTAGAGTAACGATTTTTATATATATAATCGAATTTAAAGTAACAATTTTCTTTTCTTTCAGATCACGTTCGATGTTTTTGTAACCTTCCACCTTGTGTTGGTACGGGGTATATGTGTAAATCTAGTAGTGGAGGATGCTTTTCAGATCTTTTAGATCCATCAAGATCTTCAACGTATAGAGGAAGACATGGATGTGTAGAATATCTTACTGAGTAAGTTTTTAAATACTGCATTCGATTTTTCATATTCCTACTGCTAACTTCCACTTTACCCCTTTATTATTTAACTTAAATATCGTTCCTAGCAGAAGCAACACAATATGCTTCTGTCATTTCTTCCACAATTAATAACCCTTCTTATTAATCCAACTTTTTCAAGTCCAGTTAAAATACGTTCTACTGTTAAAACTTTGAGACTAAAAATAAAATGAAATACAAAAGATTTTCGGACTGCTTAGCAACTTTCTCATGCGACGAGTTGCACGCGTTTAGTTGCATTTAGTAATTGTTTTGACAGTGCGCATTGTTGCTATGGAAGATTTTATTACCTAACACGTAGGCTGAAAAGTGTTTGGTCTAGCTACTTAAAACACTTCTTTTTTGCAAAATTCGACTTTATTCATCAATACAGTCTCCTTTAAAAGCGATACAATCAGTCCAACGCTATCTAATATTTCTGTACTTTTCTTGTAGAAGGATTTGTCTTTGCCTTCAAAATAGGCCTCAATTTCGGCGATAACTTTTTCATTGGAGCCAAATCTCTTTCCCGCGAGTATAGATAATAGTCGCTGGAGGCCAAATCTGAAAAATACAGTGGATGAGGAAGCAATTTAAACTTCAATTCATGCAATTTTGCCATCGTAACCATTGACTTGTGACACGGTGCATTGTCTTGATGAAAGAGCACTTTTTTCTTGTTCATTTGGGGCCGTTTCTTTACGATTTCTGCCTTCAAACGCACCAATATCTTTAGATAATATTCGCTATTGATGGTTTTTCCCTTTTCAGCATAGTCGATGAAAATTATTCCATACTGAAGCCAAAACCTTTCCAGTCGATTATCTTTGGTCGCTGTCCAGCTGCTGTCCCCTCAGCTGAGAGCCGATTTGATTCCGATGTGCAGTGGTGGATCCATGTTTCATTCATTGTCACATATCGCATAGAAAAAATCCTTTTTATTGCGCTTAAACACGTCCAATCAGCGCTCAGAATCATCAACACGTTGTTGTTTTTGGTCCACTGTGAGCAAACGCCGTACCATTTCGAACAGAGCTTTCTCATGCCCAAATGTTCACGCAAAAATTTCAAAGTCATCAATTTCTAGTAACGTTCGGAAAAAAGCTTTGTTGAAAACTCATTTGGAGTGTGTTTTGTGAACTCACTGATCATTTTATACCTCCATAACAAACATTTTTATTTTTTAAAAGCAATCAACGAACACTAATTGCGCAAGTCCGACTTGCCCTCTCTTGCTGTCTCTGAGTTTGAGGTTAACCTTTCCCCACTTGGCGCAAAAATGAGAATATTTTCGTGACGATTAAAATTACGTCATTTATTTCAAGTTCTCGTATACCTGTTATATCCAAAGATTTATCTTTTGATTTTTTTAAAGGTAACATGTTATAGCATATAGCTAACATTCTAATATAACCAAGTAGGTTAAGGCCACTTTATTGTAATATAGTATACCTGCATATTATTATATTCAATTTAATAATTACAAATCTGTCAAAAGTTGGTAAATACCTCGGCAAGAAGAAAAACTAATAAATTAAGGTGAAAGTTGTTTTAAGGATATAAAAGTATAAAGCCAGCTATGAAACGACTTAATTATAGTTCTAATAACTTATCAATAAAACTGACGAAACTGAAAAATATGGTGAAAAACTGAGAAAATTAAATTTAATTTTAATAACTTCCTTAACGTTCTATTTAATGTTGACTGGTTACTAAAACTTATCTAGGCAAGCGGCAGCTCTGACGTCGGAGGAAGGGGATCCCAGTTATATAAAATACTGATGAGTATACCTTTTTTTAAACATTAGTTGGACACCACCAGTATGCAATAACCGATCCTGCCCAACTTAGAAATAGGAAACGCCAGGTTTCACAAACGTTGTTAAATTAAACAAAATTGTTGTCTTATCAACTAGTCAGTGGAACAAAAAAGTTGAGTTAAAATAAAATAATAGTTTATTCATTTAAATGAGAGAGGAGAAGCAAAGTTGGTAAAATAAGTTAGAATAAACGGCTCTTATCTTGTTAGATATCGATGCATAAAGACCAGTAGTAGTGTAGTTTCAAAGGTATCTTCTTATAACACGTAGGCTGAAAAGTTTCTGGACTAGCTACTTAAAACAATTTTTTTTTGCAAAATTCGACGTTATTCATCAATATAGTCTCCTTCAAGAGCGATACAATCAGTCTAACGCTTTTCTAACATTTCTATACCTTTCTTGTAGAAGGATTTTGTATTTGCCTTCAAAAAAAGCCTCAGTTTCGGCGATAACTTCTTTGTTGGAGCTAAATCTCTTTCCCGCGAGCATTTTTTTGAGGTCTGCGAATATATAAAGTCGCTGGGGACCAAATCTGGAGAATACGGTGGATGAGGAAGCAATTCGAACTACAATTCATGCAATTTTGCCATCGTAACTATTGACTTGTGACACGATACATGATGAAAGAGCACTTTTTTCTTGCGATTTCTGCCTGCAAACGCACCAATAACTATATAATATTCATTATTGATGGTTTTTTCCCTTCTTAGTATAAGAGATGAAAATTATTCCATGCGCATCCCAAAATACAGAGGCCAAAACCTTCCAAGCCGACTGTTGTGTATTTGGTTACTTCGGGCGGCTTTCACCGACTGCTGTCCACTCAGCTGATTGCCGATTTGATTCCGGTGTGCAGTGGTCGATCCATGTTTCATCCATTGTCACATATCGCATGAAAAAATCCTTTTTATTGCGCTTAAACAGATCTAAATAGCGCTCAGAATCATCAACACGTTGATGTTTTTGGTCCACTATGAGTAAACGCGGTACCCATTCCGACAGAGCTTTCTCATGCCCAAATGTTCATGCAAAATATGACCAACACGTTCTTTTGATATCTTTAGTGAGTCAGCTATCTCACGCAATTTCTTTTTACGGTCATCCAAAACAATTTTGTGGATTTTTTTGATGTGTCACCACCTCATTTGGGCGTCCAGAGGGTTCAGCATCATTTGTATCTGTACGACAGCGTTTAAATTTAGCATACCAGTAAATGATGAGTGATTTTCCAGGGGTGGAGTCCCCGTAACACTTATCAAGCCGTTGCTTTGCTTGAAAACGGTATTTTTTCCCATCAAAAACAGTATTTAATCAACACACGAAATTCGATTTTTTCCAATGTTTTGAAAATATCAAAAGTAACGTCACTAAAACCACTGTAACTTGTACGTATGTTCTAAAACCTTCTATTGTAAAAAATAAAATCTAAAGAAAAAAAACACCGTATTTCATATCGTACTGGCTTAAACTTAATAACAGATTTGCAGCGATTCAAGGACAACGTGAATCATTTTTTCCGCACACGTGTCGCTCCTATATCGCTTTAGGGACCTCCCTGCAGCACGTCTCCTAGACCCATAAAAAAAAACACTACATCTTGCGAAATTATTTCAAAAAATTATTTCAAGCAGTCCTGTCTATCTTGTAGAAAAATTGAAGTATGAGAACAACGCTCATCAGAGAAATATTAAGCACTGTTGTCTCTTTTGTATATCGAGACGAAGATCAGCCATGTTTTGGAGATCTCTTTTCTACATCACGGTAAAAATTTACAACTCATTGCCACCGCAAATCAAAGCTATACAATTAATATCAGCATTTAGATGTCCGCTAAAAATTTGTAGCAACCAATGTTAATATCTATGAGTAGTAAATAAGGTCACATTTTGAAGAACTATTTTTAGTGTTCCGTGTGGAGTACTTATGGGATCACTTCAATGTCTGTCCGTTCACACTGTCGGTCTGTCACACCCGATTTTCTCCGGTACTATTTGACATAGAAAGTCGATCCTATATTTCAAGAAGATAAATAAAGTAACCTAGCTAACCTCACGCCTATGTACATTATTGTTCTTAAAATTGTATTTTGTAGATTTTGTAGATACATTTATTATTACTAAGTAAGAAGTGATGCAATTTCACAAACAAAAGGTAGCTCAGACCTGCTCAGAGGATTTAAATACATAATTTCGCTCACTAGCGTTTCTTGTTCTTGAATTGTACACAATTGTTACTTCCTACCTCCCCAATGCTTACAGCTGCTATATGTCCGTTCCCTTCAAAACATGGCCGCAATCACCGCAACGTTATAAAAAATAAAACAATTCAAGCAACAAATTAATAATTTGTTGGTCCACATGCCGATGGCACGTCACAAAAATTTTCATAAAATATTCCGCAGTCAATATTTAAACAGGTGTCGAAATTAATCAATTTTTTTTAATAATAATTTAAATCTATTTTATATATAATATAAAACGTCTCTCTGTCTGTTTGTTTATCCGTCCGTTAGTGCGCTTATCACTCTAGAACCACTTATCCGATTTACGTGCTTTTTTTTAATTCATACATTTGTTCTCTGGCCAGGTTATAGGATATATTTTATTCTATAATCTATAATGTTCTATAATATATATAAAATGCGACGCCTCTCTGTCTCTCTGTCCGTTAGTGCGCTTATCACTCGAGAACCACTTATCCGATTTACGTGTCTTTTTTTAATTCATACATTTGTTCTCTGGCCAGGTTATCTATAATCTTCTATAATACGAGTATATATATAAAAGCAACAACGTGTCTCTGTCTGCCTGTCTGTTTGTCCGTTAGTGCACTTATCACTCGAAAACCACTTAGCCAATTTTCGTGTTTTTTTTTAATTCATACATTTGTTCTGTGGCCAGGTTGTCTATAATCTTCTATAATATATATAAAATGCAACAACGTGTCTCTGTCTGCCTGTCTGTTTGTCCGTTAGTGCACTTATCACTCGAAAACCACTTAGCCAATTTTCGTGTTTTTTTTTTAATTCATACATTTGTTCTGTGGCCAGGTTGTCTATAATCTTCTATAATATATATAAAATGCAACGTCTCTCTGTCTGTCCGTTAGTGCGCTTATCACTCGAGAACCACTTATCTGATTTACGTGTTTTTTTTTTAATTCATACATTTGTTCTCTGGCCGGGTTATTTATAATCTTCTATAATATATATAAAATGCAACGTCTCTCTGTCTGCCTATCTGTCTGTCCGTTAGTGCGCTTATCACTCGAAAACCACTTATCCGATTTACGTGCTTTTTTTTAAAACAAACATATATTCCCTGGCCAGGCTATAGAATATATTTTATTATATTAGGGAACATAAGGAATATGCAGTGACGATAATAGTGAATCAAGTCCACGCGAGCGGAGCCGCGGGCACGGCTAGTCTACTGTATAACAACCCGCTTCTGAACGTTAGAGTAGGTCCCAGTTTATTACTTTTTATAATTTATGGATACTGTCTCTGGTAAATTGTATTATAATATAATAATCATTATATATACATGCTGTCATTCAGAAGTAAAATAAGCAGCTTAATTGCTTCAAATCAATTTATATCGCATTCGATATGCTGGTTATAAAACTGGTTACAAACTTTAGGGATAGCTATAAAATTTAATATTAATAAACTATGTGCATCCAACGGTTACGTGTAAGTGTACAAGGCAGATAAAACAGGTTAAGAATTTTAACAAGCAAAAATACAACCTTAAATAACAATTGACAGGTGAATGTAAGCTGTGGATGACTTTAAAAATAGCGGTATGTAATGTATGGTGGTGACAAACGTCGATAATTTTGAATTTTAATTACTTATTTATTATTTTGTGTATACCAGTGCCGGAGAGATAAAGGAAATACAATAAATTAGTAAGAAGAGTAAGGTAAAGCAGGTGCCTGTTAAAATACAAAATAACCGGCCAAGTGCAAGTCGGACTTGCGCATTTAGTGTTTCGTACGTTGATTGCCTTTAAAATAAAGATTTCTGTTACAGAGGTATAAAATGATCAATGACTTCACAAAACACATGCCAAATGAGTTTTCAACAAAGTTTGTTTCCGATTTTCATTGAAAAGTAATGACCTTGAAATTTTAATCTTTTTTTTTTTTTTATTGATCTAGCACACGTGCTGCAGGGAAGTCCCTAAAGCGCTCCAGGAGCTGCACGAGTGCGGAAAAAGCGATTCACGTTGTTCTTGAATCGCTGTAAATTGTACTCGGTGGGAAACACAGCGCTGGGCAAATTATTCCAAAGGGATGACGTTCTCCATATAAAAGATTGCTTGAAAAGCGTTGTACGCGGAGTAACAAGCTGAACCTCATATGGATGCGAAGCACCAGCGCGACGTGTATTTCTAACATGCACCGCTTTGGGAGGAATTAAGCGGGCTACATCCTTCAAACACTTTCCATGAAAATACTTGTAGAACAGACTCAAGTCGCCAACCGTTCTTCGATGTTCCAGCGAATCAAGGCCGCCGGTCAATTCCGGGTCCCCAAATCAGACGGACCGCTCTTCTCTGAACAGAATCCAACAAATGCAGTGTATGTTTGGGAGCGGAGCCCCAAACGTGGGAGCAGTATTCCAAAGTTGGTCGAATTTGGGCTTTGTAAAGAATTAACAGTTGTTGTGGGGTGTAAAGCTTTCTGGTTCTAAATAATATTCCCAACTTTTGAGAAGCTCTCCTTGCTATGCCTGCAACATGTTCATGCCAAGACATATTTGCTCCCAAACTAACGCCCAACAAATTGAGCGACGATGCTAGGGGAATGGAGTGCCCTGACATAACTATGTCGGGTTCAGCAACGTTAACTTTTTTAGAAAAAACTGCCGCTTGGGTTTTTGTAGCGTTAAATTCCACTTGGTTACTGTCACCCCAAGATAGAATTTCTTCCAGGTCTTTGTTAAGTTGAACGACCTCCTGCTGCCTGCTTGTTTATATACCAGAGAAATTATTAAAGATAATGCACTCTTGATAATTTTTCTTTCAATCTATAGTCTGTGGAGAATATTCTAGAATTTTTTCAAAATTTTTTGATCAGTACTTTTCAAAATAAGCAGCGATTTTTGTCAAATTTTTTAAAAATAATACAAAGAAAAGTATGAGCAAATATTATATTATATATATTTTTGAACTCATGTTTCACAAGCTTTCATTTGACACCCCACTCGACGACCTGGTAATTTTTCCTTCCATTTCCTTTAAGTCCAAATTTAATTTTCAAAACTACACGGCTCTAATGAAGCCATCGATTCCTATATTAATATATTATTTTTATTATTTTTAACACGTAGGCTGAAAAGTGCTCGGTCTAGCTACTTAAAACACATTTTTTTGCAAAATTCGACTCTATTCATCATCATTAAGGGCGTTAGTCCAACGTTTTTTTCTAACATTTCTAAAGCTTTCTTGTAGAAGGATTTGTCTTTGCCTTCAAAATAGGCATCAGTTGCGGTGATAACATCTTCACTGGAGCCAAATCTCTTTCCCGCGAGCATTTTTATGAGGTCTGCGAATAGATAATAGTCGCTGGGGGCCAAATCTGGAGAATACGCTAAATGAGGCAGCAATTCGAACTTCAATTGATAAAATTTTGCCATCGTAACCATTGACTTGTGAAAGAGCACTTTTTTTCTTGTTCATTTGGGTTCATTTCTTTGCGATTTCTGCCTTCAAACGTACCAATAACTTTATATAAAATTCGCTGTTGATAGTGTTTCCCTTCTCAATACAGTCAATGAAATTATTCCATGCGCATCCCAAAATACAGAGGCCTAAACCTTCCCAGCCGACTATTGTGTCTTTGGTCGCTTCGGGCGACTTTCTACTGTCCACTCAGCTGACTGCCCATTTGATTCCTGTGTGTAATGGTGGATCCATGTTTCATCCATTGTCAATCGACGAAATCTTTTTTATTGCGCTTAAACAGGTCCAAACAGCGCTCAGAATCATCAACACGTCGTTTTTGGTTCACTGTGAGCAAACGCGTTACCTATTTCGAATAGAGCTTTTTCATGCCCAAATGTTCATGCAAAATATGTCCTTTTGATATCTTTAGGGTGTCAGCTATTTCACGCAATTTCACTTTACGGTCATCCAAAACAATATTGTGATTTTTCCGGTATAACCCCATAACACTTATCAAGCCATTGCTTTGCTTGAACGGTGTTTTTTCCCATCAAAAAACAGTTTTTAATCGACATACGAAATTCAAAGTTACCGAGTATTAGCCTCGATGTCCACAGTGTTATAAAAATGCCTTTTTTTCAAAACGCCTTTGATCTTCGGGTAAAGAAAGAAGTCATTAAGGGCAAGTCGGGTGAGTACGGAAGGTTGGTCTACCAAAGTTAAATGTTTCATGGCCAAAAACTTCCCAACAGGCAATACAGTGTGTACAGGTCCATTGTTGTTAAGCAGAAGCCATAAATTGTTGATTTTCTTCATGACATTCTCTTAGTACTTAGTACTTATTTCACTCCCATTCTTGTCGAGTTTCACAACATAGTTCATGTTTGTTCGTTTTGTTCTAATTTCAACTTATACATTTTCACGACGGTGCATACACATAAACACAAACAAGAATGCACGACAGTCGGCGCTAATCCGCCACGCGAGATCACTACTGTGAGACACCCCTTCCGCTTCTTTCCCCTGTTGAAAAAAGTGTACTAAATTTTAAAACTACGAGGCTGGTTTGAAAAGTCCGTGCAAAAATAAAAACTACTTATGTGTTTGGGGTAAACCTTTTTTATTTTTCGACCTAGTCTCCTTTTAGGCTTATACACTTCGTCCAACGATGTTCTAGTTTGTTGATCCCTTCCGAATAATAGGATTTGTCCAAGTCTGCAAAATATCCATTAGTGTCTGCAATCACCTCCTCGTTTGAATAAAATCTTTGTCCCGCCAGTCATTTCTTCAAATTGGGGAACAAATAGTAGTCCGAGGGAGCCAAGTCTGGAGAATAGGGGGGATGTGAAACGAGTTGGAATCCTATTTCCATTAATTTTGCGACCACAACTGCTGAGGTGTGTGCTGGTGCGTTGTCGTGATGGAAAAGGACTTTCTTGTGGGCTAATCGCCGGCGTTTTTCTTGCAGCTCGGTTTTCAAACGGTCCAATAACGATGAATAATATTCACCTGTAATAGTTTTACCCTTTTCCAGATAGTCGATGAGGATTATCCCTTGCGAATCCCAAAAGACAGTCGCCATAACCTTTCCGGCCGAAGGAACGGTCTTCGCCTTTTTTGGTGCAGATTCCCCCTTGGTAACCCATTGTTTAGATTGTTGTTTGGTCCCAGGAGTATAGTAATGTATCCATGTTTCATCCACAGTGACGAAACGACGCTTAAAGTCCTCCGGATTCTTCTGGAACAGCTGCAAACCATCCTTGCAACACTTCACACGATTCCGTTTATGGTCAAGCGTGAGCAATCGCGGCACCCATCTTGCGGATAGCTTTCTCATGTCCAAATGTTTATGCAAAATATTATATACCCGTTCAGTCGAGATGCCCACAGCACTAGCAATCTCACGCACCTTAACTCTTCTGTCATCCATCACCATATCATGGATTTGATCAATGATTTCTGTAGTCGTAACCTCCACAGGCCGTCCAGAACGTTCAGCGTCACTTGTGCCCATATGGCCAGTCCGAAAATTTTGAAACCACTTAATAAACTGTTCTAATCGAAGGTGCAGAGTCACCATAATGTTTATCAAGCTTCTCTTTAGTCTCCTGAGGCGTTTTGCCTTTCATAAAGTAATGTTTAATCACCACACGAAATTCGCAATAAACTATCAAAAATGGGAAACTGTTTTCGTGATTTTGTAAAAAATATAATATTACCTTTAGCAACGGAAGTTAAAAGCTATGAGAGTTTACAAAATAAATTTACCAACTTTATAGAAAATTTCAAATTAATAAAAGAAGCAACCTTCACTGAATAGTTACTTTTGTGGACACGCATGATTGTCTAATAAAGTCTACCTCGAAATAATAATACAGGCATGAAATGAATAAAAAAAAACCAAGACCAATGAACATACATTGATTTTTTCGCATTATTTTATTTGACGTTCCGCGTCGTCATATTTGGAAATATGAATAACTATTAATGTATATAGAATTACTATTCAAAAATAACAAAATTAAATTGTTTTGTCATATCATGAAACTTATTGGTGTAATTAATATGCTGCTATTCTATAGACAGCGGCCGGTTTTGTAAATAAAGGTTTTATCATTCGGAATTATTTTAATTTCGCGCCAAAATTGAAACCTGTGACTACAGGGGAAGATTTTTTCGCCACTTAGAACAAGCATAAACTTTACAGCTGATGAAGGCAGAGACATGAGTGGACAAAACAAGGGCCTGGTGGGTAGAATTAAAACTAAACTGGTAGAGATAGGTTGCAATATCCCATTATTTTTCCATTGTATTGTCCACCAAGAAGCGTTATGCTGCAAAGTTCTTGCATGGAAAAAAGTAATGGACATCGTGATATCCACTGTAAACTACATCAGAAAAAATGGGTTGGCACATCGCCAATTTCAACAGTTTCTGTCACATATGGAAGTAGATCACCAAGATGTCCTGTATTATTATGAAGTGAGATGGTTAAGTAGAGGTGCAATACTGAAAAGATTTTTTGACCTCAGAAAAGAAATCAACACTTTTATGATCGAAAAAGGCAAATCTGTTCCAGAACTTACAGATCCTCAATGGTTAATAAACCTTGGCCTTTCGACAGATTTTGATCAGAAATATGTTGAATATAAGGCTTCAAGGAAAAAACAAATTAATATCTGATGTGCACACGGACGTAAAGGCATTCCAAATGAAAAAAAAATCCGGTCAAGTGCAAGTTGAACTTGCGCAATTAGTGTTCCGTCCGTTGATTGCTTTTAAAATAAAAAATTTTAATACAGATATATAAAATGATCAGTGACTTCACAAAACACACCCCAGATGAATTTTCAACAAAGTTTGTTTCCAATCTTTACTGAAATCTGATGACCTTGAAATTTTTGTTTTTTTTAAATACCAGAAAAAGTATTAAAGGTAATGCACTCGTGATAATTTTCATTCAATCTACACCCCGTGGAGAATATTCCGGAGTTTTTTCAAAATTTTTTGATAAGTACTTTTCGAGCTAAGGCGCGGGACAGCGATTTTTTTTTTTTTTCGCGATTTTTTTAAAAATAATACAAATAAAAGTGCGCGCAAGTAATACATTATATATACATTTTTTACTCGTGTTTTCCACAAGCTTTCATTTGACACCACACTCGATGTACTAGTAAAAAAATTTTTTTTTTTTTCACTTCCGATTTCACCCCCCAAAACTCACCCCTTAAGCCAAAATTAACTCTTAAAACTACATGGCTCTGATGAGGCCATCAATTTCTATATTATTACCAAATTTCAACTTTCTATGTCAAATAGTTTCGGAGAAAATCGGGTGTGACAGACAGACAGACAGACAGACAGACAGACACCGAAGTGATCTTATAAGTGTTCCGTACGGAACACTAACAAGCTCTTCATAAAACATATTGAACAGTTGGACCATTTCTCGAATTGTAAAAAAGCTGTCGAGGAAGTTAAAATAAATTGTCATTGGAAATATGATAAAATGAAATGCATTTTAATGCAGCTACAAAATCAGTTCAACGACAGATTTTGTGACTTCGAGAAGGTTTCTGGCAAACTGAAGATTTTTGCAAGCCCTTTTTCATGTGATATTGAGGACGTACCGAGTATTTTACAAATAAATGTGATTGATCTTGAATCCAATGACACTCTCAAAAACTCCTACGAAATCAATGATCTTGTTAAATTTTACGGCAGTTTGCCATCTAATTTTGACGAATTGAAAATGTTTGCTAAGCAATTAATTACAATTTTTGGCAGCACTTACTTATGCGAACAAACTTTTTCAATTCTCAATTATAGAAAAAATAAATATTGTTCTCGTCTCACAGATGAGCATTTGAGTGCCATTCTACGAATTTCTACGGCAGACATGAAAGCAAACATTCTACAAATAGCCAGTCAAATACAGCCTCAAAAATCACATTAAATTTTGATTCGACTCGATTTTGATTCGACTCGCATGTATAGTTATTTTGAAGTTCTCATTTAATTTGTCTGTTTTTTTCTCATTTTCTTTTGTCATTGTTCCTACTTATTAATAAAATTTAAATAAAATGATGATGAATGAAATATAAAAGTAAATATTTGTGTTTTTGCATTTTTAGTATCATCGACGTTAAAAAAACCTATTAACAAAATTATGAACAATGCGGGGCCCGCCTTTATTTCAGTTTACCACTATGTGGCCCTTGCCTGCTAAAAGGTTGCTGACGAAATAAACCGTTAGGTATGGGTTAAATAATTATTATACTTATCCTTACTAATGTTGAATAAAGCTACTTACTATATAAGCGACATGTTTACAATGTTTTTGGTAGGGACTAGATGCGAAACTGCAGAGCCACTAAACTAAAAATTCAAAATTTTTGTACTGCGTTTCATCTGGTAACTCTAACAACTTAAAATATGAAAAGATTAACAAAAATAATATTATACACTAACATTTTTTCATGCTTCTTTTCTCTAGACTTTTCTTACAAACTGACAGACGAAATAACTGTGTCGGTCCTTCTCGTTTTGAAGAGGTCAGTTTTAAGGTGCATAGTATCAAATCAACACTACTCTAATAACTGTGACTTAGAAAATTGTCAAAGTATGAAAAGCACGAGTTTTTAAAATACATCCAACAAAACGGTGCAGTCTGACTTACAGTATATATACCCTTCATGAAATTTACTAGCTTGAAAAGACGTTGTCGTGATTAATCAAGAAAGACAACATTGACAGTACCCTGTACTAAAACCAAACAATGTGTGTTCAAATATGTATAACCCAGATAATTTGCATCGGGTCGTAGGTACACCTGTCTTTCACGACAGCTGCAATAAAGGTGGTATGTTTATGTTGCATAAATTTAATAAAAATAATTTGTTTTCGTCCAGAGAATGTTGAGGAGCCGTCCCGATAGATATTGGTTATTCAATAACAGCAGCTTTAGTACCAACTATCAGACCACGCCATAACTTAGAACAACATTTTATATATATATATATATATATTATATATATATATATATATATATATATATATATATATATATATATATATATATATGTTATATATATTATATATATATATATATATATATATATATATATATATATATTATATATATATTTATATATATATTTATATAATTTATATATATAATATATATATATATATATATATATATATATATATATATATATATATATATATATATATATATATATATATATATATAACGCTGTCTTCCTTCTCTCAGCCTTTGATTCCATCCGTTTCTATCTTCCCAGTCTCCATCTGTTAGACTCCTGTCCTCCATAGCCTCGTTCACATCGTCTCTCCACGATCGTCTGGGTCTTCCTCTTTTTCTTCTCCCTATAGGGCTCCACTCCGTTATTTTCTTTATCCACCTATTATCTTCGCTTCGTCTTATGTGTCCATACCATTTTAATCGTTTTTTCTTCAGTGTGTTTATTGCGTTCTCTTTGATGTTCATTCTGCTTCTTATTTCTTCATTTGTTATTCTCTCCATACGTGCCACTCTACAACATCTTCTCCAATACTCCATCTCTACCGCGTAATTTTAGATTTATTTCTTTTGTTGATCGTCCATGTTTCTGACCCGTATGTCATTATGCTTTGTATTATTGATTTGTATATGCGTGTTTTGTTTCTCTTTGTAATGTGCTTGTCCCACAGGATCGAATTTAATTGGCCTATGCATGTTCGCGTTTGTCCTAATCTAGCTTTAATCTCTTCTTCTGATGTTGCTTTTTTTGAAATGAAGGTTCCTAGATATTTAAATCTATCAGTTCCTTTGATTATTGTTTCGTTATCTACTTCTAGATTCTCCACGGTTCCCTCCTTTGTTGTTAGATATTCGTTTTATCAAAGTTTATTGCTAATCCTGCTTTAGTGTATTCTTCTTTCAGTTTTCTTACCATATAACTGAGGTCTTTCTCACCTTGCGCTATGGTTACTTGGTCGTCTGCGAAACTTAGAGTATATAAGTAATCTTCTCGTATTGGGACTCGCATTCCACTACATTTTTGCTTCCATTTTTTTAATGTTTGTTCGAGGTATATTTTTAATAGTGTTGGGGATGTAAAGCATCCTTGTAATAGGCCTTTTGATGTTTAGAGTCTCTTCCCTATTTTATGTCCTATTTTTTTTGTTCACTGTGTTGTTTTCGTAGAGAGCTTTTACTGCGTATATTAGGTCTTTGTCAATGCCTATTTCTTTCATTGCGTTCCATAATCTTTGTCTTGGTACTGAGTCATAGACCTTTCTTATGTCTATGAAGGCTAGATGAACTTCTCTATTCTTTGCCAGTTCTTTTTCCATTGTTTGTTTTATAGTGTATATGTGGTCTATACATGATTTTCCGGCCGTAAAGCCTGCTTGGTCTTCTTCAATTTTTCCTTTTATATTTTCCTCCATGATATTTTTAATAATTTTTCCATACAGACGTCCCATACTCGATATTATGCTTAGGCCTCTATAGTTTGTGCATTTTCTACGGTCTCCCTTTTTAAATATAGATACTATATAAGCTTTTGACCATTCCTCTGGTATTTTTTTTTTTTTCTCCATTTATCGCTCTGTGGAACATGTTTCTCAGCATTCGATGTAATTTATTAGACCCGTACTTAATCATTTCATTTACCACACCCCCAGGCCCTGCAGATTTATTATTTTTGAGTGTTTTTATTGTCTTCTTTACTTCTTTATAGCTTAGTTCTATCTCTTTTATTTCCTTATTCTGTTCTTCTTCAGGGTTCTCTTCTTGGAATTCTTGTCTATCTTCTGTTAGCAGCTTCTTATAATATTCTTTCCATTCGCTTTCTGGGATGTACTCTATATACGTCTTCTCTCTATTGTTAGTCCTTAATGGTTTAATTATTCTCCATGACTCTGTACTTCTAGTTCCTCCTATATACTGTTCTACATGTTCGCACGATTTTTCCCATCTCTCGTTCTTTTCTTTGTTTATCATCCTCCTCGTTTCTGCATTTTTTTCTCTTTATATATCTTCTGATTTTGTATTCAGCCATTTTTCGTATAGTCTTTTTTTCTCCTTTATAGATTCTTTGGTTTTTTCACAGATTCTAATTTTATGTTTCTCATTCTCGTTGTCTTCTTTACCTAATGCTTCTAGGGACGCCTGTTTGATGCATTCTTTTATGTGGTCATACATCTGTTGGAGGTTGTCGTAGTTAAATTCATTTAATTTTTCATTTAATCGTCGTCTATATAGGTCTCTTATCGTTTCGTCTTGCAGTAAGTGTATTTTGTATTTTATTTCTTTCTCTGCTTTTTCTGTTATCTCATTAGTATTTCTGTTTTCTTTATCATCAACATTTTAACAATATAAAAAAAAATCGAGAAAGGGCAGCATTACACCATCCAGATTGATTTAACATTTGCAAAACTGATGAATGAGTTATTACTGCTGTCTATTACCCGATGGACTGCTTGTCCCGATGTTCATCTCGGTCTTCCTCTTCTTTGTTGCCTTTCTATAGGTATCTGTTTCCATAAGTCACCCTATATTCTAGCATTTCTTATACATTAGCAGTGGCGGCTCGCGATGGAATTTGGTGGAGGTTCACATACGTCACAAGGCTATGTTATATGTAGCATTATGAGCCAATAAGAGCGTGAAAACACGAATTCCAGATACCTACTTAATTTTAAATTTTACGTATCCATTCATTCCTAGAAGACATTTTAAAATTTTCTAAGGTCCATGATCACAAATGAAAATACCTTACCTAATATTAATTGAAAATGCTAAATCTCAATAGGTTAAACATAATATCAAATATAAAATCACTTACCAATACAGAAGGTCCAACTATAACAGGCAAATGGGCGCTGTGTATATTGACACATATGTATAAACGCGAACATAAATAACACTGGTCAACACAAGTCTTGTTTCCTTTATTTTTTTTTCTGTTATTGGGTATTTCTATGGCTCAGACTATGAAAAAAATACTGGGAGATTGCTAACAGCCTTTTGAAATATACAGTTTTATTAATTTGCCAAAAAAATACAAAAAAAATAATACATTATGTTAACAAAATTTCTATTGAATGATCTTTTATAAGATTTCCTTGAATGAACGACTTTAGGTAGATCTCGTTGCAAACTCCAGCAGTAGTCTGTCATCATATGTGAGTCCCACCACCCCTGATAACGCTCTTCCATTGTCCGAAGATCCTGATGAAATCTTTCACCCTGCTCCTCACTAAAATCACCCAGATTTTGTGGAAATCGGTCTAAATGCGAGTGAAGGAAGTGGATTTTTATGCTCATGTTGCACCCTAGCTCTTGCAAGTTCGATAGCATGCACTCAACAAGCTCGACATGGTCGTCAGATTTCTTTTTGCCTAGGAAGCTACTCATAACCAAAACAAATGAATTCCAAGCTTTGGATTCGACTTCAGTCATTGATTTGACAAAATTAGGATCTTTCACGAGTTGCCTAATCTGTGGCCCATCAAAAATACCAGCTTTCAATTTTTCTGAACTTAATCCTGGAAACTTGCGTGAAAGAAAATTAAAACATTCGCCACTTTTGTCAAGCGCCTTCACAAACTGATTCATTATGCCGAGTTTAATATGAAGTGGTGGAAGTATGATGCGGTCTCGGCTAACTAAAGGAACGTTTATAACATTTTTTGTACCAACTTTTAGCTCTTCCCGCACTGGCCAAACTTTTTGTGACCAATGGTGTTGTTTGTCACGACTATCCCAGAGACACATGAAACAAGGGAACTTTGTCTACCCCCCTTGTTGACCTAAAAGAAAGTTAACCATTTTCAGATCAACACAAATGACCCATTTGTGGTCTTGATACTTAATTTTTTCCATAACCTTAGAAACATTTACGTATTCTTCTTTTAAAGCCGTCGAATGTGCAATAGGTATAGATCCGTACTTGTTACCGTTATGAAGCAAAACACACTTAAACTTCTTTTGCTGCTGTCTATGAAAAGACGCCAATCACTAGGTTGGTACTGTTTTAATCCCATCTGCTGCAAAATACCACCAACATCTTTACAAAAAACTAAATCATTCTCTTGAGAAAAATACGGTAACAGATTTTTTTCTCGGGTACGATAAAATGTAATGTTGGTTTCCGGAGTAAGCAAATTTTTTTCTTTTAAACGAGATGCTAAAATCTCAGAAGCTTCTTTTGGTAAGTTCAGATCTCTTACTAAGTCATTTAGTTCTTTCTGATTAAATAGTTGATGTTCTGAAAGGCTACATTTGTAGTCTGAATCAGAGTCTTCACTTGATGTATTTCATTCGGGTTCAGAGAGATTTGGATCATCAGAAGATTTAGATGTGCTGGGTTGTACCTCTTGTGATTTTAATTGAGGTTGTTGAGCAGAAGATAAGTTAGGATATGACCACTTACTTCGATTTCCAGGGTTAATTCCGTTTATTTTCACAACGTAGAAGTAGCAATCGCCGGTTTCGAGGTTCTCGCCAAATCATGGGTGTTACGAACATTATTGCATCTCTTTTTCCACTGGACCATAGCCGTAGACATACCACACATTTCTGGCATACAATATGAGAAACCCATGGCTTGTCCTGATTACACAATTTATTTTAAAGTATTGATGATACGCAGTTTTCACAAAGTCCGATATAGGTTTTCGATATTTTGCAAATATATATTCACCACAAATATAGCAAAAACAATCGGGATTAAGCACACAACATCTTCTTGACGAAACCATATCTAAAAAAACAACAAAATATATTTTAGTGTCCAATAAAAAACGAAAATCTAAGTAAAAATAGTAAATGAGGGTAGTTAGCTATAACTCAAAAACAAAAGCTGTGAGAGAAAAGTTGTTGCTATATTTGAAAAATACGCGTCAATTTGAGATAGAAACAAAAAAAAATCACAGGAAACAAGCAATTTTCTTTTTTTTGTTGACCAGTGGAATATACAACACTTGACGAAAGAAAATCCAGTCCATATTAGAAATATAGCAAAATTCATTGTTTTGTTTAAAACATCTAACTATAAGCTAAACATTCTAAAAAACGAAAAGTCCATACAGCGATTTTTTTAAATTTGTCAATAACTAATTGATTAAAATCACTAATATCTTCTATCATTTTCTTTTCTATTGACAACATTCCCAATGCTGAAAGTCTTTCTTCATTAATGGTACTTCTCAAAAACGACTTAATCTTTTTAAAGTGGAGAAATTTCTTTCAGCTTCAGCAGTTGTCATCGGAATGGTAATAATTAGTTGCAGTAAAGTGTACGTTGCGGAAAATATATTTTGTAAATTATTTTCGATTATAAATCGCAAACAATGCACCCCTCCTGGCAAATTTCTAAAGTCTGGCCGTTTATAAATAAGTTCAAGTTCTGTTTGTAAACTAATTTTGTCCAAAAATGAATATGCCTGAACTGTATCATTTAAATAGTGCGATGGGAATTTATTTTCAAACTCCGAGAATTTAGAAGACATAAACAGAAGCGAACCACTTAGATCAGGGGTGCTCAAACGGTCGATCGCGATCGATAAGTCGATCGCGAGTGCTTTTTGAGTCGATCTCGAGAAAAAAATTCCGATATAGAACTATTCACAGATTTTGTTGTAATGAATAAACTACTAAAATTTATTCGATCCACAATTAGGCCAGAATAACCCCCTCATCACTTTCTTTTATCGTAATAACCCCCGGCTAGCGGCAAAAGGCGGCTTTATCAAAGGAACGCGCGGTACTTGTCAAAGAAAGCCACGTTTTTGATTCCCGCCGATTTTTCTAGAAACTTCGGGCGGCGTGTTTGACGGGAATATTCGAGACTTCGTTCGCGCCGATATAAATGTTGCGCCTGCAGGAATAGGAGTCAGTCTGAGTTGTAACTTGAAGGCGATACACCGATACAAAGTTTATTAATAAATAGTCCAAAATGAGTGCGGCGAAGAAAAGTAAAACTTATCATTTTAATAACGATTGGGAGGAAGAATTTTTCTTTTGTATGGTAAAGGATAAGTGAATTTGTCTCATTTGCCGTGCGTCAGTTGCAATACCTAAGCGTGGGAACTTAGAGAGGTGCGACTGTCACAAGGCGTGTTGAAGTCATGAGTCAGGACATGGCACTAAAACATGATATCATGGAATGTACATACTCTTCTTTACAGTTCCACGAATCCACCGATATGACAGACACTGCCAGCTGTGTATTTTTATTCGAATGGTATTCAATAACATGTCGGCTAAGGAAGAGTTGTAGACAATGATTCCTCTGAAAGGAAAGACCTGTGGCGAAGATATATATGACGTTTTCTTCAATTTTGTAACAAACTACAAGCTACCAATATATAAACTAGTGTGCATTACAACCGATGGAGCATCAGCAATGACTGGAAACAAAAACGGTTTTGTGGCATTGTGTCGAGCTAATGATGATTTCCCTTTATTTTTCTCCTTTCATTGCATTATACGTCAACAAGTTTTGTGTTCAAAAGTTTTAAACATGGAGGAGATTATGGGCATTGCAATAAAAATTGTTAATTCTATCCGTGCACGTAGCTTGCAACGACGGCTCTTTAAACTGCAGTTGGAAGATAGTGAGCTGAACACACTGATTTAGTTCTTCACACGGACGTCAGGTGGTTGAGTCGCGGAAAATTCCTAGAAAGGTTTCAAGAATTATTGCCCGAAGTAACAGCTTTTCTGGACGAAAGAGGTGATGACACTCAGATGCTGAAAAACGGAAAATGGCTGACTGATTTGGCATTTTTGACAGACATCACAATGCATTTAAACACCATTAATTTGGAGCTTCAAGGTAAAGGAAAAACTATTATTGATGATTAGCGCAATAAACACATTCAAAAGTAAATTGCAACTTATGATAGATCAACTGAAAAGAAAGGATCTGAAAAAATTTTCCGTCTTTGAAAGCAAGGATTCCTCAGTTGAATTATGATATTTATGAGACAGAATTATCAAATATTTTGGGCCAATTCGAAATACGTTTTTATGATTTCAGTAAATTGGCAAATATCGCATCATTTATGAGTTATCCTTTTTCGTGTAAAAACATTGAGGAATTAGCTACTGAAATAGCAAGTCAGTTTAACAGGGACTCATGTTCTGTTGAAAATGAGTTAGTGCAGATTATATCAGATATACATCTCAAAGCCACAGCATCTGATACAAAATTCTGGTGTTTTATATCTGAAGATAACTATCCGAATCTAAGGCAAATCGCCCTTCAGCTGACGGCAATGTTTGGGTCAACTTACTTGTGCGAGTCTGCATTTTCTGAAATGAAGATAATTAAGTCAAAATATCGCAATCGACTAACTGACTAACATATGTCATCATGCCTGCGATTAGCACTCGGTAATTACGTACCATCTTATGAAAAGTATGCTGAGGACATGCAGTGCCACGCTTCAACTGCCAAAATCAGTCTTTAGTTTAGACACTAGAACTCGTTTGTTTTGTAAGAACCAATAAACTCGCAATTTTGAATAATTATGAGTTTTTTCATTGACATTTTAGAGCAGACCTACACTTACCTTGACTAAAAAAATGCATATTGTGCGGAAAGCGAATATTTATGCCACGATACACCCTACCTAGACGACAATCCTGCATCACACTTACTTGCAGCCTCTCAGAGTCGATCGATCGTAGTCTAACAATATTGAGGTAGATCGCCAGCAGTTCAAGTTTGAGCACCCCTGACTTAGATGACTATTAAATGAAAACCTTTCCTTAATTTGAATTAATATATAATCACATACTTTTTTTGCTGCAACTACTTTCGTTAAATAAGGATCTTCCTTATATCTTTTCTTCTGAAAATGAACTACATCTTCAATTAAAGTAGGAATTTCTTCAGCATTTTGTCTTTCAGTCGCTATACATTTTTCAAATATATTGATTGCTGTGGCTACCTGTGCAGGATCGGAAGTCGATTTTTGCAAACTGTTATATAGGATATCGGCGTGTGGCATAATTTTATGAAAAAATGTTAGCCAGAATACAAATTGTGCATCGCATAACATTCTACGGATTGCAGAGGCTGGATTAACTGTGGTAGATTTTTTCGAAGTTCTCAAAAATAATATTTATAGCTCTACTTTTAAAAAGCCACCGTGTAGTAGAAGTTCTTGGAATATGGCAGCGTACAACTTTTTTTAATATTTCAACCAGCTGAGGAGAATTTGAAAAAAAAATCGTAATATCTGTTATATTAGAAAAGAAAATACGTACTTCTGCGTTCTGGCTAGTTGCATGAGCTAAAATTAAATTTAATTGGTGAGCATCACAGTGAACATAATAGCCATATTTATAATCATCTTGAATAATTCTGTTTACTCCACCATGGCGGTCACTCATAACATTTGCTCCATAATAGCTTAATGAAATTAATTTATTTGGTGTATCTGTAACTTTGAGCAAAACGTCTGTAATACAATTTGCTAAACTAATTGTATTATGATCTTGGGGATTCAAAAAAGCCCAAAATCGTTCAGTTGGAGTACCGTCTTTTAAAATGTATCTGAAAACTACTACCATTTGGAACTTACAAGATAAGTATCTCTGGTCTCATCTGCTATAACAGAGATGAATTGAGCGTCTGGTATTTCATTCTTTATATATTCGTGGCAGACTTGTAGCATGCAATCTAATAATTCGTTCTGAATTATATTTGAAGTACCTTTGAAGACCGTAGATTTTTCAAAATACTCTTTTAAAGCCAGATCCAACTCTGCACTAAAATTGATTAGACCTTTGAAAATGCCCGGATTTTGTGAACCATCCCTTTCATCGCGTCCTCGCAAAGCTAATTCGAAACATCCACAGAACTTTATACAATTTATAATTTTCGACAAAACGTATCTGTTTTTCAATACATTGTCATTATGTTTTTCGATAACTCTTCTGTAGGCATATCCACTTGTTTTATATCAACTTTTCCCAAAAGTCTTAGTTCTAACAGCGAAGTACAAAACCTGCGAACTTTCATGCTTTTTAATTTTTTGTGATAAAATAGGATAAACTCTTAAAAATAATTTAAAACAGGTAGCAAAATCCAGTAAAATGCATAAGATTTTTTTTTTTTGGGTGGGCACCCTACATGTATTTGCATCTACAATGAGAGAATTCTGCTATCAACTCCAAACATAATGAATTATCGCTCCTGATGATGCTAATATGATTAGCGAAACGAGAGTTGAGTACAAAAATAAAGCTATATAATAAACGACTGTTTTTAGTCAATTTCCACTGGTTTATTTCAATTGCGATGACGCGTTTCGCTGTCGATGCAGCTTCTTCAGATCTACATTTTTATACTGCCAAGTTAGGTTTAATGTTCATAATTTTATATAATTTCTTCATTATAATATTACACTTAATTAAATTATATTGATAGTATTGGAAAATCCACACAGATAATGGTGAATTGTTTAAATCTACCTGGTCATTAAGTAAAGTACCTGAAGTCCTTAATCGATTTATTTGCATTGTCTCTAAGGTTTAGTTTTAAATCTTTTTGTTGGGTGTGTAAAATTTTGAAATTCTTGTTAAATGTGTGATTTTCTGTTAAAAGATGATTAGCATATGTTGAATTAGACTTTCTATGGATGAAACTTTTTTCGTGTTCTGTAATTCTTTGTATAAATGTACGTCTCGTTTGTCCTATGTATGTTTTCGGACATAACCCACTTGTTAATTGATAAACCCCTGATTTATTGTCTTTATTGATTTGTGGTTTGTAGTTTTTGAGATATTTCCCTATAGTATTGTTAGTCTTGTAAGATATGTTGATATTTTTTGATTTAATAATTTTCCCGGTTTTTCTGTTGGTTTGCCGAAATAGGTTAAGCATTTAAACGTGGTTTTTCTGTCCTTAAAACGTGGGTATATTTCTGAGATTGCCTTGTATCTACAGTCCCTGGCCAAATTATTAGACGCACTGCAAGATTTCATGTAAAATATTAATTACCGAGTGATATTGTACCGTTTTATTATTTTAAATTGATTTGTTTTTTATTTTTATATTATCCAATCAATTACCTATTTATTTGACATAAATAAAACAGCATTAATTTAGAAAAGCATAAATTTATTAAGTTTTAAAGAAAAGTGAAATTAATGTTAGTAAAAGTCAATATTTAGTTGAGCCACCTTTAGCCGCTATCAAAGCTTTAATTCTGCGCGGCATGCTATCAATGCAAGATTGTACTGTCTCCTGCATTTGAGGATGATGATTCCACACATGAATAATCTTTTCTAGGAGCTGGATTTTGTTGGTAATCACATCTTTAGCCACTTCTCTTTTCATCAGCTCCCACACATTTTCAATGGGGCCAATCCAACAGAGGGATATTTTTTTCTGCCAAAAAAGCTTTAACAGACCGAGCAGTGTGGCAGGGAGCTCCATCTTGCATGAAAGTGAATGGTTCCCCATTTGGAAATCATTCTCTGAGCTGCGGAATCAACCGATTTTGTAATAATTCTTTGTAGTGATCTTGCCTCATTATTCCTTTGACGACGTACAGACGTCCAGTGCCCTTGCCGCTGATGACTGACCAAATCATCACTTTGGTGGGATGTTTAAACCGTCGGGACGACACAATCAGGATGAAACTTTTCTCCATGACGACGACGCACATACTGAGCTTTATTCTGCAAAATTTCGAATGTGCTTTCGTCACTAAAGCAGACCTGTCAAAAATAGGAAAAATATATAAACTTCCATGTTTATTTGCTTTATTTAACTGAAAATGATAATAATGTATCAATTATTGATTAAATTGCTGTATCTTACCGATCTCCAGAAGTCCACATCTTTGTCTTGCCATTGTTTGGCCCACTTCAGGCGCTTTGCTTTCATTGCAGCTGTTAACTTGGGCTTCCTGGCGGGGCGACAGGCCTTAAAATCTAATTCTTTCAATTTTCTTCAAACAGTGCGCTCAGAAGCATTTACGCTAGCATCCTGGAGTTGTGATTTTATTACCTTTGTGGTAGCAAATCTGTTTTCTACACAAATTTTCTTCAAACATCTCTCTGACCGTGGAGTGAAAATTGGTTTTCTACCGCATCTTTTCTTTCTTTTCGGGCTTAATTCCTTCCCTGACTCAATTTTCTTTTTTATGCGTCGTACACTAGCTTCAGAAACCTCCAATCTTCGTGATATTTCTCGGTTTGTAAATGTTTTTGCAATCACAAGGGCCTTCACTTCAGCTTTTTTACGTGGTGAAAGATCGCCTTTTCTGAATTAAATTTGCAATATATCACAAACCTTGTGATACAGATACCACAATTCACAATAGTTCTCACCACCCTAACCATCATAAACTCGCAGCTTATCATAGTTTTATACATACGAGTAGACTAACTAATATCCCCTTATCAGAGGACAATTTTAAAGGTTTAAAACTAAACCTTTTAGAGACAATGCAAATAAATCGATTAAGGACTTCAGGTACTTAAGTCAATGACCAGGTAGATTTAAACAATTCACCATTATTGAATTTATTCTCCTAATTCCAAATCTGTGTGGGTTTTCCAATACTATCAATGTAATTTACTTAAGTGTAATATTATAATTAAGAAATTATATAAAATTGTGAACATTAAACCTAACTTGACAATGTAAAATGTAGATCTGAAGAAGCTGCATCGACAGCGAAACGCGTCATCGCAATTGAAATAAACCAGTGGAAATTGACTGAAAACAGTCTTTTATTATATATCTATAATGAATTTCCATCAAGTAGAAGCTACAACCATCCAAAACAAAAATAAAGCGTTTGAGGAAGTAGGGATAACTGTTCTGCAATAATACGAGGTATAACCACAAAGTAAGTTCCGTTTGGTTATATAAAAAAAAACGTGTACAGATACAGAAAAAATATTTATTGTACAAAAATCTACAACTGTTAAACTAATTTTCTACATAGCGTGGCACAAGTTTTTGTATGCCCTCTTCATAGAAGGTTGCCGCCTGTGTTTTCAAACCATGTGGTAACATGTTCTTTCAGCTCGTCATCATCGTTGAAGGTCGACCACCAAGGATAGATTTTAGGTGTAAGAAGAGATGATAGTCGCTAGGAGCGAGGTCCGGGCTGTACGGAGGATGATCAAACACGTCCCAGTCAAATTCCTGTAGGAGTTCTTTTGTCACGTTCGCAGTGTGAGGTCGGGCATTATCGTGGAAAAAACCAACACCTTTCGACAGTAATCCTCGGCGCTTGTTCTGTATTGCGCGGCGCAATTTCGTAATGGTCTCGCAGTAAACATGTGCATTGATTGTTTGGCCTCGTGGTAAGAAATCAATCAGCAAAATGCCTTTTCTGTCCCAAAAAAACGGTGCACATGAGTTTTCGAGGTGTCAAGATTTGCTTAGGCTTAACTTTCGTTGGGGACGAAGTGTGCCTCCATTCCACTGATTGCCGTTTAGTTTCTGGGGTGTCGTAAGATACCCAAGTTTCATCCCCCGTGACTATCCGAGAAAGAAAATCATCACCGTCTTCATTGTAGCGTGTCAAAAACTGAAGTCTGACCCATCTTCTAACCATTGAATCACTCATAGCAGTTTGTCCGTAAACCTCGCAGATTTGCCGATAAATTTCACTTGGTTTAACTTTCTTTGCATTTAGAAAACGAATCACAGATCTGATTTCACAAGCGGCGGCATTTTCAATTAAGGCTGACATCATAAAGAAGCACTACAAAGAACACGTCGGCAGCAGCGATCTGAAAATGGCGTACATTTCTTCTGCGTGAGTCAGAGGAACTGTCACGCATGCTCGGAACTGCGATCGCAGCGCTGCCGCGGATAGAAATAGAAACGGAACTTACTTTGTTGATATACCTCGTATTCCCGTAAACTACTTTCAACCCGACCAAATTGCCCCGAACAATTTATTCAACCATATCCAATAAATTGACCAACGAAAAAATGCGGGCCCACAAAATTTATTTGCGAAATATCCGTTACTTTCGCCGATAAATACCAGTTTTAGAACAAGTAAACTTTTAAAACGAGTTACACTCCGATAGTGGCGCATAAAAAGTGCTATTAATATGTACGACTGGAATTATAATAAAGGATGTGGCGCCTCGTAAAAAAGCTGGCGCCGAAATACAATAAACAATGCAAAACGAGAGGGAATAAGGACAAAGCTACTGTCTGCATTACGTATGCTTTTGATTGGCCTCAATAAATTATACTTGTGTGCATTTTAATTAGAAAAAAATGTATATAATAATTACTTTATTTGCAATTTGCGACATTAATTTATGCGCATTTAAAATTACATTTTGATCGTTTCGATCGTGTAACAAGAGATATCACCATTCTATGAGATCATTGGTAGAGCATTCACCTGTTGAGTTGTCGATGTTAAATTACCATATTATGAACTAAAATAGACGCCGTTCAATTATTATAAAAACAATGATGTCATCGGGTTATACGAGGCTGGTTTGAAAAGTCCGTGCAAAGTCCGAGAGATGGTACCACCGGCGCGTATCGAGGTCATGTTTAGTTAGTAGCATCTCTTGAATGAACGCACACCAAGTTTCAGCCATATTGGTCTATTTCTTTGTGTTTGGCATTCGTGTGAATCAAGGAAGTCGAGTGATTTTCAAGAAATGGACGAAAAAGAATTTCGTGTGGTGATTAAACATTACTTTATGAAAGGCAAAACGCCTCAGGAGACTAAAGAGAAGCTTGATAAACATTATGGTGACTCTGCACCTTCGATTAGAACAGTTTATAAGTGGTTTCAAAATTTTCGGACTGGCCATATGGGCACAAATGACGCTGAACGTTCTGGACGGCATGTGGAGGTTACGACTCCAGAAATCATTGATCAAATCCATGATATGGTGATGGATGACAGAAGAGTTAAGGTGCGTGAGATTACTATGGCTGTGGGCATCTCGACTGAACGGGTACATAATATTTTGCATAAACATTTGGACCTGAGAAAGCTATCCGCAAGATGGGTGCCGCGATTCCTCACGCTTGACCAAAATCGGAATCGTGTGAAGTGTTGCAAAGATGGTTTGCAGCTGTTCCAGAAGAATCCGGAGGACTTTAAGCGTCGTTTCGTCACTGTGGATGAAACATGGATACATTACTATACTCCTGAGACCAAACAACAATCTAAACAATGGGTTACCAAGGGGGAATCTGCACCAAAAAAGGCGAAGACCGTTCCTTCGGCCGGAAAGGTTAAGGCGACTGTCTTTTGGGATTCGCAAGGGATAATCCTCATCGACTATCTGGAAAAGGGTAAAACTATTACAGGTGAATATTATTCATCGTTATTGGACCGTTTGAAAACCGAGCTGCAAGAAAAACGCCCGCGATTGGCCCACAAGAAAGTCCTTTTCCATCACGACAACGCACCAGCACACACCTCAGCAGTTGTGGTCGCAAAATTAATGGAAATAGGATTCCAACTCGTTTCACATCCCCCCTATTCTCCAGACTTGGCTCCCTCGGACTACTATTTGTTCCCCAATTTAAAGAAATGGCTGGCGGGACAAAGATTGCAGACACTAATGGATATTTTGCAGACTTGGACAAATCCTATTATTCGGAAGGGATTAACAAACTAGAACATCGTTGGACGAAGTGTATAAGCCTAAAAGGAGACTATGTCGAAAAATAAAAAAGGTTTACCCCAAACACATAAGTAGTTTTTATTTTTGCACGGACTTTTCAAACCAGCCTCGTACATAGGTATTTTTAGTGTTCCGTACGAAACACTTATAAGATCACTTCGGTGTCTGTCTGTCACACCCGATTTTCTCCGATACTATTTGTCATAGAAAGTTAAAATTTGGTAATAATATAAGAACTGATGCCCTCATCAGAGCCCTGTAGCTTTGAAAGTTAAATTTTGACTTAAGGGGTTAGTTTTGGGGGGTGAAATCGGAAGGGAAAAAAATTTTTTTTACTAGGTAATTGAGTGTGGTGTCAAATGAAAGCTTGTGAAAACACGAATAAAAAATATATATATAATGTAATACTTTTCTTTGTATTATTTTAAAAAAATCGCGAAAAATCGCTGTCCACCGGCCTTATCTCGAAAAGTACTTATATAAAAATTTTGAAAAAATCTGGAATATTCTCCACGGGGTGTAGATTGTAATAATTTATCTGGTATATGAAAAAAACAGAAATTTCAAGGTCATCAATTTTCAGTAAAGATTGGAAATAAACTTTGTTGAAAACTCATTTGGGGTGTGTTCTGTGAAGTCACTGATCATTTTATACTTCCGTTACAACTTTTTTTATTTTAAAAGCAATCAACGTCCGGGACACTAACTGCGCAAGTTCAACTTGCACTTGACCGGTTATTTATTGTCATAAGAATTTTTTGAGCTTGAGCTCACAATACCGAAAGTGATTTTATTATTTTTAGTTGTTCACTTCTACTCCGCAATATAAAAAAGTATTTAAATCTAAAGTTGTAGATTCGACCTTCGCAATTTAGTAATATATTAGGTGTTCATTAATTCTCCGCCTTTCCCTTTCATCAACTACAGTGCCATCTACTAACTCTAAAATAAGGTACAATACTACATGTCGTTCGAAAAGCAATATTTGAGGTACAGCGTTCTTTTCATGTTTTAAATTAAATAACCTGTCAAGTGCAAGTTGAACTTGCACAATTAGTGTTCCGTAAGTTAATTGCTTTTAAAATAAAAATTTTGTTACGTGGTATAAAATGATTAGTGACTTACAAAACACACCCCAAATGAGTTTTCAACGAAGTTTGTTTCCAATCTTTACTGAAAACTGATGACCTTGAAATTTTTGTTTTTTTTTATATACCAGATAAATTATTAAAGGTAATGCTCTCGTGATAATTTTCGTTCGATCTATACCCCGTGGAGAAGATTCCAGAATTTTTTCAAAATTTTTTGATCAGTACTTTTCGACATAAGGTAAGGGGACAGCGATTTTTTGCGATTTTTTTAAAATAATACAAAGAAAAGTGTGCGGAAGTATTACATTATATATATATTTTTTACTCGTGTTTTCACAAGCTTTCATTTGACACCACATTCGATGACCTAGTAAAAAAATTTTTATTTCACTTCCGATTTCACCCCTGAAAACTAACCCCTTAACTCAAAATTTAACTTTCAAAACTACATGGCTCTAACGAAGCCATCAATTCCTATATTAGTACCAAATTTCAACTTTCTATGTGACATAGTTTCGGAGAAAATCGGGTGTGACAGACAGACAGACACCGAAGTGATCTTATAAGTGTTCCGTATGAAACACTAAAAAAAAAGTCGGTCAGGCTAAAGAAATGGTTTATTCAGCCTTGAGTGGAAACACTGTATGTACAATATAACACATAGGCTGAAAAGTTTTTGGTCTGACACATAGATCAACAAATCATCATCGGTGTTGATCCGAGACGATGGAAAGAAGGTAGATTATGTCCTATTTTTAAGAATGGAGACAGGGAAAATGTTGAAAACTATAGGGGTGTCGTTCTACTTTGTAACTTCTCAGAGGTCTTTGAGTCAGTCTTATATGCACGCGTCTATAGCCAAATTAAAAATCAAATTTCTGCTTATCAGCACGGATTTGTTAGTAAGAGATGTACGGTAACAAATTTAACTGTTATGACACAGTTCATTTCGGAAATATTAGATGATGGTGGGAAGGTTGATGTTATTTATACAGATTTCTCGAAGGCCTTTGATAGGATCGACCATCATGTTCTCATCAATAAGTTGTCTTTCTTTGGTTTCAGTGATGGTGCGAGGGCTCTTATAAGTTCTTACTTGTTTAATCGAACTCAGTTTGTAGCCTACACCGGATTCAAATCAGAAAGATTTGTGGCTACCTCAGGCGTTCCACAAGGTTCAAATTTGGGACCCTTGCTCTTCATTATGTTCCTAAATGACCTTTGCGAGGATTTAAAATGTAACAGACTAATTTATGCTGATGATCTAAAAATGTTTATGCCAATAGAAAAAACTTGAGGATTGTTCCTATCTACAGAGCCAGTTGAATTTCGTACATTCTTGGTGTTGTGACAACAAACTACATCTAAATGCTCAAAAATGCAAAGTTCTAACATATACTAGGAGGGTAGCGTCAATAGAGTTTCAATATAGAATTCAAGACCATAATTTAAGTAGGTGTAGCACAGCTAAGGATTTGGGAGTTGTTTCTGATGCAAAACTAACATTTGCTCAGCATATATCATTGAAAGTTTCTGAAGCAATGAAGTCTTACGGGTTCATCATAAGGAATTGTAGGGGTTTCACTAATATTGCATCACTGCAGGTTTTGTATTTCTGCTTTGTTCGCTCGAAACTAGAATATGCAAGTATTGTCTGGAGTCCAATGTACGAGGTGCATAGAGTTTCACTTGAAAAAGTGCAGAGGAGATTTCTGAAATTTCTGTTGTTTAAGATTAATGGAATGTATCCTGAACGGGGTATCAGCAGCGATTATTTGGGTGAACAGACAAATATTCTTAGCCTGGAAATCAGGATAGTTTGTGCCTCAATATTATTCCTATATAGAGTATTGCACAATATGATTGATTGCAGGGATATACTGTCTCGTATTAACATCAATGTGCCACGGATACACTAACGATCAAATATGTTTTTTAGATGTAACAGACCTAATACTAATTTGTTATTGAATTCACCTATTCATGTAATGTGTACTAATTTTAATCATATTTGTAATGTTTGTGACATATACTGTTGTACTAAGAAGCAATTACTACAGACTGTCATGAATATGTAAATGTCTAAATATTTACCCTATTAATGGGAAACTGTTGGGTAATAAAGCTATTATTATTATTATTATTATTATTAAAAAATCCATATGATTTTTAGGAAGTATCAACCTTCCAACGATACGCGTCAAAATTTCATAACATTTCGACGATTAGTTTTCAAGTTACAGTGGTTTTAGTGACCGTACTTTTGATATTTCACACACAATCGAAAAATCATAAAATCCTTAAGAAAAGAGATAAGGAAAGACATTGTATCACCTGTTAAAATTCAAGAATGGGACGAATACTTCAAAGCATTATTGACAGAAAACAGAAAAGAATTCCGAGAAGAAAATGAGACACAACATGTAAACGTAACAGATATTCCGATCAGAATTACAGTTGCAGAAGTTAAAAACGTATACCGATCACTTAAAAATGGAAAAAAAAAAAAAAAACACCCGGATCAGGAAATATACCGGTAGAGCTTCTGAAAAATGGAACCGAGAAGTTATACATGCAGTTAACTAGGCTATTCCAAGAATGTATTCGTAAAAGAAGAAATACCAGACGAGTGGAGAGTATCTATAATATCCACAATTCACAAAAAGGGATGTAGGACTGATTGCAACAACTACAGAGGTGTTGCAGTGACCAGTTCACTCAGCAGTATATGGGAAAATTCTTAAAAATCGAATAGAAAAGGAATACAGCGTTATAGAAGCAGAAGAACAAGCGGGATTTAGAGCGGGAAGATCGACAGTGGATCATCTGTTCTGCTTGACCCAGGGAATAGAGAACAAAACGGCGTACGATCAGAAAGTCCATGTGTAGCTACCATACCATGTATCTCTTTAATCAATAAAAATAATTTTAGTTTCAAAATGCTACCAGCGGCAAATGAATTCCAAACAACACTGCAGATAATAAGTGGTAATATCCATAAACATATAAAAGAATGAATTATCCTGAAGACAAAACAAGATACATTGAAAACCTTTAGTTGTGCGGTAAATACTTACATAAATATATATTTATATTTTTTTCTGAAAAAATTACCACAAAAATGAAGTATTACCTACATGTATATGTTTTATCACCATACATTATTCATTTATGTGCGCCGTTCTTCATAAGCTTCTTAAAATGTAAACTAAAATTATAGGAAAACATTTTTGAATTAGTGGTGCTCAAAGAAAAAACCTACCAAGTGCAAGTTGGACTTGCGCAATTAGTGTTTCGTACGGTGATTGCTTTTGAAATAAAAACAATATTACGAAGATATAAAATGAACAGTGAGTTCACAAAACACACCCTAGATGAGTCTTCAACAAAGTTCGTTTCCGATTTTTGTTGGAAACTAATGTCCTTGAAAAATTTGTTTTTTGTATATCTATAATGTATATAAAATGCAATGTCTCTCTGTCTGTCTGTCTGTCCGTGAGTGCCCTTATCACTCGAGAAGTACTTATCCGATTTACGCGCTTTTTTTTTAAACATACATATGTTCATACATAAGCAGTGACGATAATAGTGAATCAGGTCGCAAAAAGTTTGCCGCTAGCGCGTTCTCTTGCAATACATTGCCTAAACTATTAAATATGGAACAATATCAGGTAGCAAAGAATGTCTGTCTGTTTGTTCGATAGTGCGCTTATCACTCGAAAGCCACTTATCCGATTTACGTGTTTTTTAATGTTCCGTACGGAACACTTATAAGATCACTTCGGTGTCTGTCTGTCTGTCACACCCAATTTTCTCCGAAACTATTTGACATAGAAAGTTGAAATTTAGTAATAATATAGGAATTGATGGCCGCATCAGAGTCATGTAGTTTTGAAAGTTAAATTTTGACTTAAGGGGTTAGTTTTGAAGGGTGAAATCGGAAATGAAAAAAATTTTACTAGGTAATCGAGTGTGGTGTCAAATGAAAGCATGTGAAAACACGAGTAAAAAATATATATTTAATGTAATACTCGTACTTGCGTGCACTTTTCTTTGTATTATTTTTTAAAAAATC
The DNA here is from genome assembly GCA_019049505.1 of Pachyrhynchus sulphureomaculatus. NCBI lineage: Eukaryota > Metazoa > Arthropoda > Insecta > Coleoptera > Curculionidae > Pachyrhynchus > Pachyrhynchus sulphureomaculatus. Next base: position 194,535,111 of record CM032456.1, read on the forward strand.
GCGAAAAAAATCGCTGTCTCTCCGCCTTATCTCGGAAAGTACTTATCAAAAAATTTTGAAAAAAATTCTGGAATATTCCACACGGGGTGTAGATTGAACGAAAATTATCACGAGTGCATTACCTTTATTAGTTTATCTGATATATAAAAAAAAAAACAAAAATTTCAAGGTCATCAGATTTCAAGAAAGATTAGAAACAAACTTTGTTGAAAACTCATTTGGGGTGTGTTTTGTGAAGTCACTGATCATTTTATACTTCTGTAACAAAATTTTTTATTTTAAAAGCAATCAACGTACGGAACACTAATTGCGCAAGTTCAACTTGCACTTGACGGGTTATTTATTCATACATACCTCTTTCCAGGTTATATAATATTAATAATCTATAATATATATATATATATATATATATATATATATATATATATATATATATATATATATATATATATATATATATATATAAAATGCAACGTCTCTCTGTCTGTCTGTCCGTTAATACGCTTATTATTCGAGAACCACTGATCCGATTTACATGTTTTTTTTTAATTCATACATATGTTCTCTGGCCAGGTTATATAATAATAATAATAATAATTTGTGGTCAGAGAAAACACTCCACGGAAAACACAGATACCACATAGAACAAGATCACGTAAATAAAAAACAATCATACGCCTGGTTACAGGATGGGTAGCTCTTCCCTGAATCAGAAGGCTTCTTACTTGCCATCCAGGATAAAGTAATATTATCCAGAAACTACCAAAAGCATATCATCAAAGACCCAACTATTACAGAAGAAGATGCAGGAAATGCCACCAGCAGAAAGAAACGATCGAACACATAACAAGCGGATGTAAAATATTAGCCGGAACAACATAATGGTAATAACGTTTGTGCTGACTTGGCTTTGGCCCGTCAGCCAAAACATGGAACCACATTGACCAGATGTGAGAAAAAAGAACTTTTTTGTAATAATAATAATAGTCTATATATGTTAAAACCTCTTCCGAAGAAGCGAAAAACAGTTCTACCGGAAAACTATGTACAACCAACAGACAGCAGTGACAGAACCACCAAACAAACAAGAACTCACAGATTATTGGAAAAATACCTGTTCAGAACCCAAACTACATAATAATAACGCTCCCTAGATCAAAGCCGAAGAAGACAAACACAAACATGTGACAGAACAAGAAAATTTCACATTAACTACACAGGAAATTACAGACACAATGAAACACACACACACAATTGGAAATGCCCTGAAAGAGGCAATATACAAAACTTCTGGTATAAACAGTTTACCATCATACACCAAATCAACAAAGCCATTCTACAACCACACACATTCCCCACTTTCCTTACACAAGGAATAACATACGTCAAACCCAAAAGCTCAGACACCACAAACCCGTCAAAAACTACCGACCTATCACCTGTCTTCCAACCCTATACAAAATCATCACAGCCACAATTTCCAAGGAAATAGAACAACACCTAGTAGACAACAATATTCTCACAGAAGAGCAGAAGGGGTGCAGGAAAAATGGCCGAGGGTGCAAAGAGCAGCTGATCGTAGATAGCGTGATTATGGGACAAACCAGAAATGAACACAGAAACCTTCACATCAGTTACATAGACTATAAAAAAGCGTTCGACTCCATACCCACAGCTGGTTAATCAGAGCCCTAGAAATCTACAAAATCAACCAACACCTCAGGCAATTTCTCGCACAAATTATGAAAACATGGAAAACCAAAATACGCCTAGAAACACAAAGCTGTATACTCAAAAATAATTTTAAACTGTGCACGTTAACATTTCCTAAAACTATTGTATTTAACATTTTTGTCATTCCCGAAACAAATTGGATAATGAACTTTACCCTGTCGTTGACTCACTCTGTACTTGTTGTACTGTGTGGGTGGCTTTTGTAGGTGTTGTAGCCCTTTTTCTTTAATTCTGCTAGTATTCTTTAATTTCTCGGTTGAACCACGGCGTCTTCCTATTTATTGCATTTACGTTGATTTTGCGTTTGCCAGTGGCTTCGTTTGCTGCTTGTTCTATACTGCTTTTAATTTTATCCTAAGAGTTCTGTGCATCCAACTAGGTCAAGTCAACTTCTTTTAATTTGTTGTCCAGTTTGATCTGATATAATTTCCATGTGCTTTCTACTTCTAACGAGTCGATGTTATATTTTTCGATATATATTGGGAATTTTTTGATTTCACTAGGACGTTCCAGAGTAATTTTACAGAGTACTAGGTTGTGGTCTGTTGCCACATTAGCTGAAGTGAGAGCTCTTACATATAGTATTTGTGATGGTGTAATGGCTCTGTTTGTGATTATAAAATCACCGAATTCCGAACTTTCGTCGAAATCACGTAACTAGAAGTTTTGCAAGAAATAAAAACATTACTTAAATTTCCACTAAATTTTTTATTTTTAACACCATATGTTTCGCTGTACGGCAGCTTCTTCAGATGGTTTGTTCTAAATTGAGGGTAAAATTACTATAATAAGTGGTTGGTTCAAAATTTATGGCAGGTAATAAAATAATTTAACTAAAACTGATTTAGTAATGGTGAATTATTTAAGTCTAATTGTTCATTTATTAAGAAATCTGAATTTTTCAATTTGTTTATTTCTAAAGATTCTAGGTAATTAAGTTTCAGGCTCTTTGTGCACGTATGTAATATTTCAAAGTTTAGGTTGAATTGGTGGTTATTTTCAATTAAATGATATGCGTAACTTGAGTTATTTTTTCTATTGATGTATGATGAAGCATGTTCTTTTATTCTTTTTGAAAAACTTCTTCCTGTTTGATCTATATATGTTTTTGAGCAATTTCCACAATTTAATTTGTATACTCCTGATCTATTGTCTCTATCTGTTTTAGTTTTGTTATTTTTTATAAATTTGCCAAGTGTGTTGGATGTTTTAAATGCTGTGTTAATATTTCATTTTCTCAAGAGTCTATTTAATTTAGTGCTGCATCTACCATAGTACGTTATTGACTTTACGTTTTTTTATAAGGTTCTTTATTACTCGGAAAAACTGTACTAATAGCTTTTTTGTAAAGTTTTTTCTTGAGAAAATTATCTATTAAGGATGGTGAATAGTCATTATTTACTGCTAATTGTTTTATAATATTAAGTTCTTTTTAAAAATCGTCTTGGTTCAGAGGAATATTTATTAGTTTGTGAATCATATTATGGAAAACTGCAAGTTTGTGACTTGGTAGATGACATGAGGTATTATGGATAATTATGTCAGTATATGACGATTTATGATAAATAGAAAAAAAATGTGTTTGTTATTATGTCTTTTTATTGTTAGGTCAAGGAAGTTTAAGCTATTGTTGATTTCAATTTTACTGGTGAATTTTATATTTTTATGTATATTATTCAAAAAGTTTTGAAATGTAGCAATTTGTCTATCACTTCCTGTAAAACAACATAAGATATCATCAACATATCTATGCCAGTATACAAATTTTTTTTAACAGTGGGTGTTTGCTTATTTGATTTTTTATGTTATTCATAAATATTTCGGCCAAAAGAGGACTAAGTGGATTGCCCATTATGAGACCGTCTAGGCTCCTGTATAGGTCGTTATTAAATTCAAAATAATTTTGTTTTAGACAAACCTTTAAGATGTCTTGTTTTATTATTGGGTTAACATTGATTTCAGAAAGAATTTTTTCAATTACTAATATAGTTTCCCTACTTGGTATGCTTGGAAAAAGATTTTGAACATCGAAAGAGATTAATTTTGAATTGTCAGGTAACTTTAAATGTTTGATGTTTTCAACTAGTTGTTGTGAATTTTTTTATTGCAAATTGAGCTTTAAATTTAGTGTTTTCTATGAGTATTTGAACAACGTTTTGATAGTTTTTAAGATGATATAATTATCCATAATACCTCATGTCATCCACCAAGTCACAAACTTGCAGTTTTCCATAATATGATTCACATACTAATAAATATTCCTCTAAACCAAGACGATTTTCAAAAGAACTTAATATTATAAAACAATTAGCAGTAAATAATGACCATTTACCATACATAATAAATAATATTCTCAATAAAAAAGCCATTAGTACAGTTTTTCGGAATAATAAAGAACCTTATAAAAACGTAAAGTCAATAACGTACTGTGGTAGATGCAGCACTAAATTAAATAGATTCTTGAGAAAATTCAATATTAACACAGCATTTAAAACATCCAACACACTTGGCAAAATTTATAAAAAATAACAAAACTAAAACAGATAGAGACAATAGATCCGGAGTATACAAATTAAATTGTGGAAATTACTCAAAAACATATATAGGTCAAACAGGAAGAAAATTTTTCACAAAGAATAAAAGAACATGCTTCATCATACATCAATAGAAAAAATAACTCAAATTACGCAAATCATTTAATTGAAAATAACCACCAATTCAACCCAAACTTTGAAATATTACATACTTGCACAAAGAGCCTGAAACTTAATTACCTAGAATCTTTAGAAATGAACAAATTGAAAAATTCAGATTCTTTAATAAATGAACAATTAGACTTAAATAATTCACCATTACTAAATCTGTTTTAATTAAATTATTTTATTACCTGCCATAAATTGTGAACCAACCATTTATTATAGTAATTTTACCCTCATTTTGTAACAAACCATCTGAAGAAGCTGTCGTACAGCGAAACATGTCATGGTGTTGAAAATAAAAAATTTAGTGGAAATTTAAGTAGTGTTTTACTTCTTGCAAAACTTCTAGTTATGGATCTCCACCAAGTATCGGCTGAATCAATCCAAGAAATCACGTAAAATACAAAATGAATCATTTGTTTGCGCGTCGATTCAAGGCAGTATTTCTTTGTTCCCATCCAAAGGGGCCTAAAATGGCATATTCCGCGGCCTTCAAATATATTACAAAGTCGGTATCGTTTGTGAAGTGTTGTAAATCATTTTAACGAGACGAAAAATGTCGACGACGTTCCAAAACTTGGCTCAGTAGGCAAAGTCACTCCGAAAGTTGAAAAACGAATCGTGTCTTTGTTTTCACGGGACCCAAAATTGACGCTGCGTCAAGGAGCGGCACAATTAAGAAAATTGGCTTTGAATATTTCCCAAGAATACCATTCAACAACATCTGCTCATGATGTCAAATTCCGAAGCACGTTGAAGAAACTTTGCTGCGCGAAAGTCATGTCGCGAAGCGGCTTGCTTGGGCTCACGATAAGATACTAGAGTGGCCTTCACAATAGGGATGAGCGATATTTATCGATATTGGTGAAATATCGATATTAAAGTCAAAAATATCGATATTCAAATATCGATAATCACAACTTGTAAATATCGATATTTTTACAAAATATCGTTATTGTTTTGTTTTTTTTTATTTATTCAATATTTTACAAAATAGAAGCTAAAGCAATCAAAAGTGTTTAAAGATTTACTTTCAACTGCTATCAAGATACAAACTGAAGATGAACAACCTCTTGATGAAAACGCGTCACAGAAAAAATGACTCCAATGCCTTGTGGGGCGTTCATTACAGACTTGTGAACGAAAAAAAAAACAGTTTGTCAATGATAGGAAGCGAAAGCGAATCTACAAGCATGCCTTTTGAGTTGAACTCTTTTTTAAAAAGTCCTTTACTGGGCTTAAACGAAGATCCTTTGAAACTGTGGAACCACGTGCTTGGTTGTTCTTACCCCAATACTTAAAAAGATCGCTATTAAGCATCTAACTTGCACAGCAACTTCAACATCGTCGGAGAGGCTATTTTCAAAGGCTGGTCAGACTCTGTACCAGCAACGGAACCGGCTCAAAGGAAAACTACTCTCGAAGTTGCTTATATTGCAGATCATTGACAAAAAACTATGGGACTTTTAGTTAACTCTAGTCTACTTACAGTCAAATGGCGATAGGACAGCGATTCAAGAACAACGTGAATCGCTTTTTCCGCACACATGCCGCTCCTATAGCGCTTTAGGGACTTCCCTGCAGCACGTGTGCTAGACCCATAATTTGATAGATTCTGATAAAAATATGATGTCTATTATTTTTTACCTTATTTTTAGCACATAACTTATAGTTGATCATTGTTTCCTATCCTATCATAACACTAGCATGCCTAAAAATTATAAGTTATAAAATATCGATATTTTGTGGTCGATAATATCGAAATATCGATATTAAGCTATCGATTTGAATATCGATATTTCATCAATATCGCTCATCCCTTCCTCACAATCGCCGAACGCCATCCCTATTGAAAACGTTTGGTCCCTTGTAAAGAGAACGCTCAAAGGTAAGACTCTGGCGAGATTCAAAAAATTTGCAGAGTATGTAGAAAATCTCGTCGACAACATAGTTCGAAGATGTCAGGCGATTATTGATAGAGGAGGCGATTGGACAACTTACTAAGGTAATTGTGCCGTTGTTAGCAGACGTTCCTGAACATATATGCAGTAGTAGAAAACACAAAAATGTTCCCGAAACACATTTTTTCAAGAAAACAAACGGTCAGGTTCTTACTTGACAAACTGTAATAAACATCAGAGCGTAGTGCCCCAAACTAATACCCGGAACCTAGAAGAACCTTAAGCCGGCTCTGCTTCTCTATACGGAGCATGTTTTAACTTATTGACTATCATAAATAAATCTTATAATTTTTTTTCTTCACCAAGAATAGTTGGGAAAATGTGACCGGTTTCTAATTAACGGTACACAAGAGATTTTTAATCAAGCTTTTAGATTGGCCTTTAATCAGTATGCAACAGTTGTTAAAGAAAGAGAACATCCGTAATTTTCATGTTGTATACTATTAAAAGATTTTAAATTGTACATGCTTTGGAATTCTTAGTTAATTCGCAAATAATTATAATGTGAATCGTATAGCTAGTAGTTACAGAGAAATGCCACTTTTCGTGTTTTTTATTATTTTATTAATTATTCTTGTTGTGCATCAATACCCAGTTACATTGTTTTGATTAATATGGAAAACATCCCTTAAAATATTTAGACTTACAACAAAACTCAATCGGAGATTACCTTCTAATCTTTATGCACACATTTTTAAAACAATGTAACTGAGTCTCAAATAGATCCACTTGGCAGATCGAAAAAAAGTTAACTCACAGAGATCATTTCTTACCAAGAGGCAAACGGCGAAGGGTTCTTAGGAGGTAGGTGAAAGAGAACGAAACGCGTTAAATCACATTATGCACACTTATCTCATGAGAACGCTATTCTTTGATTTCGAAGATTAGGACCCTGAACCCTATAATTCTCGGGGGTATTAATTTTCTGAGACAAGAAAACGTGTCTCTCCTGAAATCGCAGTGAAATGATCATTTGCACCACAAAAACCAGGAACTAGCTCCGTTACTAAAGTAAAGTCAATTTTCTCAATTCTCTGGATGAAATGTTAAGCTCGAGGGACTTCAGTCGAGAAATCCTATTTATGTTCTAATGACAGATAGCTTAATTCTTCGATTACCTTGGATGCCCAAACGAGTGTTTGGCTATTGAAAAGATTTTTACTAAAAATATGCCATCTTATTGGCGGCTTCTTACAAAGGCTGTTTCAAAAAAAAAACTCCAATTTAAGCCTTGTGGAAAGATATTTTCGTAGTAGTCACAATTACACAAACTACTTCTTTGATGTGCATGATTAAGTCTTAGAATCCCCATTACATATATATATATATATATATATATATATATATATATATATATATATATATATATATATATATATATATATAGGGTGTGCCCTATATGTATGGAATAAATGATTCCACAGCATAATGAATCATCAATGTATCAAAAAAATGTTTTAATAAAAGTTATAGAGTGTTCTATGGCGCACATGCTGACGTTGATAATAAAATGTTTTGAACTGTCAGTTCGAAGAAATTACGCCATCTTGATTTTTTTTAAAAATAGAAAGTCCTGTATATTATTTTATTTTTGAGTCCTGCTAAAAATTCTAGATATTATTTGTCTAACATACCATATGTCTAAATTGAACTGTTTTGGAATTATTGTCATTTGGAATTTTAAATAAAGAAACACAAAAAAACTATTAATAAATACTCTAGGTTTATTTTATTTTAATTTTTTTTTTAATTTGATCTCCTTAATTTCAAATATCATTAATTCCAAAACAGTTCGATTTAGACATATATTAGACAAATAATATGTAGAATTTTTAGTAGGACTCAAAAATAATATACAGGGCTTTCTATTTAAAAAAATTTATGGCATAATTTCTTCGAACTGTCAGTTCAATACATTTTATTGTCAACATCAGCATGTGCGCCGTATAACACCCTAAAACTTTTATTTAAACACTTTTTTGATACACTGATAAATAAATGTTTTGGAATCATTATTCCACTCGTATGGGGCACCCTATATGTATATATATATATATATATATATATATATATATTATATATATATATATATATATATATATATATATGAATAAAATGAAGATATTGTTTTCGCTTCGCCCCTGGTAAACAAAAGAAACAATATGGCCGATTATTAACAAGAACATGATATTTACATTGTTAGCGAAATTTAACTCAGCGCCGGCGTATTGTACAAACAGCAACAATGCACCTTCGTCTGCGCCGAGCTAGTTCGTACAATGGCGGTCTTTCAGGCTTGAGTTGGTTTGGCGGTAAAAATCCAGTTTTGTAATTTTTCAAATATTTTCGAATTTGAAAAAAAAAGTATTGACTGTACTTCTACATAATCCCACAAATCACCCGTTTCAATATATGCAGTGATTTCCATAACCCCCTATATATATATATATATATATATATATATATATATATATATATATATATATATATATATATATATATATATAATGGCGAACAAAATTATGGAAACATTTCAATTCCCATCTTTAGTCTTAACATTTAAACGGTTTACAATTACAATATTTATTTATTAATCGTGTACATGCTCACAAACATTTTGAAGACTAAAACAGTTATTGTTTATTAGAAATGTGCTTAGTTTTTAACGTAACAAAATTATGGACAAACAAAAGTATGGAAACATTTTTGTTAGAAAATAAAAATTCCACTAAGACGACTAAGATGTTGAAAATATTTAATATTTAGTGGGATATCATTTTGCGTCAATCACTGCTTGACGTCTTCTGCCCATAGAGTCAATAAGCCTAGCACAAAAATCAGGTGGTATTTTTTCCCATTCTTGTTTTATTGCGATCCAAAGTTCGTCCCGGTTTTTTATACTTCTTTTCCTAATTTGGTTATTCAGATAGCACCAAAGATTTTCTATGGGGTTCAAATCAGGGTGATTGTGAAAGCTAGCGCATTACCCGAATCCTTTGCTCAGAAAACCAATTGTTTAGCCACGCAAGATGTGTGTTTTGGGTCATTGTCTTGTTGAAAAATCCATGACAGTGGCAAATTTTCTTCATAAGGAATCAAATTCTTTTTTTCCGATATCTCAAGATACATTTGAGCATACATTCTACCATTTATCTTTGCTAATGGCCCCGTACCAGACCGTCAAAAACAACCCTATACCATGATATTTCCACCGCCATGTTTGACAGCAGGTACAAGGTACTTTGGGTCATATCTTAGACCAACTAGTCTTCTTACCTAACCAGTGGAATCACTTCTAAAGAGATTGAACCTACTTTCGGCACTAAAGATTACTAGAGATCACTGATTTTGAGTCCAGTCTATGTTCCTTAGCAAATTTCAATCTCTCTTTTCTGTGACGCTTTGTAAGGAGTAACTTTTTAACAGCACGCCTACCATGAAGATTTCCAGATAACAGACGACGCTTAATAGTCATGTCTGACACCAATACACCCTGATATTCCTGCCTTAGTTCTTTATTAATATCAACAGCAGTTTTCTTGGGATCATTTTTCGCTTTTCGAATTATGATTTTGTTTACTCTTCTTACTTGTTTTTCGAGGGCTACCACTTTTAAATACCAGATCAACAGTGCTCCTTCTCGAGAACTTCTTAACAATTTTGCTGGCAGTGCCCCTATGCATGTTTAAAGATTTTGCTATTTCAATTTGCTTCTTTCCACTTTGATAGAGAGAAATAATTTTATGTTTGAGGTCTGAACTGTAATATTTGCACTTTGGCATTTTGGCAAAAACCACACTCTTAAACAGTGCTACTAAATTACTTCGTATCAACAATAATGTACTCTTAAAGCAGAATGATAAAATTATTTCAATGCTTTCGATAAGGACAAAACGCGTTTCTTAAAAACCTTATCTACCAGAAATAGTAAACAAAGTTTTTGTAATCAATAATAAAATTCTATAAAGAAATTGCCAACAAAACAAGACTAGTTTTTTTTATTCCTAAAGGATAGTATTTTATATTTTTGATTAAGGAAATGTTTCAATACTTTTGTTCGCCACTGTATATATATATATATATATATATATATATATATATATATATATATATATATATATATATATATAAACACACACACACATACATACATACATATATACATATAATTTTCTTTGCAAAACTTTTACACCAACTCTTAGCTTGCTTGAGACAGCCTTTGGTAGATAACAAGAGAATATTATACGTTTCCTGCTATTGTTTAGATATTTATTCGTTGTTTTATTTCAGGTCTCAAAGGTCTCGATGTCCAGTCAGTGATAAAGATGGTCAAGTGCATTTTCAGAATAAAGAACACCCAAGATCTCTGCTCGTTTGTTGTACGACAGATTTATGTAATCACGTTGATAATCCAAACACCAAAATCTTTTTTAATAATACATTAGGTAAGAGAAGAATTATACTGTTTTAAAAATTAAAGTAATTTAAAACACGCACCTCTTAATTGACACTTATGATTATTATTCAACTTATTGTGTTATAAATCGCTAATGCTCACTCAATATTCAATTTGTAGTGCTTTTGATTATTAGGGTACGGTATTTGACCAGTATCGTGATTTTAGGAGATGAAGATACAGTTGGCAGATACCAGCAACAAGATCGGGAATTTTTGTATTCAAATTCAGAGGTTTGGTTTCGAGCTGCTACTATAGCCGTTCCAATATGTGGAGCTGTGATACTTTTTGCCCTCATCGCTTTGGCTGTGAAAATATTAAAAAGCGAAGATCAAAATTCTCCTCAAAATAAGTTAGGGTAAGTTAAAGAACGATTTGTCGGCACTAAAAAGAGAAAAGGGATAAAAGCGAATAAAACTGTGTTTTTCACATCAGCATTCTAAATAACATATTCATAACACGAAATAAACCAAAATCACAAAATTCCTCTTATTTTAAGCAACATATTATGGGGTAATTTTAAAGTTCTAATATTTCATTTTACATATACGTATATATATATATATATATATATATATATATATATATATATATATATATATATATATATATATATATGTATATGTATATGTATATATAGGACGTTTTTCATTTTAAGTAGCGTACTAGAATTAATAGCATGGGTAACCCTGTTTCTAAGGTATTGAATATTCTCTGGTGTTCTCTTGTACACAAATTCTTTGATATGGCCCTAGTAGAAGAAATCAAGAGGCATAAGGTCTGATGATCCAGGCGGCTACCATATTGAACTATTAGTATCGATTTCAAAAGTAAAATTTAATTAGTTAACTACTACTCTATTTACTCGTTAGCTTCGAGCAACGAAGCTAAGTTAGCTTCGAGCAGCAGCAGCGGCAAGATTACAGTATCGAGCAGCAGCGCCAAATGAGATTTTGGCGAAACGTCGTGCAAATTCATTGTTAGACGAACGGATTGAAACCCGGAATTTTAATATATTACATTCAACCATCCGTGAATATATATATACATATATATATATATATATATATATATATATATATATATATGTGTATATGTATATATATATATATATATATATATATATATATATATATATATATATATATATATATATATATATATATATATTATATATATATATATATATATATATATATATATATATATATATATATATATATATATATATATATTATATATATATATATATATATATATATATATATATATATATATTTATATACAGTTATGGTCAAAATAATAGCAGTGGTTCAATAAAAATAACTAAAACTGTTGAAAGGTAACTGCAAAATTCCATTAAGGCAAAAAATATTTTATCGTTTAAAAACTTATCAACTGTGCTGAGGTTTCAACAAAAAATATGTATATAAAAATAAATATAAACAAAGTATTTACGTTTTTTGTAGCAGGAGATGAACCTACACCTAAAACTCGCGGTCGCAAACGCAAAACTACATCCAGACAGGACACACTTATAGTTCAAGCTTCAAAAGCAAACCCATTTGCTTCGTCAACACAACTTCAGGAGATTGTAGGCCGCAGAACATACGTTAGACACCCTTTAGGAACCGCATATCAGCCTCAGTACACGATTAAGACAGTTAAACATGGAGGTTCAAAAATAATGGTATGGGCATGTTTCTCCTACTTCGGAGTAGGGCCTATATTTTGGATTAAAAACATAATGACCGCCAGTGTTTATGTTGAAATTTTACAGGACCTTATGTTGCTCTATGCCACTTAAATGGGTTTTTATGCATGACAATGACCCAAAACATAGCAGTCGATTATGTAAACAATTTTTAGAAAAGAAAAAAATTAATGTCCTAAATTGGCCAGCTCAAAGCCCCGATCTGAACCCGATAGAAAATCTGTGGGGCGATATTAAGATAGCGTAGCACGTGAAAAACCTAAGAATCAAGACGAGCTCTGGGTTGTAATCAGAGATTCTTGGAAAAGCATTCCTGTTTTTAGATGTCAAGATTTGGTTAACTCTATGCCGCGACGTTGTGAAGCTGTCATAGCCAATAAAGGGTTTACAATTAAGTATTAGGTGTGTCTGATGCTCATAAAAGAAAAATATTGTTAATTAGTTGTACAGTTTTTTTTAACAGTAATTTTAGTAAACCACTGCTATTATTTTGTCCACCATAATTTTTAGAAATTTGTCCTTTTTCTTTGATTTTTAAGAATTTAATTAATTAGCCTTAGATTACTTTGACGCATCTTAGATGGGCTTCAAAGTTACCATATTTATGTTTTAGTTACACTGCTATTATTTTGACCACAACTATATATATATATATATATATATATATATATATATATTATATATATATATATATATATATATATATATATATATATATATATAATTGTACTATTTGTACAAGATTCGCTGCTAAGGGTTTTTTTGAGATGAGAAATCGAGATCAGCTCAGTTTTGTTGTAAATTGTAGGGGGGGCGCCACTTGTTGCACTGTGTATACTTTTAAATTGTCATAACTTTTTTATATCACCATATTTTTAATTAATTATTCGTATTCTTTGCCTTCTCCTGTCTAAAAAAGCTCGGAGCAGCAGTTTCTGAGATAAGCTTATTAAACTAAAATTCCCTTATAATGACTAGTTCGATGAAAAATCATGGTTCTTGGGATAAAACAGTGTTAAATTGAAGGAATACAAACAAAACATCTAGCCACTGGTCGAAATCGAACCGGTGACCATCCGGTTCCATGCAGGCTCTTAAACCACTCAGTCAGTGGGGCCGTTCAAACAGTATGATCTGACCGTGTAATTTCTAGTATAGTTAATAAGGTAAAATTTTGACTAATCGCCTTAGCGACCGACCAAAAATATTTTGAACTATTGGAACAGGCAAGAAGTTTTTTACTAAGTTGGGAATGTGGAATCTTTGGCACAATGACACTACTCAGTATATATCACCACTACACCAAACACTTTATTTTTGCACTCGACGCGCGTTTCGCTAACCATGTTAGCTTCATCAGGAGCGATGATTGACTAAAGGTAAACTACATATCTACCCTATTTATACTTAGCCTAACCCTAGAATTACTCAAGCGGAACTAATGACATAGGCAAGGCCATCAGTTCCGGTCTAGTAACCAGTAGAGGGGACTATAAGGAATAGGCCCTCTGTCTTTATTTAAACTACTTTTACATTTTATGATTTCCATACTTTCGTATGCGTTCAACAATCTCCTATCAGATACATTTTTTATTAATCTTAGATTATCTAATGTTACAGTATGATCAGCTTCAAGGGCATGTTCGGCAATGCTAGACTTTTCTGTTCTATTGTATCTTAAGTGTGCTAAATGTTCTTTAAATCGTGTTTTAATTGACCTTTTAGTTTGCCCCAACATACTTTTTGTCACAATCATTACAACTAATTTCATAAATTCCACTTTTCTCACAATTGGGAATCTTATCTTTGGGATTTCCTAAAATATTCCTCAGATTGTCTGATGACTTATAGACTAAGGTGAGGCCTACCTTATTAAATACCTTATTGAGTCCCTTGCTATATTTCGGATTATATGGTATGGAGACATACTTGGTGTTATTTTCTTCGCGTGTAAAAAAGGTGGAATTCTGAATATTAGACCTAAATTTATGTCTATTTATTAGCTTATTTACTAAGTCATCGTCATAACCATTAACTCTAGTTATATTTCTAATACGATTCCTTTCTTTATTAAAGTTTACTCTATTCAGAGGGAAAGTGACCAAACGATGAACTAAAAAAATGTATTGAGGCTAATTTATGTTGTTTGCAATGAAATGAATCATTAGGAATATATCTATCTGTTATTGTGTCCTTCCTAAAGATATCAAATTCTAATCTATTATTATTTTTAATAATTAATACTCAATAAGGTATTTAATAAGGTAGGCCTCACCTTAGTCTATAAGTCATCAGACAATCTGAGGAATATCTTAGGAAATCCCAAAGATAAGATTCCCAATTGTGAGAAAAGTGGAATTTATGAAATTAGTTGTAATGATTGTGACAAAAAGTATGTTGGGCAAACTAAAAGGTCAATTTAAAACACGATTTTAAAGAACATTTAGCACACTTAAGATACAATAGAACAGAAAACTCTAGCATTGCCGAACATGCCCTTGAAGCTGATCATACTGTAACATTAGATAATCTAAGATTAATAAAAAATGTATCTGATAGGAGATTGTTGAACGCATACGAAAGTATGGAAATCATAAAATGTAAAAGTAGTTTAAATAAAGACAGAGGGCCTATTCCTTATAGTCCCCTCTACTGGTTACTAGACCGGAACTGATGGCCTTGCCTATGTCATTAGTTCCGCTTGAGTAATTCTAGGGTTAGGCTAAGTATAAATAGGGTAGATATGTAGTTTACCTTTAGTCAATCATCGCTCCTGATGAAGCTAACATGGTTAGCGAAACGCGCGTCGAGTGCAAAAATAAAGTGTTTGGTGTAGTGGTGATATATACTGAGTAGTAAGAAGTTTTTTATTAGGGAGCTCCTCGGTTTCTCCGATTATTTTTTTACTTCTATTCGAGGCACTAAAAAACGTGTTATAATTTGTAATACTGACCATTTAACATGGTCTAATCTCAACACCCATAATTTCTCACGATTTTTTATTAACATTAGTAGTAATTTTTATGAAATTAAATAGACTGATAAATAATAAATGAGTTTTTATTTCTTTACAGACCTGCAATGTATGTCGTGCCATCAGAACAAAAACACGTTCACGACAAATGGAATGAGCACAACTACAAACAATATTTACCCAGAAAACCCTACTATCCCCAAGCTCACCCCAGTACTTTCTCTATAAAACAAGAAGATGACATACACAGGCCTTTCGAAATTCCTTTATTAGTGGAAATAAGAGATGTTAATAATTTGAACAGTTCTTGTAATACTGTTCATGAAAATAAAAATGATGCTAATGCAAAATTAAACCTCATGCAATGCGAATCAAACTCTAGTAGATCTATCATATTAGAAATAGGAAAAGGTTCGCCTAATTATTCGATGGCGGCAAATATTAACCATAATAATGACGATAAATTTAGTAAAAATGAAAAAACGTTCATTTCATAAAGATATTGTAAATTAGGAATAAGATAGACTTTATACGAAATCTCAATTTGTATAGACTGCAAACAATGCTCGTAAATAATGAATCACTAAGATATGATCGTTAGATTGGCAAGCAACGTGCTTATGATAATCTTCCGAATGATTTTATGACTAATTTCAGCAATATGCAAGTACTTCAAATCTCCTCGAAAAAATAAATTTAATCGGTGTGTATCAATATATAAGCGAAATTCTTCGCACTGTGATGTTTTAATTCCTGGAATGTACCTTTAAGAAATGTACTTGTGGAACTGGGAACTGTACACTAGTGATCACTCTCACCTTCAAAATACTCTTCCCGATACACTAATTTAACCATCGCTCTCATTTCTGCAAGCAGGTCTGGAATGCATTTTCCATAATCCTCTAGAGAAATTGTCTCACATTATGTTAGATTTCAGTTAACCTCGTCCTTTCGTCACAACCTTAAAATTTTTACAAGCTAAAAATCATAAGAAACTAAATCAGGTGAATAAACATGATGATCTAACTGGGTAATCCACATGTCACGTCACGGTTCGGGTCTTTTTTTTTCTCTGCTTTTTTTCTTTTTCTTCGACTTATTTTTAGGTCTAAGACCTGTTTTTTTGGTGTCGTCTATTATTCAACCCTCGTCTTGGGAGGGTGACTGCCAGCTATCTCTCCAGCATTTTGGTGGTCTTCCTGGTGGTGCCGTGCGATCTTGACTGATTTATCATCTGTCATTCGGTTTATGTGTTCGTTCCACATCCTGCGTCTTTTCCTTGTCCATCTTACAATGTTTTCTGTTTCGCATTCCGTTCTTATTGTTTCATTTCGTATCCTGTTTGGTAGTGTTTTTCGCATATATTTTAAATTTCTCATTTCACTGGTTCGTACTGCACTTTACCTTTGTGGTGTCGAGTCTAGTTTCGGCTGTGTAAGTGAGTATAGGTCTGTTGCAGGTTTTATAGATGCGTGATTTACTTTTTGTTGTCATGTTTCTGTTTTTCCACACAATATCTCGTAGGAATCCGGATATTTGATTTGCTTTTGTTACTTGATCTCTTGATTTCTGTTGTTAGGTTTCCAAAGCTTGAGATCGTCGCTCCTAAATAATTAAACAGCATTACTTGTTCTATAGGCTGGTTGTCTATTATTAACTTACATCTACTCGATTCTCTAGAGATTTCAAGGCATTTTGTCTTTTTTACAGGGATCTCCATGTGGTATATTTCTGTGACTCTTCTGAAACTTTGCAACTGCCTTTGTAAGTTGTCTTCGGATTCATCAATTAGCGCGACATCGTCGGCATAACATACATACTAATTCTCATGAGATACTGTCTCTTTTGTTAGGTCTATTTTTCATTGATAACTCATGTCTTTGCCATTGAGATACATACTTTTATTCACTTTTGTTGTGTGTCGTTGGTATTTAACTGCTGAATGATACGCATTATTTTTTCATTGACTCCTTTTTCTAGTAGTATATCTACAATGTCTTCTAGTTTTACCTTGTCGAATGCTTTCATTAAGTCTACGAAACAGTTGTACGCTACATTGTTATATTCTATGCTTTTTGTGTCTTATTATGAATATTGCGTCTGTTGTAGATCTAAAATTATATAAAAACAACACTATGTTTTAATTTCCAGTATATTTAAAGTCACTTGACAATTGTTTTACCATACAATGGCTTCTTCACACCATACAATGGCTTCTTATTTACTTCTGAAGAAGCCATTGTATAGTGAAACAATTGTCAAGTGACTTTAAATATATTGGAAATTAAAACATAGTGTTGTTTTTATATAATTTTATTATGAATTTCCAACAAGTATCAGCTAACACAATCAAAGATGTTGTAGATCTGTTTTTCCTAAACTCTTGTTGTTCCTTATTAGTGAGTATGGTCATACTTATATGCTCTGCTATTGTACTTGTGAATAACTTCATTATAGAGTTAAGTGATGTTATGCCGCGATAATTTGAAGTTTCCTTTTTACTACCTTTTTAAAAAACGGCACAGTTATGTTTTTGTTCCATTCTTTGAGTACTTCCATTCTATCGTAAATCTTTTCAATAGTTTGTGTATTTATCGTCCATATTTTAAGAGCTCCTTACGAATTTCATGTTCCCCTGGTGTCTTTCGATTTTTTAGTTTCGTTACGACCTTGTATCTTCTAATGTTATCATTCCTTGTTCTTCTAAATCAGTTGTTTCTAATGTTTCCACGCGTGCATCGATAGAATCCTCGTATTTGTACAAGTTTTTAAAGTAGTACATATTTATTTATAGGTTTTTTTCCTTTCCCCTTAACATCTTCTATATCTTCTTCTGGGACCCATACAGATCGTGTTCCATATCACTTGTAAACTTTCTTCAATATTCTCGCTTGATGTCCACTGTTTATTACGTTTCTAACTTCTTTATACTTATTGTGCTCTTCTGGTGTTTTCTTATTTTTATAATCTAGATAGGCTTTTTGTTTTTCTAGTGCTAGAAACTTTATTTCTGATGTATACCACGGTTTGTAGGCTTTCGAAGTGGCGTTTATATTCACTTTACGACTTCCTATGGCTTGTTTTGCCGCATGCTTTATATTTGTTGATAATTTTAACCAGCTTCTTTTTACATCGTCTTCTATGTTTATTGGATTGTTAATTATTTTTTCTTTTATTCTATTTTGGTATAACATCTGTGTACTTCAAGTTTATATTGACTCTATGTTTAATTTGTCGATGTATTTAGGTGGATCCTTTTTAATAAGTGTTGTACTAAATACTTCCAAATAACTACTACTACTATTTGTTTCTGTTCTATAAATTTACGATGGAGTATTCCCTTATGGGGTTATATACAGTTAGGAAGGCTAAAAAAAGGGATTTTTCAAGAATTTTTCCTGAGAAAACTTTTAAATTTATTAATGTAAAAATTTTTACACATATTCTGATAACTTTTAACTGTATTTCAACATTTTTTAATTGTAAAAAAAATAATAATTTTGAAGGCTGCTATAGCTGATCTCCAGGAGCTCCTCTCAAAAAAGGCGTCTTGCGGTGACCACGATATCTCTGGACTGGATCATCTAAAATGAAAAAACCAAACGGATATCGTTAAAGTTATGTATAATCTAGTTATTAATCGAAGGAATAAGCAAAATAAAAAATTTTTTGCTAAAATAGCGTCTTCTCAAGAAAAAAAAATGATTTTTGGCCAAAATTTTGGCCTTAAATTGTTTATAAAAAAATATATTTATCGGTGAGAAAAAACATTCGATTAATTACTAAAAAATATACTTAAGAAGCTTGTGTTAAAATTTGAGACTGATCGGTTCAGCAGTTTCCAAGAAATCTTGGTCACCGACTATAAAAACATGGTTTTGAGAAAAATGCGTTTAAAGTTTGAAAAGCACTTTACATAGAGTAAAAATTTTTTTTTTTTCAACTTACATCGAGTCGTCTATTCCAGGGCCATATAATAAACCCTCCGCTCCTTCGGCAGCTTCTAGTAATTCCAGTTGGTGTTGTCTGCGGGCCATTCTTCTCTCTCGTGTGCTCTCATGCGCTCTTTTTGTTCGGAGATCTTCACGCGCTGTGCATCTTCTTTCTGCATAAGAATGCGCATTGGGCCCAAGTGAAATCCCCATTGCATTGATGTTATACAACAGGGATGTTATACCTTCATGGTACGAACTTAACACTTATCACACAGCAAAACAAGTTTAAAATAAGTCCTCGTTCAGAAGCGGTTTGAAACTGAACATTTCCGTCACAGATTTTACACTTTACGTATTCAGAAATTGCTGCAAACACTGTTACAAAGTTTAAAATTCGATACTCAACAGACAAATCACGCGGAACTAAGATAACAAATTTACTGTTTGGCTTCGCTGTTTAGACTAACTACTACACTCTATATTTGCCATTTTGGGGAGAGAAAAATGTAAATTTACCTCGCAGGTATAAAAAGAACCCTAATACACTTTCACTTTATGTACCTGAATACAATAGATGTCTTTACAAATATTCGTGTAACTTCCAGAATAATCGTCGGATTGACTTAAAATTGTCTGTGCGTGTACTTTAAATATATATACATTACGAAAATGAAATGAAAAAAAAAAATCGATTTTTTGCAAATTCTACTGTATAACACATGGGCTGAAAAGTCCCGGGCCTAACAAAGAAAACACGTTTTTTTTTTTTGGTTCAAAATTAGCTTTATTCATCAACGTAATCTCCATCAAGAGCAACGCAATCATTCCAGCGCCGCTCTAACATTTCAATACCACTTTTGTAGAACGATTTATCTTTTGCCTCAAAATAGGCCTCAGTTTCAGCGATAACCTCTTCATTCGTGCGAAATTTCTTACCGGCGAGCATTTTTTTCAGGTCTGCGAACAGCCAGTAGTCGCTGGGAGCCAAATCTGGCGAATACGGTGGATGTGGAAGCAATTCGAAGTTCAATTCATGTAGTTTTGCCATTGTTTTGATTGACTTGTGACACGGTGCGTTGTCTTGATGAAACAAAATTTTTTTCTTTGCCATATGCGGTCGTTTCTTTGCAATTTCGGCCTTCAAACGCTCCAATAACGCTATATAATATTCACTGTTGATGGTATTTCCTTTCTCAAGAGAGTCGATGAATATTACACCACGCACATCCCAAAATACCGAGGCCATAACCTTTCCAGCCGATTATTGTGCTTTCGGGCGCTTTGGACGAGGTTCACCAGTTGCTATCCACTCAGATGACGATCGTTTTGATTCCGGAGTGAAGTGATGGATCCTGTTTCATCCATTGTCACATATCGACGCAAAAATTCCGGTTTGTTACGTTTAAACATAGCCAAACACTGCTCAGAATCATCAACACGTTCTTGTTTTTGATCAACAGTGAGCAAACGCGGCACCCACTTTGAACAGAGCTTTCTCATAGTCAAATGCTCATGCAATATAAAGCCAACACGTTCTTTTGATATCTTTACGATGTCAGCTAACTCACGCAACTTTACTTTTCGATCATTCAAAACGATTTTATGGATTTTTTTGATGTTTTCTGGTGTTACCGCCTCATTTGGACGTCCACTGCGTTCTGCATCATCGGTGTCTCTACGACCACGTTTGAAGTCAGCAAACCAACGTTTTATTGTTGTTTCTGATGGAGCGGAGTCCCCATAACACTTTTCAAGCCATTGCTTCGCTTGAACGGTATTTTTTCCCATCAAGAAGCAGTGTAAAATTAAAACACGAAATTGTTTTTGATCCATTGTTTTGAAAATAACAAAAGTAGCGTCACTCTTAGCACAATAACTCACAAACTAATGAATAGAATATCATGAAATTTTAACAGCTGTCTTTTGAAGGTTAGTATTAACTGAAAAAAAGGTGACTGCAATAAAACTAGCGCCATCTATGTGTTACGCCGGGACTTTTCAGTTACATTACCATGTGTTATAACCCCTTATGAAATACACCAGCATGATCTTAAATTGTGAGCATGGCTTGCGTATTTTTTAGGGCGCGATGAACCTAGAGATTTCCATTGACTCAGTCATATTGTTTTATCACGATTACTGTCAGTAACAAGTGCGCATTAAAGAAAGGTCCATTACAATATTAAGCCAACGCTGCTTGTGTTGATCCGTCAAGATCCAAGCACTAACTTCGCAGAAATCTTTTTCATCCTCAATTTCCAACTTAAAATTTGCCCTACTATTTTTCAATTAATCTATAATTCTTCAGCTATCAATCCCACAATTAATGCTCAGTTAGACTGTAATGCAATTCACACTCCGTTATTATTAACGTACGGTTTTTTTGGCTGTCCGCTTCTTGGGTCATCCGTCATATTTTCTCAACTCATGGGGAAATATGCCTTCGGGCACCTTTTAACCATACCGCTTTAATGCTGAAATTAGTTATACGATCGGGTTGTACTCATGGACAAAACTCATCATTCTGATATTAATATTTTATCAAATTTGACAGAGGGCTACACTCATTTTTAAATGCTAAATTCAGGTTGATCTTAAGCATAAAGGTTTCATCTGTTTAATTTTACTAGATGGATGCCTATATTATATTAATATAGGGAGTCTCGTATATTCTTTTAAGTGGAAATACATATAAGACTGTAAAAAATGTTGCATTTACTTACAACATTGTTTAAAGTCGTATCAAAGTGCAAAAAAAATACTGTTTTGCACGATATACATAAATCTTTTTCTATAGGGTATACAAATATATAAAATAAAGTAAGTATTCACTCGATAATGTTTCTATTCAAACTAATTAAATTTTGTTTATCCGTGAATACAGTGGGAAAAAACTCTTTTTTTTGAACAGGTATGTTCAATAGGCACTTTTGAGGTATATATTTTTTGTAGTTTGGTTTTGTATAAGTCCGTAAACATAGACAAACCAAATAGCGATACACGTTTAATGTGCCTTAAATTTAATCAAATACCATTATATAGACATAGCGCCAATTTCGGCATAGATGCAACATTTCAATTTACTTGTTACTTATATAAAACTTTGTAAACATAATAACTGTATAAACAAAAAGCTTGTATATTGACTTGTGCAATAAAAATATTGACTTAAACTTTCGTACTAACGCAATATTAAACACAAATGTGATGTTTTACTAACAATAATAGTCTGTTCCTGAGTAGTGTATGTATATATACAGGGTCCATTATAAAAATAATGCGCATTTTCTGGGAAAAATAGATTTATTGATCGTACCGGTACAAATGCTTAAAATTCTTCAAAATACTCTCCCCCAGCATCACTTGCGGAGACGTGTCTGCCATGCCTGGAAAGCACCCTGAAACTCCTCGACGGGAATGTATCTTTAGGAACGTTGTAACATGCTTTTGGATGTTTTCCACGGACTCCCAATGCTTTAATTTTAGCTCTCTCTTCAGTCGGGGAAACAAAAAAAGTTCTGGCCGTTGTTGGGCGTCCAGAACGGGGATCGTCGGCGATCTGCTCCCGGCCCTCCTTGGAACGCCTTGTGCCATCTCCCAGACTGTGACCTTGAAATGCAGTCGTCCTTGAAGGCCTCGTGAAGCATCTGGAATGTTGAAAACTTGATTGCGTAAAGTTGTTCAAGCGAACGCTACATCGCGCCGTGTTACAAAGTCGAAAAACACACTTCACGCAGAGGCACGTCTTTCCACTCAGACTGCTCGGAGCAAACTCGCGACCGGCTGCATCGGAAGGGCAGACCCCCCCACCACATTTCCCGACCCGTTTTACCCCGCTGCGATGGATAGTCGCGTCACAATAAAGTCATGCGCATTACTTTCATAATGGACCCTGTATATATATATATATATATATATATATATATATATATATATATATATATATATATATATATATATATATATATATAATTATTTTGTAATTAGGTACTTAATATTAAGATAGTAATGTGTATTTATTGAAATATATTGTTTCCTAAAATAATATCAGCTTGTACATTATGTTATTGAAAATATAAACTACTTTTATATAAAACATTACCTTAGTTTTGTTTATCATTCCTCATTGCTACAGTACAGCTCACTCTAGCCTAGGCAGCAAACAATAGCAGAGGCGGTAATAATATTTTTAAGTTATCAAAAACAGTGCAACAATAGACTAGACCGTAAAAAGAGCATTTTGCGGTTTATTTTCATTTATCTTTAAGTTAAATTTTTTTAATTTTAAAGGGGGTAACAAAAACGATATAAAGAGCTATCGACCAAATTCAATACTCTCAAAGGCAGCTAAAGATTATTTATAACAATATATCAACGTCGGTTCGTCACAGTATAAGTACTTATCAGCACGGCTTTATGGAGAGTAGATCTGTCATTAGTAATTTATTAGCGGTAACGCAGGCAACGTCAGAAGACTTAAATCGGCTCAGCCAAATAGATATTGTATATACATACTTTGAAAAGGCATTCGATAAGGTCTCATTTGCGATATTGTTGAATAAGCTGGAGAAGGATTTTGAATTCCACGTGAATTTAATTGTGTTTTTAAAATCTTAGTAAAGATAAAGGGGTACGAGTCCAAACCTTTTACACCTACATCCGGTATTCGGCAGGGGTCCAATCTAGAACCTCTGCTCTTTTTACTCTATATCGACGGCATTACTGGTGTAGTTAAAAATGCATCCTGCCTGTTATTTGCTGACTTAAAATTTTATTATGAAATCAGATCGCCTGCTGACTGCCGGATTTTGCATAATGATATAGAAAACGTTGCTAAATGGGCAATTGACAATAAGATTTACTTTAATGTAAGTAAGTGTACTGTTGTTTCTTATACTAGATAACTGAAGCCGATAAAGTTTACATATAATATTGAGAATGTCCCACTTTTGTATGAGGATAAGATAAAGGACTTAGGGGTGATTTTTGATTCCAAATTGACGTTTAACTATCATGTAAGTTATACAGCAAGCAAAGCGAACAAAATGTATAGCTTAATTGTCAGAAGCACAAAAGATTTTAGAAGTACAAATTGCATAAAACAGCTATAGATATCCTTTGTTAGATGTATATTAGAATATGCGAGTATAGTATGGTCACCCTTTTATAATTGTCACAAGCGAACACTTCAATTGATACAGAATAAAATGATGCGTTACATGCATTATAAACAAACCGGTTCATATAACTCTATGATCTCTTCTACACTGTTGCACGAACGCTATGGGATGGTAACCTTAGAGAAACGTAGAAAACAATATTGCATGCTCTCCTTGGACAAAGTAGTGAATGGTCTCATTGATGACCCGGCATTTCTGTCCATATCAGTGTGCCAAGGTACACCACAAGAAATCATAGCACTTTCTATAGATCAGATGTAGCCCATAATAACCATCACCTAGGATCCCGATTGTATAATGCTTGCATGCTATACAATGGAATCCAGAATAGTGTAGATATATTTAATGACAAGTGCAGTCCTTTCAAAAGTAAATTGCGTGCGTTGTTTTAAGTGTATGTAGATTATTATGTAATATTATTTAAATTAATTTAAATTCTAGTACTTTGTAATTGGAAAGATCTCTGTGATCAATCTGTAAAGTGGAGTAAATAAATAAATAAATAAATAAAGAAAAAAAAATATATAGTGACCTTTTTTCACCATTAACTTCTGTCGATGTAAAACCAAAGGTCAAATTTTCGATATTTAATTGATACTCTTGCTACTCTTGACAGTGTACTCACTCTCCTGTCTCTCTGACAATTGCTGTTTAGCAACAACCGATTCACTTTTAAAAATACATAGGAGAAGAAAGACGTCAAAAACTTCACTTTACTTGATTACAACAATAATCGGTTGATGCAGTCCCCGAAAACTAAAACTCTAAGGCCTCACGAAAACAAGCTGTTTATATACAAACATAAAGTACCGGGACAGCTCGAAAAACTACTAAAACAATCGAGCAATTTAATTATTCTAGAGCGCTATCTAGTAACCATTTATAGAAACTTCCAAAATTATTACAAAGTGAGATACTAGTTTGCAACAGGTCTGCTAGATTTAATTTAAATTGGAAATAAAATTATGAAAATTTTGGGAACAGCTAACTGAATTGACTGACGTTTTTTTAAACGTTTTGCGACCCCCCCGCCCTACACACGTACCACAAAGTTGCAAATGATCAGCGACATCTGACGTTAGGTTTAATATCAGATTTTACTCGAGGTTATCTAATGACGTCAAAAAGTGAAGATTGTTATCTTCTACTTTTTGACGTCATTAGATATCCTGTGGAGCTAAGGACGTAAAATGAACCATCTACAGTCAGTCCAAAAAGTCTCCATACATCACCTGCTTTCTATACTATTTTTCTGTTATGTTTAATTAATTAATTGGAACTATGAGAAAACATGTTCAAATTAATATTTGAAACTTAACCAACAAGAATTAGTATTAAAAACAACTACGGAACATTTTATTTAGATATAAAAATGTAAACAAAATTAATGTCAAAAAAGTCTCCATACAGTTAACAACATAGCTAACACATGGGCTGAAAAGTCCCGGGCCTAACAAAGAAAACACGGTTTTTTTTGGTTCAAAATTAGCTTTATTCATCAACGTAATCTCCATCAAGAGCAACGCAATCATTCCAGCGCCGCTCTAACATTTCAATACCACTTTTGTAGAACGATTTATCTTTTGCCTCAAAATAGGCCTCAGTTTCAGCGATAGCCTCTTCATTCGTGCGAAATTTCTTACCGGCGAGCATTTTTTTTCAGGTCTGCGAACAGCCAGTAGTCGCTGGGAGCCAAATCTGGCGAATACGGTGGATGTGGGAGCAATTCGAAGTTCAATTCATGTAGTTTTGCCATTGTTTTGATTGACTTGTAACACGGTGCGTTGTCTTGATGAAACAAAATTTTTTTCTTTGCCATATGCGGTCGTTTCTTTGCAATTTCGGCCTTCAAACGCTCCAATAACGCTCTATAATATTCACTGTTGATGGTATTTCCTTTCTCAAGATAGTCGATGAATATTACACCACGCACATCCCAAAATACCGAGGCCATAACCTTTCCAGCCGATTGTTGTGCTTTCGGGCGCTTTGGACGAGGTTCATCAGTTGCTGTCCACTCAGATGACGATCGTTTTGATTCCGGAGTGAAGTGATGGATCCATGTTTCATCCATTGTCACATATCGACGCAAAAATTCCGGTTTGTTACGTTTAAACATGGCCAAACACTGCTCAGAATCATCAACACGTTCTTGTTTTTGATCAACAGTGAGCAAACGCGGCACCCACTTTGAACAGAGCTTTCTCATAGTCAAATGCTCATGCAATATAAAGCCAACACGTTCTTTTGATATCTTTACGATGTCAGCTAACTCACGCAACTTCACTTTTCGATCATTCAAAACGATTTTATGGATTTTTTTTGATGTTTTCTGGTGTTACCGCCTCATTTGGACGTCCACTGCGTTCTGCATCATCGGTGTCTCTACGACCACGTTTGAAGTCAGCAAACCAACGTTTTATTGTTGTTTCTGATGGAGCCGAGTCCCCATAACACTTTTCAAGCCATTGCTTCGCTTGAACGGTATTTTTTCCCATCAAGAAGCAGTGTAAAATTAAAACACGAAATTGTTTTTGATCCATTGTTTTGAAAATAACAAAAGTAGCGTCACTCTTAGCACAATAACTCACAAACTAATGAATAGAATATCATTAAATTTTAACAGCTGTCTTTTGAAGGTTAGTATTAACGTGACTGCAATAAAACTAGCGCCATCTATGTGTTAGGCCCGGGACTTTTCAGCCCATGTGTTATAACCCCTTATGAAATACACCAGCATGATCTTAAATTGTGAGCATGGCTTGCGTATTTTTTAGGGCGCGATGAACCTAGAGATTTCCATTGACTCAGTCATACTGGGAGTACTCAGTTTATCACGATTACTGTCAGTAACAAGTGCGCATTAAAGAAAGGTCCATTACAATATTAAGCCAACGCTACTTGTGTTGATCCGTCAAGATCCAAGCACTAACTTCGCAGAAATCTTTTTCATCCTCAATTTCCAACTTAAAATTTGCCCTACTATTTTTCAATTAGTCTATAATTCTTCAGCTATCAATACCACAATTAATGCTCAGTTAGACTGTAATGCAATTCACACTCCGTTATTATTAACGTACGGTTTTTTTGGTTGTCCGCTTCTTGGGTCATCCGTCATATTTTCTCAACTCATGGGGAAATATGCCTTCGGGCACCTTTTTAACCATACCGCTTTAATACTGAAATTAGTTATACGATCGGGTTGTACTCATGGACAAAAATGATCATTCTGATATTAATATTTTATCAAATTTGACAGAGGGCTACACTCATTTTTAAATGCTAAATTCAGGTTGATCTTAAGCATAAAGCTTTCATCTGTTTAATTTTACTAGATGGATGCCTATATTATATTAATATAGGGAGTCTCGTATATTCTTTTAAGTGGAAATACATATAAGACTGTAAAAAATGTTGCATTTACTTACAACATTGTTTAAAGTCGTATCAAAGTGCAAAAAAAATACTGTTTTGCACGATATACATAAATATTTTTCTATAGGGTATACAATAATATAAAATAAAAGTAAGTATTCACTTGATAATGATTCTATTCAAAATAATTAAATTTTGTTTATCCGTGAATACGGCGGGAAAAACTTTTTTTTTGAACAGGTATGTTCAATAGCCACTTTTTGAGATATATTTTTTGTAGTTTGGTTTTGTATAAGTCCGTAAACATAGACAAACCAAATAGCGATACACGTTTAATGTGCCTTAAATTTAATCAAATACCATTATATAGACATAGCGCCAATTTCGGCATAGATGCAACATTTCAATTTACTTGTTACTTATATAAAACTTTGTAAACATAATAACTGTATAAACAAAAAGCTTGTATATTGACTTGTGCAATAAAAATATTGACTTAAACTTTCGTACTAACGCAATATTAAACACAAATGTGATGTTTTACTAACAATAATAGTCTGTTCCTGAGTAGTGTATGTATATATACAGGGTCCATTATAAAAGTAATGCGCATTTTCTGGGAAAAATATATTCATTGATCGTACCGGTACAAATGCTTAAAATTCTTCAAAATACTCTCCCCAGCATCAATACACTTGCGGAGACGTGTCTGCCATGCCTAGAAAGCACCCTGAAACTCCTCGACGGGAATGTCTCTTTAGGAACGTTGTAACATGCTTTTGGATGTTTTCCACGGACTCCCAATGCTTTCCTTTCAGCTCTCTCTTCAGTCGGGGAAACAAAAAAAAGTTCTGGCCGTTGTTGGGCGTCCAGAACGGGGTTCGTCGGAGATTTGCTCCCGGCCCTCCTTGAACGCCTTGTGCCATCTCCCAGACTGTGACCTTGAAATGCAGTCGTCCTTGAAGGCCTCTTGAAGCATCTGTAATGTTGAAAACTTGATTGCGTATCGCTGTTCAAACGAACGCTCCACCGCGCCGTGTTACAAAGTTGAAAAACACACTTCACGCGGAGGCACGTCTTTCCACTCAGACTGCTCGGAGCAAACTGGCGACCGGCTGCATTGGAAGGGCAGACCCCCCACCACATTTCCCCACCCGTTTTACCCCGCAGCGATAGATAGTAGCGTCACAATAAAATCATACGCATTACTTTCATAATGGACCCTGTATATATATATATATATATATATATATATATATATATATATATATATATATATATATAATTATTTTGTAATTAGGTACTTAATATTAAGATAGTAATGTGTATTTATTGAAATATATTGTTTCCTAAAATAATATTGGCTTGTACATTATGTTATTGAAAATATAAACTACTTTTATATAAAACATTACCTTAGTTTTGTTTATCATTCCTCATTGCTACAGTACAGCTCACTCTAGCCTAGGCAGCAAAGAATAGCAGAGGCGGTAATAATATTTTTAAGTTATCAAAAACAGTGCAACAATAGACTAGACCGTAGACCGTAAAAAGAGCATTTTGCGGTTTATTTTCATTTATCTTTAAAATAAAGAGCTATCGACCAAATGCAATACTCTCAACGGCAGCTAAAGATTATTTATAACAATATATCAACGTCGGTTCGTCACAGTATAAGTACTTATCGGCACGGCTTTATGGAGAGTAGATCTGTCATTAGTAATTTATTAGCGGTAACGCAGGCAACGTCAGATGTCTTAAATCGGCTCAGCCAAATAGATATTGTATATACATACTTTGAAAAGGCATTCGATAAGGTCTCATTTGCGATATTGTTGAATAAGCTGGAGAAGGATTTTGGATTCCACGTGAATTTAATTGTGTTTTTAAAATCTTAGTAAAGACAAAGGGGTACGAGTCCAAACCTTTTACACCTACATCCGGTATTCCAATCTAGAACCTCTGCTCTTTTTACTCTATATCGACGGCATTACTGGTGTAGTTAAAAATGCATCCTGCCTGTTATTTGCTGACTTAAAATTTTATTATGAAATCAGATCGCCTGCTGACTGCCGGATTTTGCATAATGATATAGAAAACGTTGCTAAATGGGCAATTGACAATAAGATTTACTTTAGTGTAAGTAAGTGTACTGTTGTTTCTTATACTAGATAACTGAAGCCGATAAGGTTTACATATAATATTGAGAATGTCCCACTTTTGTATGAGGATAAGATAAAGGACTTAGGGGTGATTTTTGATTCCAAATTGACGTTTAACTATCATGTAAGTTATACAGCAAGCAAAGCGAACAAAATGTATGGCTTAATTGTCAGAAGCACAAAAGATTTTAGAAGTACAAATTGCATAAAACAGCTATAGATATCCTATGTTAGATGTATATTAGAATATGCGAGTATAGTATGGTCACCCTTTTATAATTGTCACAAGCGAACACTTCAATTGATACAGAATAAAATGATGCGTTACATGCATTATAAACAAACCGGTTCATATAACTCTATGATCTCTTCTACACTGTTGCACGAACGCTATGGGATGGTAACCTTAGAGAAATGTAGAAAACAATATTGCATGCTCTCCTTGGACAAAGTAGTGAATGGTCTCATTGATGACCCGGCATTTCTGTCCATATCAGTGTGCCAAGGTACACCACAAGAAATCATAGCACTTTCTATATATCAGATGTAGCCCATAATAACCATCACCTAGGATCCCGATTGTATAATGCTTGCATGCTATACAATGGAATCCAGAATAGTGTAGATATATTTAATGATAAGTGCAGTCCTTTCAAAAGTAAATTGCGTGCGTTGTTTTAAGTGTATGTAGATTATTATGTAATATTATTTAAATTAATTTAAATTCTAGTACTTTGTAATTGGAAAGATCTCTGTGATCAATCTGTAAAGTGGAGTAAATAAATAAATAAAGAAAAAAAAATATATAGTGACCTTTTTTCACCATTAACTTCTGTCGATGTAAAACCAAAGGTCAAATTTTCGATATTTACTTGATACTCTTGCTACTCTTGACAGTGTACTCACTCTCCTGTCTCTCTGACAAGGCTTATTGCTGTTTAGCAACAACCGATTCACTTTTAAAAATACATAGGA
Source organism: Pachyrhynchus sulphureomaculatus (assembly GCA_019049505.1). Classification (NCBI taxonomy): domain Eukaryota; kingdom Metazoa; phylum Arthropoda; class Insecta; order Coleoptera; family Curculionidae; genus Pachyrhynchus; species Pachyrhynchus sulphureomaculatus. Next base: position 194,566,276 of record CM032456.1, read on the forward strand.
GAAGAAAGACGTCAAAAACTTCACTTTACTTGATTACAACAATAATCGGTTGATGCAGTCCCTGAAAAATAAAAGTCTAAGGCCTCGCGAAACCAAGTTGTTTATATACAAACATAAAGTACCGGAAATGTTCGAAAAACTACTAAAACAATCGAGCAATTTAATTATTATAGAGCGCTATCTAGTAACCATTTATAGAAACTTCCAAAATTATTACAAAGTGAGATACTAGTTTGCAACAGGTCTGCTAGATTTAATTTAAATTGGAAATAAAATTATGAAAATTTTGGGAACAGCTAACTGAATTGACTGACGTTTTTTTTTTAAACGTTTTGCGACCCCCCCCCCGCTCTACACACATACCACAAAGTTGCAAATGATCAGCGACATCTGACGTTAGGTTTAATAACAGATTTTACTCGAGGTTATCTAATGACGTCAAAAAGTGAAGATTGTTATCTTCTACTTTTTGACGTCATTAGATATCCTGTGGAGCTAAGGACCTAAAATGAACCATCTACAATCAGTCCAAAAAGTCTCCATACATCACCTGCTTTCTATACTATTTTTCTGTTATGTTTAATTAATTAATTGGAACCATGAGAAAACATGTTCAAATTAATATTTGAAACTCAACCAACGAGAATTAGTATTAAAAACAACTACGGAACATTTTATATAGATATAAAAATGTAAACAAAATTAATGTCAAAAAAGTCTCCATACATTTAACAACATAGCTATAGAGAATGGACCGAAGGTTCCGTATTCCGCTGAGAGACAAGCGAATGAGCGGTCAATAGCTATCTCTTTTTAAAATGCCGCTAAGCTAGGGCTCTCTTGAATATAATATTTCTAAGTGTTCTATTTGAACTAAAATCGGGTATGGGGCTTTTCTCGCCTTGAATTCCGTCTCGTGGGTACTACGCCTTGTTTATTACAGGCCTACAGAAAAGAGACAGGTATAGGCCGCACAATCGCTTTGTCTCTTTCTAGAGAGTGGTCAATTTTATGAAGTTAATGCTCAGTCCATCCTCTATGTCTATGCTTAACAATTACCTATAATAGTGTGACTGGAGTTTAACGTAAAATAACAACTTCATTTAAATTAATATTTAGTGAGATACTAGTTTGATAATCTCCTGTAACATTTTGGCATGCTTACAACCAGCTTTCTAGTAACTTCCGCTGCCATGTTTTCCCATTCGTTCAATATTTTGTTTTTTAATTTTTCTCTATTTAAAACATTATGTTTACGAACGCGCTGTTTAAGTTCCTCCCATAAATACTTGATGAGGTTAACATCGGGTGATTGCGGACGTGTATGAAGCTGCTGTCGCACATTATGGGTCATCCATTTTCGCACCTAGTTTGCGGTATGTTTCGGATCATTGTCCAAATATACGAGGCTGGTTTGAAAAGTCCGTGCAAAGTCCGAGAGATGGCGGCGCGTATCGAGGTCATGCTTAGTTAGTAGCATCTCTTGAATGAACGCACACCAAGTTTCAGCCATATTGGTCTATTTCTTTGTGTTTGGCATTCGTGTGAATCAAGGAAGAATTTCGTGTGGTGATTAAACATTACTTTATGAAAGGCAAAACGCCTCAGGAGACTAAAGAGAAGCTTGATAAACATTATGGTGACTCTGCACCTTCGATTAGAACAGTTTATAAGTGGTTTCAAAATTTTCGGACTGGCCATATGGGCACAAGTGACGCTGAACGTTCTGGACGGCCTGTCGAGGTTACGACTCCAGAAATCATTGATCAAATCCATGATATGGTGATGGATGACAGAAGAGTTAAGGTGCGTGAGATTGCTAGTGCTGTGGGTATCTCGACTGAACGGGTACATAATATTTTGCATAAACATTTGGACATGAGAAAGCTATCCGCAAGATGGGTGACGCGATTGCTCACGCTTGACCAAAAACGGAATCGTGTGAAGTGTTGCAAGGATGGTTTGCAGCTGTTCCAGAAGAATCCGGAGGACTTTAAGCGTCGTTTCGTCACTGTGGATGAAACATGGATACATTACTATACTCCTGAGACCAAACAACAATCTAAACAATGGGTTACCAAGAGGGAATCTGCACCAAAAAAGGCGAAGACCGTTCCTTCGGCCGGAAAGGTTATGGCGACTGTCTTTTGGGATTCGCAAGGGATAATCCTCATCGACTATCTGGAAAAGGGTAAAACTATTACAGGTGAATATTATTCATCGTTATTGGACCGTTTGAAAACCGAGCTGCAAGAAAAACGCCCGCGATTGGCCCACAAGAAAGTCCTTTTCCATCACGACAACGCACCAGCACACACCTCAGCAGTTGTGGTCGCAAAATTAATGGAAATAGGATTCCAACTCGTTTCACATCCCCCCTATTCTTCAGACTTGGCTCCCTCGTATTTACCAGGTGTACAAGTATGAAATGCGGATTTTTTTTTCTAGAAAAACATGTTAAATTCGGAAGAATGATAAAAAGTGCTTTATTCAAAGTATGCGCCATCGCTTGTTATCCATTTTTCCCATCTTTCGGGCAATTTGTGAATACCACGCCAGTAAAAATCTTCCCCTCTTGCTGCGAACCATTCATCGAGCCATTTTCTACATCTTCGTACGAACCAAAGCGCTGCTCAGCAAGTGTGTGACCCATCGATGCAAACAAGTGGTAATCGGAAGGAACCAAGTCTGGTGAGTAAGCCGCATGGGGTAGAACTTCCCAGCTGAGTGCTTCCAACGTGTCGCGAACTGGTTTTGCGGTATGTGATGGAGCATTGTCATGAAGAAGAATGACTTTGTGTTGCCTCTTTCGGTATTCTGGCCTTTTTTCAAGCAGCGAACGGTTCAAATCGGTCAATTGTTGGTAACGTTTAGTATTAACCGTTTCCCCAGGTTTTAACAGCTCATAATAGACCACGCCCCTCTGGTCCCACCAAACACAGAGCATCGTCTTTCTGCCAAAGCGATTCGGTCTTCCCATGATTTTTTGCGCTTGGGATTCTCAAAATAAATCCACTTTTCATCCCCTGTAACTATACAAGCGAACAAACTGTCACACGTGTTTTTGCGCTTTTCCATTTGCCTATCGTTCAACTCATGTGGTACCCATCTACCGGCTTCTGAATCTTTTCCATATCTCGTAGTCGATTGGAAACAGCTTGTTGACTAACGCTTAATTGCTCGGCGAGTTGTTTTTGTGTTTGCGAATCATCTTCGTCCTACAAGGCTTGCAATTCCACATCTTCGTATTTTTTGGCGGTTTTCCACGTTCCTTGGTATAAATTTCGACATATTGAACACAACAACACAACACTATGCACACGCTTTTCCAATTTATCACTCGTGCGCGTCTGACACTTGTTGATGACACAATAAAAGAGCGCAGTGTCAAATCTTTATAGCACAAACTGCATTGGTGCACCATCTGTTGTCTGAAATCCGCATTTCATACTTGTACACCTGGTATATGACTCGTGGGGCCATGTAGAAGCACATTCAATACTTTTTTTTTTCAAATTCGAAATTTTTGGAAAAATTTAAAAAAAAGGGGCAAAACTCCTTTTTACCAAATATTTGTAAAATCACTCGCCCATGAAAGACCGACCTTGGTCTTCGTAAGTCGCGAGAGTAAATATATCCCTTTCAGTTAACAATTGTCTTCAAGTAGGGAGAGTAGGGCAAAATTGACCCTCATTTCGTTTACTATATTTAACGGTGATGAAAGTGGATTTTCCACCATTCAGAAAAAAAGCAAAAAGTTTTAAGACTAAATATTCAAAAGAATGTGACAAAATCTTGAATCGGGGAGTGGCACACCTTCTGAGAGTGTTGTCACCATTCTAGGCACTGGCTATATAAACTCAAACTGTAAATTGTAAAACTTGTAAAATGCATGAAACATTTTATAAGCGTCGTAAAAACAACCCCTGAAAATAGAGTGTTACTTCTACTTGATGGACATACAACGCATTCGAAGAACTTGGAGGCGTCGAACATAGCAAAGGCTAATGCTACAACTGCCAGGCCTTACTACTCACCGACTTCAGGCACTTGACATTTTTTCTTTTTAACCCTATGAGCTCTTATTATATTCAAGCAACAGAACAATGATTAAAGACAAATCCAGATTGTCAAGTAACGCAATATTAAGTTGCAAGATTATTTGCAGAATCTTACTAAAGACCTGCTATAATTGGCATCACTGTGTACGGATATCAAGTGGCTCGAGTTTAGCCCATGGACAAAACGTCTTTCCCGAACCTTTGTTTAAAGCAGTTGAAAATATAATTGCTCTCTCTCTATCAAACAAACTTAAGTAATGAAAGCACATCGATCTTTTAATTATTAACTTTGAAAAGCCACATTTAAATAGTGAACCGTCTATTTCGAGATTTAACTCCGAGGCGTTAAAAAAATTGTAAAATCTTTATGCCCAATACTACAAAAAATACTGTACAAAAAACTGTGGAAATTACATCAAGTCCTTACGAAAATATGTTGAAAAAATCAAAATAAACAAAAGACGTATAGAATAGTATACACGAACTTCCTCGACATCGGCGATTTTAAAGTAACGTCTGACAAAAGATTCTTTCTAGTTTAAAATAAATAAAGGGGAACAATCCATCTCAACGTTTAATTTATTATCTTTTTTACAAGGAAGCAAATAAAATTTTGGTGAATTACCTGTTAAAATTTTGTTCTTATTATATTATATAATAATTTATTGTAGAGTGATAAGTAATTGTTTTAAAATATAATAAATTTTTATATATTATTTTTTTATATTAAATTGGTTTAGGGCCGATTTTTTCCTTAATTATTGAGATCCACTATTTTTCATTTAACAGCTGTGTCGAGGCAAAATAAAAACAGAATAGGTTTTTCAAATAGGATTTTTTTCACTAACCTAAATGGTAAACGATTTTATTTTTTGAAATATGTACCTTAATCACTTTTCTACATAATTTCCGTGAATATTGAAGCACTTGTCATAACGTGGCACCAGTTTTTGAATACCCTCCTCATAAAATTGCTGGGCGCCAGATCAGGGCTGTATGGAGGATGATCTAGAGTTTCCATTTAAAAGATTTGATGAGATCTTTGGTCCGATTAGCCACATGTGGACGGACATTGTCATGCAGCAAAATGATACCCTTACTCAACTTGCCACGTCTTTTGTTCTGGATTGCACGACGCAGATTGTTCAATGTCTCACAATAAGACGCTGCATTGATTGTCTCATTACGAGGCAGAAACTCCACTAGCAATTCTCCTTTTCTCTCCCAAAAAACTGTGCACATGATTTTGCGGGCAGAAATTGTTTGCTTAAACTTCACTTTTTTGGGTGATGATGAATGTCGCCATTCCATGGATTGTTGTTTCGATTCTGGTGTGACGTAGGCCACCCATGTTTCGTCACCAGTAACAATTTGGTCTAAAAAATGTTCACCTTCATTGTGGTACCGCTCAAGGAAAGTCAATGCACTGCCTAAACGTTGGGTTTTGTGCAAATCCGTCAACATTTTGGAACCCAACGTGAACACAATTTCCGGTAATTCAAGTTCTCGGTCACAATGCGATACAAAACACTACGAGAATATTGAGGAAAGCAGTCGCACAATGATGAAATTGTAAAGCGTCTGTTTTCTCTCACTTTCGTCCACTTTCTGCACCAAATCTTCATTAACGACCGAAGGACGCCCACTCCGTTCTTCATCATGCACATTTGTGCGGCCATCTTTAAATGCTCTCACCCATTTCCTTACCATTCCATCACTCATAATGTTTTGTCCGTAAACTTCACAGATCTCACGATGAATATCGATCGGTTTTACGCCTTTAGCACTAAGAAATCGTATAAACAGCCCGTACTTCACAATCGGCGGGACTCACGATTGTCGGAGGCATCTTAAACACTCAGTAAACAACGTATACAATGAAGAATGAGACTGTAATGGCGTCAGTGCGTAGACATGAGATGTAGGTTACCAGCGCGCATGCGCGGAACGCCGACCGTATCGCTGCGGCGGCGGAATCGCAAAACGGTACTTACTTAAAAAACATGCCTCGTATATCTTAAATCAGTACCTTATTGGTTAGTTATATTGTTGTATAATTCATTTAGGTAATTTTATTTAACTTCAATTGTGCTGTGTGCAATGTACATACATACGAAATAAATAAATAAATGTACATTGAATGTACATACAACGGATCTCCAGTTTTACTTCATCTAAAACAATTAATAAAAAGTTAACGTACTATTTTTTTTATTAATTATTTAGATGAAGTAAAACTGGTATTAAACAAAGAAATAGATATATATTTTCGCCAAGAAAACAATGTTACGAGTTTTCAAACCTCGTATACATAGATAAAGGCTAAACGCATTTGATCAAAAGACTTCTTAAACAGATACTGATTGCGTAACTTCATTAAAGCTTTATAAGATAAAAAGTATCCTAAACAAGAAGCAACTCTAGGTATTATTTTAGCAAACTAATACTAAAGTGGAATACCAACCAAATTCATTTAATAACCTAAAAGTAGTTACGCTTTTTCCAAGAGCCATCTACAATTAGGCTGACGTAGTCATTTACGCTGATCTGAGAGAAAATCAAGAAAAGACAGATTTATTTACATATATGAAAATGAAAAAATCAGTACCGATAAGTTCTGCCACCCAATTTAATTCATAATACGGTTAAAATTAAAATAACCTAAAACTGTGACATAATTATACATGACTATTAAAAAACGCATAGTTAGTTGGCTGAATCTGCCAAAAACTATTTTTGTCCTTTAAATAAAAGAGAAAAAAAAATTATAGGATGTTTAATTTAGGTTTACATCCAAGTTTTGTTAACAATACATCCAGGTTTCTAGCTGAAGTAAAAATCATACAATACTCATAATGCCACTTCATAACTGCTTGTCAATCAACTTTTTAACGTTACCTCATTTTCAATGAAACACATTTTTTTAATTGCATTTTTTGGCAATGTCATATTTAGTTTCCAACGGATTATGTAAACATATTTTAGGTCCAAATAGATTTCTTGTTACAGTTTTGGTACAAAATGTAAATAAGTAAAAATAACAGTTTTAAAATAATGTTAAAACACATAAAAACACATTTCAGACATCATTGTCCTGAGACCTATTCGTTCAAAGGATATTTTGTACAATATTTTCTACATATTTAAATTTATTTTGATTAACTCTAGCCATAATATTATTAAGGATAGGATGATATGCCCTAGACCATGAGTGATTGAATAAAACACTAAAAGCTTGAAGATAGAGGTTTGCCCATATGACCTATTAAAAATAGTGACAATATTGAGCTTATTACTCTACTTTTAGGCTCTTCTCAAAATTTTGATCCTAAAAACACAATGATATACCTTCTACCCAAATTTATTGGGTTAACTTTTATAGGTAATAGGCCAATTTGATCGCTATGTTCTTAATATTAATTAAAAAGTTATTTCCGGTAATCAAGATGGCTGCAAGGGTCTGTCAAAATTACAAATAAGTTACTTTTAAGGCGTGAGGCCACGGCAGAATTTTTAAAAAATCGAATTTTTTTTTTGGCTAATATGTTACCTTGAAGAACAGTTGTTTGGTGCAGGCATCACCGATTAAAGGTATAACGACATTTTCTACTGTAAAATGATACTTAAATTTTCACAAAAGTATTTTTCAAATCGGGCGGAATAACAGCTCCCACAAATCTTTATGGATTCGCTTGAAATTTTGAGAGTAACTTTTTCAGTTCCAGTATCTAAGGGAAGGAGTACGAAAGTTATAAACTTCCTTTTTTATAAACAATTTTTCGTGAAATTTGTTTGAACATTTTTTTTCAAATGTGCACCATTTCTCGAAAAAACGATATTTCAAATTTGAAATCTACGGGAGCAATCACCAGTTTCAGGCCTCGCATAAAAGGTGTCTTGTCGTCATGAAAAAAAGACAAAAAAAAATTGTACACTTAAATATACTTCAAATAAATTTTCGGCTGCATTTATTATACTCTTGAAAAAAATTACGCCTTTTTCCTGGGACCTAGAGTGGCCTTACCCCTTAAGGTACCATGAAATTATATAGTTTAGAATATATTGCGTATTCCAGTTTTGTGTAGAAGCGAAAAATGCAATACTCTGCAGGGGTGCTCAAACGGTCCATCGCGATCGACAAGTCGGTCGCGAGTGCTTTTTGAGTCGATCTCGAGAAAAAAATTCCGATATAGCACTATTCACAGATTTTGTTTTAGGTAACTAAAACAAAATGTAATGAATAAACTATTAAAATTTATTCGATCCACAATTAGGCCAGAATAACCCCCTCATCACTTTCTTTTATCGTAATAACCCCCTGCTAGCGGCAAATAGCGGCTTTATCAAAGGAACGCGCGGTACTTGTCAAAGAAAAGCCGCGTTTTTGATTCCCGCCGATTTTTCTAGAAACTTCGGACGGCGTGTTTGACGGGAACATTCGAGACTTCGTTCGCGCCGATATAAATGTTGCGCCTGCAGGAATAGGAGTCAGTCTGAGTTGTAACTTGAAGGCGATACATCGATACAAAGTTTATTAATATATAGTCCAAAATGAGTGCGGCGAAGAAAAGTAAAACTTTTTCATTTTAATAACGATTGGGAGGAAGAATTTTTCTTTTGTATGGTAAAGGATAAGTTCATTTGTCTCATTTGCCGTGCGTAAGTTGCAATACCTAAGCGTGGGAACTTAGAGAGGCATCATAAAACGGTTCATAAAAACTATGAAAAGGATTTTCCGTCACAGAGTGAATTAAGAAAACGAAAAGTACGTGATTTGATAACTTGTTTGAAAAAAGAACAAACCATGTTCACTAGACAGTCAAAAGCTGCAACGATCGCGTCATTTAAAATATCTCATATATTGGCGAAACACAAGAAACCATTTGATGATGGATTGGTTGTGAAGGAAGCATTTATTGAAGCGGGTGAGACTTTATTTGGAGATTTTAAAAATAAAACAGAGATTATGTCTGCTATTAGAGAACTTCAGTTATCTCGTCCGACTGTCACAAGGCGTGTTGAAGTCATGAGTCAGGACATGGCAGATAAACTAAAACATGATATCATGGAATGTATATACTTTTCTTTACAGTTCGACGAATCCACCGATATGACAGACACTGCCCAGCTGTGTATTTTTATTTGAAGGGTATTCAATGACATGTCGGCTAAGGAAGAGTTTTTGACAATGATTCCTCTGAAAGGAAAGACCCGTGGCGAAGATATATAGGACGTTTTCTTCAATTTTGTAACAAACTACAAGCTACCAATATATAAACTAGTGTGCATTACAACCGATAAAGCACTAACAATGACTGGAAACGAAAACGGTTTTGTGGCATTGTGTCGAGCTAATGATGATTTCCCTTCCTTTTTCTCCTTCCATTGCATTATACATCAACAAGTTTTGTGTTCAAAAGTTCTAAACATGGAGGAGATTATGGGCATTGCAATAAAAATTGTGAATTCTATCCGTGCACATAGTTTGCAACGACGGGTCTTTAAATTGCAGTTGGAAGATAGTGAGTCAGCTGAACACACTGATTTAATTCTTCACACGGACCTCAGGTGGTCGAGTCGCGGAAAATTCCTAGAAAGGCTTCAAGAATTATTGCCCGAAATAACAGCTTTTCTGGACGAAAGAGGTGATGACACTCAGATGCTGAAAAACGAAAAATGGCTGACTGATTTGGCATTTTTGACAGACATCACAATGCATTTAAACACCATTAATTTGGAGCTTCAAGGTAAAGGAAAGACTATTATTGAGATGATTAGCGCAATAAACGCATTCAAAAGTAAATTGCAACTTATGATAGATCAACTGAAAAGAAAGGATCTAAAAAAATTTTCCAAATTTGAAAGCCAGGATTCCTCAGTTGAATTATGATATATTTATGAGGCAGAATTATCAAATATTTTGGGCCAATTCGAAATATGTTTTTATGATTTCAGTAAATTGGCAAATATCGCATCATTTATGAATTATCCTTTTTCGTGTAAAAACATTGAGGAATTAGCTACTGAAATAGCAAGTCAGTTTAACATGGACTCATGTTCTGTTGAAAATGAGTTAGTGCAGATTATATCAGATATACATCTCAAAGCCACAGCATCTGATACAAAATTCTGGTGTTTTATATCTGAAGATAAATATCCGAATCTAAGGCAAATCGCCCTTCAACTGACAGCAATGTTTGGGTCAACTTACTTGTGCGAGTCTGCATTTTCTGAAATGAAGATAATTAAATCAAAATATCGCAATCGACTAACTGACGAACATTTGTCATCATGCTTGCGATTAGCACTCGGTAATTACGAACCATCTTATGAAAAGTGTGCTGAGGACATGCAGTGCCACGCTTTAACATTCAAAGTCACTCTTTAGTTAAGTTTAGACACTAGAACTCGTTTGTTTTGTAAGAACCAATAAACTCGCAATTTTGAATAATTAGGAGTTTTTTCATTGGCATTTTAGAGCAGACCTACACTTACCTTGACTAAAAAATGCATATTGTGCGGAAAACTAATATCTATGCCACGATACACCCTACCTAGACGACAATCCTGCATCACACTTACTTGCAGCCTCTCAGAGTCGATCGATCGTAGTCTAACAATATTGAGGTAGATCGCCAGCAGTTCAAGTTTGAGCACCCCTGCTCTACAGTTACAAGAGTATTTTACTAAAAATTAGAAAGCTCACTCTTCTTCCATTTTAACCAGAAGATTATTATTATTATTTTCTTTAGCCGAAATACATCGACAAACCCCTACGTACAAATTTTTAAGATTATGTCCAAATTACTTTTCCGATGTACCTGTAAATACAAATATATAGATGTGATATATGACGTGTAGTTTAGCGCCGTTATATTGTTTACTTACATATGTAATTGACGTGATCGTTGTGTAATAAAAATCCACCACAATTCTGAGAGTGGAAATTTTTTTTTTCAGGTTTTCACTTGAAAAAATCTTCATTTATTATTATATCGATGACTAGTACATGACATGTTTCGTAGCAACTTATCAAATGTGATCTACCAAACTAGTCATCATCATCCATCTTCATCCTTAGCTTATTCCATCCATAGTCGGATGTAAGCCTCCCCAAGTTGTCTCCAATGAGCTTTCTTGTTTGCTTCTTGCATCCGATCGTGTCCTGCTTATCTTTTTATGTCGTCCGTCCATCTTGTCTGTGGTCTACCTCTGCATCTTTTGTGTTCTCTACGCCTCCATTCAACTATACGGCGTGTCCATCCGTTATTCAGCCTTGCGATATGCCCGCCCAATTCCACCTTTATATAAATATTAAATCTGTCACTTTTGATCTTCTTCGTATCTCAATGTTAGGAATACGATCTTGGAGCCTAATATTTAGCATTCTCCCCTTCATTGCTCTTTGAGTTACCTGAAGTTTATTTATTATACTTTTATTTACAGCCCACGTTTCACTGTCATATGTTAATACCGGCAGTACAGGGTGAGTCAACGATAGAGTAAAGTTCATTATCTCATTTGTTTCGGGAATGACGAAAAAATGTTAAATACAATAGTTTCAGGGAATGTTAAGGTGTACAGTTTAAAATTATTTTTGAGTATACAGGGTACTTCAAAAAAGTGTGGCCGATATAACATGTTTTTTTAAATGGAACATCCTATATTCTAATTTATTTTTAAATTCTGAGTAAAATTTTATAACTTTTTTATTAATAATGTTATATACCTAAACCTAGAAGTTTTTCTAATATTTCATTTTTTTTAAAAAAAAATAATAGTAGTTTTCAGTTTTGTAAAAGATTGCCGGTAGCGCCATTGTTTCTGAGGGTGGAATACTCATTATTGGTACGAGCGTTCTACAGAGATGAAAAAAAAAACGATATATGTAAAGAAATTTGAGTTAGATGCTACAGGGTGTTCAAAATAAATTTATACATTTTGACTATTTTAAATTGAAAAATCTCAAATTTTTTAAATGGCACACCCTGTATATTATTATTTTTCTGGTAGATTTTACAAAATCCTTCAACTTTTATTAAGTATGTCATATACCTATTTCTAATAGTTTTCGATTTATTTTGAATTTTTCAATTTTTACCCTCGTTTTTAATACACATCGTTTATCTAATGATTAATTATTATGACGTAATAAATGTTTAAAAATATGCCCGTCTATTGAATACACATGTTTAGTCTTTTACTATATTTTCCTTCACTTTCCTTAGCATAAAGGGCGTTATTGTCCTGCACGCATCCCGTATCCTATTTTCCATATCTACTGGTGTTGCAGGGGATTCACATAAACACGATCTTTAATATAGCCCCACAAAAAGAAGTCTAAAGGTGTTAAGTCACATGATCGAGGGGGCCACTGAATGAATCCATCCCTATCGATCCATTTTTGTGGGTAACGATCGTTTAAAAACTCCCGAACTTCTCGGTTGAATCCACATTTGTTCCCTTTCAAAGTTATCAACTTCTTGAAAAAGCTGGGGTAATTCGTTTTGCAAAAAATGTAGATATCTAAGCCCGTTAAGCGGTTTGCGGAAAAAATATAGACCAATAATTGGAAAATTTAATATTCCACACCATACATCAAGCGACCAGTGATTTTGGTTTCGAACTGCCCGGGCCCAAAAGGTTGAATAATAATGCATGTTAAGGCTGTTAACTGCTCCATTACTAAGAAAGGTAGCTTCATCAGAAAACATTATTTTGGATAAAAAATTTGGATCAGCCTCTTTTGCTTCATTCATGGTGGTATAAAAGTTTACCCATCGTTCAAAATCACGGTCTTAAAGTTCTTGGTGTAGTTCCATATGAAAGGGATGATACTTGTATTTTCTCGTGGTGCGATTAGCCGTAGATTGGGATGTGTCAGATAAGTCAGCTAGCTGACGGCTACTGACCTGGGGATTATCTTCAACGTAAAGTAAAATCTCCATTTCTTCTCATTGGTAGCGTTCTGGTTTACTACTTTCCGTTTCGTATACTCAACGCTACCACTACCACTACCATCAAACTGTTCCATTAAGCACTGAAAAGATTTTCTAGATGGTATACGCCTATTAGGGTACTTCGCTCCGTAAAGTCTTACTGCCCAGACAATTTTTTCCCGCTTCGCCCAGTATATAAACCATATGGATTAATTCATTTTTAGGAAAATCCATAACTTACTACAACAAATTAAACTATTTTTACTTGCTTAATAGGAAAATTTGACAATGCCTACATTTTTGCTTTGTCTTGGCAACTATGAGGTTATAGCGTAAGTCTATTAAAAACAAGGGTAAAAATTGAAAAATTCCATTGGAAATAGGTATATGACATACTTAATAAAAGTTGGAGGGTTTTGTAAACACACCCTGTAGCATCTAACTCAAATTTCTTTACATATATCTTTTTTTATCTCTATAGAACGCTCGTACCAATTATAAGTATTCCACCTTTAGAAACAATGGCGCTACTGGCAATTTTTTACAAAACTGAAAATTTAAAAAAATTGCAATATTAGAAAAACTACCAGGTTTAGGTATATAATATTATTAATAAAAAAGTTATAAAATTTTACGTAGAATTTAAAAATAAATTAGAAAATAGGATGTTCCATTTAAAAAAACATATGTTATATCGGTCACACTTTTTTGAAGTAACCTGTATATTCAAAAATAATTTTAAACTGTGCACCTTTAACATTCCCTAAAACCATTGTATTTAACATTTTTTCGTCATTCCCGAAACAAATGAGATAATGTACTTTACTCTATCGCTGACTCTGACGTCTTCTCTGATCTTTTCCTTTATTTTTTATTATTATTGGTAATATGCTTGAAGATTAATTGAGGACACAAGCCTTTTCCCTAACAAAACAAAATTAAATTCTTTAACGTACTTAGGTAAACCCACTGAACATATTGCCAAGCCTCTCAAAAACATAACATCAATATGACTTTTAAACCCAATAAATCTTTAGGAAGACATATAAAAAATACTAAAGATAAACTATCTAAAGTTACATAAGTCAAACAGCTCGCAATTTTAAAATTAGGATTCAATAAAGGACGCAATAAAGATCTCCGTCACAAAACATTAAATTCCGCGTATTCATCCCACTTTATCGAACATAATCCTAATTTTAATAACGAATTTACGATTTTACACACAGAAAATAAACTCTCATTATTGCAATCATTAGAAATTAATAGATATGAAATATCAGGTAATACACTGAACGATCAACTGGAAATAAATAATAATCCTTTGTTAAAGTTGTGCAAGAAGTAAAACACTACTTAAATTTCCACTAATTTTTTTATTTTTAACATGACATGTTTCGCTGTACGACAGCTGCTTCAGATGGTTTGTCACAAAATGAGGATAAAATTACTATAATAAATGGTTGGTTTACAATTTATGGCAGGTAATAAAATAACTTAATTAAAGTAGATTTAGTAATGGTGAATTATTTAGGTCTAATTGTTCATTTATTAAGGAAACTGAATTTTTCAATTTGTTTATTTCTAAAGATTCTAGGTAATTAAGTTTCAGGCCATCTGTGCAAGTATGTACTATTTCAAAGTTTGGGTTGAATTGGTGGTTATTTTCAATTAAATGATTTGCGTAATTTGAGACATGTTTTTCTATTGATGTATGATGAAGCATGTTCTTTTATTCTTTTTGAAAAACTTCTTCCTGTTTGATCTACATATGTTTTTTGGGCAATTACCACAATTTAATTTGTATACTCCGGATCTATTGTCTCTATCTATTTTAGTCTTGTTATTTTTTATAAATTTGTCAATTGTGTTGGATGTTTTAAATGCTGTGTTAATATTTAATTTTCTCAAAAAACTATTTAATTTAGTGTTGCATCTACCGAAGTACGTTGTTGGAAAAACTGTACTAATGGCTTTTCTGTAAAGTTTTTTCTCGAGAATATTATCTATCATGAATGGTAAAGAGTCATTAATTACTGCTAATTGTTTTATAATATTAAGTTCTTTTTGAAAATCGTCTTGGGTTAGAGGAATATTTATTAGTCTGTGAATCATATTATGGAAAACTGCAAGTTTGCGCGACTTGGATAATTATGTATGTGGCGGTTTATGGAAAATAGAAAAACTGTGATTGTTATTATGTATTTTTATTGTTAGGTCCAGGAAGTTTAAGCTATTGTTGGTTTCAACTTCACTGGTGAATTTTATATTTTTGTGTATATTAATCAAAAAATTTTGAAATGTGACAAATTGTCTATCACGTCCTGTAAAACAACATAAAATATCATCAACATATCTATGCCAGTATACAAATTTTTTAAACAGTTGGTGTTTTGTTTATTTGGATTTCTATGTTATTCATAAATATTTCCGCTAAAAGAGGACTAAGTAGATTTGCCCATTATGAGACCGTGGCTAGGCTGCTATATCAAAAGAGACTCCGCTCCATCAGAAACAACAATAAAACGTTGGTTTGCTGACTTCAAACGTGGTCGTAGAGACACCGATGATGCAGAACGCAGTGGACGTCCAAATGAGGCGGTAACACCAGAAAATATCAAAAAAATCCATAAAATCGTTTTGAATGATCGAAAAGTGAAGTTGCGTGAGTTAGCTGACATCGTAAAGATATCAAAAGAACGTGTTGGCTTTATATTGCATAAGCATTTGACTATGAGAAAGCTCTGTTCAAAGTGGGTGCCGCGTTTGCTCACTGTTGATCAAAAACAAGAACGTTGTTGATGATTCTGAGCAGTGTTTGGCCATGTTTAAACGTAACAAACCGGAATTTTTGCGTCGATATGTGACAATGGATGAAACATGGATCCATCACTTCACTCCGGAATCAAAACGATCGTCATCTGAGTGGACAGCAACTGGTGAACCTCGTCCAAAGCGCCCGAAAGCACAACAATCGGCTGGAAAGGTTATGGCGTGAATATTATATAGCGTTATTGAAGCGTTTGAAGGCCGAAATTGCAAAAATTCGACCGCATATGGCAAAGAAAAAAATTTTGTTTCATCAAGACAACGCACCGTGTCACAAGTCAATCAAAACAATGGCAAAACTACATGAATTGAACTTCGAATTGCTCCCACATTTTGATTTCTAGGCACACCTTCGCCGGTAAGAAAGCAATTTGAAACTGATGTCTTGTTTCATTATTGTGTTGAATAACATTGATTTCAGAACCAAAAAAAGTTAAGTTTTCAATTGGTAATTTATAGTTTCCCTACTTGGTATGCTTGGAAAAAGGTTTTTTGAACATCGAATGAGATTAATTGTGAATTGTCAGGTAACTTTAAATGTTTGATGTTTTCAACTAGTTGTTGTGAATTTTTTATTGCCAATTTAGCTTTAAATTTAGTGTTGTCTATGAGTATTTGAACAAGACGTTTTGATAGTTTATAAGATGGGGCTGACACGAAAGATACTACTGGCCTTATAGGGTAACCCGTTTTGTGAAGTTTTATTAGTGAATATAGTTTAGGTGTTCGTGGGTTCAAAGCAAAAAGTAAATAATATCATACATAAAAAATATTTAGTTCAGAAGAAAAAACTCTATACAAAAAATAATACCAAAATAATAAACCCTAATGAAAAGTTTTCCGATCAGAAATTATTTGATAGATTTATCAATTTAAGACAGACAACCTTCTGGACTAATGAAACTCAATTACTAAATAAAGGTTTCAAACATAATATCAAAGTCAATATCTCTCCAAATACTTTAAATATATTAGCAGTTGATACAGAAGTAGCTCTCAATCATTACCCAAATAATATTAGTAAAAAACACAAAGCAGCTACTATACTAAAAAAAGAATTTTTACGCCAAAATACTCCAAGACAAGATATTCAATTAATAAAAGACATTAGAAATAAAACAGCAGATATAATATTTACCAAAGCAGACAAAGATAATTCAGTAGTAGCGATTGACAAAGTAGATTATATCCAAAGAACAATAGATTTCTTAAACCCAGATAAATACCAATTTTAAAATGTAACCCAACTGAAAGTTATCAGATAATTATTAAATCAACGATCTCTAAGTGTAAAAGTTTGTTTAATGATAAAGATTCTAGAATTCTTACTCTTACGAACCTGCAAACACCTAAACTATATTCACTAATAAAACTTCACAAAATGGGTTACCCTATAAGGCCAGTAGTATCTTTCGTGTCAGCCCCATCTTATAAACTATCAAAACGTCTTGTTGAAATACTCATAGACAACACTAAATTTAAAGCTAAATTTGCAATAAAAAATTCACAATAACTAGTTGAAAACATCAAACATTTAAAGTTACCTGACAATTCAAAAACTATATTACTAATTGAAAAACTTCTTTCTGAAATCAATGTCAACCGAATAATAAAACAAGACATCTTAAATTGCTTAAAAGTTTGCCTAGAACAAAATTATTTTGAATTTAATAAGGACTTATACAGCAGCCTAGACGGTCTCATAATAGGTAATCCACTTAGTCCTCTTTTAGCGGAAATATTTATGAATAACGTAGAAATCCAAATAAGCAAACAGCCACTGTTTAAAAAATTTGTATACTGGCATAGATATGTTGATGATATCTTATGTTGTTTTACGGGAAGTAATAGACAATTTGCCACATTTCAAAATTTTTTGAATAATATACACAAAAATATAAAATTCACCAGTGAAGTTGAAACCAACAATAGCTTAAACTTCCTTGACCTAACAATAAAAAGACATAATAACAAACACAATTTTTCTATTTACCATAAACCGTCACATACTGACATAATTATCCATAATACCTCATGTCATCCACCAAATCACAAACTTGTAGTTTTCCATAATATGATTCAGACTAATAAATATTCCTCTAAACCAAGACGATTTTCAAAAAGAACTTATTCTATAATATTATAAAACAATTAGCAGTAAATAATGACTATTCACCATCCATAATAGATAATATTCTCAAGAAAAAACTTTACAAAAAACCCATTAGTACAGTTTTTCCGAATAATAAAGAACCTTATAAAAACGTAAAGACTTAGTACGTACTTTGGTAGATGCAACACTAAATTAAATAGTTTCTTGAGAAAATTAAATATTAACACAGCATTTAAAACATCCAACACACTTGGCAAATTTAAAAAAATAACAAAACTAAAACAGATAGAAACAATAGATCTGCAGTATACAAATTAAATTGTGGAAATTGCTCAAAAACATATATAGGTCAAACAGGAAGAAGTTTTTCAAAAAGAATAAAAGAACATGCTTCATCATACATCAATAGAAAAATAAATCAAATTACGCAAATCACTTAATTCAAAATAACCGCCAATTCAACCAAAACTTTCAAATATTAGATACTTGCACAAAAGGCCTGAAACTTAATTACCTAGAATCTTTAGAAATAAACAAATTAAAAAATTCAGATGCCTTAATAAATTAGACCTAAATAATTCACCATTACTAAATCTATTTTAATTAAATTATTTTATTACCTGCCATAAATTGTAAACCAACCATTTATGATAGTAATTTTATCTTCATTTTGTAACAAACCATCTGAAGAAGCTGTCGTACAGCGAAACATGTCATTGTGTTAAAAATAAAAAATTTAGTGGAAATTTAAGTAGTATTTTACTTCTTGCAAAACTTCTAGTTATGTATTTCCACCAAGTATCGGCTGAATCAATTCAAATCCTTTGTTAAACTTAATCTTCTAATCTGTTATTAATCTTCAGTCTTTAGGTAAGAGTACTAGTTTAGTAAGTCACATTTGATAAAGTAGCAGTGCTATGAAACATGTGACATACTATTCATCAATATAATAATAAAAGAAGATTTTTTCAAGTGAAAATCTGAACAAAAATTTTTCCACTATCAGAATTGTATGCTTACATGTCACATTTGGGATTTAAAATTCTAATAACGCGCCTGTTCTCCTTCCAGACTCCTACTACATTAGACTAAAATAATAAGAAATAAGAACTAACAAAAATGGGTGTGTTAAAAGTTTATATGTATAGTAATTTAATTTATCACAATAATTTACATCGAAAGTAAACGTTAAAAATTATATACATTCAACTTTTTTCCTTTATGAATTGTAAAAATATGTCAGACTCAGTCATACTTAATTAGAACTATAAATACATTTCTAATTATTCTCATTTTAATGAGAAATTGTCAGATTTTAAAACAAATAAATAGCTTAATAATTTCTTATTTGAACTACAGTACATATTTGAGAATCAAGCTAAAGATTAGTTCTATCTCTAGGCTTGTCCACTTTTTCCAATATGGAATTAGTGTATGCTTGATGAATCTGTTTAATAAAGTCATTATTGTTTTTCAAAAGGTATATTAAAGCTTGTGCCAGTTGTTTTTCCGTCAACATTTCGACGGGTTCACCTCCGTCAGCAGGATTAGCTGCACTGGGCCCTGAAGTGTTTTCTTTGATGGGGTTTGGTGCCGTGAACATCATTGGAGTCATAAGTAAAGGTTTATGGGCATTTTCCAAAAATTGCTGGAATGGTGACGTCCCCAATACCTCGATACTTTCGTCTGCTGGGACTACTGCCGGTTGTTGACTTTGCATTAAATATGCCAAAGGTGATGAAGCTATCGTTTGTTTTGGCGGTGAAACACTGGGCACATTAAGTCCATTTACCTAGTGTTAAAAAAGTATACTCTCATTGGTTGTATGAGATAATTGAAGTATAAGTACAAATAAAAATTTAAAAGAATATCAGATTTTATTATTTCTATTTTTAAAATGTTTTTTAGTGTTCCGTACGGAACACTTATAAGATCACTTCGGTGTCTGTCTGTCACACCCGATTTTCTCCGAAACTATTTGACATAGAAAGTTGAAATTTGGTACTAATATAGGAGTTGATGGCCTCATCAGAGCCGTGTAGTTTTGAAAGTTAAATTTTGACTTAAGGGCTTAGTTTTGGGGGTAAAATCGGAAGTGAAAAAAAAAAATTTTTATTAGGTCATCGAGTGTGGTGTCAAATGAAAGCTTGTGAAAACACGAGTAAAAAATATATATATAATGTAATACTTGCGCGCACTTTTCTTTGTATTATTTTTAAAAAATCGCGAAAAATCGCTGTCCTCCGCCTTATCTCGAAAAATACTTATCAAAAAATTTTGAAAAAATTCTAGAATATTCTCCACGGGGTGTAGATTGAACGAAAATTATCACACCTTTAATAATTTATCTGGTATACAAAAAAAAAACATAAGCAGTGACGATAGTAGTGAATCAAGTCCATGCGAGCGGAGCCGCGGGCACGGCTAGTTGTCATATATAACAGGAATTCTTCTCTGACACCTGTTTGTCAAGTAAGAGTAAGATTGATATAAAAAATAACATTCGATAGGATACGGTTGAAAGCGTGTTACAAATTTTACGAGATCATAACTTCAACAACAACTACATTAAAGTGGTAAAACAGCTCAATAAAAACAATAGGACACGTATAAAGAGAAACCAAGGACTAACTGAAGAAGTTCCAATATCATCTGGGATTCGACAAGGTAATAGCATGAGTCGAACACTTTATAATTTAATAATGGACAAAATAATAAATAGTGTCATAAGTTTTCATTAAAGATTGGAGACAAACTTTGTTGAAAACTCATTTGGGGTGTGTTTTGTGAAGTCACTGATCATTTTATACCTCCGTAATAAAATTTTTTATTTTAAAAGCAATCAACGTACGGAACACTAATTGAGCAAGTTCAACTTGCACTTGACCGGTTATTATTTTTGTTATTAAGATTATTTAGGAGATGGCAGATAGTTCGGTCCAGTTTGAATTTTGACAGGAAAAAGTCTTTTGAAAACTGACAATTTAGATGGCTCTGTCTTGAAGCTTAGATTGCACATGCACATTGTCAATTTTACACAGGAGATATTAATACTACGTCACATGACGAATTTAGAGTAAATTAAAAAAAAATTCTTTATTAAAAAAATAAAAGCGGCCAAGTGCAAATCAGACTTGCGCAATTAGTGTTCCGTACGTTGATTGCTTTTCAAAAAAAGAAATTTGTTATGGAGATAAAAAATGATCAATGACTTCAGAACACACCAGTTTACTGAAAACTGATGACCTTGAATTTTTTTTTTATACCAGATAAATTATTAAAGGTAATGCACTCGTGATAATTTTCGTTCAATCTACACCCTGTGGAGAATATTCTAAAATTTTTTCAGAATCTGTTAATCAGTACTTTCCAAGATAAGGGGGAGACAGTGCTTTTTCGCAATTTTTTAATAATAATGCAAAGAAAAGTATGCGCAAGTATTACATTATATATACAGTGAAGTAGCGTTTGTAGCGAAATTCCGGTTAAAACGAACTATTTATAATGCAAAAAACTTCCATAAGACTAATGCAAATTTTTATCGGTTATAACGAAACCGGTTATGACGAACTTCCGGATAAAGCGAAGCAAATTTGGATGTTTTGTGTCCGTTTATAACGAACTAGCCACTACCTGCACTCGACGTCGCGCGACTTGATCTAGGGACTACTCAGTATATATCACCACTACACCAAACACTTTATTTTTGCACTCGACGCGCGTTTCGCTAACCATGTTAGCTTCATCAGGAGCGATGACTGACAACATCATCGCTCCTGATGAAGCTAACATGGTTAGCGAAACTCGCGTCGAGTGCAAAAATAAATTGTTTGGTGTAGTGGTGATATATACTGAGTAGTATCATTGTGCCAAAGATTCCACATTCCCAACTTAGTTGATCTAGGGAATTCACCGAAACTCGCTGGGAACTCCTATTCTACTTGTTTTCCGCCGCGTCGCTAGTTCGAGCAGTATTATTTTCAATTCACTTGTTGTGTTATGCGGTTCTAATGCATATTTGATCAAAGTAGCAAAGTGAAAGTTTAAGTTTTTATTTTAAAGTGAGTACTCAAAAACGTAAAGCGTTTACTTTAAAAGACAAACACGGTATTATAAGGAAAATAGAAAATGGAGTTAAACAAAGTAATGTTTGCAAACAGCTGAATTTAACTAAATCTACGGTTTCTACCATATGGAAGAAGAGGCAAGAAATCTTATCAATCTATGATAAAAGAAACTTTAGTTGTAAAAAAGTAAGAAACTCTACACACTATACTTAAATGGTTAGTCAGAAACGACATGAACATGTTCCTATTATCGGCTATACTTTACAAGAGAAAGCTAGTGAATTGGGAAGAAAAACAGAGAACACCGAGTTTAACTGTTCTAGAAGTTGGATTGAACGATTTAAAAAGCAACATAATATTAGAGGGGTAAGATAGTAGGAGAAACTGCAGGGGTGGATACGGCTGTTGTCGATCAGTGGTTGGCCAATGTATGGTCGGAAATTCGAGAAACTTATGAATATGTGGACATTTTTAATGCGGATGAACCGCACCTGATAAGACATTAAAGTTTGTTGGAGAGAATTGTGCTGGTGGAAAATTATCAAAAGTAAGGATTACTGTGTTGGTAACTGCAAATATGTCTGGAACAGAGAAAAGAAAATTGTTGGTGACAGGAAAGTCCGCCAATCCCAGGTGTTTTAAAAACACATTTGCCAGTAAAGTACAAATTGGCCTGGATGACATCAGAAATTTTTAAAAACGAACTGATCGAATGGGACAAAGAACTAAAATTTACAAACAGAAAAATATTACTTTTGATTGACAACTGCCCAGCAACCCTGAAGTTGATCTACAGCAAATAAAATTGGTTTTTATGCCTCCAGCCTATGGATCAAGGTGTGATACATTCTTTAAAATGTCATTATAGAAAGATTTTACTTATGAAAATGTTAGAGACGATCGATAAAGGTAACATTTTTTCTGTAACTCTCTTGGACGCTATAAACTTTATCCATATGGCTTGGCAGAGTCAGTAGAGAAACCATTGCAAACTGTTTTAACCTTGGCGAATTTTTAAGGAAGGAATTTAGATATGACTCAGATGATGAGTTAGATTGAAAACCATTGAGAAGATCCTACTGATTGTCTAGAATTTGTTTACGAGGTTGACATTCAACAAAGTACAGTGGAAATCGAGATTAAATTGATGTTTGATCACTGTAATTTTGAAGAATATGTATATGCTGATAACGAATTAATGACGAGAGAAATATTAACAGATGATCAAATTGTGACATCAGTGACTTCTGAAAGATTTTAAGCGATAATGACGACGAAGACGAGCTGGAAGAAGATAATATTTATATTCCATCCATTTTAGAAATGACTAAGAAAATGACTCAAACTCACAATTTTTCGGAATCTCGTGAAGTTCCTAAACATATGAGGCGTTGCGGATAGTAAGGGCGAACTCAACATTGGGTCAAATTTTTTTTTTATATAATTCTATTTTATAGTACTTTTCCTACATCACATACCAATCTAATTGTTGAGTTTGCCCTTGCTTCGCCTTCAAATTTCAGTATCAAATAAATGAAAAATTTCGAACAGGCGATAGCCGGGCGGGTAGTAAGGGCGAATCAACAATTTCGCGCGGGGCAACCGCCGGTATTGCGTCACTAAATGAGGTTTACTTGAAATTTTACGCTTTCTGCGTGTTAGTTCAAGTTAATTTTGAAGTTAATACGTTTATGTTTTGTTTGGTTTTGTTGCTTCTTTTTTTAAGAAAAGTATGGCGCAACCTGGACCTTCTAGTAGTGAAGTGAGTGTACAACATTTAGATGGTAGTGCTGTGTCGGGTTATTCGCGAAAGAGACCTGCTAAGATGAATGATTGGCAAAAAAAAGAGTGTAAGTTGAAACGAAAATTCAGGAAGTACTTACATTTCAAGAAATAACAAAAGGCACGTTGTTGCCCGCAAAATTGGACCTCCTTGCAAGTGTGGATGTTTTGAGAAAATAGGCGCTGAACTGGTCACCAATATTTTTGACTCTTTTTGGCAAATTGGAAACTATGATCTAGAGAATGCTTACTTATCAAAATTGTTGATCTGCAATGATGTAAAAAGATCTTACGTAAAGGGGCGTCCAAGTCGTACCCTGAGTCGCATTCAATATAATGTGACTGTTGATCACGCTAATCGTGAAGTTTGTCGTACTGCGTTTTATAACATCATGGCATCTCTGAAAAGCGCGTTCGAGTCGTACTTGACAAAACCAGCAGAACTGGAACTGTTACAACGGATCAAAGGGGGAGGTGTGAACCCGCGAAGAAAATAGGAAATGACGATCTTTCTAAAGTAAAAGAACACATCATGTCACTACCTACTGTCACCAGTCATTACAGTCGCGCCAAAAGCCCTCATCGAAAATACTTACCTGTTGAACTTAATATTAAAAAGCTCTATTCTCTTTACAATGAATGGCTTACGGAAAATTACCCTGGTTACAGCCCGGTAAATCAGCACTATTAATCGTGATACGTTTAATATGCAGTTCAAAAGTATAAGTTAATGATTGAAAGCTGTCGCCGAAAAAACCAGTTTTGCGTTGTCCAACTTAGACAGGACATGATTTTCAATTTCTCTAATTTTCAAAAGAAATTACTAAAATGCAGATGGCTGGTGCTAAGTTTAAAGATGGAAAAATCTTTGAATTTACAAATAACTTTAAGCAAGGTTTCTACATTCATTCTGCTTACAATTTGGATGTCAAAACGGCAGTCAAACTACAAAAAGGCAAGGTGAAAAACTATGATCCTGATCATTTTCATTTGGCCAGTGAAACACTGACGAGACTTTACAGTGCTCCCATTAAAATACCAGCCCCCAAATTAAAGGACATTCAGAACTTGTTACCGTATGTTCCCCTACCTTGGAGTCGGTACTTTACTAACATTATAGCCTCTCAAGACGCAGCAACGAATAAGAGCACCGAAAATGAAGATGTTATGGATGATGACCAAATAGATTACAACTGAACTTGCCTAATTATTTGTTTCTTTTCTTTAGTTTTTTTTATGTTAGTTTCAATACCATATTTTCACTGTTTTGTATGTTGTATCAAGTAACTATTTTGTAATAACAAAACCTTTAATTAAAACAATAACCTTAAAATTAAATAAAATGTGTTCAAAATTTTTAATACCGGTCTAATTTTTTCCCAGGTATTGCCAATTTTAGGTGATAGTGTAGCATCAGAAACGAACAGTAAAATATGAAAAAAAAAAATACACAAATAAATATTTAAAAAACATTTAAAAATTCACGGAATACACTATTCTACTTAAGTAAATAATAAAAAGCTAATAAATTATAAATAAATAATAAAAATCTAATTTGGCCAATATTTTGTTGAGTTCGCCATTTAGATTTTTCTATAAATTCAATTTTTTCGAAACTTCATTTTGTTGAGTTCGCCCTTACTATCCGCAACGCCTCATATATGGAGTAGTTTTTTGTGACCTTGACAATTATATAAACACCTTTCTTTTTTAAGTAAAATTGTGCAAACGAAAATTATTGATTTTACTGTATAAACTACGTATTTTAATGTTTTCATTCATACTCGTATACGAACCAACATACATAATAATAATAACTTTAGTGTGACGTTTTATTTTACCTTTGAACGTTTTCTTTTAATTTAATTAGTATTATTATTCATTTTTCTAAGCATTAGCGCCTAATCTAAATACAAAAGTAGTGAAAAATGATATTAGATTTTGTTTACTGTTTGTAACGAACTTCGGATATAACGAACCATTTTTAGTGATTTTTTGGAGTTGGTTATAAACGGACTTTACTGTATTTTTGAACTCGTATTTTTACAAGCTTTCATTTGACATCCCACTCGATAACCTGGTAAAAAGATTTTTATTTTACTTCTGATTCCCCCCCCCCAAAACTAGACCCTCAAGTCAAAAATTTCACTTTCAAAACTACACACGGCTCTGATGAGGCCATCAATTCCCATATTAGTACCAAATTTCAACTTTTTACGTCAAATAGTTTTGGAGAAAATCGGGTGGTGAATGTGACGGACAGACAGACAGATACCGAAGTGATCTTTTAAGTGTTCCATATGGAACACTAAAAAAGGTAATTTACGTACAAATTATCTCAATTTTTTTTTGAAAGAAGTTTCTAATTGCTAGTAATTTATAAAATGGAGGTTTTAAATAATTTAAGCTTTCGATAATTTACTATTCTCAATAACTTAAGGCAAAGTGATCTAGTACATAAGATTATTTATGGCGAATTTACGTTATATGGTTAGTATTTTTTGGGTTTCTCTTCACAATAATATTATTCCTTCAACAGTTAATAACAAAAATGCACTTTTTGTGTTTGTATTTATAAAAGAATCTTGACCTTTTGACATCTAATCTGGTGCTATCTTCTAAAAAAAGAACCAAACGAAAACTGAAAAATAATTTATACATATAAAAAAATATTTTTAACAAGTTAAAACTCTTTGCATTAATTAAAATAATTAAACTTTTGAAGAAAATAGCTTTTTTTTAAAATTTTTGTTTTGAAAAAATCTATGGGTAATTCTAATTAGTTATAATATATAAAGTTTTGATCTGTTTGTAAAAATTATAATACACCATCTCCAAGTAGTTTATAACCAATTTAGAAATTGGGGAACTTATAAAACTAATGTGATTTATATAAGTAAATCCGAAAAAAGGAGTATTTAGAGAAGTCAGAAACCGAAAAAAATTTTTTGATAAGCACACTAGTTTAGCAGTATTTTTCCAAAGTCTGGAATGTATAGAACATGATGCCAAGGGTATCAAAAAAGCCCAGATATTTTTATAAGTTAATGCTTGTAAAACAAAGGTCAAAAATATTTAATAAATCAATATTTTTGTTTTTTTTTTGGGAGGAATTAAGCGGGCTACATCCTGCGAACACTTTCCATGAAAATACTTGTAGAATAAGCTCAAGTCGCCAACCGTTCTTTGATGTTCCAGCGAATCAAGGCCGCCGGTCAGTTCCTGGTCTCCAATCAGACGAACAGCTCTTCCCTGAATAGAATCCAACAAATGCAATGTATGTCTGGGAGCAGTATTCCATAGTTGGTCGAATTTGAGCTTTGTAAAGAATTAATAGTTGTTGTGGAGTGTAAAGCTTTCTGGTTCGAAATAATATTCCCAACTTTTGAGAAGCTCTCCTTGCTATCCCTGCGACATGTTCATGCTAGGACATATTTGCTCCCAAATTAACGCCCAACAAATTGAATGACGATGTTAGAGGAATGGAGTGCCCCGCCATAACTATGTCGGGTTCAGCAACGTTAATTTTTTTAGAAAAAAAACTGCCGCCTGGGTTTTTGTAGCATTAAATTCCACTTGGTTACTGTCACCCCAAGACAGAATTTCTTCCAGGTCTTTGTTAGGTTGAATGACTTCCCGCTGTCTGCGGATATTTGAGTAGCCGAGGTCCGAGCGTTCAAAGTAAATGAAGAGATAAGCGTACTGTCATCTGCAAAGCCGGTCTTTCCAGCAGATCGTTAATGTAAACGATAAAGAGAGTGGCGGCGTTGATAGTGAAGGTGTGTTAGAAAGAAATCCGTCGACTGCCACTCGTAAAGAAAGCGCTCTGAGGAAACATGTAAGCCACAAACAGAACTTTTCAGACATACCATAAGAGCGTAGCTTAGCCAACAGTCCATCGTGCCAAACACGGTCAAATGCCTCAGATATATCAAGAGCAACTGCTCGAGATTCTCCAAAGTGTTCGATTGCGTTGTTCCAAACATGTGTTACGTAAGTCAAAAGATCTCCTGTTGATTTATGTTTACGAAAGCCATATTGGTGATCGCTAATAATGTTGAATCCTTCAAGATATTTTAGAAGATGCTGATTGATAGCCTTTTCCATGACTTTCGATATTATTGAAAGCAGTGCGACTGGTCGGTAGTTATTTGGCAAGGTCTGCTTGCCTTTTTTAGGAATCGGCTGAACTATGGCACATTTCCAGCATGAAGGAAATATTCCCTTTCTGTAGGATAGGTTGAAAAGTCTACAGAAAACTGGTGTTAGTTCCCTCGCACAGTTTTTGAGAACTATGGCATTAAAATACGTTTGATGATACGCTGTCTGAAAACAATATCGGGATGTGCTTGCCAAAAAATTTTTGTCGGTTTTTGACGGCTCTAATTACTCTTTTCTTTCGGATTTACTCATATGTGTAGCAACTTATACAAGTATTAGTTAAGCTGACAGTTTGATATCAAGGAAGTAGATATGGAGAAACAAAGCTCAGAATAACGGGGATAATTACTTCTCAGAACACCCAAATAAGAGAAAAAAAGAATAAGATTAGAGCTTTGTAAGTTTTAATTGTTTATGAACTGTTGTTGGCTATTGTCGTGAGCCGGACCGGTACTATATGGATATACCTTATTTTTTATTCATACATATTTGAAACATTTCTTTGAATCTATACCCAGTTTTAAGTTCATTTTAAAGATAATAGATTTCTAGATAGATATAAGACTTTTTTATGTTCAGTACTCGGAACTCCCATACCAGATACCGCTCATAATAAACCAACATAATACCAGTTGCCTATTAAATAAATTTTCAACATGAATATGTATCTCTTAGGAGATGTTAGTTATTCTTAATGACGAAATTAAAAATAAAATAACCGGTCAAGTGCAAATTGAACTTGCGTAATTAGTGTTCCATACGTTGATTGCTTTTAAAATTTTTTGTTACGGAAGTATAAAACGATCAGTGACTTCACAAAACACATCCCAAATGAAGTTTCGACAAGTTTTTTCCAATCTCTACCAGATAAATTATTAAAATTAATGCACTCGTAATAATTTTCGTTCAATCTACACCCTGTAGAGAACATCCCAGAATTTTTCCACAATTTTTTGATAAATAGTTTTCAAGCTAAGGGGGAGACAGCGATTTTTCACACTTTAAAAATAATACAAAGAGAATTGTGCGCGAGTATTACATTATATATATTTTTGAACTGGTCTTTTTACAAGTATTTATTTGACACCCCACTCGATGATCTGGTAAAAAAATTTTTTTTTCACCTTTGATTTCACATTGCAAAAATAACCCCTAAGTCAAAATTTAACTTTATAAATTACACAGCTCTGATGAGGCCATCAATTCCCATATTAGTACCAAATTTCAACTTTCTATGTCAAATAGTTTCGGAGAAATTCGGATTTCATAGACAGACACACAGACACCGAAGTGATCTTATAAGTGTTCCGTACAGAACCCTAAAAATGTAAATGATTGGTATTGTAATGATCACATCAAAATGCTTGTTACAATTTTTATCTAAAAATTTACAAGTGTACTAAATTTACTTTCATTAGCTTAATAAGAAGTGGATACCTACATATTTCTTTTTTTAATAAAAAAAACACTGCCCTGAATGAGAAAAATTTTTCAGAAAAAAATCACCTCACTATAGGCGACAAATGCGTTCAATAGGCATTTATTTCATTGGTCTAATTTTTTTTTCTGAGTCTGTTGGAATGCTCACTATTCATCTAACAATAAAAGGATTAAGGTCGTATTATCCATTTTTGTATTAACCAGTGGTTTCATAAAATTATCCACGAGATAAACTTTAAAGCACAATAAACTAATACTTCTTAAAAAATTTCTACACACCTCAAAAATATCAAGCTTTTTCTGGGTTCCACTTGTACTGGCAAAATTAATAGGTACACTTCTCCTATCTGTCCCACCTGCTGCCTCTGTCCTATAACTAACCTGCTCCTGGGGAGTAATTGAACGCTGTTGCTTTTCAATATGCTCCACGCTGTGAGCAGGATTGGACATGAGTCGGTGCAAAACATTTTCTCCAGCAGCTGGAGTTTTTTGCGTTGTTTTTGTACTGGCTTTAGCAAAAAAGTCCATTACACTTTGTGATGCCATATCGGGCACCCTAGGGGTTGATGAAAACGTTGGCATAGTTTCCTGTTTAGTCGGGGTCCTACTAAAATCTTCTTGGGCTCTGGAAAGCATACTGAGTATATCCATATTTCCTTGCTGAAAATAAAAATCATAAAATAAAAAATGCAAATAGGTTACTTCTCAGACAGATTTTACAAAATTACTGGCGCCTGTAGTTGCATATTTGAAATTCATCATCCAGTAGCTACCATAATTAAGATTGAGGATAATACGAGGTATATCCACAAAGTAAGTTCCGTTTGGTTATATAAAAAAAACGTGTACAAATACAGAAAAAATATTTATTGTACAAAAATCTACAACTGTTAAACTAATTTTCTACATAGCTTCCGAAATTTTGTAGGTACTTGTCATAGCGTGGCACAAGTTTTTGTATGCCTTCTTCATAGAAGGTTGCCGCCTGTGTTTTCAACCATGTGGTAACATGTTCTTTCAGCTCGTCATCATCGTCGACCACCAAGGAAAGATTTTAGGTGTAAGAAGAGATGAAAGTCGCTAGGAGCGAGGTCCGGGCTGTACGGAGGATGATCAAACACGTCCCAGTCAAATTCCTGTAGGAGTTCTTTTATCACGTTCGCAGTGTGAGGTCGGGCATTATCGTGGAAAAAAACAACACCTTTCGACAGTAATCCTCGGCGCTTGTTCTGTATTGCGCGGCGCAATTTCTTAATGGTCTCGCAGTAAACATGTGCATTGATTGTTTGGCCTCGTGGTAAGAAATCAATTAGCAAAATGCCTTTTCTGTCCCAAAAAACGGGCACATGAGTTTTCGAGTGTCAAGATTTGCTTAGGCTTAACTTTCGTTGGGGACGAAGTGTGCCTCCATTCCATTGATTGCCGTTTAGTTTCTGGGGTGTCGTAAGATACCCAAGTTTCATCCCCAGTGACTATCCGAGAAAGAAAATCATCACCGTATTCATTGTAGCGTGTCAAAAACTGAAGTGCACTGCCCATCCGTTGTTTTTTGTGTTGTTCAGTAAGAATTTTGGGTACCCAACGTGAGCAAAGTTTTCGAAATTTCAGTTTTTCATTAACAATTTCATGAATTAGTGATCGTGAAATTTGCGGAAATTCCATACCAAGAGCACTAATTGTAAACTTACGGTTTTGCTTAAGCTTCTCTTCAATTGCGTAAACCAGTTCATCAGTAACCAAAGATGGGCGTCCACAATCGTGCACTTGATCACGTCCTTCATTGAACTGTCTGACCCATCTTCTAACCATTGAATCACTCATAGCAGTTTGTCCGTAAACCTCGCAGATTTGCCGATAAATTTCACTTGGTTTAACTTTCTTTGCATTTAGAAAACGAATCACAGATCTGATTTCACAAGCGGCGGCATTTTCAATTAAGGCATAAAGAAGCACTACAAAGAACACGTCGGCAGCAGCGATCTGAAAATGGCGTACATTTCTTCTGCTTGAGTCAGAGTAACTGCCACGCATGCTCGGAACTGCGATCGCAGCGCTGCCGCGGATAGAAATAGAAACGGAACTTACTTTGTGGATATACCTCGTATATATTAAAAGCCATTCTCTCTATATTACCTACCCTTTGTAAAGATACAAAAATCAATTATGCTCAAATTTCACTCATTTTATTGTTCAAAAACAAGAAATTCTCTCAAAAAATTAAAAAAAACGAAAATCAGCTGGTAAGGACGAATTACAAAATGAACTATTAAAGTATGGAGGAGTGAAACTGACTAAAGAATTCACAAAGCTCATAAACAAAATGATACCACTTTTTAAAAAGGGAAAAAAAAAAAAACGATCCGAATAATTATCGAGGAATTAACCTCTTGCGCACAACTTTAAAACTGATAACAAAAATTGTTACCAATAAAATAACTCCACCTATACAGCTTTCCGAAGAACAACAAGGATTCAGGAGCGGAAGATCTTGTAACGACGCAGTATTTGTAATCAGACAAATTACTGAAAAATCAATTGAGCACAACAGAACAGCGATCTTACGCTTTATAGATTTGGTAAAAGCATTTGATAGAGTACAGCTGCAAGACCTAGTGCACACACTTTATGACAAGAATATTCCATTGGATATAATAAAACTTAACTGAGAACATTTACAGAAGAAATAAAATAGAAGCGAGAGTAAATTCGGAGTTAACTGAACCCGTAGAGGTAACAACTGGTATTACACAAGGAGGCTCACTAAGTCCCCTACTATTAAACAATATATTGGATAAAATAATTAAATAGGTAAAAACAAAAACAGGCTATAAAATCGGCAATAAAGAGATACAAATATTGTGTTACGCCGACGATACCGTCCTAACCGCTGAGAATGACTTGCAGTGATTATTACATCAGTTTAATACAACAGCAAAGAAATTTAATATGAAAATATCGGCTGAAAAACCAAATCAGTAGTTATCTCCAAAGAACCAATTAGGTGCAAGCTGGAAATTGATAATCAGATTATAGAGCAGGTGATGGCAATTAAATATTAAGGAATTAAGTTATCCTATAACAACATAGAAGAAGAAATAAAATTTACAATCAAGTGAAATGATAGCATTAAGAAGAATTGCAGGAAGAACACTTTGGGACAGAGAAACAAATGACATAAGGCACATATGTGAAGTAGAGGACATTAACATGTGGATAAGAAACAGAAAACAAGAATGGAACCAACACATAAATAGAATGTCTGAACGACGATTAGTGAAAATAGCTCGAGATAAATCACCGGAGGGCCGAAGGAGTATAGGAAGCCCACGAAAAAGATGGAATGATGACCTGTAGCGACGATACATTAAAGAAAGACAGGTAGGAATGCTTAATATAATGAAGAAGAAAAACAAGAAACAGGTTAAATACCAGAAAGAAAAAATATATTGATACTTCAAGTAATACTCACATACTATTTTGACATCAACATATTTGGTTAGGGAAGCAACCGACAGACACACATTGGCGGGAATGGAAAAACATTTTTCATGATTAAAAAAAAAAAGTTACACATTCCTAACTTAGTTCTTAATCTTCTATCCAGAAATGCTAACCTCTCATTTGGATAGATGTAAACATGTTTTTTAAATGAGGTACCAGGATACCACTCATAGTTAGAATTTTCTTATTAAAAACTAAAATAGGAATATATAAGAAATTTGATTCTCCCACACAGAGCAATCCTTTTTTATCTAATGTTGATTTCATTTAAACAAATTCTATTTTTGTCTTTATTGTTGCTACAGTATATATAATTTAGGTTGAATCTTTTTATGCATTAATGACAAAACTGTGTCCTGTGATAAATTTGTGAATGAATGAATAAAAAAATAAATAAATAAAAAAATTTTAAATTGTCATTAAATATAATTTTCATATATCACTAATACTTTTTGATCATTTCCCACAACAAACCCTCTAAAGGACTAAATACAAAATATGGAACTCAGTATAAAATTTTGATATATAGGCATTCAAAAAAGCAGGAAAAATAAACTGATTTCTTTAGTTAGTTCAGGTCAATAATTTAATTTTTTTTGTCAAACCTTTTATTCCCACCTATAATTTAAGAGATTTATCAGTTAACCACAATTAAAAAGATCCTACTGAATAGTTCAGTTGTGTTCAGCAAGAAAGTGAAGCATCTGGGAACAACAATATGAAAGTAGTATTTTACCAAGAAAAACTGACTAATGTGGAAGAAGAGATATACCCAAATTAATACACATTAACACTCGCAAAATATTTAAATTATCCTATTTCTTGCTGATATAGTAGAAATAACTGGTCAAGTGCAAGTTGAACTTGCGCAATTAGTGTTCCGTACGTTGATTGCTTTTACAATAAAAAATTTTGTTACAGAAGTATAAAATGATCAGTGACTTCACAAAACACACCCCAAATGAGTTTTCAACAAAGTTTGTTTCCAATCTTTACTGAAATCTGATGACCTTGAAATTTTTGTTTTTTTTTAAATACCAGAAAAATTATTAAAGGTAATGCAGTCGTGATAATTTTCGTTCAATCTACACCCTGTGGAGAATATTGCGGAATTTTTTCAAAATTTTTTGATAAGTACTTTTCGAGATAAGGCGAGGGACAGCGATTTTTCGCGATTTTTTAAAAATAATACAGAGAAAAGTGCGCGCAAGTATTACATTATGTATACATTTTTTACTCGTGTTTTCACAAGCTTTCATTTGACACCACACTGGATGAACTAGTAAAAATTTTTTTTTTTCGCTTCTGATTTCACCCCCCAAAACTAACCTCTTAAGTCAAAATTTAACTCTCAAAACTACATGGCTTATATGAGGCCATCAATTCCTATATTATTACCAAATTTCAACTTTCTATGTCAAATAGTTTCGGAGCAAATCGGGTGTGACAGACAGACAGACACCGAAGTGATCTTATAAGTGTTCCGTACGGAACACTAAAAATACCAAAATGTAAAGAATTAGGAAAGAATTTTGTAATGACCTTAAATTTAAATGGCAAAAATCCTCTTGATTCATAATCACCACATTTTTAAGAGAAGTATTTTATTTTATATGATCAGAACCTAACCATATTTTCACATAAATATGGACAAAACTTATACATCCCAATTTACAAGAATCTTGATAATATCATTATCATAACCATATTATCTAGGTCCCTTACACCAACATAACTATTAGCATTTTCCATAGGAAATTCTAATATGCACTTTTAAAAATGGATAGAAATACATTATGTGTTCTATCTACGAGTAGATAATACTATATGAAAAATAAACTATACTACTCTATGATGAACTGAAAATTCATTGAAATGTTACCTACCCCATTTTGACGCCTATCGTGACGCTGTGGCCTATCTTCCCCTTGATCCTTATCCATTAGAGATTCAATAAGTGAAGCAACTCGAATACACTCGTCCTTGTTGAAAAACCATATGCCATAGATTTTACTCTTACAATTCCTATACAGTAA
Source organism: Pachyrhynchus sulphureomaculatus (assembly GCA_019049505.1). Lineage (NCBI taxonomy): Eukaryota > Metazoa > Arthropoda > Insecta > Coleoptera > Curculionidae > Pachyrhynchus > Pachyrhynchus sulphureomaculatus. The sequence goes on from CM032456.1 coordinate 194,601,205, forward strand.
AAAAGGTAATTGCATCTGATAGTCGAAATCTTTGATTATAGGTTCAATAAAGTTGTCTTTGTTTAGTCTGTTTAAAATCATAATACTATGGTATGGTTCCCCATTCCTGCTGTAGAGGAAAAGTGCACCTTCTTTATCGGTTTTTTCCCATTCACTCGGGGCAATATTAAATTTATACAAAGCAACTTGAGTAGCAGTGGCTAAAATGCTGTTAACATATGGATCTACTCTTTTTATAGAGTTTACACTGGCACGCAACTCAATAGAATCAGCAGCCATGCTTACAAATTGTACAATATAATATTTATATCTTATAAAATCAGCTCTAAATTATACATAAAGTATCTTTTGAAATTCTTACACTTAAATTAATATTTCATTCACTGAAACAATCACACATTTCTAATAAAATCATAAAAACCATCATAGAAAATTTTAAACGTTAGACATAACGCATTTTTGCCAACATGGTGAGAAAAAATAAACGAAAAAATATAACTGAAACATACCCTTTTAAGGCGATAAAAACTGTTTTATAAACAGTGCGACTCAACTATCGTCTTATTGGAATTTTTAAACCTTTTTTACGGTACAGAGCATTCAATAAAGAAAAAAAAATTGAAAATAAGATGGCTTCACTTTTTAGTAATTTTGACAACATCTAAAACACAGTTGGCATTTATCATGTTGGTACTTCGGGACATAGGACCGCCTATGACTCTTCTCTGCAAGAATATACATTATTATACGTAGAACTACCCTCAAAGTAGAGTAACATCCGTTAACTAACCTAGTTTATGCAGCAAGAAAGACTCCATTGAAAAATTTGACGTCAAATGGCCTTGACATGCCATCTCTGTTGACATTAGCCAATTTTTGAAGAGTGTTTTTGAAGTTTCTAAAATTGTTTGAACTCATTGTGTAAAAATTCTATTAATCTATTCTGAGTAAATTTTGTTTTTTTTTAAAATGAACCTAAAATAAATTATTTTTAAATTCCCCTTTTTACCAGTGGTTTTTCGTTGGGTTCAGTCGAGGATGTCAACTGCATTGATGGATTACTTAATTGTGTAGTATGAACTTGGACTTCGGAGAGCCTGTGAGTTATAGTGTAAATTAAACAATTATTATATGGACTATCCACTCATAGCGGCTACTCAATAGCCAATAAAAACTCCTAGAAGACGTATGAACTTCATTTTATAGCATATTTTAGTGGCACATCATCTGGAAAATTCTACATACTGTATTTAACATAGACATAGAGGATGGACTGAGCATTAACCCCATAAAATTGACCACTCTTAGAAAGAGACAAAGCGATTGTGCGGCCATTACCTGTCTCTTTTCTGTAGTCCTGTAATAAACAAGGCGTAGTACCCGGAGACGGAATTCAAGGCGAGAAAAGCCCCATATCCGATTTTAGTTCAAACAGAACCCTTAGAAATATTATTTTCAAGAGCGCCGTAGCTTAGCGGCATTCTAAAAAGAGACAGCTACTGGCCGCTCATTCGCTTTGTCTCTCTCACACTTTTGCGTCCATATTTACTTCACAGCGGGATACGGAACACTCAGACGATCCTCTATGTCTATGGTATTTAACGTCGTGTCGCCTCTGTTGTTATTGTTCACCCAGGGTACTTCTGCTTCCTCATCTGCCCACTATTTTGGTTGTCTACAATTTACATTGAATTACATTGTTGTTTAAAATTTACATTCATTTACATAAACGGAAGACATAGGTCCGACTACGATTATGCCAATTTAAAATGTAGTGTGCTGGCGTACGCTCCAATATTTACCTCTTAAATCTATTTGTAGTTTCTTCACATTCCGACTGGATTTTTTTTCTTTGGAGTCACCCTATCTTAGTTTATCTTTTTGTCCGATAATCGAAGAACTAATCATACCCAGTGTCGAGAAATGGTAGATGTTTAAGTTGTTTAAGCTTGTAGGCTTTCAATAATTTTTATGTTTTAATATAGAAAATTTATCTTTATAAAGAAATATATATCATCAGTAATGTCTCGTTCTATTCGTGCTGAAACTCGGAGCAGAGCGAAAGATGATATTAAGAAAGTTATGAATAATATTGAAAGGGTCCGGCATTGGTAAGATTGCAACTAAATTAAAAATCAATAAAAACATTATATCTCCTTTTTTAATGATTGGGTTTTATTTTAAAAACCTTTCAGTACTTCATATTTTTATTTTTAGTTGTTTAAAAAATATCACTGATAACATAATATCCAAACAGAATAATTTTACATTTTTAAAGTAATAACCAAAAATGCCTCTTATGACCAAATTTATTTATAACTGAGCCCAAAACAAAGTAATTAATGGAAAAGTATAAAGTAATAGGTCCATACTTAACAATGTAGACAAGAAAAACAGCACAATAAGCACACCTGTATGTGGCCCTGATGCTTGAAAAAAATACAGTAGAAGTTCATAAAACTATAACGAATCCGCGACGCCATGAACGAATTGTTTAAACGGCATGCCATGGTTACATTGAAGTCCTATTCAGTTATAAACTGAACATGTTTTACACACTGGTGATTCGAACATAATATTTATAATAGCTCTTGACATATAGGAACTTGATCTACCAGAACCTCTAGGAACAACAAACTTCAGTTTTTCCAATAAAGAAAGACAAACAACACTCCCATTAATGATTTTAAAAAAGAAAAATAATAGTGAATGAAATTCTCTGTGTTTCTGAAGGCTATCAAAATTAAACCACTGCAAAAGTATTGCATTGTCTATCCTTTGTGAGTTCACTTCATTTTAAGAAAGATATTTAAAAATTTTCTTTACAATTGATGCAATGCTAATATATATTTATTATAAATTAGGAACCATATTCTAATTTGCTTTTCACCAAGGATATAAATAAGGTTCTAAATATTCCCAAGCAACTTACAATTTATCATGATAGATCTCAACATTTGTGTTGCTTCTGCTGTTATTTTGTCTATGTGAGCATTAAAACTTAGCTTAGTGTCAAATAGAATCTCAAAAATATATGTATATTCTACTTTAATCAATATTGATCCATCAACACAATAGAGCGGTTTTTTAGTAAAAAATAACTGAACTCTTGTGAACATTGAGCCTCAGTTTATTGACTGCACACAAATTATGAACTATGTTGAGAGTATTTAGTCATTTTTTCACGGATAAAGTTCCAGAAAAAACAGATGTAAACTCATTATATTGAATCTATTGAGATCACTGTATTAAATATGACTGGAAAAAGCTCACAAATCTGTCAGACAGTCTGAATGCTCTGAGCCTAGCCAGCATGATCTTAGAGTCCATTTTGTCAAAAGCTTTAGAGAAGTCGGTGAAAACCAAATCAACCTTATTATCAATAACACTTGATTAAAAATGTGCATAACATACCAGATTGCTGGTAGTTGACTGCCTTCTCAAAAAGCATGTTGTTTTAGAATAAGAGGCAGTTCGATTATACTTATTAAATAGTTATATAATAACATCTCAAATGGATAAATCACAAATTAATGAGACTAGTCTATAATTACATATGTCAGACTAATCCCACAGTATTTAAAAAGTGAGTGGGGGCCAGAAGATCAATAAAATATGTCCAGTGACATATTTTACTGATCTTCCGGCACTTAGGATATGTTCCCTCACTGAATAATAATAATAATCTTTATTACTAGCAAAGCTAAACAAATACAATTACAATATATACACATACATATATATATATATATATATATATATATATATATATATATATATATATATATATATACCTACATACATACATACATACATACATACATACATACATACATATATATATATAATATATATATATATATATATATATATATATATATATATATATATATATTATTATCGACTTATATATTAGCAATTTAGCCCAAGTACTTAAATTTTTACCTATTCTACATAAAAAATAAATTTTTTTTGATACTTTTTTGTTATATAAGTGGCATGACTAGAAAATGATAGATTTTTCATCAATAACTACACCCAAATATTTCCATTCTTTAACTTGTTCAATTCTGTCATTGTCTATCACAATGCCATTATGAGTAGTGTTATCTAGAGTATTATTTTTGCCTTTTAGTATCATAAATAACACAGCCATTTGTGTAACCTATCTAAGTCTTCATTTATTGTTTACACTAGATCTGTTATGTTATCACTTTCATAATAGAGGATTGTCCCATCTGCAAATAGCTGTAATTCACATTTTTTTGTGACTTTCACTATATCATTTATATACAATATGAATAAGTCAGGTTCTAGCACTGTGACCTGTGGAACACCATGACTATTGATCTTAATAGAAGATAACGCTCCATTATATTTTGTTTGTTGTGTTCTGCTGTCCAGATATTCACAGAACCATTTTAACACATTTCCCTCAAAACCATATTTTTTCCAATTTCTGAACCAACAACTTTCTGTTTATAGTTTCAAAAGCCCTTTGAAAGTCAAGTAGAAGTACACCAACCAATTTTTTCTTGCCTATAGAAGACTTCCACTTAGAAATAACAGTCTGTAGTGCACTTTCACAAGAATGATTTTTAATAAAACCAGCCTGACAATGTGTAAGCAACTTGTTTTCTTCTATGTATTTTCTCATTTGTTTGCTTACAATAGTTTCAAGAAGTTTTTCATATGTAGCTACCATATTAATTGGTTGATATTCTTCACATCTATTAGTGTTAGTTAGTTTTTCAGTAGGAATATTCATTGTCATTTTCCATTCTTGGGGAAATCTTCCTCTTACTAGGCTAGTGTTAGTTAGTTTCAGAAAGCAATCACCAATTACTTCAAATGCTAGTTTTAAAATTCTGACATTAATGCCATCAACACTACTTGTCTTATTTTTTTAAATTTTTACAGTTTTTCTAAGGACAGTTAGTTCTAATGTTTCAAAATTATTAAACTTATTTATTGGGGTTTCAATATTGTTTAGAACTTCCTGGGTTTCAATTTCCCCCATGTCTTTTGTTATGGCACTAACACTTTGCAAAAAGTAGTCATTAAATTTTTCTGCTATTATTTTGTTATCCTTTTCCATCTTTCCCTTGAAAAAAATGCCTTCTTGTCGTTTATTGTTTTACTAGAAATGATTCTGTTTATAGCTTATCCAGTCTTCCTTAAGTCTAGTTATCATTGCTCTTCTGTACAATCTGTCTCTATTAGTAATTGCATCTTTAATTTCGAGCGTCTACCATTTTTTGTTTCCCCATTTGCACATTGCCTCTCTTTCTACTATTGGAGCATGCTTGTTTAATTTCTCAGTTATAATTTGTACCAGATAGTTTGCAATCTCGTTCGTGGACTTCAAGGTTATAGGCCATACACAGCTCATAATGTCCAATTGAAACTGAAGTTCATGAACTTAATGTTTTTCGTATCTCTGACACTTGTTTTTTGCTTAACCCTTTTAAAAGAAGGAAATTCTGTCGTTATAATGGAGTGATCCGCTATTTTGGGTGAGTGGTGAATTTGATATTCAATACTTTTTTCATTAGTTATTATAAGATCAATCATTGTTGCTGTAGTCTGTGTAATTCTTATAAAGTTTTGAACGATTTGATACATACCATTACTTTTTATAATATCTTTAAGTTTCTTGGAATAATATGAATCTTTTGCAACATTGATGTTGAAATCTCCTGTTAAAATAAACACGTCAGGTTTTACAGCATATTCACCTATTATTTCTTCTAATTTATCCAAGAATACAATATCACTGGCATTAGGAGAATGGTAGATATTAAGAACATTGTATCTTTTGCCATTAACACATAGGTTTTTACCAACCAACCAAAATTCCCATCTATTACTATATTTATAGTTGACCTATAATGAAGTTCTTTCACATATATAAAAGCTCCTAAGTTAAAAAAAAAAATTGTATAAGAAATTACAGAAAAGAGTTTATATTTTTTTTCTAATATTGTGTATATATTTTCATAAGGACTTGAAGGACATATTTTACTTGCACTGTTTTTTTTTTTAACATCACAATACACAATTGTGTATAATGAAATCTTTGTGGAATGATAACGACGATGAATTCGCGCGAGTTACGCAAAGCTTCTGCACCTTTTTGCACCTGTTGTTTGTAGAAAACTTCAGTTAGTTAGGGCCCCAAGACTGTACAACTTCAGTGAGTTTATTGCTGCTCTACAGTTGGGACGCAGCACCTTCAGTTTGTAAGCTGTGTGATTGTTGCTGCAGACACACACACACACACATAAAATGATAGCAAATACTGCACTGTCTTGGTTGTTACTTGATGGAGATCCCTAATAACTCAGAATGAAAATTTAAACAACTGTTTAAGATTATCACTTATGTTTATTGTATTAGAGCTGACAATTGTTTCGACACTCTGTGTCTTCTTTTTGGGCAAGATGTAAATTAACTACAAAGTACGTTACAAAATATATAAGTTACCTGGTTATAAGTGCTAAATTAATTAACAGTATTCACCATAATACCTAGAACAAGTTCAATAAAGACGAACCGCCCCCATCCAATGATTGTTGAGTAATAAACCTGAGGATTTTTTCTGGTTAATCTCTACCTGCTCTAAATAATTCAGTAATTTCTCTTTCTTTTCATTGTGCAAAATCTTCTTGAAAGTGTGATTTTTTTATCTGTTAAATGCTTAGCATAGTGAGATATGTTATTTTTCATTCTATCGGGTGGCGCATAAGTAACGCTATGATTTATTTAATGAATAACTTTTTTCTTTCTGATTTTATTTAACGTTGGCGTTTATTAAAATTTAGAATATAGTTTGGAAATATGTTCACATTATGTTTTGAAGATAATATCTTTCAAATGGTGCCGATTGTTTGCTTCGACCTGACGTGCTCTTTCCAGAGCATTTCCCATAACTTTTCTTAGAATTTCAGGTCCCAGCGCCCTCACTTCTTCTCGGATATTCGCCTTAAGCTGTTGGATGGTTCTTGGCTTATTGGCATATACCTTACTCTTTAGGTAACCCCAAAGAAAAAATCGGGAGCCGTTAAATCGGGCGAACGCGGTGGCCAGTTAAAATCAGAAAAACGCGATATTATTCGATCGGCAAAAATTTCGCACAGGAGAGCCATAGTTGGACGAGCTGTGTGAGCTGTGACCCCATCTTCTTGGAACCACAATTCTGGATTGTTCTCTGCCTCGGGCCTTAAAAAAATTTCAATCATTGCCCGGTATTGAATGCCATTCACATTAACCGCAACTTGTTCGTCGTTTTCGAAAAAATATGGTCCAATGATCTTTTCTGAAGTTATTCCACACCATACTGTGCATTTAAGTGGGTGCATTTGATGTTCAACAATTATTCTTGGATTTTGGGTGCCCCATATTCTGCAATTTTGTGTATTCACGTGACCATTGAGGTGGAAATGGGCCTCATCGCTCATTATGAGTTTGTGAATAAACTCGTTGTTTTCTAGGCACAATTCTTGCAAACGGCGACTCTATTGAATGCGTCTTTGTGCATCATTTGGTTTTAATTCATGAACCAATTGAATCTTATATGGGAAAAGGTGTAAATTATGTAAAATTCTTTGCAAAGACTGCTTTGCAACTGCTGAGAACGTCGCCTGGTGAAAGTTTTGGGGTTTTCCTCAATACTTGCTTGCACCCGAGCAATGTTCACATCATTTCGAACTGCACGAGGTCTTCCAGCACGCGGAAGATCACAGACAGCTCCTTGTTGCCGAAAACGCTGAACCAATCGGTAAATTGTTGGAGCGCTAGGTGCATTTCGAACATGAAAGAAATTTCGATCTGATCTTTGTGTCTAAATAATCGAATGCTGACTTTCATAATAAAATTGAACAACTTTGGTTCTTTGTTCTGTGCTGAGTAATTCCATCATAAATTTTCCAAGATTTTCAAAGTTAATTCTGAAAAAAAAATAAAAAAAAGACGTTAACAAAAAATGTATTCACTTATTAAATCATAACGTTACTTATGCGCCACCCTATATAACTTTGTTTATGTTCCTTTATTCTTTTATAAAAATATCTGCATCTTTGCCTATATAGGTTTTATTGCAAGTGCCACAGCATAATTCGTAAACTCCGGTTTTATTTCCTCTTTAGTGTTCTGTACAGAACACATAAGATCACTTCGGTGTCTGTCTGTCTGTCTTTCTGTCTGTCACACCCGATTTTCTCCGAAACTATTTGACATAGGAAGTTGAAATTTGGCACTAATATGGGAATTGATGGCCTCATCAGAGCCGTGTAGTTTTAAAAGTTAAATTTTGACTTAAGGGGTTAGTTTTGAGGGGTAAAATCGGAAGTGAAAAAAAATTTTTTTTACTAGGTCATCGAGTGTGGTGTCAAATGAAAGCTTGTGAAAACACAAGTAAAAAATATATATATAATGTAATACTTGCGCATACTTTTATTTGTATTATTTTTAAAAAAACGCGAAAAATCGCTGTCCCCCTACCTTATCTCGAAAAGTACTGATCGAAAAATTTTGAAAAAATTCTAGAATATTCTCCACGGGGCCTAGGTTGAACGAAAATTATCACGAGTGCATTAACTTTATTAATTTATCTGGTATATAAAAAAAAAACAAATATTTCAAGGTCATCAGTTTTCAGTAAAGATTGGAAACAAACTTTGTTGAAAACTCATTTGGGGTGTGTTTTGTGAAGTCACTGATCATTTTATACCACCATAACAAAATTTTTTATTTTAAAAGCAATTAACGTACGGAACACTAATTGTGCAAGTTCAACTTGCACTTGACCGGTTATTTGTTTTACTTTTATTATTTTTAATATGTCGAGCTAATGTGTTATTGGTATGGAAAGCAATGTTTACATGATTTTTATGGAAAAAAAATTGAATTTTATTAGTCAATTTACCGGTATAAGTGAGTGTATAAACTTATCTTTGTTTAGTTGTTTAGGCGGGTACATAAATCCTATTGCTTTTTTAAATTGTTTTTTCATTAAAATATTATCTATAAAGTCACTCCTATGCCCATTGTTTATACTAACTTGTTTTATAATATCTAATTCTTTCAGAAAATTTTCTTTGGTTAATGGTGGATTTATTAGTCTGTGGATGAAACTATTATAAGCCGAAATTTTACGTGTGAACGGATGGTTAAAATTAGCGCGTATATTTATGTCTGAATATGTTGGTTTATGGAAGATTTCAAAATCATATTGATTCATCTTGTTTGATATTTTTAAATCTAGGAAATTAATCGATTTATTAGTTTCTATTTCTGTTGTAAAAGTAATGTTATTATGTGGTTGGTTAATATAATCTAGAAATAGTTTTAATTGTCGATCTGTGCCGGTAAAGCATGTCAATATGTCATCTCCATAATGGTGCCAATAAAAGAAATTTTTAAATATATAAGAATTATTAATTTGTTCTTCTAAATTGTCCATGAAAATTTCAGATCAAATTGGATTAAGAAGGTTTCCCATTATTAAACCTTTCCTATTTAAATAAGTCTTATCATTGAATTCGAAATAATTCTGGTCTAAACACAACGTTAAGATGTCTAATAGTTCTTGTTTAAGTATTGGATTAACATTATTTTTATTAAGTAATTTTTGAACCAAAATTGTAGCGTCTGACGGTGGTATACTTGGAAAAAGGTTCCGTACGTCAAACGATATAAATTTGGAGTTACTTGGTAGAGTTAACAGATACCATTTTTATACTGTATTTAGGTGTGAATTTACAATATTTTGACAAAACCTCAATCAATTTATTTGATAAAGAAGAAGCTGGAGCTATTATGTAAGAAATTACTGGGCGAATTGGTGAGTTATTTTATGTAATTTGATAACCAATAACACGTTAGCTTATGTATATATATATATATATATATATATATATATATATATATATATATATATATATATATATATATATATATATATATATATTATATATATATATATATATATATATATATATATATATATATATATAAAATACAATAATAAAAATAAAACAAGAAAGAAACGTAAAACAGGAGTTTACGAATTATGCTGTGGGCACTTGCTATAAAACCTATATAGGACAAACAGGCAGATCTTTTTATAAAAGAATAAAGGAACATAAACAAAGTTATAGAATAAAAATAACATATCTCAATACGGTTAGTATTTAGCAGATAAAAATGATACTTTCAATGAAGATTTCAGAATTTTGCACAATGAATAGAAAGGAAAATCCTTAGGTTTATTACTCAACAATCAATTGGATGGGGGTGGGTCTCCTTTACTGAACTTGTTGAACTTGTATTATGGTAAATATTGTTAATTAATTTAGCACTTATAACCAGGTAACTTATATATTTTGTAACAGACTTTGCAGTTAATTTACATCTTGCTCCATAAGAAGACACGGTGTGTCGAAACAATAATTGTCAGCAAGGTCTGTGTATTTGGAGATTTTTTCTGAGTATTTCGTTTGGATGTTTGTGTCGTTGGAGACAGCTATGTCAATTAGATCGGTGACTTTTCCTTTTTTGCACTGAAAAGTAATATCGGGTCTATTGGCGGAGACTGTTTTATCTGTATGGATACTGATGTCCTAGTAGAGCTTGTAATCTTTATTTTCAAGTATGGATGTTGGTGTGTATTTGTAATAGGGATCTGTGTTCTTTATGAGGTTGCATGTTGTGGCTAGTGCTTGGTGAAGTACTTTTGCTGCTGGGTCATGTCTGGCTGTGTATTCCATTCCGGCTAATATTTTACATCTGCTTGTTATGTGTTCGATCGTTCCTTTCTGCTGGTGGCATTTCCTGCATATATCTTCTGTAATAGTTGGGTTTTTGGTGATATGACTTTATCTTGGATGGCTGGTAAGAAGCCTTCCGTTTCAGGGAATGGCTGCCCATCCTGTAACCAGGTGTATAATTGTTTTTATTTACATGGTCTTGTTCTATATGGTATCTGTGTTTTCCGTGGACTGTTTTTTCTGACCACGTTTTCATCTTTTCTTGTTGTAATTGGGTGTGACTGTGTGTGTCTGTTGGGTGGTCTGTCCGGGATAAGTCGAGAGGTGTGTATTAGTTCTTGTCTGCTTTCACTGTTGCTGTGTGGAGGCTGGTTTGCTTGGTATGAAAGAATTTGTTTTGTGTATAGTGATCTTATGTCTATGATTCCTCATCCTCCTGCCTTTCTCTCAATGGTAAGTCTTTCTTTGCATGCGTTGGGGTATAATTTCCAGTATTTGGTGGAACATATAAAGGTGTGAAGGTTTTCTATGTCTGTTTGTGACCATTTGATGATACCAAATGAATATGTGAATATAGGTATAGCGAACGCGTTGATGGCTTTAGTGAGATTCTTGGAATTGAGTTTTGTTTGTAAAAGTTTTGTGAGTATATTTTTGAATTCGGTCCTGAGCTCTGTTTTGATCTGAGTGTGATTGAGTTTGGTGCTTTGATGGAAGCCTATATATTTGTATGTTTCGTTGTCGAGCATGTTATAGAGTGTTTCATTGTTGATGGTTTCTGTCTCATGGTGGCCTTTCCATTGGCCTTTGTTGATGTGGAGCACTTTACATTTACTTATACCAAATTCCATATTGATATCTAAGGTGACTGTTTCTGTGATTTTGAGGAGTTTCTGTGGCTGCGTAGAGTTTTATGTCATAGGAGGTGCTTTATTTTATGTTAGTTCACTTTTTGGTGTCTGATGTTGAAGCCATGGTCTGTTCTGGCTCTCTGTCTCCTTTGTATGATGTTATTTATGCTTAATTGCCTTGTAAATGGTATATCTGTTAGAGAGTAAAGATTATTATTATTAATATATAAAAAAAACGACGTTTTTATAGTTTTTTTTTTTATCAGCAAGCCAGAAAATAGTACAAATAAATCTTAAACAATATTTGAGTATGTCAGTGTATATGTATAATTCAATATTACAGTAAAATCATATCTTCTTATTACAAACAATAATTGTTTTTACTGTCATCTGCAGAGCTGTAGCTTTCATACTTTGGCCCAAAATACAAAAGCTAATAATCAATCCTTCAAGATATTTTAGAAGATGCCGATTGATAGTCTTTTCCATGTCTCGATAATATTAAAAGCAGTGTGACTGGTTGGTGGTTGTTTGGCGAGGTCTTTTTGCCCTTTTTGCGTATTGGCTGAACTGTAGCGCATTTCCAGAAGGAAGGAAATATTCCTTTTTGTAGGATAGGTTGAAGGGTCTACATAAAATTGCTGTTAGTTCCCTCGCGCGTTTTGAGTACTATGGGAGGTATTCCGTCAGGGCCAGAAGCTTTTTGGGGTCTAGCTACAAATAATATAATTAAAATCGATGTGCAGTGTTGAGAAAATAAATTCTTAACTTTTATTATATACACCTAGAAGTTGATGTTTTGATTATTACGACTGATATAGAGGTTTGAGCATGGCCTTATTATTTTAGGGAGAAGAAATGGGTTACTATAGGTGATACCACCATGAAGATTTACAAATGGGTTCCTGTAACTAGCAGTGAAACAAAGAAACTAAAACATCGGGAAAATAAGGAAAATTTTGGAAGGAAAAACCTTGGGGCTCCTTTACTTGATACTTCAAATTCCAATTCAAATTTTAGCATAGCAGAAGATTCCAATACTTGTAAGAAATTAATATTATATATGTTTATATCTGCATGGAAGGCTGAATTTTTATAGTTAAGAATGTATAATATATATATATATATATATATATATATATATATATATATATATATATATATATATATAATATATATATATATATATATATATATATATATATATATATATATATATATATATATATATATATATATATATATATATATATATATATATATATATATATATATATATATATATATATATATATATATATATATATATATATATATATATATATATATATATATATATATATATATATATATATATATATATATATATATATATATATATATATATATATATATATATATATATATATATATATATATATATATATATATATATATATATATATATATATATATATATATATATATATATATATATATATATATATATATATATATATATATATATAATATATATATATATATATATATATATATATATATATATATAATAAAGAAAGAAAGCAAAAAATTCCCGTATCTACCAAAATTATCAAAAATACAATCTTAGTTGGGGAACTCGGCAAAAAGGGGGCGTGATAAGAGATCACACAATTTTCATTAAGCCAATATTTCGGTCCTGGATTGGGACCTTCTTCAGGGCAGAACTGAAAAGAAGAACAAAGCATATTCACTGATCGTGTCTGGGACAACTTTAAATTAATGATGTTACCGTTAGGTTGTTATAATAAATAAAATTAGTGTAGAACAAGAATAAGATATTAGTAATAATAAGTTATTATAGTCCCCTCTACTGGTTACTTGACCGGAACTGATGGCCTTGCCTATGTCTTTAGTTCAGGTGAGTAATTCAAGGGATAGGCTAAGTATAAATAGGGTAGATTTGTAGTTTAGCTTTAGTCAATCATCGCTCCTGATGAAGCTAACATGGTTAGCGAAACGCGCGTCGAGTGCAAAAATAAAATGTTTGGTGTAGTGGTGATATATACTGAGTAATACCATTGTGCCAAAGATTCCACATTCCCAACTTAGTTATAATGTATAAGTAAATTATATATATATATATATATATATATATATATATATATATATATATATATATATATATATATAACATATATACCCACATTCGCGGACACCTCTCTTACACGAATACCTCGCTTGAATGGAGAGTTTCTCATGGTTCCGACCGACTCTCATATAATTGGCATTGTGTTAACTCTCTCTTGGACGGACATTATCTTGAACGGACGCGGACATAAAAAAAAAAAAAATGTTCTTTTAACCGGACAAAAAAACAATAAAAAATAAACGCCTTGTCTCATTTTTCTGTGGCGAGTATCGCTGTTACGTTTCCCAATCGCCGCCGCGCGCCAACCTCGCTGCCTGCCTTCACTGAGGGACTTCCCCGAGTAAACCGGGGATTTACCGATCTCAATTTTTCGGTATACGCGGGGATTTAATAATAGTCCGACTCCCATGCGAAAAAGAGACACAGTGGGTGACACATTCATTATAGAAATGGCTCCAAATAGAAAAATTCTCACGCTTAAACAAAAAATGAAGTTCACAATAAGGAAAAGCTAAGTGTAAGGGACTTATCCAAGCGTTTTAATATCGGACAAACACAAGCTGCTGATATAATTAAACATAAAGAAATCCTTCTAAACAAGTGGATGTCGAACAGCAATTTGAATGAAAAAAGAAGCTTTTTGACTGGTGATGGAATCAAAATTGACAAGTTGTGTTATAACTGGTTTATAGCAGCTCGCCATAAGGGGATTCCTTTGACAGGTATCCACACGAATTATTTTTTTTAGATAAGGTGTTCTGGAATTAGAGCGTTGATTTTCTTTTCATATCAATTCAAAGAATGGATAAAAGAGGTGAGAATATCAGTAGGCTTGTCGTAACAAAAATGCAAAAAACTTATTGTTAATGTTTTTTTCAGGTCCGCTAATACGATGCAAAGCAAAAGAAATAACCGAGTCTCTGGGCTATTCTTCTTCTGGTTGGCTTAATAAATTTAGAATCGCCACAACATAAGTTTTAAAGCGATTTCAGGAAAAGGAGCTGCTGATGATGTTTCATCATTTTGGGAAAAATGCCCTTTTTTAATTAAGGGATATTCTCCGAGAGACATCTATAATGCCGATAAGACAGGCCTGTATTTTAAATGGGAGCAACGAAGAGGAAGATTGTCTAATGAAATAATCCTCTTGGTTGCTCCCATTATTTTCTCTCTCTCTCTCGCTCACCCTTTACCTATAATTAGGTTATGATTTATCCTTCCTCGACTCCATACCGGATTTTTGGTCGCTCAATTGGCTATCTCCTTCTCACTTAATGTCCAATATTTGCACTTCCTTTTCTATCGGTTCCTTCCAGGTGTCGACCCCGCATTCTGGTTAATTGAGTTTTCTCGACTAAACCCCTTATCTCTGTCGGACAGCTGTCTCCTGTCGTCCTTGCCATCTTTCCTAAATGGCGGTGGCCATGTGTGGTGGTCACAAGTGAAATAATTAACAATGTTCTCAACATCCAAGGTTCCCAATTACATCCATGTTTTAAATTTGGTTTTTAGAATTTTGTCTACAGTGTTTTAGTGTGCCCTGAAGAAGGTCCCAATCCAGTACCGAAATATTGGCTTAATGAAAATTGTGTGATCTCTTATCACGCCCCCTTTTTGCCAAGTTCCCCAACTAAGATTCTATTTTTATATATATATATATATATATATATATATATATATATATATATATATATATATATATATATATATAATATATATATATATATATATATATATATATATATATATATATATATATATATATATATATATATATATATATATATATATGACAATGTGAGTTTTGTATAAAGTTTTTCATAATTTTTCTTAGCTGGTTCAGTTAGTGACTCCAAAAATTTTAATTTAGGTATTATATATTTTCAGTTAAGTCACACCCATTAACTCTTTCTGTTATTAATGTTTTTATATGTGTGAACTGGAATTTTGTTTTATATTGTGGTGATCCTTTTTTGTTAGGAATGGCATCACTCTTTACAGGATAGAAAGACAAATATCTTCCTGCAGGTAGACATCTAAATTTACTGTTTTCCAAGGCTTACATACCACAGAGAATCAATCCATCTTCCCCTAAATACTAATTGTTTGTGGTAGCTTCTACTTCTATCTCAAATTTTTCACGAGCTAGTATAATTAAACATCTGCAACATGGCGCCCCTTGCAAAAGCAGATATTATATGGTATTCTTTAAAGTGAATGCGGTTTTCTTTGCTGACTTTATACGTGTTCGAAGTCAGATTTAACCTCAGTACCTCACATACATTCTTCTCGTTCCAGACGTGTGTTTTTGAACCATGTAAAATAAAATAATATTAATTTTGAGCACGCAGTATCGAGTAAAGAGTTTTTCCTTTTCTCCCGCCATATTAGTACAATGCAAAATTGTAAACCTCTCTTTGAGATATTTACCACCAACACATTTTTCTTTTTTTAATGTTAGCGTTTTGTTGGGTAGAGCCCTAAAATACAGGCCTGTCTTATCGGCATTATAGATGTCTCTCGGAGAATATCCCTTAATTAAAAAAGGGCATTTTTCCCAAAATGATGAAACATCGTCAGCAGCTCCTTTTCCTGAAATCGCTTTAAAACTTATGTTGTGGCGATTCTAAATTTATTAAACCAACCAGAAGAAGCACTGAATGGAGAATAGCCCAGAGACTCGGTTATTTCTTTTGCTTTGCATCGTATTAGCGGACCTGAAAAAAACATTAACAATAAGTTTTTTGCATTTTTGTTACGACAAGCCTACTGATATTCTCACCTCTTTTATCCATTCTTTGAATTGATATGAAAAGAAAATCAACGCTCTAATTCCAGAACACCTTATCTAAAAAAAATAATTCGTGTGGATACCTGTCAAAGGAATCCCCTTATGGCGAGCTGCTATAAACCAGTTATAACACAACTTGTCAATTTTGATTCCATCACCAGTCAAAAAGCTTCTTTTTTCATTCAAATTGCTGTTCGACATCCACTTGTTTAGAAGGATTTCTTTATGTTTAATTATATCAGCAGCTTGTGTTTGTCCGATATTAAAACGCTTGGATAAGTCCCTTACACTTAGCTTTTCCTTATTGTGAACTTCATTTTTTGTTTAAGCGTGAGAATTTTTCTATTTGGAGCCATTTCTATAATGAATGTGTCACCCACTGTGTCTCTTTTTCGCATGGGAGTCGGACTATTATTAAATCCCCGCGTATACCGAAAAATTGAGATCGGTAAATCCCCGGTTTACTCGGGGAAGTCCCTCAGTGAAGGCAGGCAGCGAGGTTGGCGCGCGGCGCGATTGGGAAACGTAACAGCGATACTCGCTACAGAAAATGAGACAAGGCGTTTATTTTTTATTGTTTTTTGTCCGGTTAAAAGAACATTTTTTTTTTGTGTCCGCGTCCGTTCAAGATAATGTCCGTCCAAGAGGGAGTTAACACAATGCCAATTATATGAGAGTCGGTCGGGACCATGAGAAACTCTCCATTCAAGCGAGGTGTTCGTGTAAGAGAGGTGTCCGCGAATGTGTATGTGTATGTATATATATATATATATATATATATATATATATATATATATATATATATATATATATATATATATATAATTTACTTATACATTATAACTAAGTTAGGAATGTGGAATCTTTGGCACAATGATATTACTCAGTATATATCACCACTACACCAAACATTTTATTTTTGCACTCGACGCGCGTTTCGCTAACCATGTTAGCTTCATCAGGAGCGATGTATGACTAAAGCTAAACTACAAATCTACCCTATTTATACTTAGCCTAACCCTTGAATTACTCACCTGAACTAAAGACATAGGCAAGGCCATCAGTTCCGGTCAAGTAACCAGTAGAGGGGACTATAAGGAATAGGCCGTCTGTCTTTATTTAAACTACTTTTACATTTTATGATTTCCATACTTTCGTATGCGTTCAACAATCTCCTATCAGATACATTTTTTATTAATCTTAGATTATCTAATGTTACAGTATGATCAGCTTCAAGGGCATGTTCGGCAATGCTAAACTTTTCTGTTCTATTGTATCTTAAGTGTGCTAAATGTTCTTTAAATCGTGTTTTAATTGACCTTTTAGTTTGCCCAACATACTTTTTGTCACAATCATTACAACTAATTTCATAAATTCCACTTTTCTCACAATTAGGAATCTTATCTTTGGGATTTCCTAAGATATTCCTCAGATTGTCTGATGACTTATAGACTAAGGTGAGGCCTACCTTATTAAATACCTTATTGAGTCCCTTGCTATATTTCGGATTATATGGTATGGAGACATACTTGGTGTTATTTTCTTCGCGTGTAAAAAAGGTAGAATTCTGAATATTAAACTTAAATTTATGTCGATTTATTAGCTTATTTACTAAGTCATCGTCATAACCATTAATTCTAGTTATATTTTTTTAATACGATTCCTTTTTTTTATTGAAGTTTACTCTATTCAGAGGGAAAGTGACCAAATGATGAACTAAAAAATGTAATGAGGCTAATTTATGTTCTTTGCAATGAAATGTTAATGGTCCCCTCTACTGGTTACTTGACCGGAACTGATGGCCTTGTCTATGTATTTAGTTCCGCTTGAGTAATTCAAGGGTTAGGCTAAGTATAAATAGGGTAGATTTGTAGTTTAGCTTTAGTCAATCATCGCTCCTGATGAAGCTAACATGGTTAGCGAAACGAGCGTCGAGTGCAAAAATAAAGTGTTTGGTGTAGTGGTGATATATACTGAGTATTATACATTATATTTAAATTATAAAATTCAAAATTACAGGTACTTAGTTTTGGCACTGTTAAACCAACTTTAAGCTTTTAACGATAAAATTACTTAATTACTTTGTTAACTGACACTAAATATATTTTTGTAAAGATCTACAAATGCGTTATCGCGATTTCATAGTACAACTGCATTTTCAAACGCTTAACTAAGAGTAAAACTGATTTTTTTGTATTATTTTTATATATGGAGTATTGATAAACAATTAATTTTGGAAAATTGATGGTCCGTTTCTAAAAAATACTTGGCAAAGTGTGATTTTTCATTTTTTTAACACATCACACTTTGCTAAGCATTTTTTAGAAACGGACCATCCATTTCCAAATATTAATTGTTTATCAATACTCCATACGGCACCTAAAGGGTCAAAACTTAATTTCTTAGAATCTATAGAAATTTACAGACATTCAAAGAACCATAATATAAATTTACTAAATAGTCAGGTAGACATCGGAAATTCCGTCCTTTACCAACTTTTATAGCACCTAAAGTACCCACATCTTTTCATTATAAAAAAATAAATACAAAAAAATCTGTTTTAGTCTTAGTTAAGAGTTTGAAAATGTCTTCTTTACAAAAATATATTTAGAGTCAGTTAACAAAGTAATCAAGTAATTTTATTGTTAAAATGTACTGTCACAAAGTAACGGACTAATCAATCAACTCATTAAGCTTTTAATTTATTATTTGTTCTTTATAGTCTATTACGTAAGAATAAACTGATGTGTAAAAAGAGCTAGGGTTCCTTAACACAAGGACCTAGGTGACGATCGCTAACATTGCCAATCCGTCACTGCTTGTATAAACTATTTGCTTTAAAATTCATAAAATTCTTCAAAATCTTTGATGTTATTATGTGTATACTTAATCATTATGGTGTGTATGGTACAGGGTCCAACTTAGTAAAATTATACGATTGTTTTACTTTAAAAAAGAATAAAAGATAAAAAAAAATACTTTAGTTGCCAGGGAGGTCTAGAATACAACAAAAAAATTAAAACCTGGTAGATTATTTAGATAAATTTTTTACACAAAACATTCCTATATATCAACATCACTTAGATGTTTAGGGCGACATTAAACTTGTTAGTGAGTAGTACAGTAGGTGCCACAAGTACTTTGCATTATTAAAAGGCGAAGTCGACATCAGCTTCTTTATCTTTAATTTATTGTAAAAACACTAATGTTTATAGTTAGGCGGTCAAAGGATGTCGAGTAAGTGATTTTCTTATATCTTGCTTGTAATTCAATAATTCGATTCTTACTCGTTTACATCTCGTTATGATGCATTCAAATTACAAAGACAATTTATACAGTTTATTCTTTCCGTTAGAAGTTATTTACTTTCTTTCTGGTTGTATAGGGAATATCTATTTTAATATTTTATTTAAATTATATATTATTTTCATCAACTTTTTACGTTTATTTTCAGGTTTCTCAACTGTAAGTGATTCTCAAGGTCCAACTGATTTTTCCTCGACACATATGACATTTTCAGATGATTCCAATTCTCAAGGTAGTGAGCGATTGATGTCTGTGAAGAGACTGAAGACAGACTGAACAAAGATTTGTATATATATTTAATATTTATTTTATATTTTTAAAATTACGTTTAGTCAGGTTTTAACTGACAAATACAAGCCAAGTATTATAAAATTTTTGTATATAGTTATATTTAGTTTAATAGGAAAATGATATTTTTTTTCTTAGAAAATAGTAGGTAGATATTGGATTATGATTTTTATATTTCATAATTTTTAAAATGTTACGTATACTTAGGTTAGGTCCGATACGACGGGAAATAAATATAATTAAATATTGATATCTTCTTTCTCCTCTACATCAGATCAGGTGCAATCCAAAAGTTATAGACAAATACAACGCAAGTCATAAGCGATACCAGAGGCAGTGGCGGTTTCGAATTTCCAAAAAATAGTCGACCAGTGGGAAAAACGATATGACCAGTGCATGGGGACTTTTTTTGTTATTTTTTTAACTTCTTCATTTTACCCCTTTACCCTTGAAACAGCGATTTTTTGTAATTTTTTAAAAATAATACAGAGAAAAATGTGCACAAGTATTAGATTATATCTATTTTTGAACTCGTGTGTTTACAAGCTTTTATTTGACACCCACTCAATGACCTGGTAATTTTTTTTTTTTTCACTTCCGATTTCACCTAAAACTAACCCCTTAAGTCAAAATTTAACTTTCAAAACTACACGGCTTTGATAAGGCCAAAAATTCCTATACGAGGCTGGTTTGAAAAGTCCGTGCAAAGTCCAAGAGATGGCACCACCGGCGCGTATCGAGGTCATGTTTAGTTAGTAGCATCTCTTGAATGAACGCACACCAAGTTTCAGCCATATTGGTCTATTTCTTTGTGTTTGGCATTCGTGTGAATCAAGGAAGTCGAGTGATTTTCAAGAAATGGACGAAAAAGAATTTCGTGTGGTGATTAAACATTACTTCATGAAAGGCAAAACGCCTCAGGAGACTAAAGAGAAGCTTGATAAACATTATGGTGACTCTGCACCTTCAATTAGAACAGTTTTATAAGTGGTTTCAAAATTTTCGAACTGGCCGTATGGGCACAAGTGACGCTGAACGTTCTGGACGGCCTATGGAGGGTACGACTCCAGAAATCATTGATCAAATCCATGATATGATGATGGATGACAGAAGAGTTAAGGTGCGTGAGATTGCTAGTGCTGTGGGCATCTCGACTGAACGGGTCCATAATATTTTGCATAAACATTTGGACATGAGAAAGCTATCCGCAAGATGGGTGCCGCGATTGCTCACGCTTGACCAAAAACGGAATCGTGTGAAGTGTTGCAAGGATGGTTTGCAGCTGTTCCAGAAGAATTCGAAGGACTTTAAGCGTCGTTTCGTCACTGTGGATGAAACATGGATACATTACTATACTCCTGAGACCAAACAACAATCTAAACAATGGGTTACCAAGGGGGAATCTGCACCAAAAAAGGCGAAGACCGTTCCTTCGGCCGGAAAGGTTATGGCGACTGTCTTTTGGGATTCGCAAGGGATAATCCTCATCGACTATCTGGAAAAGGGTAAAACTATTACAGGTGAATATTTATTCATCGTTATTGGACCGTTTGAAAACCGAGCTGCAAGAAAAACGCCCGCGATTGGCCCACAAGAAAGTCCTTTTCCATCACGACAACGCACCAGCACACACCTCAGCAGTTGTGGTCGCAAAATTAATGGAAATAGGATTCCAACTCGTTTCACATCCCCCCTATTCTCCAGACTTGGCTCCCTCGGATTACTATTTGTTCCCCAATTTGAAGAAATGGCTGGCGGGACAAAGATTTTATTCAAACGAGGAGGTGATTGCAGACACTAATGGATATTTTGCAGACTTGGCCAAATCCTATTATTCGGAAGGGATCAACAAACTAGAACATCGTTGGACGAAGTGTATAAGCCTAAAAGGAGACTATGTCGAAAAATAAAAAAGGTTTACCCCAAACACATAAGTAGTTTTTATTTTTGCACGGTTTTTTTTTCAAACCAGCCTCGTATTTGTGCCAAATGTCAACTTTCTACGTCAAATAGTTTCAAAGAAAATCGGGTGTGACGGACAAGAACCGAAGTGTTACATACAGAACACTAAAAAAAATCAATAAGGTGATTTGTCCAATGAGAACGTGCAGTTCGACAGTAAATACTTATTTTGACTTTCTCGCATTACAGAATAACTTAAGCCAAGCATTATAATTCTATATTTTGAAAGAAAGCATCTTAATTAGATATTAATCAGAAAAAAAATTGCAAAAGAAGAGCTTCAGAGATGTATACAACTCAAATCTGTACTTCATTCTACAAACACTTTGTGCTAAAACTGGAAATAATGAAAGAAGCCTTAAAATAACATATTTAAGGCAACCCCTCTAACTCCTCTACTCCTTTAAACCCTTTATATGTAATCTATAAATAATTATGCTTAACTCGTTTATTAAAGCAACTAAAAACCAGAAAAAATGTTCATAACACAATTCACACTGCAAAATTTAGCGACTTGTTTCACCCTCCCTCCCTTGAAGCGATATTGCATAAAATTGACGCAATTTTCAGAGTCTCGAACCCCGAAAAGCAACCACAATAATCCCATCGCTTGGCCCGTAAATCCGAACATGTTTAACTACAAATAATATATATATATATATATATATATATATATATATATATATATATATATATATATATATATATATGATTTGAATAATGCGGCTTTATTTGAATATGTATGCTTTCGAACTTGACGAACTAGCGTTTCCCATAAGTGTTCTATTGGGTTCAAGTCCGGTAATTGAGATGGCCAGCTTAAAACTCTCACATCTGAAGCAAAAAACCACTGTTTTAACAACTTGGATGTATGTTTGGGGTCATTATCCTGCTGAAATATCCAATTCTGCGGCAATGTTTCTTCAGCATATAACAAATTGCTTTCTAAAATGTCCTTGTAAATATCAGCGTTCATATTTCCGTTGATCTCGATCAATGGACCGACTCCTTGTGCAGAAAATTCCCCGAACCATCACACTTCCTCCACCGTGTTTTACAGTAGGAATTTGGTACCGAACATCATTCTCGTACCAATAGGACGTCGTACATGTTGTCTGCCATCGCTTCCAAAAAGATTAAATTTAGATTCGTCTGAGAAAG
>CM032456.1:194629463-194694463 GCA_019049505.1 Pachyrhynchus sulphureomaculatus
AAGACAAAATACTAATTGTAACAAAATATCCACACTAAAACAACTGAATGTTAAGATGTTGTGGTTTTATTAACTTTGTAAAGATTTTTTTGCCGGCACTGTAGTTAAATAACGAGAAAAATACTTTCAATTATAAAAAAGATCCGGAAATACTCTTGGGTGCATAGATTGACAAAATTTATATCTGTGCATAGCAATAGAATAAACAAACACAGAGTAATGAAGTTAAAAAAAGAAAATGCTGTACTGAACGATCAACTTTCTTTACCGTTGCCTACTTCTTTTAAATAATGGAGAGTAGCTGCTTAATAAGATATTGTGAACGCCAACAGTAGCGCGTTTTCTTTGTTTATCTCACTGTTCTTCAAGTTTTGTAACATACCCAATATAAATACAAGACTTATACAGTGTGCCCCAAAAAGTTTTATATAAATGTAGAAAAAGTTTATCTTATATATTACAAAAAAATTTCTTCTTGATACAAAGTTCTGCATCACATAGAAATCCATGATCAAGCATCAAAAGTTTAAACTATTTGATGGTATACAGCGAAAATAAAAATTAATGGATAGTAAAGTGTGTTTAAATTTATATACAGAGCAAAATATTAATTGAAAATGTTAATAGGAACTGAAAAATTATGCTCAGGTTTAGATTTGTGGCCTTCCTAGTTAAAAATTCAAAAAAACTCCGGTAAACACGTCAGTAATTGTCGGATTATTTATTGAATAAAGGAAAACGAAATTAATTAAAAACTAGTGTACTGATTTTGATTGTATCATATTTTTGTTGAAAATTCGATAACCTTCTTATCTGCTTTGCAACAATTACATCCTCAATAAATTTGTGCTAATATTTTATTTTAAAAATTATAAATCATTATTTTTTTATTTTCCCTGTATATTATCAAATATTTTAAACTTTCGATGCTTGATTATGGATTTCCATGTGATGCAGAACTTTTTATCAAGAATAAATTTTTTTGTAATATGTAAGATAAACTGGAATATGTATCATTCAGTTTACAGACGATCAAGTAGTATGTGCTAATGACAGAGGATCTGCAATACATGACAAGAAAACTGAAGAAAGAAAACACAATACCTTTGTATAGACGAAGAAACAACGGAAATAAAATTAGATAACAATGAAACAATAAAAACATGCGAAAAATATACATATTTGGGAGTAAATTTTAACAAAGAGGGGACAGATGATAACGAAATAAAACTAAAAATAAACAAAGCCAGACAAATAACTAAAGCATTAAACGGAATATTATGGAGCACAGAAATAGGTAAAGAGAGGAAAAAAAGAATCTATAAATATATGATAAAGAGCACGTTGTTGTATGGAGCGGAAACACGGCGTATAAAAGCCACGGAAATGGACGCCCTAAGACGCTCAGCGAGAACATTAAGATTAGAACGAACTAGGAACGAGAGGATAAAAGAACAAATGAATGTAAAGGAAACAGTCATGGAGAGTATAGAAAAGAAACAGCTTATATGGTATAGTCACGTTCAAAGGATGGGGGAGAGAGATTGCCGAAGAAACTACTGAAATGGATACCACCTGAGAACAGAAGAAAGGAAATCCTGGATCGAGGGAATAAGAAGGTCAATGAGCGAGGGAGGCTTGAGTGATGAAAACTGCAATGATAGAGGACACTGGCATTTGACAATTGAACAACGTCGCAAGACGTTATAAACCGAGTTTAAAAAAAAAAAACTTTCTCCATTTGTATAAAACTTTTTGGAACACACTGTATAATACTAGGTTATAAACGACTTTAATGTATACATACAAAGGGTACTAGGAAAGTTTTGCAATATGACGCAACAATGAATCGCAGGAAGCTGCTTGTTGCTGTATGTTGAGACATATTCATACGTGCATAGTAACCGCCGCGCCAAGTCGATGGGCTCAGTTATTCATTAGCAGTGAGAGTGTAAAGTGCTTGCGATGGCATCGTGGTCACGAAATGAGGTAAGGGCAGTTTTGCGTTATAATTTCGTGCGTGGTTTAAACATAGACTAGTGCTTAGAAGAAATGACTTTTGCACTAGGTGATGTTTGTCCACATCGTACGATATTCAGGTGGTATAGAGAATTCCAAAGGGGAAATTTCATTCTGGAGGATGCTGAGAGGCCGAGAAGGCCACGAACGTCAGTTACGGAGGAAAACGCTGTGAGGATAATGCTTGACGAGGACAGGCGAGTGACCTACCAACAGATAGAGGGTACATTAGACATAAATGCACCAGCAATTCGTTCGATTCTGCATTATCATTTGCACGTGAAGAAACTTTGTTCTCTCTGGGTGCCGCATCGACTGACTGAAGAGCAGATGACACGACGTGTGACTTGGTGCCGGGAGATGCTAAAAAAGTTTGATAAGGGACAATCTCGGTATGTGAACAACATCGTGACAGGTGATGAGACTTGGCTGTACTATTACGATGTGCTGACCAAGGCTCAAAACAAAGTTTGGGTCTTTGATGATGAGGACACACCCGTAGTTGTCAGAAAATCCCGATCTATAAAGAAGAAAATGATAGCTGTGTTTTTCAAATCGAGTGGAACTGTGGAACGTGTCGTTTTGGACACGCAGGAGACAGTCACAGCTAAGTGGTATACTGAACAGTGCCTGCCTAAAGTCATTGGATCTATGAAGAACCTGCGGCCAAAGTCAAGAATGGACACCTGGTTCCTCCATCACGATAATGCTCCAGCTTACCGCGTCAAAGCTTGCACCGACTATTTGACCACGACAGGACTGAAACTTCTCGAGCACCCTCCCTACAGTCCAGACCTTGCTCCCTGCAACTTTGCACTGTTCCTGCACGTGAAAATGAAACTAAAAGGGAGGCGGTTTTCCAGTGATGAGGACCTTCTGCGGGCTTGGGACAACGAGTGTGCTTTACTCCCTAGTGAAACTTGGCAGAACTGGTTTCGGAGGATGGAGAGGTGTATTGAATGTAGAGGAAATTACTTTGAAAAAATTAAATAAACACAGCTGTATTGCAAAACTTTCCTAGTACCTTTTTATACATATACACCATGAAAAAAGAATCGTTTCGCTTTTGAAGTTCTTCGTTTTCTTTGAAATGATGTACAATGTTTTCTGACTAAATGGTTCTCAAGGAGCAATTAAAAATAATAGACAGATATATAGAGCCCCCAGAAATCAGTTATTTTTATATTACCAATATTTTTTTGTTCAAACAATGCTAGTTGCGAATTATTTAAATACTTTTAAAAGGCTCGTTCCACTCGTAAACATTCAACTCAAAGCAACTATCAGTAACCTGAGTAAAAGTTACCCATTATCTCCTAATTTCTATGGTAAATAAATAAAGGCTTTGGTGCTGAATCGTGTATAGCTTTGGCCCAACCAAATAATGTTTTAAGTTATTCACAATAAGGCCAAAACAGGCCTTTTTAAATCAACCACTAATAATTTAATACCTTCTTACAGATTATAAAAACATATTTGATATGGTGATTATATATTATTTGTACTAAAATAAGTTATTTTTTCATGTCGTAATTTTGAAATCGGCGCAAATACTCTCCTTACCAGCGCTTCTGACCATAGACAAAAATTGTAAAAGTTCAAAAAAGAACCGAATTTAGTTTCATAAGTAAAATTATAGTGTATTTTTAAAAATCAACAACAAAACAGTATCGGGACAATTGAGACAATACAGGGCCATTATGTAATATAGGTATTTACTTATGCATGTCAAATCATAAATATATATCCAAATAAATAAAATTATACTCTTTTTTTTACATAAAACGTAAAAGAAACATCGCTTCAACATACACAACCAATTAAAGTTTTAGCTATAACACTAAAATATTCACTCCAAATAGACGAAATAAATATACAAAAAATACATGAAAATATAAACACTCCAACATAGTATGTATCCTCGTTCCAACGCCCAAATGTGTAAATTAGTCGATTTTGGAAAACCAAAATAATGGTACCGTAGTAACGCTTATTACTTTTGTTACTGTGAAGAAGTTATGTCCCAAAACATTTATGATTTAATACATTTTCCATATCTTTTATCACTGTAAACATAATATGAAAAATGACATGAACAGAAAACGCATTTTTTGTTCTCGCAATATACAAAATTTTGATACAGTACGTAGCAAAATTTCACGAGGTGATAGTACTTATAAAAATAAGAAAATTTATTCATGTAAACATAGCGGCGGAAATGCTTAGTTTCCTAGATATAGTATTACAGCTTGAATAGTTTTTTTGTCTTTTCTTAGTCTAAATTTTCTTAAAATCTCTTTTTGAATAATTCTTAGGAGTATAGAGACTAAAAATCCGTAAAAAAAAAAACCCTGAAAGAGTTAGAGACTAAAACAAAAAAGCTCCAAACATAGTATGTATCCTCGTTCCAACGCCCAAAAAATGTGTAAATTAGACGATTTTGAAAAACCAAAATAATGGTAGGTATTTTACCGTAGTAACGCTTATTACTTTTGTTACTGTGAAGAAGTTATATCCCAAAACATTTATGATTTAATAAATTTTCCATATCTTTTATTACTGTAAACATAATATGAAAAATGACACGAACAGAAAACGCATTTTCACATCATTGTTCTCGCAATATACAAAATTTTGATACAGTACGTAGCAAAATTTCACGAGGTGATAGTACTTATAAAAATAAAAAAATTTATTCATGTAAACATAGGGGCGGAAATGCTTAGTTTCCAAGATATAGTATTACACCTTGAATAGATTTTTTGTCTTTTCTTAGTATAAATTTTCTTAAAATTTCTTTTTGAATAATTCTTAGGAATATAGAGACTAAAAATCCGTAAAAAAAACCCT
This sequence comes from Pachyrhynchus sulphureomaculatus, assembly GCA_019049505.1. NCBI lineage: Eukaryota > Metazoa > Arthropoda > Insecta > Coleoptera > Curculionidae > Pachyrhynchus > Pachyrhynchus sulphureomaculatus. The sequence goes on from CM032456.1 coordinate 194,634,333, forward strand.
GAAAGAGTTAGAGAATAAAAAAAAAAAAGCTCCAAACATAGTATATATCCTCGTTCCAAGGCCCAAAAAATGTGTAAATTAGACGATTTTGAAAAACCAAAATAATGGTAGGTATTTTACCGTAGTAAAGCTTATTACTTTTGTTACTGTGAAGAAGTTATGTCCCAAAACATTTATGATTTAATAAATTTTCCATATCTTTTAAACATAATATGAAAAATGACATGAACAGAAAACGCATTTTCACATCTTTGTTCTCGCAATATACAATATTTTGATACAGTACGTAGCAAAATTTCACGAGGTGATAGTACTTATAAAAATAAGAAAATTTATTCATGTAAACATAGGGGCGGAAATGCTTAGTTTCCAAGATATAGTATTACACCTTGAATAGATTTTTTGTCTTTTCTTAGTCTAAATTTTCTTAAAATTTCTTTTTGAATAATTCTTAGGAGTACAGAGACTAAAAATCCGTAAAAAAACCTGAAAGAGTTAGAGAATAAAACAAAAAAGCTCCAAACATAGTATATATCGTCGTTCCAACGCCCAAAAAATGTGTAAATTAGACGATTTTGGAAAACCAAAATAATGGTAGGTATTTTACCGTAGTAACGCTTATTACTTTTGTTACTGTGAAGAAGTTATGTCCCAAAACATTTATGATTTAATAAATTTTCCATATCTTTTATTACTGTAAACATAATATGAAAAATGACATAAACAGAAAACGCATTTTCACATCATCGTTCTCGCAATATACAAAATTTTGATACAGTAGGTAGCAAAATTTCACGAGGTGATAGTACTTATAAAAATAAGAAAATTTATTCATGTAAACATAGGGGCGGAAATGCTTAGTTTCCAAGATATAGTATTACAGCTTGAATAGTTTTTTTTGTCTTTTCTTAGTCTAAATTTTCTTAAAATTTCTTTTTGAATAATTCTTAGGAGTATAGAGACTAAAAATCCGTAAAAAAAAACCCTGAAAGAGTTAGAGAATAAAACAAAAAAGCTCCAAACATAGTATATATCGTCGTTCCAACGCCCAAAAAATGTGTAAATTAGACGATTTTGAAAAACCAAAATAATGGTAGGTATTTTACCGTAGTAAAGCTTATTACTTTTGTTACTGTGAAGAAGTTATGTCCCAAAACATTTATGATTTAATAAATTTTCCATATCTTTTTAAACATAATATGCAAAATGACATGAACAGAAAACGCATTTTCACATCATTGTTCTCGCAATATACAAAATTTTGATACAGTACGTAGCAAAATTTCACGAGGTGATAGAACTTATAAAAATAAGAAAATTGATTCATGTAAACATAGGGGCGGAAATGCTTAGTTTCCAAGATATAGTATTACACCTTGAATAGATTTTTTGTCTTTTCTTAGTCTAAATTTTCTTAAAATTTCTTTTTGAATAATTCTTAGGAATATAGAGACTAAAAATCCGTAAAAAAAACCCTGAAAAAGTTAGAGAATAAAACAAAAAAGCTCCTAATTTATGAAATACAAATAGCCAGGTGGCATACCAAAAAATGCAACCTAGCATATTGTTTCTCGCGGTAATAATAAAGCTATGTCGTAGATATTCCAAAAAATATTGTATGAATCGAATTGGAATGAATTATCTTGAAAGAATCAAAAAAATAATAAAACAAATGTTGTGTATCTCAAAAACTACGCATTTTCCGACCCACGTTTATGAGAACGTTTTTTTCTTGTTTTATGAGTACTATTGTATACCTATAACCTTCCATTAATATCCTAACAAAAAAAATAGTAGATGTAAAAAAAATGAGTCAGTATTTCTATGTACCTCAGAGGTAAAGTTTCATAACTACAAAATTTGTCACTACTCAGTATATATCACCACTACACCAAACACTTTATTTTTGCACTCGACGCGCGTTTCGCTAACCCTGTTAGCTTCATCAGGAGCGATGATTGACTAAAGCTAAACTACAAATCTACCCTATTTATACTTAGCCTAACTCTTGAATTACTCAGGCGGAACTAATGGCACAGGTAAGGCCATCAGTTCCGGTCAAGTAACCAGTAGAGGGGACTAGAAGGAATAAGTCCTCTGTCGTTATTTAAACTACTTTTACATTTTATAATTTCCATAGTTTCGTATGCGTTCAACAATCTCATCATCAGATACATTTTTAATTAATCTTAGATTATCTAATGTTACAATATGACCAGCTTCAAGGGCATGTTCGGCAATGCTACACTTTTCTGTTCTACTGTATTTTAAGTGTGCTAAATGTTCTTTAAATCGTGTTTTAATTGACCTTTTAGTTTGCCCAACATACTTTTTGTCACAATCATCACAACTAATTTCATAAATTCCACTTTTCTCACAATTAAGAATCTTATCTTTGGGATTTCCTAAGATATTCCTCAGATTGTCTGATGACTTATAGACAAAGGTGAGGCCTACCTTATTAAATACCTTATTGAGTCCCTTGCTATATTTCGGATTATATGGTATGGAGACATACTTGGTGTTACAGTAGACACTCGGTAGTGTGAACATCGCATAACGCAAACCTCGCATAACGTGAACATGTTATTAATTAACTCAGGCCACCGTATACCGTGAACAAGCAAACCTTCGCTAATGGAAACAAACAAATAATGCCATCCATTCTGAAAATTCGATACAGTTGCGGTTGCACACTTTTGTAAATCCCCGATACATTCGGTACTTCCCAGTCGTATAAGCTAAAAATATATTCGTTTCGTGAGATCGTTCGTTGTTAATAGGCGGTGTCTGCGTATTTGGGCTACGTAATTTCTGTTTATTTCGATGAAATGTCTCTTAAAAAACCAAAGTGTCTTACTCTTTTCGAGAAATCGCTAGTGATTCAAGGATTAAATGATGGACAAAGTGTTACTTATTTAGCCAAAAAATATGGTGTAGCAAAATCTACAATTTCTAAGATAAAACAAAAAAAAAGAACTAATTTCTAGAGCTGTGAAAGATACATATGTCGGACCAGGTAAAAGACAAACATTAGAGAGTTCGGGTTTTCTCAGAATGGAAAAAAAATTGTATAAGTGGTTGGATCAACAAAATAAAAATAATATTGTGAATGGGGAAATGATTAAGCAAAAAGCAAAGCTAATTCATTCACAAATTAAAGAAAATGATAAGCCATTTACAGCTAGTAAAGGATCGCTACAACGCTATAACAAGCGATTTGGGATTCGCTTCTTGAAAATTTCTGAGGAAAAATTATCCTCTCAACCAGAACTCGTGGATCCGTTTAAAATTCAGTTAAAAAATAAAATGGAGGAACTTGGTCTCACTTTGGAGCAACTTTACAATGCTGATGAAACAGGACTTTATTGGAAATTGCTACCAGACAAAACATTTGTCTCGGCGGCAGAAAGAACTGCAGCTGGTAGAAAAACCAAAAAGCAGCGTATAACATTGTTGGCATGCACTAATGCTGCTGGGACTTATAAGATAAAACCATTGGTTATTGGTAAAGCTGCGAAGCCAAGGTCATTTAAAAATTTCAATTGTCCCGTTGACTATGATCATTCTAGAGCAACTTGGATGACTGCTACCATTTTCAAAAATTGGTTTCATTATTCGTTTGTCCCTCAGGTAAGATTCAATTTTTAACGTCATGGATCTTAAACCTAAATAAAAAATTGTACTTGTAGGTTAAAATGTTTCTGAAGGATAAAGGTCTCCCGATAAAGGCCTTACTCTTACTAGATAAAGCGCCATCTCATCCAAATGAAGATGAACTAAAAAGTGAGGACGGGCAAATTATAACAATGTATCTTCCCCCGAATGTCACACCACTCATACAACCTATGGATCAAAATGTTATTAGATTAACAAAATTGTATTACAGAAACAGTCTGCTATCTACTGTAATAGAAAACGACATGAACGTTTCTAAGTCCCTAAAAAAAATTGACTATCTAAGACGCATTAAATACCTAATGGCAGCCTGGAATTATCTTCATCCAGAAATTATAAAAACATGTTGGAGGAATATTTTGGAGGGGGGTGTGTTCAAATTTTGATGACGACGAAAATGTTCCGATCGCTGTTTTGAAACGCCGTTGCGCCAACGACAACTTAGTTTCCAAATCACTTGAACTTCTGCACGTAGTTGCACCTTAGGTAAGTCTTTTCTTTCTACACATATAAATATCTTTTACTGGCTCTTGTTTTGTTTAATTATAGGGTGATTTTGACGAATCTGATGTCTTGCAGTGGAATCAGTGTGACAATGATTTTAAAGATGATGTAAGTGAAGACCATCAAAGTGATGAGATTGAGAAGGTCGAAGAAAATCCTGAATTATCGGCTACATCAATACCGTTAGATAGAGTCATAGAGGCTTTAAGTGTAGTAAACCAGTGAGCAAAAGCAAGTGACAATGACGTTAATGATCTTGAAGTTATAAAAAGACTAAGAGATAAAGCCATTTTGCAGAAGACTAAAAGTTCCCATAAACAAACAAAAATATTTGATTTTTTTATCAAAAAATGACTTTTATCAGCTTGTTTTTATTTTTTTCGTATTTGTTTTGATGAGAATGATCATTTTTTCATGTTTATATTGTTAATTATAGATTTTTTATTAAATATTTAATATAACCTTCGTTAACGTGAATAAATCGATAACGTGAACAGAGGTTGTTTTTTTGGGTTCACACTATCGAGTGTCTACTGTATTTTCTTCGCGTGTAAAAAAAGTGGAATTCTGAATATTTAACCTGAATTTATGTCTATTTATTAGCTTGTTTACTAAGTCATCGTCATAACCACTCACTCTAGTTATATTTCTAATACGATTCCTTTCGTTATTAAAGTTTACTCTATTCAGAGGAAAAGTGACCAAACGATGAACTAAAAAATGTAATGAGGCTAATTTGTGTTGTTTGCAATGAAATGAATCATTAGGAATATATCTATCTGTTACTGTGTCTTTTCTATAGATATCAAATTCTAATCTAGTGTTATTTTTAATAACTAAAATATCTAGAAAAGGCTGTTGTCCTTTGTTCTCACTTCCGTTCACATTCACTTACGAAGTTGAGAACAAAGGACAACTGCCTTTTGTAATATTAGATAATCTAAGATTAATTAAAAATGTATCTGATAGGAGATTGTTGAACGTATACGAAAGTATCGAAATTATAAAATGTAAAAGTAGTTTAAACAAAGACAGAGGGCCTGTTCCTTATAGTCCCCTCTACTGGTTACTTGACCGGAACTGATGGCCTTACCTATGCCATTAGTTCCGCCTGAGTAATTCAAGGGATAGGCAAGTATAAATAGGGTAGATTTGTAGTTTAGCTTTAGTCAATCATCGCTCCTGATGAGGCTAACATGGTTAGCGAAACGCGCGTCAAGTGCAAAAATAAAGGTTTGGTGTAGTGGTGATATATACTGAGTAGTGTCATTGTGCCAAAGATTCCACATTCCCAAATTAGTACAAAATTTGTGATTTCGGGTTATCGTTGCATCTATCATGAAAATGTTCACATTTTCTAGTGGTAAATCAGGAAAAGTCAAAACACTGAATATAGAAATCCTGAATCTTTATAAAAATGCCCATTGGTTTACATCACAGTGTAATAACAATTTTGAAAATTCATTCCTGGAAAATTACACACATACATTTACGACACTTTACCTCTGGAGTACAGCAGGTACAAGAAGCTACATTTATATATTTTAGCCAAAAAGAATCACAACTTAATCCTTTACCGATGAACGGATATTAAAATTTGCTAATTTACCAAAAATGTAGCTTTCAAGATTTGGCAATTAGCGACCTTAAAAATCTGAGTATTCCAGTGTCTTAAAATTTTTTTAATACTTTTATTCTCAAGATTATAAAAAAAAAACTAGATCGTTTATATTTGGAAACCGCATTTTTAATTGGACACAGCTTTTCGTGTAGTTTTTTTTTTAATTTGATTTGGATCTGTTCATAGTTTAAAGTGTAATTTGTAAAAGTAAAAATAAACAACTTTGGCCCATTTATTTTAGTTTGAGCCTATGTTTTGCCAAATATAACAAATGTTAAAAAAAATACTTTAAGAGCGTATTAATTTGTCGACTTTTAAGTAAGAAATTATTTGCAAACATAATAATAACTGTTCCTCTTGTTACGAGAAAATGTCGCAATTTTATGCACGTTCATGTGACCCTTTGAAGACTACTTAAGAGTACTAGTATAATTCAATTATCTCGATTTAAACTTAGGCACGAGATACCAAATTTATGATCTTTGTTTTTCAAAAAAATTCACCCGCAATTCTTTTAAACTTTACATTGCGAAAAATGAATAGGGCGGCTCATTTTTACGTATATTTAAGGTTTTGGCAAAACTACACCAAATACAAAGAATAACTCCCATTCCCGAGCTCGATTTTTAGAAATAATTAAAAATATGTTAAGGAAAGAGAAGTACCTTTATTAGTATTTAATGTACAAAGCATCTTTGAAATTTTGCCAATTTCTATATTCATTTGTATGTCTTATCCAAAATAGTTAGAGTTACAATACAAACATGTATATTTTTTTGGTAATCTAACTTCAAACTACAATAAGTATCCAACAATACCACACACTGTATATTTTATTTATAAAATAGGTTATATATCTTTTTAAATATCTTTTTTTCCTCTTGCACGTAAAAAACCTTGTATTTCTTATTTAGAGTTGGTTCGTTATGAGGTATAACATTTTTTTTTTATTTATTAAAGTAATCCAGAAAAATTAAACTAAGACGGTCTCTATAGTGTGTCCCAAAAAGTTTTTATACAGTTTAGCTTACATATTACAAAAGAATTTATTCTTGATAAAAAGTTCTGCATTACATGGAAATCCATAATCAAGCATCAAAAGTTTATAAAAAAATTGGATGACCTATGAAAAAACGAATTTCCGCGCAAAAGCAATTATTTTTTTGTAATCATCGACCTTGAAAATGTTAGAAAAATTTGTTTTTGTCACAAAATAAAAAATTCCGGTAAACTGCAAAATACCCCAGTTTTATCAGGGTTTTTATTATTAAAGATTTCTGTTGCTTATCTAAAAGTTTTATAATTGTCTCCAACTATGAGAATAATTTCAATTTTATCTTCAGCACTCAATTTTACTGGCTTTTTAACTATTACAAATACAGACTGACTTTAGCTTTGAAGTTTATTGACAATTGTTAGGTATTTCCAAATATATGTTCACTTATTTTCAGCCTAAAATTTGTAGTGATTTCGTTTTCTTTTTTTCAATAAATAATCCAGCAGTTACTGACGTGTTTACTGGAGTTTTTTTGAATTTTTAACTAGGAAAGCCACAAATCTAAACGTGAGCATAATTTTTTAGTTCCTATTTACATTTTCAATTAATTTTGCTCTGTATTTAAACACACTTTACTCTTCATTATAAATCATTATTTTTTATTTTCCCCGTATACCATCAAATATTTTAAACTCTTAATGCTGGATTATGGATTTCCATGTGATGCAGAACTTATTATCAAGAATATTTTTTTTTGTATTATGTAAGATAAACTTCTCCATTTGCATAAAACTTTTTAGGACACGCTGTATAAATAGGGGAAGGGGCAGTGTCTTGCTTGGACGACAAATTGATTTATTATTAAGCAGAGATACCAAACCGTTTCTTTCTATTCAACTTATCATTATTGAAAATTATTATTATGAAGTATTCCATGTGAATACATTTTTTTAAACTTTTATTTTATCTGGACCTCTTAGTGATAAAATAACCAAATAACATTTTAAATAGTATGTGGTATTTTAAAAAAAAAAACAATTTTAGTTTTAGTTGCTAGAGCAACTAGCTTGACGAATTCTAATACATAAAAAATAATAAATAACCTAAATCAAATGAAATGAATTACTTTGTTATTTGTCATTTTTTTTTATTATTTATCTGCTACTGCAGTTTCATATGTTTACTACATTGTCAAGCGTAATACTACAAACTAAAGTGGTTTATTTATGATTTATAACAAATTTCCAGGTACAAATTGGAATTACCCATCATTAAATTACCATGAACTTTAATGATGGTGTTGTAATTCAACCATTTTTAGTGTTCCGTACGGAACACTTATAAGATCACTTCGGTGTCTGTGTCTGTCTGTCTGTCTGTCACACCCGATTTTCTCCGAAACTATTTGACATAGAAAGGTGAAATTTGGTAATAATATAGGAATTGATGGCCTATTCAGAGCCATGTAGTTTTGAGAATTAAATTTTGACTTAAGGGGTTAGTTTTGGGGGGTGAAGTCGGAAGTGAAAAAAAAAATTTTTTACTAGGTCATCGAGTGTGGTGTCAAATGAAAGCTTGTGAAAACACGAGTAAAAAATATATATACTTGCGCGCACTTTTCTTTGTATTATTTTTAAAAATTCGCGAAAAATCGCTGTCCCGGGCCTTATCTCAAAAAGTACTTATCAAAAAATTTCGAAAAAATTCTCCACGGGGTGTAGATTGAGCGAAAATTATCACGAGTGCATTACCTTTAATAATTTATATGGTATATAAAAAAAACAAAAATTTCAAGGTCATCAGATTTCAGTAAAGATTGGAAACAAACTTTGTTGAAAGCTCATTTGGGGTGTGTTTTGTGAAGTCACTAATCATTTTATACCACCGTAACATAAATTTTGACTTAAGGGGTTCGTTTTTTGAGGGGGTGAAATCTGAAGTGAAAAAAAAATTTTTTTTACTAGGTCGAGTGTGGTGTCAAATGAAAGCTTATGAAAGCTTGTGAAAACACGAGTCAAAAATATATATATAATGTAATACTTGCGCACACTTTTCTTCGTATTACTTTTAAAAAATCGCTGTCCCCTACCTTATCTCGAAAAGTACTGATCAAAAAATTTTGAAAAATGCTGGAATATTCTCCACGGGGTATAGATTGAATGAAAATTATCACGAGTGCATTACCTTTAATAATTTATTTGGTATATATAAAAAAAAAACAAAATTTCAAGGTCACCAGTTTTCAGTTAAGATTGGAAACAAACTTTGTTGAAAACTCATTTTTGGTGTGTTTTATGAAGTCACTGATCATTTTATACCACCCTAACAAAAATTTTTATTTTAAAAACAATCAACGTATGGAACACTAATTGTGCAAGTTCAACTTGCACTTGACCGGTTTTTTACTAATACAGTCGACACTGTTTATAGTGAAACTCTATATATTGAAAAACTCTTTATAGTGCAATTTTTTCAAGAACTAGTATATTTTAATGAAATTTCATGTAAAAAGCCCTGCATATAGTGAATCTGTAAAACAGTAACCCTCTATATAATAAAATTTTTACCGGAATTTTATGTATAAATTTTTATGCATTTATTGAGGTCTTGGTCATTTCGGGTTTCCCATTTTTACCTAACATTAGCACGAATTCCATTTTTATGACGCATTCTTTTGAAAAGGTTCTTAACGCGTTTATAACGCCTAATGGTTGGCAATAAATCAGGTAGATTTCTGTGAGAAACCCGGGGAATAACCCATTTTATAGAAACCCGGGGAAAAACCCATTTTATAGTCGAGGCGTAGTAATTCGCAAATTCAGGTTCAGTTTCTTTTTGTTTAAGAATCAAGTAAGATGTCCAAGCGAGTGTGTTTAAGTTTAGCTGAGAAAATTAAAGTTTTGGAGGAAGTTGATAAAGGCTGCAAAAAAATTGACGTTGCTGCACAATTTGGTGTTTCTCCAAGTTGCGTCTCTCTGATAATAAAAAGTCGCGACAGTACCATCAAGAAACCTAGTGTTCCAAGCGGTGGAAAACGAGTGCGGGTGAGTACTTACGAGGATGTAAATGAAGCAGTTTTACGATGGTTTCAAGTGGCTCGTACGCATCAAAACGTACCAATATCGGGAAATTTAATAAAACAAAAGGCTCTACAAATGGCTAAAGAATTTAACTGCGTTAATTTTCAAGCTAGTGAAGGGTGGTTGAGTGCCTGGAAGACTCGCAATTCAATTGTTTTCAAGACGGTGTCTGGCGAGAGTTCAAGCGTTAGTCAGGAGGACTGTGACATTTGGACTGAAACTGTTTTAAAAAGTGCATTGAAAAAGTACGAGCCAAAAAACGTTTTCAATTGTGATGAAACCGGTTTGTTTTTTAAATGTTTGCCAAATAAAACTTTTGCTTTTAAAAGTGATAAATGTTTTGGTGTTAAAACAAGTAAAGAAAGGGTGACACTTATGATTGGAGCAAACATGGATGGCTCAGAAAAACTGAAATTACTGCTCATAGGTAAAAGCAAAAATCCCCGTTGTTTAAAAGGAGTTAAATCTCTGGAGTTAGATTACGCTAATAATAAAAAGGCATGGATGACTTCTGAGATTTTCGAAAGATGGATCAAAGAACTGGACACGAAAATGAAAAGCCAAAAGCGAAATATTGTGATGTTTATAGACAATTGTCCTGCACATCCAGTTACTGTAAGTAAAAAATTAACGAATAGTGAATTGATCTTTTTTCCACCAAACATGACCTCCAAATTGCAACCTATGGACCAGGGTATTATAAAAAACATAAAACATCATTACCGAAACAGAATTGTTCACAAAATTGTTAATGCGATTGATAACAACCTTCCAGTCCAAAAATTGATTACCCTTAAAGAGTGTATAACCGAAGTCGCTAAAGTATGGAGTGAAAATGTTTCTCAGAAAACTATCAAAAACTGCTTTTCTAAAGCAGGTTTTACTGAAAAAATTGACGAATGGGAAGAAGAAGACGAAATGGATCTCGCCACCTTAAAAAGGCAATGGGGTATTCTACAAAAAACTGCTACCGTCGACGCAGATTTTTTACTTGAAGATTTCTTAGAAATCGACAATGATGTTGGCACGACAGATCTCCCAACTGACCAAGGCATAATTGACGATATAAAAAGTATAGAAGATCATGAAGAAGAAACTGAAACCGGGGAATGTCCTGCTAAATTTAGTGAAAATGAAATAAGAAATGCATTTGGCATTGTGCGAACTACTCTCACGGGCCAGGAAAGTGTACCTGATCAAATCTTTATGCATTTGAATAAATGCGAGAATTTTGTTGAGCAACAATTATTTTTCAAAAGTAATGTTCAAAAGAAAATAACTGATTATTTTTCCTAGTACGTATGTACGTAGTATGTACATATGTATTAACAGATTTTGTATTATTCTTTTTATTTTGTATGTACTACATACATACATAAAATCCGTACGTTATACCTTTACACGTGCGTCATAGTTTTCAGGCAATATCCCAGACGACTATTATATTTTTTGTCTCTTTTTACCAATACCTACGATTTATTGGTGAAAAGAGACAAATAATATAATAGTCGTCTGTTATATGGCCTGAAAACTATGACGCACGGGTAAAGATATAACGTACGGACCTTATGTATGTATTTAGCCCTGTACATGCTATGTACTATTTAAACTTTCAAATGTTTAATAAAATCTTTTCTAATAATTCAATTTTGCAATTTTTTTTGTTGCTTGTACCTTATAAAATACAAGTAAATGATTACCAATATAAAATACATACATAGCAATATATACGGATTTTTTCTTCATATAGTGAAAAACTTTCTATAGTGAAATTTCGGTCAACATTTTGGTCTTTCACTATATAGAGTGTCGACTGTATTTTACTTTATTATTTTACAGTCATTTATATAAATACTTACCCTTAAGTTACGCCTATGAGTTCATATAAAACCAAAGCATAACTTCCAATTTAATCTACATTATGTAAACTAAAAGATCAGTACGACTAATAGTTTGTACATTAGTACTTATCATAAACCAATACTCATTTTCTTCTTTGTGAAACTTGTGGATATCTCTAAAAATTCGGATTATCCGTTCCGTTTATTTAGTCATCTCCTTATGGACAAAGAATTGTTTGTGATATTTTAAAAGTACGCTTATGGCAAACGATAGTAACTTATGTATATGGTAGCTAAAGGGAAGAGAACATTAGCATTATTATTATTGTTACTAGTATTGGTATTATTTTTGATACAGAGAAACGTAGAAACTAAGAAACATTGTAAGAAGTAAGTTCCTCTCAATAAAATTTAAGGTGGTGAAAAGTGAATTTTTTTTAATCTTAAAAAGAAAAATATAATAGGTGAAATATAACATCGGTGATAAGAAATTATAACATCAGATCCTGGCGGTATCCAGATCATAACAAGGGGTAATTCCAATTTGTACCTGGAAATTTGTTATAAATCATAAATAAACCACCTTAGTTTGTAGTATTACGCTTGACAATGTAGTAAACCTACGAAACTGCAGTAACAGATAAATAAAAAATAAGTGACAAATAACAAAATAATTCGTTTCATTTTATTTAGAAATTTAAAATGTACTGTCACAACGTAACGGACACCTCAATTATACAATTAATAGATAACCTGTAAAAAATAAATTTGTAATACTCATCAATATTAACCGAATAGAAAGCATATTGAAATTGTATTGTTGTATATCAAAATGATAATTTGTTTAGAGATTTAACTTGTACAGTTTTTCCAAAAACACATTAATACGTCAAAAATGCCCGACCCTGTACAGAGAACTTACTTCAGGCTAATAGGCTTTAAGTACTACTCAGTATATATCACCACTACGCCAAACACTTTATTTTTGCACTCGACTAACTCGCTAACCATGTTAGCTTCATCAGGAGTGATGATCGACTCAATCATCGCTCCTGATGAAGCTAACATGGTTAGCGAAACGCGCGTCGAGTGTAAAAATAAAGTGTTTGGTGTAGTGGTGATATATACTGAGTAGTATCATTGTGCCAAAGATTCCACATTCCCAACTTAGGTTTCAAGTAGTAGAAAACACCCTAATTTAATTTCCTTTTTCACAAATAAATTTTGATTTGTTTATATCTACATTTGGTTCTTAATTTCTATTAGTATTAAATGAATCATATTGACCCTCAACCGTTCTTAGATATGTCAATTAGCCAAACACTATATTCTTTAAGCACCTTTAAAGTTGTGTCTACACCTCCCAGGAAGGTATGGTTTATCAAGATTTACAAAATTTTACAACATAAATCAAATTCAAACACTAGGTGTACTCCCCATCGTGTTTTACATTTTATTTTAGGAGCACACTTTTAAGTTTTTAATAACACAGGCCAACGATGGAAAAACTTTTTTTAATAATTTTACCTGATTCCTATGTTTTTTTTGGTGTGCTGAGTCCGAAAATAATAATAAAAAAGTCGTATCACCCTCCAATTTTCACATTTTAATACTCAAAATGTGAAAGGTTTATTTTTTATTATTCGAATGTTATTTGATTGGCAATAAAATCAAAATTTTATAAGGTTGGCACTAAAATCAAATGTTATTAGGTTGGCAGTTCCGATAAATGTCACAGCTGTTTGTTTTCTTTGAGTTAATATTACCTCGCATTGCAGTGTTTAACCCATGTGCTTTAATTCACACTCAAGGTATGGCTAATCGTGGTTGTAAAAACTCTCCCAATACTTTTTGTTTATATAAACTCCTGGACAAAATTAACGCAACAATCTGAAAATTAATTTATCTTTTTCTTATGTCAGTTTTAAAGTTTATCGAGTATTTGAATAGTAGGCTATGCATATTTTGTTTCGTTGTTCATGACAGAAATCAAAACAATTCGTTTAGATTTACAGTTTTAAAGAATTTTTTAGAAGATAAACACTTTTCTGTAATAATGCGATAGATTTTCTTTAAAAGTAAGCTTATAAATTGTTCCCTTTTTCAAAGTAATACGTTTTTTGTGGTAGACTGTTTTATTTTTGACTTCGAAGAATTAGAAAAATGAATCGAACAAGGAATTTAACTGAACACGAGGTAGTGCGAGCCTCAGTTTTATTGGACGAGGGATATTGTCAGAGTTATGTTGCCAATTTGTTAGGCAAACATCGTTCTACAATAAGTCGTATGGTAAGACGCTTGAATGAAGTAGGAACTTATTCTAGAAGGCTAGGGCAAGGGCGAAAACGATGCACTAGCGACCTAGATGAACGTTTTATAAGACAATATGCTTTAAGAAACAGGACTGTCACTAGTTCTATAATAAGAAACGAACTCGAAGCTGTTCGCAATGTCACAATTTCTTCTAAAACAGTTAAAAGACGGTTAAATGAAGCTGGATTAAACAGTAGGAGACCAGCCACTGTGCCCTTGCTTACTAGAGAGAACAGAGTTGCCAGGTTACGTTTTGCTCGAAATCACGAAAACTGGTCTGTGGATGATTGGAAACAAGTTTTCTTCACAGAAGAAACTAGGGTTAGTCTAAAACATCCAGATGATCGTGAGCAGATATGGCGAAGACCAGGAGAGAGGTTTGCTCCTTGCAATATCTCTGCAAGGATTTCATTCGGCGGTGGCTCTGTTATGTTCTGGGGTGGCATCTGCTTTGATGCGCGCACAGAGTTAGTTCCTGTCCGTACGAGATCCATGAATGCCGACTACTAACTTGAGAATATTGTAATAGAACATGTGATGCCTTTCGGTCATTTCGTGAGGCCCAATTTCCTGTATTATGCAAGACAACGCTCGACCTCACGTGGCTAGGGAGGTACTCGATTATCTTAATCAAGTTGATATACCGATTATGCAATGGCCACCAAAAAGCCCGGATCTGAAGCCGATAGAACATGTATGGGATCACCTTAAGAAAAATGTGAAACGTCATATACTTGCACCTAGAAACCTGAGGGAACTTGAAAATGCAGTTATCACAGAATGGGAGCAAATTCCTCAAGATTTTACCCAAAATTTAATTAGAAGCATGCCTAGGCACATAAACGCTGTCATCCGAAGTAGAGGAGGCAACACACGCTACTAGTGTCCCAGTTACACCATTAATTTTGCTACTAGTGTCCCAGTTTATTTTTTTCATTATTACATAATTTCAAAGATTTTGTTATTAGGTCTTAAGAATAATTTTAATTCGAATCTTATAGAGAAATTTGGTAGCTAATTCACTTTTAAAGTATCTGAATAAGTTTTTTATAACTTTTAGTGTAACCAATGTTCATAAAAAATTATTAAAATTAATTCATTATAGAGATTTGTATGATTTAATATATTGTTGCGTTAATTTTGTCCAGGAGTGTATGTGGTGAGTTTGTGGTTAACATCAAAGAAACAGTACACTTTGCATATTTTGGTGTAGAAATCGGTAATCAAGAAAAATGTTGGGTTCCTCACAAAGTATGTTATGTTTGTGTCGAGGATCTTAGGAAATGGTATAAGAAAGAAAAGAAAGTTTTTAGATTTGCAGTACCCATGGTATGGAGAGAGCAAGAAAATCATTCAAATGATTGTTATTTTTGCAGCGTTGATGTTTCTGGATATAACCCCAAAAATAAGAAAGTAATTGTCTATCCTAACTTTACTTCAGCTAATCGACCGGTAGGACATGGACCGGGACTTCCTGTCCCTGAGCCACCTCAGTCTATTGATGACGTTTTACAATCCCGAATTTAATGAAAGTTGACTGGATGATGATGAGTTTCAATGTTCTCTAGAAAATTTAAAACCACAAGCTGAGTTAAATGATTTAGTGAGAGATTTGGGTTTGACTAAGGAAGAAGCAGAATTGCTTCATTCTAGGCTGAAAGAAAAAACATTTATTGGAATCTGGAACATCTATTTACCATTATAGAATAAGAGATCGACAGTTTACTCAGTTTTTCAAGTAGGAAGAGGATTTGGTTTACTGCCATGATATTGGTAGTCTAATGAACGAATTTGGCACTGAGTACAAGAAGGAAGATTGGGGGCTTTTTATAGACTCATCAAAAACTAGTTTAAAAGGTGTTCTGTTACACAACAGAAATACTTATGCTTCACTGCCTGTTGCTCATTCAGTCCATATGAAGGAAACTTACGAAAATTTTAACATGATTTTACAGAAAATTAACTATCCAGCTCACGATTGGATACTATGTGGAGATTTAAAAGTTGTCTCCATGAGCCTTGGTCAACAAAAGGGATTTGCAAAGTTTCCATGTTTTATATGTAAATGAGACAGCAGAGCAAGGGATCAATTTTGGTCCAAAAAAACAATATCCCGTAAGAAAAACTTTAACACCTGGCGAGAACAACATTTTGCATAAAACTTTGGTAGACCCAAAAAAGATTCTTCTACCACCACTACACATCAAGTTAGACATAATGAAACAATTTGTGAAAGCCTTGCTTAAAGATGGTGAATGTTTTAAATATTTGTGTAAAAGATTTCCTCATTTATCAGAAGCCAAACTGAAAGAAGGAGTTTTCGTTGGGCCTGATATTCGTAAAATGATGTTCCATTCCAACTTTAAAGCAAGGGTGATTACAAAGGAAAAGGAGGCTCGGATATCATTTAAAGAAGTTGTGACTAAGTTTTTGGGCAATGTGAAACTATGAACTTATCGTAGCTAATATGATAGACAAGTTCAAAAATCGGGGTTGTCTGATGAGCCTTAAAGTCCACTTCTTGCACAACCATCTTGACTTTTTTCCTAAAAACTTAGGCGATGTGAGTGAAGAGCAGGAGGAACGGTTCGATCAGGACATAAAGGAGATGGAGAAACGGTACCAGAGACGGTGGAATATCAACATGACGGGTGATTACTGTTGGTCACTTCATAGAGAACAACAAAATGCATCACATCGAAGAAAAAGCTATACAAGAAACTTCACAGAGAAAAGGGAAAGGAAATACAAAAAAATAAGCACCTAAAATATTCGCACTGAAGTGAAATATGTTATCGTGAGTAAAAATTGTAGCCTAATCAAATAAAAGTGCGGTTTAAGTTTTATTTTTTATGTATCAAATCTTCCCTATTTTTAAATTTAATTGATGTCATATTGTGAGAGAACTGTGGGTGATACAAAAAAACTGATACCAGATACGGTTTCAGCATCCAAAAATACATAACACTTAGATGTATTGGTTTAAAAAGTTTTTACAAATATTTTTTTGTTGGCCTGTGTAATCTCTGTCTTTTAACTGACTATTTTAGGCACATTTTTTACATAAGATAGAGATTTTTAAATTTAAGATATTTCATGTAAATCTTTTAAGTGACTAGAAAACAAATGCTACTTTTTATCAAACAGAGGTAATTTTGACCTAACGGCACCCTCGCAAATAACCAATCTCGAGCACTTTGGTCTTTGCGGTGTTAAATGCATACCAGAGCCAGAAGCTGTCGATGAATTATGTTTTTCCAAAGACCTACGTAAAGCAGCTATTCTAGAATTTAGCTGTAATCCTCCTCTTACTCCACCCGGATGCCGTAAAGTTGCACCTTTCTTTTCAAAATATTCTACGATTGTCGAAATATTAGGCTGCAAGTCTGCAAAACAATCTGAACCGGCTAAACTCGATATATCTTCACTACTATCGGTATAGATTGAAGATGCTCTCTTGCACAGGGCTTGTAGTTCCGGTTCCAACTCATCTAAAGATCTCAAAGAACTGACGGCTGTACCGCTATCTCCCCATAAACTACTAGGGGACAAACATTCTCCCACGCTTGAATAAAATCCAGATTCACAAGAGCCTCTTCTTCGAAGATTAGCTGTAGGAGTTTCATTGTTACCTATTATTTCTGATAAATTGGAACTAGAACCACCCTTGTACAAGGGATGAGCAAAAAGGGAAGACTTGGATTTAAAGGTTTTACGTACGGCTGTAGGAGAACCTGGTAATGACTTTGGAGTCTCGTTTGATAATTCTACAAAAGGAGACGGTAACTCACAGCAAGATGAGAAGTTACCCAATAACTTCTTTACACCATGGAATTGAGTTAAAGCTGCAAAAGGATTGGTAGTACGTGGTTTATAATGTGGGTCTTGACGGCACATGGTGAGGGCGTGACGTCGTGCTTTGTCACTAGGCGATGAAAACATGGAAATGGCCAAATTGGAGACATCTTCTGATAACGATCGCCGGTGTACAACTGAAATACATAAATTCATGGTAGAAAATAATGATGATTTTATTCTGGCATGCAAACTAGGCTACATCTCAGAAATAATGCTTTTACACCTACTTATATTCTATGCGACACCTCAATTTAAGTTAAAACTACACATACACTACTGTCAGAAAGTATTTGCCAACCTAGAAATTTTAATGTAACTGCCAAAATTTAATACCTAATTAAACCCTTTTATTATATTAGGTAAATTTAATTGTTCTTAACAAGTGTCAATCATAAAATTGTTTAGATAAGCTTTTTTGGTGAAATCACAAATTAAAAACCAATTAGAACAAATTTTCAAGTTTTGCATGATAATCGTTTTGAGGCGATTTCTGAGAATTCCAATTGAAGTAAGAACTCATTTCAAGTTTCTAGGGATTATGAAAATTCCTAGTGACATTTTATGATAAACACTCTGCGATAAATACCATTGCCCTTTTGAAAATTAACCATTCGCAAACAGTACTTTATCATTGATAAGGCTCAATTGTTTTGTGAAAATGTCAAAAACGAAAGAAGTTTCCGTTGAAAATTGGGCTCTGATAGTTGCAAGACATCAAAATGGTTACTCGAGTCGACAAATCGCGAGTGATATGCGGATGCCAAGGAGAACGGTGGACCACATCGTAAAAAAATTTTCTGCAGAACAAGGAATTCTCAACGAAAAAACGTTCAGGCCTCGAAAAAGGACTCCCGCCGAAGACAGAGCTATAACAATGTCTAGCAGACGTGATCGCCGCCTAACCGCGCCAGAAATCACGGCTTAAGTAACACCTGGAGCGGCCCATCTCCATCGGCGTGACAACCGTGAAGAACAGGTTAGCAGAAGGTGGACTACACGGGAGAGTTGCAGTGAGGCCAGTGAATAAACGTAAACGATTAGAATGAGCCCGAGAACATGAACATTGGACATCAGAACGATGGAATTCCGTCCTTTGGAGAGACGAATCTAAATTCGAAATTTCGGTTCAAATCGACGAGTTTACGTGCGACGGTCACCTGGCGAGGGGATGCTGGAAGCCTGTCAGTTGCCTACAGTAAAACATGGTGGAGGTTCAGTAATGGTTTGGGGTTGTTTTGGCAACGGTAAAGTTGGAAAAATCTTTAGGATAGAAGGAATCACGCGACAAGAACAGTATCAAGAAATTTTGCTAACTCAAATGCTTCCTTCTGGAAGAGATATTTTTTAGGGAAAATTTATTTTTCAGCATGACAACGACCCTAAACATTCTGCTAAACAAATTAGAGAACTTTTGGACCAATGGAAATCCGATGACGTCCTGGAAGTGATGACTTGGCCTCCACAATCACCCGACTTGAACCCCATCGAATTGCTGTGGGACCATTTGGACAGGTGTGTTCAAAAAGTCAATCCAACATCAGAAAATCACTTGTGGGAACTTTTACAAGCAGAATGGGTTAAAATAACCGAAGAAACTCTGAAGAAACTACTGGACAGAATGCCGAAACTCTGCGGTAATTAAAAACAAAGGAGGTCACACAGATGAAAAAAATCCTGGAAAATCATGAATTTTTTTGATTTTCTAAACTGTAAATAACGTGAATAAATAATAATTCATTTAAAATATTAAAATATATATATATATATATATATATATATATATATATATATATATATATATATATATATATATTATCTGGGTTTTTGTTGTCTTGGGACTGAAATAACTAAGTGGGCAAATTCTTTCTGACGGTAGTGTATGTAAGACTCTATTTCATTATTGTTAAAGCACCATCGCTTCATTTTAGACAGTTAGTTTAGTTTATTTACACCCTCCGCCTAAAAAGAATCCAAACTTTTCGGAAATAGAAGTAGTAGTGAAAGCGGCAACCTTTATTAGTGTTTTGTCAGCCTTTCTATGACATTTGTTCGATTAGATGGTTAGTTTTATTTAACGAACTGTCTGTGTGAGTTCAAACAAAAAATTGCAATTGACTATTCTGTTAAACTTGACCCATTTAATGCTGCCAAAAGTATAAAGCGATAAATGATTATCCCATACTTGAGTTCGTGCCCTACAAAAACTAGACTGACCGAAGTTAACATCCAAAAGTGCAGGATTTTATCAAAGAAAACCAAAAATCATTTGTGAGATTGATTGAAGATGCATAAGGGATTCTAAAATCAACTGCACGATATTTTAACCGCCCGTAAGGACTCAAAATTCCTTGAAACGATCGTGATGGAACGTAGTTTTGGAGTTAAAACCAAGTTGATGTATTGGATTATCACCATAATCACTTGATTTAATACACTGTTACTTCAATCTTTTCCATCAATTTTAGGTGCCGTTGGGCAAAGAGCGACGTTCATGCGGCAGGGACCACGATCCTCAACAGTATCCCAAAAATCTATATAATAACTCACTTATTTAGCCTGCGTTTTATCTTTTTTTTTTAAATTTTAACAGAGAATGTTGTACGTAGGTATATGTATATGTATGTATATGTACATATATATATATATATATATATATATATATATATATATATATATATATATATATATATACAGTGAAGCCTGCTTATAATAAACCCGTTTATAGCGAATTTCCAGTTAAAACGAACTATTTTATAATACACGAAAAACTTCCATAAGACCAATGCAAATTTTTATCGGTTATAACGAACCCGGTTATAACGACCTTTCGGAGAAAGCGAACCAAATTTGGATGTTTTGTGTCCGTTTATAACGAACTTGCCACTCCCTGTGTCCATGTCGCACGACTTGATCTAGGGAATTCACCGAAACTCGCCACCCCTATTCTACTTGTTTCCGCCACGTCGCTAGTTCGGCAGTATTATTTGCACTTGTTGGGTTATGCGGTTCTAATGCATATTTGATCAAAGCAGCAACGTGAATATTTAAGTTTTTATTTTAAAATAAGTTCACAAAAACGTAAAGAGTTTACTTTAAAAGAAAAACACGTATTATAAGGAAAATTGAAAAATAGAGTTAAACAAAGTGATGTTTGCAAACAGTTGAATTTAACTAAATCTACGATTTCTACCATATAAAAGAAGAGGCAAGAAATCTTATCAATCTATGATAAACAAAATTTTAGTTGAAAAAAATTAAGAAAATCTACACATGACCCAGTCGTCACAATATGTCTGGAACAGAAAAAGAAAATTGTTGGTGATAGGAAAATCCGCCAATCTCAGGTGTTTTAAAAACAAACATTTACCAGTAAAGTACAAATCAAAGAGTAAAGTCTGGATGACATCAGAAATTTTTAAAAACGAACTGATCGAATGGGACAAACAGAAAAATATTACTTTTGACTGACAACTGTCTAGAGCATCCTGAAGTTGATCTACAGCAAATAAAACTGGTTTTTATGCCTCCAAACACAAGTGCAAAGCTTCAGTCTATGGATCAAGGTGTGATACATTCCTTAAAATGTCATTATAAAAAGATTTTACTTATGGAAATCTTAGAGACGATCGATAAAGGCAACATTTTTTCTGTAACTCTCTTGGAAGCTATAAACTTTATCCATATGACTTGGCAAAGAGTCAGTAGAGAAACCATTGCAAACTGTTTTAAGCATGGCAGATTTTTAAGGAAAGAATGTAGATATGACTCAGATAATGAGCTACCGTTGACTCAGTGGATTGAAAAACATCGAGAAGATCCTACACTGATTGTCTAGAATTTGTTTACGATGCTGACATTCAGCAAAATACAGTGGAAATCGAGATTAAAAAGATGTTTAATAACTTTGATTTTAAAAAATATGTATGTGCTGATAATGAATTAATGACGAGAGAAATATTAACTAATGATCAAATTGTGACATCAGTGACTTCTGGAAAGATTTTAAGCGATAATGACGACAAAGACGCGCTCGGAGAAGAAGATAATATTTATGTTTCATCCATTTCAGAAGTGACTAAGAAAATGACTGAAACTCGCAATTTTTTGAAATCTCGTAAAGTTCCTGAACATATATGGTGTAGTTTTTGTCACCTTGAAAACACCATTTCTTTTTCAAGTAAAATTGTACAAACGAAAATTACTGATTTTATTGTACAAACTACTATTTTAATGTTTTCGTTTGTACTCGTATATGTACCAACATACATAATAACTTCAGTGTGACTTGTTTTATTTTTCTTTGAACGTTTTCTTTTAATTTAATAATTATTATTATTCATTTTTCTAAGCATTAGCGCCTAATCTAAATAAAAAAGTAGTGAAAAATGATATTAAATTTTGTTTACTGTTTGTAACGTACTTCGGATATAGCGAACCATTTTTAGTGATTTTTTGGAGTTCGGTATAAACGGACTTCACTGTATATAAAATCTGGTAATCTATTATCGACCGTACATCAATTAGATGCGTGTTTGATTACTGGGATCGGTCTGGAATGTAAATAAACCTACTTTCTTCTTTAATACTCAATATTTCGTTATCGAGTTCTTCAAGAGTAACTACAGTATTAATACACGAATTAGAAATATTTTAAAAAAAAAATGTTATTTTATGCGCGTTAGTCCTCGAAATCAAAACTGAACATCTAGATTTTTCGACACAAACTGAGAGTAAACAGCCTCGATGCATATGTGCTGACGTGAATTCCAAATGAACGGAAACAAACAGCAAAAGAAAAAGACTGTTTACTTATTTTATACCAAGAGGTGGCAAATTTTTAATTATTAATGTTGTAATTGTAAATGATTAATAGATAGTAGATTCTCGTTTAAAATAACTGGAGATAATTTATTTTGTTTCTGTAATTGCCAAAATAAAATCGAAGATAAATGACATAGCTTCAAGCTATGTTTTGTTAAAACATAGCTCAAAGTGATGACACAAACACAAGCAATGTAGTCAACTTAGGTTTCTCCTGTAATGTAGCATCCACTTCAATAAATTTAGATAAATAGAAATCTACAACCAAACACCCCTTAATCCATGCAAAATAAAACAATGTTAGTAAAACTAAAGTAGCTATGTATTTTCCAAAAAGAGAAGTTATTTACAAATATTAATCGTTACATAATATAGCTCTGTGGCTTAAAATTCCTGAATTATGTTCATTACTATCTGCAGTATCACTAGTAGGAAAGCCGACAAGAAAAAACCATCCACTAAATAGTGCAATTTTGTTAGAATAGTACATACTTTTTCTGTGTTGAGGCGCTGATGCTTGGTGAACAACTGCAGGTAACTGTTCTTCACTTCTAGCTGCTGCACAACTGGACCTGCTGGTTTCTTGCTCTATCGCTAACTCCAAGTCGGTTAGTACTTCGCTGAGGGTATTTTTAATTTCTGTGAAGGTTGGACGACTTTTTGGTTCTATAGTACAACATCTGTAAGTAAACCAATTATTTATTTATACAGGTACCACAACCAAATAAATTGGTTCGATATATTTTAATAGGTCTTAAATATTTTCTTTCACATAAAAAAATCTACACTATCTGCTTCTGCTTATGTCTATTTAATGCCGGTTAATTAAGGTACCACTGCTCTTTTAGCAGCACCTTCAAAAAAGGATTCCGTATACTTTTGTAATTTTGATGCCTTTCATTCAATGTTTTGGCATTTTTTTTACTTTCCTTGCTAAAGCGAAAAATAAGGTGAAAAAAATACCCTCCGTTTCCATCGACAGAAAGTATTGCTGCTGATGATATAAGCAGAGGCAGCCATAGCGTAGAGGTTAACGTGTCTGCCTTCTACGTTGGCGACCCGAGTTCGACTCTCGGCTCGGGAAATAAAAGGACAAAAATTACAATGTGACGGTCGTCTCTCTCGAGAAGGCAATGGCAAAACACCCGTAGTATCATGCCTAGTAAAGCCTTCAACTGGCAATAAACTGTAAGTTCTCTTTGTCTCTGGAACACTTAAAAAAGGCACGAACCATAGGCAAAGGCGAGAGGGTCGCCTACGTCCGTATCAGATATGGCACTTCGAGAAGAAGAATGTTAATTTAAATTTGTGAATAATAAATGACAATAAAATATGAACTTAAAGGTTTTAACCAATTACATTTATTTGTTTTACTTGTCATTTTTTTCTCAATTTACTTTGATATTGGTAAGTTTTAGGTTAGTTCAGGTTTATTCTCAATTAACTTTGCGCCCCTCGGTGCAAAGTTAATTGAGAATTTCAGGAAAACATGTTAATAATAACTTTCTGCTTGCTTGTAAGACAGTTTTTTCCTCTCGATTCACGTTCTGGTAGATCATCAACATTTTTTTAACTGAAAGTATTGTTTCACCCACTTGCTAACAAATGTCTTCGACTTGCCCATCCGCAACAGGCGTCATTTTCGGACCTTTCAGATAATCATTTAGGAACACAGCCTCGACGCGCGAAGTGTATGCAGCAGTCATGTTCGATAACATACTATTTAGCCATCAATAAGATTAAAAACGGATCTCTTTCCACAAAGCATTGTTTGCAGGTGTGCAATAACCACAAAAAAAAAAGGAATTTCTTTTACCGACTACAAGTTATATGGATGAATGATTTTGAGGGCGAAATTATTCATGAATACTTAACATTATCTAAACTTTGTATGAAACGAAATTATTTTCAATATAACAGTCATTTTTTTGTTCAGAAAGCAGGAAGAGCTACGGGTATTTCTTATCACCTTTCATAGCCAACTAATTCATGATTAACTTTGAAACCGAAGCCAGTCAAGAATTTGAGTATGTCCTAAAGTTATGGTATACTAGGTGTACAAGTATGAAATGCGGATTTCAGACAACAGATGGTGCACCAATGCAGTTTGTGCTGTAAAGATTTGACACTGCGCCATTTTGTCGTGTCATCAACAAGTGTCAGACGCACACGAGTGATAAATTGGAAAAGTGTGTGCATAGTGTTGTGTTGTTGTGTTCAATATGTCGAAATTTACAACGAACAAAAAGCATTCGCGGACAGCATTAATTTTTTGTTTTCATTTGAAGAAAACTGCTGTTGAATCATACCGATTACTTCAAGAAGCTTATGGTGAACATGCTCCATCGCAAGATACGTGTGAACGATGGTTTCGGCGTTTTAAAAGTGATGACTTCGATGTTGCAGACAAGGAACATGGAAAAGCGCCAAAAAAATACGAAGATGTGGAATTGCAAGCATTGTTGGACGAAAATGATTCGCAAACACAGAAACAACTCGCCGAGCAATTGTGCGTTAGTCAACAAGCTGTTTCCAATTGGCTACAAGAGATGGGACAGATTCAGAACACCGGTAGATGGGTACCAAATGAGTTGAACGACAGGCAAATGGAAAAGCGCAAAAACACGTGTGATATTTTGCTCGCTCGGTACAAAAGGAAGTCGTTTTTTGCATCGTATAGTTATCAGGCGCACCATCCACATCGACCGCAAGACCGAATCGCTTTGGCAGAAAGACGATGCTCTGTGTTTGGTGGGACCGGAGGGGCGTGGTCTATTATAAGCTGTTAAAACCTGGGGAAACGGTTAATACTAAACGTTACCAACAACAATTGACCGATTTGAACCGTTCGCTGCTTGAAAAAAGGCCAGAATACCGAAGGAGGCAACACAAAGTCATTTTTCTTCATGACAATGCTCTATCACATACGGCAAAACCAGTTCGCGACACGTTGGAAGCACTCAGCTGGGAAGTTCTACCCCATGCGGCTTACTCACCAGGCTTGGCTTCTTCCGATTACCACTTGTTTGCATCGATGGATCACGCACTTGCTGAGCAGCGCTTTGGTTCGTACGAACATGTGAAAAAATGGCTCGATGAATGGTTCGCAGCAAAAGGGGAAGATTTTTACTGGCGTGGTATTTACAAATTACCCGAAAGATGGGAAAAATGTATAACAAGCGATGGAGCATACTTTGAATAAAGCACTTTTTGTCATTCTTCCAAATTTAACATGTTTTTTTTAGAAAAAAAATCCGCATTTCATACTTGTACACCTGGTAGGTATGTGGATGATGTTTTCGCGATTTTTAATACAAAGGAAGCAAATATAGACGATTTTGTTTCCAAATTAAATAGCCGATATGAATACATTAAATTCACTTATGAAATTGAGAACAAAATTCTAGATATTTCAATTATTAAAAATAATATTAGGTTAGAATTTGACATCTATTGAAAAGACACAGTAACAGATAGATATATTCCTAATGATTCATTTTATCGCAAACACAAATTAGCCGCGTTACGTTTTTTAGTTTATCGTTTGGTCACCTTTCCTCTGAATAGAATAAACTTCAATAACACAGGTTTACAAATTTTTAATTTGGAAAAATACCAAGAACGCCACATGCCTAGATAAGTTAATTGGGACCTCCTGAACACGAAAAACGCTATAATTTTTTTTTTTTAAGTACCGTTTTTTAGATAACGATACTTTTGTGTTTTTCGGTGTATGGTCCCACTCAAACCCTTATGGAGCCCAACCGAAAAGTCCGATCGAGATAAATGTCATACCGTTGGAAAGGCAACTAAATGCCTTTTCCGGCGGTATACTATAAATTTCTATGTGACAAGAAGTGGCTGAGTTATAACACCTCAAAGTTCAAAATTTGCCTATTTTTTACGTTTTTTTTTTTCAAAATTTTTCATTTTTATTTGGTTTTTTTTCTACGTTATTGTAAAGATCTGGAATGTTTTATTTTTTTACCAAGTAGTTTATTTAATAACCAACATTTTAAACGTAATTTGAAAAAAAAAGGATGAAAAATAAAGTTTTTATTAAGGATTTTGTGGAACGACAATATTTTCATTTTCATTGCTCACACGCTATATTCGGCGTCCATCAGAATTTGAATCACTGTATACGTTGGTAGCCCTGACACACGCTATATTCGGCGTCCATCAGAATTTGAATCACTGTATACGTTGGTAGCCCTGACACACGCTATATTCGGCGTCCATCAGAATTTGAATCACTGTATACGTTGGTAGCCCTGACACACGCTATATTCGGCGTCCATCAGAATTTGAATCTGATCACAGTAAACAGTTTGGCTTTGTACGTGCAAAAAATAAAATGTGTTCAATCGATCCCAACGAATTTTGTTATGTTTGTGGAGTTCTTGTGAAAAAGAAATCACAGCATTTGATGCGAAAAATGAATACGAAAAATTTATCTGAAGCGTATAAGAAGTATTTCGGCTTTCGACCTGCGTCTCTGGACAAACCGTGGACACCGAATAATGCATGTAACAACTGCCGAACAATATTAAATAAAATTGGTAAGGGTCAAGAGTGTTTCTTCACATTTGGAAAGCCAATGCAATGGGAGAAACCCGATCAGTCATACAACAGATTGTTATTTCTGTTTAACGGAAAAGGCTGTCGGACGTAGAATTGAACCAGTTTATCCAGTTGTTAGCTCGGTGACGCTGCCAGTGCCGCACTCAGTATCGTGCCCCAAACCGCAGCTGATTGTAGCAGAGCCCACAAAAATACGAAAAAGAACAACAATAAGTGATTCATCAGATGAGTGCAGTGAATCAGAAATGCAATCAAATAAGAAACCCCATTTACTTACTCAGGCCGAGCTTAATGATTTGTGCCGAGATTTGTATTTGCCGAAATCGAAATCTGAATTACTTGCATCGCGATTGCAACAGTGGGGATATTGTGCTCCTGAGACACGTGTTACATATTACCGTGATCGTAGCAAACAACTTGCAGTTTTTTTTCGCAAAAAAACGGGAAACTTTTGTTTTTGTGCCAACATACGTGGTCTTTTCAATGCTCTCCAACAAAGTTATGACCCAGTGGAATGGCGTCTTTTTCTGGATGGAGGCAAGGATAGTTTGAAGGCAGTCTTGCTTCATAAAGGGAATACGAAACCATCAATTCCAATCGGATATGGAAAATACATAAAGGAAACTTATGAAGCAATGAAAGAACTTCTCGCTCTCATACAATATGACCAACATCAATGGAAAGTTTGCTCTGATTTTAAATTAGTTGCCATACTATCTGGATTGCAAGGGGGGGCAATACGAAGTTTCCCTGTTTTTCTATGTCTATGGGACAGCCGTGACCGTCAGAATCACTACATCCGAAAAGTTTGGCCCGAACGAAGTGGGCGTACGCACGGAGAGTACAATATTAAAAATGACCCACTCATTCCTCAGGAGAAGATAATACTTCCTCCACTACATATTAAGCTTGGGTTATTTACAAATATTGTGAAAACGTTGCCAAAAGACAGTCTTGCCATGAATTACCTTAAACAAAAATTTCCGAGAGCCACAGCGAGCAAAATTGAAGCTGGTATATTTGATGGACCTCAAATTCGGGCTCTGTACGGTGACCAAGCATTTAATGAGTGTTTAGGTCCAGCTCATTTGGAGGCATGGGAAGCATTCCAGGACATCGTTTACAACTTTTTGGGAAACTACAGAAGTCCTGATTACACTGAGAAGATCGATACATTACTGCAAAAATTCAATGCCATTGGTAAGCGTTGAGTGAAAGCATGTATATCAAAAAGGCCGTTATCATTTGAAAATTATTTGAAATTTATTCTTTTTAACTTTTAGGTTCAAATATGACACCTAAACTACACTTTTTATTCAGTCATCAAATCGAGAGACGTTACAAGGGCTGGTGGGATGAACAAATGATGGCAGACTATTGTTGGTTCCTCATTCGCGAAGATACATCCGAAAAAAAAAAAAACGGAACAATTCAAGTCGCTCGTCATTTTAATTTAAATTTTTTTAATTTACGCCGAATATAGCGTGTGAGCAATGAAAATGAAAATATTGTCGTTCCACAAAATCCTTAATAAAAACTTTATTTTTCATCCTTTTTTTTTCAAATTACGTTTAAAATGTTGGTTATTAAATAAACTACTTGGTAAAAAAATAAAACATTCCAGATCTTTACAATAACGTAGAAAAAAAAAAACCAAATAAAAATGAAAAATTTTGAAAAAAACGTAAAAAAATAGGCAAATTTTGAACTTTGAGGTGTTATAACTCAGCCACTTCTTGTCACATAGAAATTTATAGTATACCGCCGAAAAAGGCATTTAGTTGCCTTTCCAACGGTATGACATTTATCTCGATCGGACTTTTCGGTTGGGCTCCATAAGGGTTTGAGTGGGACCATACACCGAAAAACACAAAAGTACCGTTATCTAAAAAACGGTACTTAAAAAAAAAAAATTATAGCGTTTTTCGTGTTCAGGAGGTCCCAATTAACTTATCTAGGCATGTGGCGTTCTTGGTATTTTTTGGCTGTAAACCAGTGTAATGAAAGGAATCGTATTAGAAATATAACTAGAATTAACGGTCATGACAATGACTTAGTAAACAAGTTAATAAATGGACATAAGTTCAGATTAAATATTCAACTTTCCACCTTTTTTACACGCGAGAAAAATAAGACCAATTATGTTTCTATACCATATAATCCCGAAATATAGCAGGGGGCTCAATAAGGTATTTAATAAGGTAGGCCTCGCCTTAGTCTACAAGTCATCAGAAAATATGAGGAATATCTTAGGAAATCCAAAAGATAAGATTCCTAATTGTGAGAAAAGTGAAAGGGCCTAGGCGGTTAAGATGGTGAAAAATGCCCCCAGTGCTTTTGAAAAACAAAAAATATCCTCATGTAGAACATAAAAAAATATGACTTTCCTGAAATTTTCAGCCCTCTAGACCTTCCCATTACCTCAAAAATCTATAAAACGTGATTTTCGGTTTTTTGGCGATATCTCCCGCTCTATTCATCGTAGAAACCTCTTTTTGTTGTCAAATTGTAGGATTTTTTATTGCCTATAACATGCTATTTTTTTTTTTAATATTTGGCGCGAAATTCAAATTGTTTTGAGCGTTTTAAATTTTTAAAATTGAATTAAAAAAAAAACTAGGACTTAACTCAGGCCCAAAAAAATATATATTGTGTATTTTATGTCAAACTATGCCTGTGAATTTTTTCAGATTTTTAGAGGTGGGGGAAAATGGTTACAAACGCGAAAAACCGCTTTTTTCGCCGTTTTTCCGCATTTTTACCTACTTTTGGGGCACAGAATTTCGTTGTAGATCCTCAGTTGCTTCAAAATTATATATATATATATATATATATATATATATATATATATATATATATATATATATATATATATATATATATATATGCTTGAAATCTACGGATTCAGAGGTGTGGCGTTGGCCTAGTTGGCATCTTACTTATCATCGCGCTGTCAATCTGTCTTTTTTAACGGTAATGAGTCGCGTGAATTAAGTGTCACTTGTGGAGTTCCACAAGGCTCTGTTTTGGGGCCTCTGTTATTTCTGCTTTATATTAATGACCTTTCAAAACTTAATGTCAAAGGGGTATTTACGATGTTTGCCCATGACACAACTGTGATGTGGCACAATAGAGACGTGGTACAGTTGGAATGCGACATCAGTGGGGATATAGTGAAAATCGTAGATTGGTGTCATTCAAATTATCTAACCCTGAATATTTCTAAAACTAACATTGTTTCATTTAAATGTCAATTGAACGATATCTCACTTGATTTGCAAATTATTGAAGGCTTGACTTGTAACAAATTTTTGGGTTTGTTTATAGACACTAAATTGAGATTCTCTACTCACATTTTGCAACTTTGTAAGAGGATTGCCAAGGGATGTTTTGCCTTGAGAGTAGTGTCTCGGGAATTAGATGTTTCTATCGCGAGAAATGTATACTTTGCTCTGATTGAATCGCACCTCCGTTATGGGGTATGTTTCTGGGGTTCCTGCTCTAACCAATTATTGAATAAGGTCTTTATGCTACAAAAGCGAGCACTGCGTTATATGTTCCAATTGAGTTCTCGGCAATCCTGCAGGAGTGTGTTTATTACTAAGAGAATTCTAACATTGCCTTCTATATTTATTATTGAAACAGCCTGCCTTATACATAGTAAGTTTGAGGAAGAGATAGGGGCTTCTTGTGCGTCCACGACGCGTTCATCTTATGTGGCCTCACTACCCATTCCCTCCTTAGCTTTAATAAGGGACTCTATAATATTTATGAGTAAGAAAATATTCAACCACTTGCCTTTGAATGTCAGGAAAATTTTAAATAATAACCGATTTAGGCGGGAGGTTCAGAAGCTCTTAATTGGGAGGGCCTACTATTCAGTTAAGGAGTTTTTTGATGACACTCTTTGATTACCAAGTGTGTATATGGCGTGTAGGTGTATGTCTTTTTCTTTTTTTCTTTTATTTATTAAGCAAATGTGAACTTTTGTACATGTCACTGTTCATGAATAAATTTTAACCTTAGAAATAATGTATATACATATAATATAGATAGCTTTGTAGACAAAAGAACAATTTTTTTTTACAATAAAGCTTTATTTGATTTGATTTGATATATATATATATATATATATATATATATATATATATATATATATATATATATATATATATATATATTATCGTAACAAGTTTGGCATAAGAAGTCATTCACTTCAATTCTTCTTCCAAGAGTATCCGATAATCCGTTAGCTATAACTGAATCTATGAGCCTTTTAGTTCCAGCAATTTTTCTCCAAGATTTGTTACAATCGACGCACTTTTTATTTTGTAATTTTTTGCCTGAAGACATGGTTGTCTAAAAATGTATTCATGCAAATTGTTCGAAAAATTGTTTCTAGAAAATTTAAGGTCGCAGAAGGTTTCTTTAAAAATCCAAGCATAAATAATTTTTTGTTAATATGGAAAATAAAAATAATTTATTTTTAGACTGAAAATAAAAAAAATATTATTGATTTGACCATGAATAGTTCTCAGATTTCGGAAAAAATACTTCTGTAACTCAGTATGGATTATAATAAAAATGAAAGTTAAAAACTGTTTTTAGATTCTTTTGCAGTTAAAGTTTAATTGCATATGTAAGACTAAGTCATAGATAGACACGAAAAAAATCAAAGTAATCAAAACATTAAAAAAAAAAATGAAAAATAAGTATTTTATATATATATATATATATATATATATATATATATATATATATATATATATATATATATATAGGTTATATAAATTCAAATTAAGAAAAAAAATTGATTGCAATTTATGAACGAAAGGGAAAGAAAAACTAAGCTAAATAATTTATGTAAAGGAAAAGGAAACAAATTAATTAAATAGGCAAAACAAAAAAAACCTGAACTTTACGCTTCTCACCTCGACGAATTTTTTCTTCCTACAAACGCGAGCTATATAAAAAAAAAACCGGTCAAGTGCAAGCTGAACTTGCGCAATTAGTGTTCCGTACGTTGATTGCTTTTAAAATAAAAAATTTTGTTACAGATGTATAAAATGATCAGTGACTTCACAAAACACACCCCAAATGAGTTTTCAACAAAGTTTGTTTCCAATCTTTACTAAAATCTGATGACCTTGAAATTTTTGTTTTTTTTAAATACCAGAAAAATTATTAAAGGTAATGCACTCGTGATAATTTTCGTTCAATCTACACCCCGTGGAGAATATTCCGGAATTTTTTCAAAATTTTTTGATAAGTACTTTTCGAGATAAGGCGCGGGACAGCGATTTTTCGCGATTTTTTAAAAATAATACAAAGAAAAGTACGCGCAAGTATTACATTATATATACATTTTTTACTCGTGTTCTCACAAGCTTTCATTTGACACCACACTCCATGACCTAGTAAAAAATTTTTTTTCACTTCCGATTTCACCCCCCCAAAACTAACCCCTTAAGTCAAAATTTAACTCTCAAAAATACATGGCTCTGATGAGGCCATCAATTCTTATATTATTACCAAATTTCAACTTTCTATGTCAAATAGTTTCGGAGAAAATCGGGTGTGACAGACAGACAGACACCGAAGTGATCTTATAAGTGTTCCGTACGGAACACTAAAAAAAAACGACAAATGTCCCGGCATGCACTTTTACACCTCGAACGAAAAATGGATCTTCACGAAGATACACTAATTACAACCGACCTCGACACGCACTTCGCTCCCCGAACCCATCTTTTGTTGTATCGGCAATACACGCGCACCTATACACACCTCGCACGTCGCCGACTCCTCGCCACGCCGACCTCTTCTTCGTCGCTCCAAAAAACTCCAAAAAGACCTCTTCAACTCCACATACCAACTCCAACGAAACACAAAAGATACTCGATGTACAACGTATGCGATGCACGGCTGATACTCGAATGCCGAACTCACTCTCTCTCGCAAGTCGCGAATTTTTCTCTCCTCCCTTGAGCAACGCCACGCACGCGGCCCGATAACGTTAATATTAAGCAAAGTTACACAGCGCTTGGACAATAGCGACCCCTGAACGCACTCTCTCTATCACAATTATACACATCATACATACGGCGCTTTTATATCATTGATTTGTTTATTGATTTTTTCATTAGTTTCATTTTAATGTATAGAAAAAAAACTGAAATTATTGATTTGTATCATAAATACAGCGTTTCAGTATTATTGATTAGGATTGTTTATGACATAGAACTGTTTATTATGCACTTTTGTCTTCATTTATGACATAGAACTGTCTATTCAGCACCAAATTGGATGCACTTAACGAACTTATATTTTTGTTTCTTACATTCCTCATCGTTACACATAAAAATAATCTTTTAAATTAGAAATTTCTATTGAATTTTTAGGTATTCAGTATTGCAATTGAATAATTTTAAAACATTGACATTTACAAAAGTTTATATTATGTATTATTTGGTGTGTGTTTTCAGTAATATAAAATAACCTAAAAAAGTCTCATTTGCAACTTAATCTTGTCTTAAACTTGTCCTAATCGTGATTTTAAAGGGAAAAATGGCGCAATATGGTCTTTATATCACATAGAATGATTCAATAGTATTTCGATATATATATATATATATATATATATATATATATATATATATATATATATATATATATATATATATATATATATATACGAGGCATGTTTTTTAAGTAAGTACCGTTTTGGAATTAAAAAAAGACGTGCAAAGATATCGCTATAATTTTATTTTTACATGAAAGCCTGTACCTTAATCTACTTTTCTACATAATTTCCGTGAATATTGAGGCACTTGTCATAACGTGGCACCAGTTTTTGAATACCCTCCTCATAAAATTCTGCCGCCGGTAATTCAAGTTCTCGGTCACAATGCGATACAAAACACTACGAGAATATTGAGGAAAGCAGTCGCACAATGATGAAATTGTAAAGCGTCTGTTTTCTCTAACCTTTTCGTCCACTTTCTGCACCAAATCTTCATTAACGACCGAAGGACGCCCACTCCGTTCTTCATCATGCACATTTGTGCGGCCATCTTTAAATGCTCTCACCCATTTCCTTACCATTCCATCACTCATAATGTTTTGTCCGTAAACTTCACAGATCTCACGATGAATATCGATCGGTTTTACGACTTTAGCACTAAGAAATCGTATAACAGCCCGTACTTCACAATCGGCGGGACTCACGATTGTCGGAGGCATCTTAAACACTCAGTAAACAACGTATACAATGAAGAATCAGACTGTAATGGCGTCAGTGCGTAGACATGAGATGTAGGTTACCAGCGCGCATGCGCGGAACGCCGACCGTATCGCTGCGGCGGCGGAATCGCAAAACGGTACTTACTTAAAAAAACATGCCTCGTATATATATATATATATATATATATATATATATATATATATATATATATATATATATATATAATTTTGAAGCAACTGAGGATCTACAACAAAATTCTATGCCCCAAAAGTAGGTAAAAATGCGGAAAAACGACGAAAAAAGCGGGTTTTCGCGTTTGTAACCATTTTCCCCTACCTCTAAAAATCTGAAAAAATTTACAGGCATAGTTTGACATAAAATACATAATATATTTTTTTTTTGGGCCTGAGTAAGTCCTAGTTTTTTTTTTAATTCAATTTAAAAATTTAAAACGCTCAAAACAATTTCAATTTCGCGCCAAATTTTTTTTAAAAAAATAGCATGTTGTAGGCAATAAAAAAATCCTACAATTTGAAAAAAAAGAGGTTTCTACGATGAATAGAATCGGAGATATCGCCAAAAAACCGAAAATCACGTTTTATAGATTTTTGAGGTTATGGGAAGGTTTAGAGGGCTGAAAATTTCAGGAAAGTCATATTTTTTTATGTTCTACATGAGGATATTTTTTGTTTTTCAAAAGCGCTAGGAGCATTTTTCACCATCTTAACCGCCTGGACCCTTTATGAAATTAGTTTTAATGATTGCGATAAAAAGAATGTTGGGCAAACTAAAAGGTCAATTAAAACACGATTTCAAGAACATTGAGCAGATTTTAAAATATAGTAGAACAGAAAAGTCTAGCATTGTCGAACATGCCCTTGAAGCTGATCATACTGTAACATTAGATAATCTAAGATTAATTAAAAATGTATCTGATAGGAGATTGTTGAACTCACACGAACGAAAGTATGGAAATTATAAAATGTAAAGGCTTAAATAAAGACAGAGGGCCTATTTCTTATGGTCCCCTCTACTAGTTACTTGACCGGGACTGATGGCATCGCCTATGCCATTAGTTCCGCCTGAGTAATTCAGTTGTTAGGCTTAGTATAAATAGGGTAGATGTGTAGTTTTAGCTTTAGTCAATCATCGCTCCTGATGAAGAAAACATGGTTAGCGAAATGCGCGTCGAGTGCAAAAATAAAGTGTTTGGTATATACGGAGTAGTACAAGTTATAGGCGAGATGTTCTTACTTGAGTGACTGTACTAAAAACCATTCTTCTGAGTGAAAACTAAGGCAACGAAAAATTGCTAGTTGGATATTTAAGTATAAAATCCTATACATTAAAATGTTCTGTCGTGATTTTAGTAAAAAATCTATCGTGATTTTAGTAACTTACCTAAAAGTTAGTTTTAAAAAGTCAGGTACTACATTGGGACCACACAGCTCTGTAAAAGCTAAATAATCCAGCCCAAAATTATCAGTCCGTGGCAGCTGATCTGGGTCCGCTTCAACCCGAGAAATCAGTTCACATAACACAATTCCATAGCTAAAGACGTCACTGCGTTCATCGTAATATAGGCCCTATTAACAAGATTAATAGTTACTTTCCATTCTTACTAGAACAGATGATAAAGGCATCATTACAACCGTAAATAGAAAATAATGCCCTAATACGACGAGCTAAACACACGAGTACTGTAAAATCCGTGTAAAGAACAATCCGTTGACCAATAAGCTGGCCCGAACAAATTAGATCAATCTACTGTACCTGTAGGAAAATAAAACGCATTTTTTGGGGTTGTATGAAAATGACTAATATTTCTAAATAACTAGTAATCCCAACAATACTGTTACAAACTTTCACGGACGCCCTCTATAAACATTAACTTATATAACTAATTACACACACAAAAATAATAATAAAAAAGTATCACCCACCAATTTTTCACATTTTAATATTCAAAATGTGAAAAGTTTATTTTTTATCATTCGAATGTTATTAGGTTGGCAATAAAATCAGAATTTTATAAGGTTGGCAGTAAAATCAAATGTTATTAGGTTGGCAGTTCTGATAAATGTCACAGCTGTTTGTTTTCTTCCAGTTAATATAACCTCGCATTGCAGTGTTTAACCCACGTGCTTTAATTCACACTCAAAGTATGGCTAATCGTGGTTGTAAAAATTCTCCAACACTTTTTGTTATATATGTGATGAGTTTGTAGTTAAAAAACATCAAAGAAACATTACCGACTTTGTAAAAAAAGCATATTTTGGTGTAGAAATCGGTAATCAAAAAAAATGTTGGGCTCCTCACAAAGTATGTTATGTTTGTGTCGAGGTTCTTAGAAAACGGTATAAGAAAGAAAAGAAAGCTTTTAGATTTGCAGTACCCATGGTATGGAGAGAGCAAGAAAATCATTCAAATGATTGTTATTTTTGCAGCGTTGATGTTTCTAAATATAACTCCAAAAATAAGAAAGTAATTGTCTATCCTAACTTTACTTCAGCTAATCGGCCGGTAGGACATGGACCGGGACTTCCTGTCCCCGAGCCACATCAGTCTATTGATGACGCTTTACAGTCCAGTATAGAATTTAATGAAAGTCGACCGGATGATGATGAGTTTCAATGTTTTCTAGAAAATTTAAAACCACAGTTGTTTACTACACAAGCTGAGTTAAATGATTAAGTGGGAGATTTGGGCTTGACTAAGGAAAACGCAGAATTGCTTGGTTCTAAAGAGTTTTGTTTGTGGTTGATCGGTCCGTTACTTTGTGACAGTACATTTTAACAATAAAACTACTTAATTACTTTGTTAACTGTCACTAAATATATTTCTAAAGATTTTACAATTGCGTTATCGCGATTTCGTAGTACAACTACATTGTCAAACGCTTAACTAAGACTAAAACAGATTTTTGGTATTTTATGTTTATATGAACAGACGTGGGTCTATTATGGTTAAAACAATTGGAACAGAACGGAATTTGCTACGTCTAATTGGCTATTCAGTAAATTTATATTATGGTCCTTTGAATGTCTGTAAATTTCTAAGAAATTGAGTTTTGACCCTCTAGGTGCCGTATGGAATATTTGTAAACAATTGATATTGGGAAAAGTATGGCCTGTTTCTAAGAAATGTTTAACAAAGTGTGATTTTTCATTTTTTAGCCTATAAGAGGCATTGTGTTCTGCGAATCTTGTTCTGAAATTCCGTCTCGTTTGGCCTACGTAACAGCTACTGCACTCTTGACAATTAAGTTTATAAACTCCTGATTTATTGTGTTTATTAGTTTTATCTTTGGCATTGAAAAATATATTGGATAATTTTTGAGCAGGTTTTGAAGCTATTCTTGTTTTTTTTCGGCCGTGAGAACTTGGGATATTTTATCCGAGATGGGACCAAAATATGTCAGAGGTATGAATGTTTTCTTTTCCCGGTATTCTTTTACGGGGTAGATCAAGTTTGAAAGTGATTTTTTCTCGTTTACGGCTTATTAAGGTATTAATTATTTTAGCCGTATATAAGTGACAGTTAGCAAAGTAATTAAGTAGTTTTATTGTGCTTGGTTCTAGACTGAAAGAAAAACATTTATTGGAATCTGGAACATCTATTTGCCATTATAGAACAAGAGATCAACAGTTTGCTCAGTTTTTCAAGCAGGAAGAGGATTTGGTTTAAATTTAATTAATTAATTTGATTTAAATTTAATCGATGTCATATTGTGAGAGAACTGTGGATGATACAAAAAAGCTGATACCAGATATGGTTTCAGCACCCAAAAATACATAACACACACACACACAGATGTATTGGTTTAAAAAGTTTTTACAAATATTTTTTTGTAGGCCTGTGTTATTTATAGGTTATGTTACTCATGACTACAAAACAAATAGCAACATCGAAAAAAGAAAAACACAAAAATTAAGTAAAGGGACATAAAATCTCATGAAATGATTCTACAAATTGCAGATTAGAATTGGCAGAAATAGACAAAAAAATAAAGAAAAAGATCAGAGAAGACGTCAGACAGTACAGAAACTCGAAAATAGAAGAAACTTTGAAAGAGGGAAAAGTTTGAAACACCTAAACAAACAACTGAATGAAAGGAGACATCAAATAATAAAACTTGTAAATAATGAGAACCAAGAGATCGTACAAATCAAGGAGATAAAGGAAGCTACAGAGAAATATTATCAAACACTATATGACACGAAAATATCGCCACTGCCCGGGAAAAAAGAAGAAAATATAGTGATAGTAAGAAATCTGGGATCTGAAGAAATTCCCGATGTAACAACGGATGAAATAATGAACGCACTACAACATATGCACAACAACAAAGAACCACCTTTCTTGCTCGATTCAATTTTGGCATCCGCCATACTTGATTTGTCATTTTAAGTCAATTGTTGAAACATATTTATAATTAACAACCTTAAAAGAAATTATTTATGCAAATGTTATGGATATAAAATAATAATGGTACGTTTATTCATATTTATAATACTTTTATTGTTCATGGCAGCCATTTTGGGTTCATTATTATTAATCTTGTAACTATGATATTAGATATATTATCTGGTTTGAAACTGTAAGCGTTTTCTGTGTCTCAGTCGGTATATAATCAGAAACCGCCATTTTGAAGACGTCCGCCATTTTGAAACAAAAGTTTAATTGAAAAATCGGCTCCGACAACTTTGTTCGGAATTTAATAAGCTTCAATTTAAAAAAAAAAATCGTCCAAATCGAACCAAAATTGAAGGCTCTAGATAATTATGAAACACGATTTTTCGTTTTTCCCCACTGTGCGCCGTATAGTTTAATTGAGGCCTAGAAAATACAAAAGATGCAGAGGTAGGCCACAGACAAGATGGACAGACGACATATAAAAAGATTAGCAGGACACGATTGGATGCAAAAAGTAAACAACAAAGCTCATTGGAGACAACTTGAGGAGGCTTACATCCGACCGTGGATGGAATAAGCTAATGATGATGTTACTCAGTTGTCATACAGGTATGGTGTGTAAACATATTTACAATTTGTATTCTTTAAACAATGCAGTGGGGTGATTGAGAAAATAGGATTGCTCTTATAGCTTTATTTAAGAGAGATATGGAAAAAAGTGACATTTTTAAAACCTTTAAACCCGCTTAAAATAAGTCGTATGTATGATAAAATTATTTATGAAACGGGAAACGTTCAGGAAGACCAAGGACGGTTCAAACGCCACAAGCTGTTAAAGGTGTAGAATCGGGAACTGACCGAAATCCTCTCCACAAACAAAACTTTTATCTCGTGCGATGAAAATTTCGAACAATTCTACGTTTCGTGTTCTATTATTAAAGAAGACCTAAGACTTGGCGCGTATAAGAAACATACTGGTCATTTGCTAACAGAAGATTTAAAGCGAATAGGGTGGCAAAAATCTGAAAGTTTGTGAAGGAATACGCTATTGACAAACACAGAAAAAGTTTGTTTATCGACGAACAAATTTTCCCTTTCAATAAACAAAAAAGATTTATTCCAAAAGTTCAAAGGGGTCATCATCCAGCATCAGTTTTGGTTTGGTGATGCGTCAGCTTTGATGGGAATACCAGTATTCATATTTGTAAAAGAGGTGTGAAAACTTCGACTAAAATATATCAAAACACTATTTTAGAGACCGTTATGACCCCTAAATCATACTCTTTTCAAAAATAAGCATCGGGTCTTCTGCACCAAGACACGAAGCTAAAATAAGACAAGCATGGCTTCAACAAAATGTGCCTTCATTTAATACTACAGAAGATTGGCCTGGTATGGTTTGTTCGAAAAGACATGCCAATCTTCTCTTTAAAACGAGCTTTAACAAAAGCAGTGGACAATTTTCCATTGGATCAAGTGCGTGCTACCATAGACAAATGGCCTAATCGTTTGAGGGCTTGTGTAAAAGCCAGGGGGGGAACATTTTGAGTAAATGTTAAATTAATTTTGTCATTATGAATATATGAATTAATTCCATAATAGTTTGTTTTAATAAAATGTTTAGACAATGTTTTCATTGTAACAGTATTTATGGGAGTATTAGATACTATCGTTCATGTTCAGATGCCTTGGCAAAATTTTAATCGTGATCAAACAACTGACAACAACACAACAAAACTGAAAAATGTTGCCTATTTCTGGATTCATACTTTGTTTATCTAAAACCGTATATAAGAAGTATTTCGTTGAACCACTTTTGGCCTTTATCATTATGCAATTCTAGCTGGCATCCAACACCATCCATCACCATCATTAGCTTATTTCATCCACAGTCGGATGTAAGCGTCTCCAACGAGCTTTGTTGTTTGCTTTTTGCATCCAATCGTCCATCATCTTGCTAATCTTTTTATGTCGTCCGTCCATCTTATCTGTGGTCTACCTCTGCACCTTTTGTGTTCTCTAGGCCTCCATTCAACTATACGGCGTGTCCATCTGTTATCATTCATCCTTGCGATATACCCCGCCCAATTCCACCTTAATGTACATATGGTATTCGTTGCACTACATCTGTCATTTTCGATCTTCTTCGTATCTCGATGTTAGGAATACGATCTTGAAGTCCAATACTTAGCATTCTCCTCTCTATTGCTCTTTGGGTTGCCTAAAGTTTAATATACTTTTATTTAAAGCCCACGTTTCAGTGCCAGTGAAGATGAAAATGTTGCTCAACCAAATAGAACCATTTCCTTGAATCAAATACAGCACATGGCAGCGAAACTAAAAAACAGAAAAGCCCCGGGCATGGACGAAATTAAGAACGAAATGATCAAGTATGGAGATGATAAATTACTAGAAGAATTACAGATTTTCTTTAATAAAATACTCACAGCCAAGATTATACCAACCGAATGGAAAGAAAGCATCTTGATACCAATTTTCAAAAAAGGAAAAAGGACAGATCCAAAAAACTATCGAGGTATCAGCTTAATGAGTGCGGTACTAAAATTGTTCACTAAAATTTTAGCAGAAGAAATAATGTTAACCGGAATCTGTGAAGAACAGCAAGGGTTCAGAAAGAACAGGTCTACTATAAACGCCATATTTATAATCCGCCAAATTACCGAAAAAGCCATACAGTTTAATAAGATAGCCTTTATGTGTTTCATTGATCTTACCCAGGCATTCGATAGGGTACGGTTAACTGATGTCATAACCCTACTACAAAAAAGGGGAATTCACCCGAATATAATAAAAACTATCGAAGAGTTGAACATCAACAACCACACATATGTAAGAGTGGCAAATAAATTAAGCAATAAAATATCTATGACAACCAGAATCAGACAACGAGATAGCCTAAGTCCAATCTTATTTAACATCATAATAGATGAAATTATAAACGAAGTAAAGAAAACTGGGAGAGGATATCGATTGGGAGACAAAGAAATAAAAATAATATGCTACGCCGATGATGCAGTAATCATATCAGAAGACGAAGATAACTTACAGAGACTCCTAGATAAGTTCCAACAAACAGCAAAAGTGTTTAATATGCAAATATCTGTAAAGATCTGATCAGAGTGTAGAACAAGTGATGCCCTTCAAATATCTAGGGGCCAACATAACAAGTACCAGGAATCTTAAGGAGGAAGTAAAAACTCAAACAACAAAGGCATCATTAATATCAAGATACTTAAGAGATATAATTTGGAGAAACAAATATATGAGCATCAGGAGCAAAGTAAGAATATACAAAACATGCGTAAGACCGATCATCACGTACGCGATAGAAACCAGAGCGGAGAACACAATAACAAAACGACTCCTAAGAACAACAGAAATTCGAACACATCGATAACAGGACATACCTTATTTGACCGGAAGAGATGTGAAGAAATAAGGGAAATGTGGGAAATACAGGATGTGGTGAGATCGGCAAGGAATAGGAGAAGAGAATGGAGAGACCATGTGGACAGAATGCCAAATGACCGGTTGGCTAAGGTTGCAAAAGAGAAGCGACCAAACACATCTCGACCGCTTGGAAGACCACCAATAAGATGGTATGAGAGCTGGTCTTCATCATCGCAGTTGTTTCTGGGAAACCTTTGAAGTAAACACAGAACAAGGTCCTAACGTAGGAAGAAGAAGAAGAAGTTTCAGTGCCATATGTTAATATCGGCAATACATATTGATCGAATACTCTGGCTTTCATTGTATTTGGGATGTCCAATTTAAATGTAGATTGTAACCTTCCGAACACAGACCAACGTAACAAGACTCTTCTATCTAAGTCAGCCTTTAAATTATTTTTTATTATATTTCGATTTTCTGTCCTAAATATATGAATGTTTGTACCCTTCCTTTTCTTTCACCTTCTATTAATAATTCATGGCTGTTATCTTTACTTTCGTTGTTCAAATATTTGGTTTTGGTGAAGTTTATTTTTAGACTTATTTCTCGAGACTTGTTTTTTAATTCCATCAGCATTTCTTGCAATTCTTCTTTTGTGTTGGCGATCAGTGTGACATTATCTGCGAACCTAAAGTGATTTAATCGTTCACCGTCCAGTAGTATTCCTTTATTTTCCCACTTTAACGATTTGAATATATCTTCTACAATTAACGTGAACAGCTTTGGGGATATCGAGTCGCCTTATCTAATTCCTCTTTTAATTTTGATTTTATTTGTTTTTTTCTTCAAGCATTATTGGTGAAGTGGCATTCTTGTATATGTATTCAAGAAGAGTTGCGTATCTTTCATCGACTCTGCTGTTACTTAAGGCGTTAAGGACTGCCTCTATCTCTACCGAATCAAATGCTTTTTCGGAGTCAACCATTGCTATCCACAAGGTGACCTTATATTCATTTGCTTTTTCCACTAGTAATGTAATTGTTTGAAGATGGTCCAAAGTGCTGTATCCCCGTCTAAATCCCGCTTGTTCACGTAGTTGATAACTGTCTAATTTGTTCATTAATCTATATGTTATAATTTTGTATAGTACCGATAACAGACTGATCGTCCCCTGGTTCTTTGTTGTTGTGCATATCTTGTAGAGCGTTCATTATTTCATCTGTTATTACTAGAGACCGAATTATATGCAACATTAAAATCTTGAAATATGCATGAAAAATGCTTAAAATATGCATGAAAAGGGTCAAAATATGCAATATTAAATAATAATAAAAGTAGTAATTTTTAGGTTTTTATTTCAAAATCAGCATAAAATTAACAAGTTATCGACGATGTTTAAATTTAATTAACAATTATTTAACATTTTTTAAAATTATTTAACATTTGTATTCTTGTACACGTAAACAATAAGGTATTGTTCCAAATGTTGGGTAGTAAGATTGTGTCTTCGATCACTATATATATATATATATATATATATATATATATATATATATATATATATATATATATATATATATATATATAT
This sequence comes from Pachyrhynchus sulphureomaculatus, assembly GCA_019049505.1. Lineage (NCBI taxonomy): Eukaryota > Metazoa > Arthropoda > Insecta > Coleoptera > Curculionidae > Pachyrhynchus > Pachyrhynchus sulphureomaculatus. Next base: position 194,678,288 of record CM032456.1, read on the forward strand.
ATATATTTATATATATATATATATATATATATATATATATATATATATATATATATATATTAAATGGAAAAAGACCGTTCCACATCCACTGAGGTAACTGGGCAGTATTTGAATTTGGGTGCTATGTTAGCACTTATTGTTTCTGGCAAAAGTTCACCCGTTCCATTAATAAAACTATCAATTTGACACAAAGGTTCAAAGCCACAAGATGTTTTCAAAGTTTTCTTTAACTCTACGCGGGAATACATCTGGCAATGTGGAGTTTATTTGACGGATTTTATTCATTAACTGAACTGATTCAGTCAAATCCAAACCTCGAATTTCAAGATTTTTTAATACCCGCAGGTATGTGGGAAAAGTGAGTGCTAATCAAAACTATGTTTTTTTAATATCAGAATCGTTAAATGCTTCCTTGGATTGACGAACTGCCATAGCCTCCGCACTATCGAAGTCATTTACTACACCTCGCTTCGAAATGTTCATTGTAAAATAGTACAGCTTCAATTCATGTTCCCCATCGAGTTACCACTGGTTCGGGAGGTAAAGGCACATTTGGCAGTTTTTCTTTATAGGAGTTATTGCGAGCAGGTGCCTTAAGAAAGACTTTCTTTATTGATGAAATCAGTTTATTTACATTTCCAAACGTGGACCGTACTTCTTCAGCGAGTCTATGGACTCCGTGAGCAAAGCACGTCACATGAAATAAATGTGGATAAAATACTTGAAGGACTTTGGCTGCCTAGATCATATAGGGAGCAGCATCTGAGAGAAATATGAACACTCTTTGATCTGCAGAAGATTCAGGAAATATTTTCTTAATACCCTCATTCACAAATCTGGCGATCGTAGAATGATTTGTCTTGTCAAGTTCTTTGCAGGCCACCAAATAGGAAGAAGAAGGCTCTAATCTTAATGCACCCACAATTAAATTCGAAATATGGCGATAGTTTCATCAGCTGAAATCCAAATAATGTCATCCTTAAGTTCATTACGTATTTCTTCCAAAACATGTTGGTAAATTGTTGGTATGTAATTTTTACGCAGTGTTGATTCGTCTGGTATTTTTTGATTCAAGCAATATTTTTGCAGAAAATCTTTGAATGTAGGATTTGTTAGTTTGTGGAGAGGAATATTACTTGCAAGCAATGCTTCACATAAATCCATGCTAAAGTGTTTTTTTTTTGTTTGCCTATAGAAGTGGAATCACTGCTACTTGCTGCTGTTATAAGTTGTTGCAATCCTGCGATATGAAGACTTGTCTTGACATGCTGGTCAATTTGAAACTTTTTTGTGCACGAAACATTTTTCTCGCAAACTCGACAATATAAAACCTTTCCGTATTATGTAAATGTTCCAGCTACCCACGAAGAGACACTTTTTTTGCGGGTGGCATGGTACACGTTAAACTTTAACACAACAGGTTAAAAATTGTAAAAAGACTACACTGATGCAAGCACGTCAACAATAATGTTAAAACTGATATCTTGTTTTAAAATAAAAATTCGAAAAAATTGTTTATTTGATCCACGCTCAAATCACTTAATATCCCGACCAAGAAACAAAGGAATAAAATACCGTCGTAATTTTGGGTATTCCCTTGGCACTATATCCTAATCGATGTTTAGACTATTGCAGGTAATGTTCCGGTGATAAGATCGGTTCCAGACGACGACATTAACAATACCCTGAGCAATTCAACTGCCTAGTAATACCGAGAAATATTGTATATATAGGGAAAATATGCATCATTACTAGATTTTGGGTAAAATATACAATAATCGGTGAGAATGGTCTAAATATGCAAATACATATGAAAATATGCAAATGCATATAATCCGGTCTCTAGTTATTACATTATTTCCTTCTTCTTTCCCGAGCGGTGGCGATATTTTTGTGTCATATAGTGTTTGATAATATTTCTCTGTAGCTTCCTTTATCTCCTTGATTTGTATGATCTCTTGGTTATCATTATTTAGAAGTATTACTGTTATTCATTTGTTAGTTTAAGTGTTTCAAACTTCTTCCCTCTTTAAGAGTTTCTTCTATTTTCGAGTTCCTGTATTGTCTGACGTCTTCTCTGATATTTTTCTTTATTCTTTTTGTCTATTTCTGCCAATTCTAATCTGTCATTTGTAGGATCTTTTCTTAATATTCTTCTCTGTTTCATGCGATTTTGTGGTTCTTTACTTAATTTTTGTGTTTTGTTTTTTTTCAATGAGGCTATTTGTTTTGTAGTCATGAGTAGGCTGTTTGTGCGTTTAGTTAATCATGTTGGTAGTTTATGTGTTTTATATGATTTTCCAGTGCTTGTCGTGTGTGTTTTGCTTCATTATTCCTGTTGGTGTCTTTATCTTTGTATGCGTTATCAATCTAAGTCTCTCCTGCTTCAGATTTAGTTTTATTTTTGCTCTGAGCATCCGATGGTCACTGCCAATGCATATTGTGTTCAGGACTGTCATGTCGATTACAATATTCTTGTCATTTGATAGAACATAATTAATTTAGTTTCTTGTGATACCATCTGGGTTTTGCCATGTCCACCGTCGATATTCTGGCTTCTGGAAAAATGTGTTCATAACGTACGTAAGTTATTTTCGTTTACAAAATTTGACAACATTTTTCCTCTGCTGCTTCAATTTCCTTAGTTTCGTTGCCTCTGTAGAAAAATTTATGGCCACTTTTTAGGGTAATACAAGACTCTCCTGTTCTTCTTACTTCCGCTAAGCCCAGCACTGTCCATTTTTTTTTTCAGTTCTTCCAGTTCGATCATTTTTTCTTCGGATCCTAAAGTTCTCGTGTTGTAAGTGGCTATGTACCATTCTGTTCTTTTGAGTTGTCAATGTGCCGTGACTATTGCATTTTGGCATTAGCAACAATACCAACGTTTAAAAATAAAGCTTCAAAGATAATAGGTGATGCTATTTCTATGACCGCGACTGTACATATTTAAATAAAGGAGACCTGTTTAGACACATAAATATTTAGTTACTGTAGTCTGTATTATAATATATATTTGAACTGATCGATTCAAGAATTCTCAACGATATTTCTTAAATTTTTGTAATAGCAGTTAGAATACTAAACAGCACCGTTTTCCAAATTATACCTTGTCCGAATTAACCTAACTTACTCTATCAACATTCCAATTTCTTACCTTAAGGCACTCCGGAGACATCCAATACGGCGATCCGACTGTACAAAGCTTCGTTTTACTTGCAGGATCAGGTATGGACGTTGATAGTCCAAAATCGCCAACTACTGCTTGCCGATGACCATTCTCTAATCGTTTAATAAGGACGTTCTATAATGACAAAGATAATTAGTTTTTTCTTTTAAACGAGCATAACATTAAAAATAACCGGTCAAGTGCAAGTTGAACTTGTGCAATTAGTGTTCCGTACGTTAATTGCTTTTAAAATAAAAAATGGGTTTAGGGAGGTATAAAATGACCAGTGACTTCAGAAAACACACCCCAAATGAGTTTTCAACAAAGTTTGTTTCCAATCTTCACTGAAAACTGATGACCTTGAAATTTTTATTTTTTTTTATATACCAGATAAATTATTAAAGGTAATGCACTCGTGATAATTTTCGTTCAATCTACACCCCGTGGAGAATATTCCAGATTTTTTTCAAAATTTTTTGATCAGTACTTTTCGAGATAAAGGGGGGGACAGCGATTTTTTTAAAAATAATACAAAGAAAAGTGTGCGCAAGTATTACACTGTCTATATATATATATATATATATATATATATATATATATATATATATATATATATATATATATAGTAAAACCCCGATTAACCGAGTCGCGATTATCCGAGCTCCGGATTAACCGAGCCAATCTAAGAACCTGATTATCCGAGGTACGCGCGTCTATGCTGCTTATTAACCGAGTTTCTAAAATATGCATGTATATATTTCCATTTAAAATCGTCGGGGCCTTCGGGGAATCCCCCTGGCCCGTGTGAGGGGTTCCCCTATTTATATTTTTGGACTCTTTCAGCATGTAAATTTGGCTGAATGCAGTGCGTTATAGCGTTTACTACGGAGAAGTACGAGTATACTCACATAATTTATTTGGTTGGAGTTCTGGTAGTTAAGTGTAATTAATACGAACTACTTTGTTTGAATTTTTGTTTGTCGTATTATAATGGAGCAAAACAATCGTTGTTCCTATTGAAGAAAAATTAAGCCATCAGAAGAATTGAAGCAGGAGAGACAATTAAAGTTGTTGCACGAGGTTATGGAGTAGGTGAGGTAACAGTTGGAGATTGGAAAAGAAATCGCACAAAAATAGAAGAGTGGTGTATAAATCAAGCTTCAGGAAGAAAATCAATGAAAACCGGCGACTACGAAAACGTTAACGAAGCTTTATTCATGTGGTTTAACCAACAGAGATCAAAAGGTGCTGTCAGGTCCAATTTTACAATAGAAAGCAATAACGATTAGTAGGCAATTCCCAAAGATGGATCAGTTTATCGCCAGTTCTGGATGGCTTGACCGCTGGAAAAAACGGTACGGTGTACGACAACTGAGTGTATGTGGTGAAAAACTTTCTGCTGATGTGTCATCAACTGAGAAGTTCAAGCAAAACTTTAAAAAAACAAATCGAAGATTGTGGATACACAGATGATCAAATTTACAACTGTGACGAAACTGATCTGAATTATAAAATGCTTCCATCAAAAACATTGGCTTCTTGACAGGAAAAATCAGATTCTGGGGACAAACGAAGTAAGAAAAGATTAACTATAATGGTATGTTCCAATGCATCTGGCAAGCACAAAACCCCACCGATGGTGATTGGCAAGTCTGCACGTCCAAGAGCTTTAAAAGACATCTCACCCAAAGCCCTACCAGTCTATTACAAAAGTCAGAAGAGCGCATGGATGGATGCGACCTTATTTACTAACTGGTTTGAAGAAGAGTTCGTGCCATCTGTGACTAAATTTTTGAACAGAAACCGTCTTCCTATTAAAGCAATTTTGTTAATGGATAATGCCCCCTCTCACCCTGGAGAAGGACTTCATGTGGGCGAAATTTTTTTTCCTTAAAATGTAACCAGCATAATGCAAAAATGGATCAAGGCATCCACGAAAACATTAAAAAAAATCATAGGCGTTTATATCTTGAATATCTGTTAGAATACACAGAAAAGAAGGATATTAGCAATGGGATGAGAAAGGTTACACTGAAAAATATTATTTACTGGGTAAGTCAAGCTTGGGATTCTGTGCGTACTACTATTCAAAAATCTTGGTCAAAAGTTATTGATTTTGAGGACTATAATGACAGTGAAGATGATACTCCATTAAATGAATTAGCTTTGAAATTGAGAAGCCATGAAGAAATGTCCTGTTTAAGTTTTAACAGCGAGATAGAAGAAAAAGAAAAAAGTTTATTTGAATTAATGCAAAAATTAAAAGGCTGCGAAAATGTGACAAGAGAAGATATTGTTGAATGGATTACAGCAGATGATTTAGAAGAAGAAATGAGTATTGAAGAAATAACGAATGCCTTTCATGAAACCGAAAAAATCAGATGACGATGACGATGACGATGACGAAGCGGCGGTGGATGAACAGTCTCCCACTAAGATCTCTCATCAAGAAAGTTTTGCTTCTTTGAAAAAAGCTTTGACGCAACCCCAGCGGATTTTCTTCTTCTTAATAGTTGGAGAAACATCGCAGCGAGAAAAAGAAGATGCAATATGAAACAGAAGCGCATAGATACATATTTCACTGTTTTATAATGTATGTACCTATTTATATGTTAAAAACGTCAATATATCGGTTTAAAGTATTGTTGTTTATTTTTTAATGAATAAAAAACAAATCCGGATTATCCGAGTTTTCAGTTATCCGAGGAGGGTGCCCCCCACATTACCTCGGATAACCGGGGTTCTACTGTGTGTATATATATATATATATATATATATATATATATATATATATATATATATATATATATATATGTATATAAATATATATATAATGAGTACAATTCACAGCGATTCAAGACCAACGTGAATCGTTTTTTTTCCGCACACGCCCTCGCTCCTGTAGCGCTTTAGAGATTTCCCTGTAGCCCGTGTACTATGCTCGCATAAAAAAACTTTATTTCTATAAAAACGACTGGCGTAAAAGGCAAATATGAATAAATTACTTTAATATAAAACTGTAGTTTAGGTTAGTTGAATACTCCTGTCAGTTTTAAAATTAACCGTTACCATCATTCTATCTGATACAAAACCGTTACATATTGGTAGCAACATGATCAACCATAATAAATGATCAAAACATATAGTTTTGCATATTAACTTACCTTACTAGTCAAATCTCTATGAAAAATTCCTTTAGAATGCAAATACTCCATACCGGAAGCGATGTCTTTGGCGAGGCTTACTCTTAATTGTTGGGGTAAATTAATAGATTTATTTTGTATTAGTTGATCTAAGGAACCTCCATTATAAAATTCAGTTAGCGCATGTAGTTGACCTTCGTGAACACATACACCCATTAACCTGTGAAAAACAATTTTTTTTGAAAAAGCAAAGATTAAGAGGTAATATAATTATATATATATATATATATATATATATATATATATATATATATATATATATATATATATATATATATATATATATAATTATATATTACTTTTGATTGACAACTGTCTAGCGCACCCTGAAGTTAATCTACAGCAAATAAAATTGGTTTTTATGCCTCCAAACACAAGTGCAAAGCTCCAGCCAATGGTTCAAGGTGATACTTTCTTTAAAATGTCATTACAGAAAGATTTTACTTATGAAAATGTTAGAGGTTCGATAAAGGTAACATTTTTTCTGTAACTCTCTTGAACGCTATAAACTTTATCCATATGGCTTGGCAAAGAGTCAGGAGAGAAACCATTGCAAACTCTTTTAAGCATGGCGGATTTTTAACGATATGACTCAGATGATGAGCTACCATTGACTCAGTGGATTGATTGAAGATCCTAATTAACTAGAATTTGTTTATGATGCTGACATTTAACAAAGTACAGTGGAAATCGAGATTAAAAAGATGTTTTAATCACTTTAATTTTGAAGAGTATGTATGTGCTGATAATGAATTAATGACGAAAGAAATATAAACTGATGATCAAATTATGACATCAGTGACTTCTGGAAAGATTTTAAGCGATAATGACGACGAAGACTAGCTTGGAGAAGAAGATAATATTTATGTTCCATCCATTTCAGAAATGACTAAGAAAATGACTGAAATTCGCAATTTTTTGGAATCTCGTGGAGTTCCTAAATATATATGGAGTAGTTTTTGTGACCTTGACAATTATATAAACACCATTTCTTTTTCAAGTAAAACTGTACAAACGAAAATTACTGACTATTGTATAATTACATATTTTAATGTTTTCGTTTATACTCGCATATGTACCAACATACATAATAACTTTAGTGTGACTTGTTTTTATTTTCCTTTGAACGTTTTCTTTTAATTTAATAATTATTATTATTGGGAGGACCACTGGCGCAGTAGGTAATGAAACCTACTGTGAATCCAGGGGTCGGCGGTTCGATTCCGCCTGTCTGTCTGGGTGTTGTGTTCGTCTTTAATAGAGTTTACATAACCAAAAATGCGCTGGCAAATTTCCCCAAGGGAACAGAAGCCAATAAACAAACAAAAAAAAAATTATTATTATTCATTTTTCTAAGCATTAGCGCTTAATCTAAATAAAAAAGTAGTGAAAAATGATATTAGATTTTGTTTAGTGTTTGTAACGAACTTCGGATATAGCGAACCATTTTTAGTGATTTTTTGGAGTTCATTATAAACAGACTTCACTGTATGTATATATATATATATATATATATATATATATATATATATATATATATATATACATGGAAGTTGTGAGCCAGAAATATGCCAAAGGATAAAGATTGCCCGTCATGCTATCGTGAAACTAACAAAAATTTGGCGCGACCGCCATATATCTAAAACAATAAAAATTCCACTCCTGCATTCTCTAGTTTTTTCTATTTTACTATATGCCGCTCAAAATTCAAGAGATGTGATATTATCGCAGACTACTGCGTATACCATGGACTGCGCACAGAACCAATATTTCGATTCTAAACGAATATCTGACACCATCCATAAAAAATTTTGGGATACTTTGGCCACATAGCTAGGCGGAATAATGATATGGAGTTACTAGTCATAGAAGAAGTAAACGGCCGTAGACCCAGTGGCCGGTCTCCACGTCGCTGGTCGAATCCTGTTCAGGAGCACACCGGAGTGCATGACGCAGTTCATCCTGCTGACGATAGGAACCAGTGGAAGGACTTAGTGACATTGGCAGTCACCACACCTCTGCTAAGAGGTTCGGACTGAGAAGGAAGTATGTATGTATATATATATATATATATATATATATATATATATATATATATATATATATATATATATATATATATAGACTTTTTGAAGTGCCATATCCGATACGGACGTAGGCGATCCTATCGCCTTTACCTGTGGTTGGTGCCTTTTTTTTAAGTATTCCACAGACAATGGAGACCTACAGTTTAATGCCGGTTTTGAACGGCCAAAAGGAGAGGGCTTTACTAAGCGTGATACTACGGGTGGCTTTCCACTGCCTTCCCGAGAGGGGCGACAATTACGTTGTAAAAGTTTTTTTTATTATTTATTGTTTTCTGAGCTAAGATATCCATACTAACCTAAGAATATTTGGATGGGACAGTCTATTCATTAATTGCACTTCTTTTAACATGTTGCGACGGTTTGAACGGAGTTGGTTCATCTTCAGGACCATAACTTGGCCCGTTACCTTATGAGTCACCTATAACATATAAAAATAATTAGAAAAATAAAACAAATACTCATTTTGTCACAACTTTAGTATAATTTTATAATTAAGGTTCTAAATTCACAAGTGCAAAAGCAAATTAACCACATTTTAAAGTGTTCAAAATTCAAACACTTCAAAATAACTGATGTTTGACAATCACTTTGAACTTAGCTAGATTGTTGTCTTTTTTCATTTTTAATTTAATCAACGAGTTAGCATAATATAAGTAATGTAATATAATAAAACTACATTTCTAACTAGATCAGATCCAACTGTATTAGATTTCGGGAGGCTCAGCGTCTAGCAAACAGACCAGCAGGATACATTTTGCGAATCTCAAAGAAAAACTTTTCCAAAACCAATATAACCACCACGATCATCGCAAAACCTCCCGTAGCTGACCGATAAAAATAAGAATGTTGTCCCACGACAAGCTGCCGGCCTCCTCCCTTCGGAACCCTGCCGCTCCGAATATCTCATACCTGAGTATTCTGATGATTTGACACGAGCTCCCAGAAACTCGATTCAAGCAGTTCAAGACCGAAGCAATTGGAGTAAAATGAAGGAGGCCTATGTCCAGCAGTGGACGTTGCAGGCTACGTGATGATGATGATGAGTATTCCCAGCGCTATACCGCAAATAAAGTGAAACAGCGTCTCCTGATTTTCCAGACAGCCCGGACTTGTCGGGTCGTTCTCCACTCCTAGTAAGGCTAGAGGCTGTCGCGTGAGCAATCCTAACAGGATTTTCAGTAGTTATAGCTGGAAGTATAGCAAGTTCTTTCATCGTTTTGTTGCCCTGTACCCATTGATGTCCAAAGATTCACGACAACACGACTGGTCTCCCCCTGGCCAACTCATCCAGTGCATCTCTGCACCGTCGTATTGGGACTGGTTAGGCCTGGGGTCCAGCAATTGCTTTGAAGGTCGCCTGACAGTCAGAGCCGATGTACACTATCTGCTCACGGCACATGACCACCTCCTCCATAGTAGCAGAATGGCAAAAATCTCTGCTGCTCTGTAGTATACCTTCCCAAAAGGACGCGCTTTCGTATGTCTGCAGTTTCCACACATTAATCTAAAGTTCGTTTGTTTGGAGTTGATAGCACACAACAAGGATTATAAATATTAAAATATAAGCCAGAAGCGTCCGAAATTTCTCTACCAATTATCTGCATTTTTAGTTTTAATCACCTTTATTTTCTATCTCTATACAGCAGGGCATCGTTTTTCTAAAAAATATTTTATTACATGCCTTCTAAACTTTACAACAAGCTATATAAATAAACGCATTTCAAAGTCTATTTTAATGAGTAAATGATGAAACCAAAAATCTTATTTGTATGATAAAGGCCTAAATGAGTACAATTGACAATTCTTAAGAACTAGAAATCTACAGTGTTATAAAGCTTAATGATAATAGGTACAATAAAAATTAATTGGGATTTTAACAGTTATTGGAATGTAATTAACCAAAATACTTATCGGCAGGTAGGTGCCTAAGTACCTAAGTATGCAATAAAAAATATTATGTGTAAGTGTAAAACTAAAGCACAAAACCTATAATATGCTTAGTTCAAATCAGAACAGCGTTGGCTTCAACGTTCAGTTTTGCCCCGGTCAAACTTCGCGTAATCCGTAAATCTGCATTTTCCCCGCGAGAAAAAACAATGATACTTAACGTCCACGATGCCCTAGTGCATCAATAGCAAACAAGCCAAGTCCGTGAAATTGTGGAAACCTGTGGCGACATGACGGGAGTTGGATCAGCAACTATTTATAGAGTTCTAAAAGAAAGAAAACGCGGTTCTTGCAGCGAACCTCAGAATCACAAAGGAAAGGAGACGTTAGAGGTCGATGAAGACTTTAAGAAGCAATAAGAAGAAAAGTACACCATTTTTTTCTGAAGAAAGGAATACCTACACTACATAAAGTTTTGCAAGAAATCAGACAAGAGCAGATTTTAAAAAATGGAAATTATGGAAAATCCTTCATAACCTGAATTTTCGTTGGGAAAAACATAATAGAAAAATATTTTTTATTTAGATGAGATATGGGTTAATGAGAGACACACAGTGAAAATATTCAGTCAGTCAACTGGATTACAACCCCCTTTAGGAATAGGGTTCTCGATAGTGGCTTGTTGGAATTCGAATCAAAGTTAACTAAAGATTACCATGAGGAGATGACGGCCGATGTTTTTGAGGAGTACTTCCAACAAATGACTTAATGTATACCAGCAGAATCAGTTGTAGTGTTAGACAATGCCCCATACCATTCTCGATTATTAGGACGACTCCCGACACGGAAGAAAGCGGATATTCTTCAATAGATAAGAGACAAAAATATTAAACATAAAGATGGTAATGTTAAAAGTGATACTTTTCAAAATTGCGAAACAAAATAAGGCACAGTTCAAGAAATACGCCGTAGATGAAACAGTAAAGGAACGGAATATCACAGTGCTTAGATTACCTCCATATCGTTGCGAATTGAATCCCATAGAGCTAATTTGGGCACAAATGAAAGGTTTCGTTACAAGGGAAAACACCACGTTCAAACTTCAAGACGTAAGGCTATTACTCGCCGGAATAGAGAGGATCAAAGAGGAAAATTGGAAAAATGTCATTCGACATGTTATAGAAGAAAATAAAATGTGGAAACTTGACGAATACATCAAAGAAACTGTGGAAATAGTCGAGAGAGAGAAGTCGAGTCTTCAGATTTTGAAGATGATGATTGTTTTTGATTGTAATTAAAGTACTCATATCGATCGTAAATTGTGAATTTGTATATACAGCCTTGGCCAAAAGTATTAGGCACCCTACAATTTGCTTCATTTCTTGTATTTCAGGGCAAAAAATTAAATTCGTATGTTTTATAAAATCGTATATTGAGGTAAAATTATGAAATAAATTAATATTTGGCGTGTCCGCCCTTAGCTTTAATTACAGCAGCAATTCTTTGGGGCATGCTGCGTCCAAGCAGAGTACATTCAGTTGTACTTATGGCATCCCACTCATCCATCAAAGCGCTTTTTAGCGCTGCTTTTGATGTTATGCTATGCTCCAGTATTTTACGCTTCAGAATACCCCAAAGATGCTCGATAGGGTTTAGATGTGGAGACTGCGCCGGCCAATCCAACAAGACAATGTTATTGTCTTTAAACAAGCGAATCGTAGCCGCTGATTTATGACAAGGTACATTATCTTGCTGGAATTTGATGTTGTCTAAATTAGTGTCGCCAAAAATGCGCGATAGCGAAGGCATCAGTACAGTTTCTAGTACATTTATGTACTTTTGGCTGTTCATGCGGCCTTCACAAACGAACATTTCGCCGACACCTTTAGCAGCCATGCAGCCCCAGATTATAATGCTGCCTCCTCCGTGTTTTACAGTAGGCACCACGCAATCTGGATGGTATTCCTCGCCGTCACGCCGCCGCCGCCTCACGAACGTCACATCTGACGTTCCGAATAGCTGTAAGAATAGAAAAAATACTCAGTTAAAAAATTAATTATTATTTTGACTAAAACGGATTAAATCAAGAATAACTGTATGTAGTTATTTGTTAAAATAAATCAAAAAACTTACCTCAAAGTTGAATTCGTCGGACCATACAACATTAGACCAATCTTCTTAGCTAAAATGTTGGTGCTTCAGAGCCCACTCTAAGCGTTTCTTCCTATTGGTCTCTGAAAGCCAAGGCTTCTTTCTAGCTTTGCACCCTCTTAATCCAGCTTCTGTCAGTCTTCTCCTTGCCGTTCGAGAACTAATCGGCACCCCAATCTCTTCCGACCGAGTTGCACCGAGCTCAGATGATATTTTTTTTCACATTTTATTACACTCGCGGATGAGTTTTCTGTCCTGTCGCTCATTAATCTTACGTTTTCTGCCCGTTCTCATTTTGTTGGCATGGGAGCCAGTTTCCACAAACTTTTTAATAGCACATTGCACTGCACACCGAGAACATTTCACTAACTTGGCTATTTCTACTTGGGACTTGCCTTGTTCATGTAGGGTTTGAATTTTAATTCGTTTTTCGATACCATGCTCACTTTTCTTAGGCATTTCTCAAATATAAGAATGTCCAGTTCACAAATAAAACACGCACGAAAGCTTCTTGACACTACAAATAGTAAAAAGAGACTGATAAAACATTAAAAATATTTTTCAAAAAACCTCATTATTGCAATTTTGTGGGCCAGGTGTTTTATGAACCTGTAAAAAAAGATTGTCTATTGTTTAAGTTAGCTTTTGACAGCGCCGCCTATAGTACTGTTAAAACAACTAGTCTTTTTTTTAATATTGTATGAGTTTCACGTGTTTATTAGGGGTGCCTAATACTTTTGGCCAAGGCTGTATATGTACATAGATGTATAGATTAAAAAATTTTTGATACTAAATCTTATATTTCTATAACTTTATTTTTAAGATAATTTTATTTATTATAAACACTAAAAGCAGGTTACGCTCTGACGGCTATGCTACCGATGGACCTTCATTTACATTTTATGACTCTATTATATAGCAGAGGCTTTTATAGGGTGAACCCTTAAAAATAACTCAAAACAGGTATCAAAATCCAGTAAAATGCATGAGAAATCTCTTTTTTTTGGGCGCACACCAACATATATTTGCATCTACAATGAGAGAATTCTGCTATTAACTCTAAACAAACACCCTTTAACTGTAAATAAAAACCCCATCTTGGGCTCTTTAATGTTTACCATTAAAATTATTTATTAATTTTCAAAATCATTATTTTACAGTGACCTAGCTTTTAAATTTTTGTAACTACTTTTTTTTTTCCTGGTTGAATATGTAATAAAAACTTAAAAAATATTTGTAAGTAATATTTCATGTATTTCACAACCTAAATCTACGTAACTTTTGACTTCCTGCAACGATAGTACGTGATCTAGGGGTTTTATTATAGTTAATTAGTCTTCATGTTATTGTAAGTGATGTTTTTGTTCATAGTTAATTTGTCAACATTTATAAAAATATATTAAGTTGTCCTTAATGACCTAAAAACATTACTTATGTGATTTACGTTGTTTCTGAAATAAATCGTTTGCATATACAAGCTTAGTCAATAAGTTTGGCAAGCGACACCTTTCAGCATCACTTGAACCAAATATTGAACACCATTTTGAAGCTTTATCTGTCATAGGAACATACCCTAAATTTCAAGTCGAACTGTCACGTCATTCATTGTTTATCAGCTGGTTAAAGTAGACGTGTTTGAGTATTTTTTAAAAATAGAAAATATCGAATATCGTGCAATGATAAAATTCTTTTATTTAGAAGATTTATCGGCAACTGAAATCCACGCAAAGTTAGTGAAAATGTTGAAGGAGTCTGCTCCTTCATTTCTAACTGTTCATAGATGGACTCGAGTTTAAACGTGACCGTACAAACGTCAATAATGATCCACATTCAGGACGTCCAATAACTGCAACAATTGAAGAAACTGTTGTGAAAGTATAGTATTTTTCAAGATCTACGAAAGTGATTTGGCAAATTTATGTATTAAAACATTAAACGGCCATTAGGATCTTCACATGTACCTGGCCGTAACAGGGTCGTAATTGATATACAGTGTGATAATTTAAGTCCGCATCACATGGGATTTTTTTTAAATAATCACTTTAGCCCAGATCTCGTTATTGCATCCATTTGTGCTTCAAATAATATGTATGGCAGTTTTTTGACATTTCGGCAATTGCAATTTATCGCAACCTTATTTAAATCACTTAATTTGTCAAAAACTAGGTAGCTATAATCTATGTAAGAACAAAATGAAGTCGTGTCCATAATTTTTTTATAGAATATTAAAATTCACACATTATGATGAATCATATTTGATGCAAAGTTCGATTAACTTTTGTTTTTAAATAGAAAAATATTTCTCGCTTACGTAGTTTGATAGTGAACACACCTGAACGTTTGTAAATTAACACAAATCTTACATTTTGATCTTTTTAGTAATGTATTTAAAGTTTTAAACAATGTAATGTTTCTTTCTATAAATGCTAAATTAACAATTGGTTATTTTAACCTATTTAATAAATACTTTGTATCAAATACACGCATATTGCAATATTTTACATTTCGGTATGTCCACCGTTTCGTTCAATGTAACGAATGGTTCTTCTAGAAATTTCTTTCACGGAATTTTTCACAAACTCGGGAGGTATCTCCTGAACACACTGCCTAATTATAGTTTCTAAATGATCGATATCTCTAAATGGTCTAAACTTGTATACTTTTTGTTTGAGATAACCCCATAAATAGAAATCCAATGGAGTGATGTCGGGCAATCGAGGCGGCCAACAATTATCCTGATCTCGCCCAATGACCCTGCCATGAAATAGTTCATTTAAAGTGTTTCGTACTTGCAAAGTATCGTGTATTGGTGCACCATCTAATTGAGACCATACAGCATATCTTAGATCCACAGCCATGTTATCCAGAACTTCTAAAATTTCGTTTTTTAAAAAATCTAAATATCGTTGGGAGTTTAAATTATGTCTAAAAAAATATGGCCCTATTATTTGGTCATTTACAATGCCACACTAAATGTTTAGTTTTAAACGAGTATTGGTCACGACACTCAATTATGAAGTTTGGATTTTCTTGGGCCCACCATCGATTATTCTGTGAACTTACTACTCCGTTAGAAGTAAAGGTGGCTTCATCAGTCCATAAAACATTGTACGGAAATTTGGAGTCCTCTTCTATTTTTCCTTGGTACCAAAATGAAAATAACAACCGAATATTAAAATCTCTATCCTGTAGAGCAGGGGTGCTCAAACTTGAATTGCTGGCGATCTTGTTAGACTACGATCGATCGACTCTGAGAGGCTGCAAGTAAGTGTGATGCAGGATTGTCGTCTAGGTAGGGTGTATCGTGGCATAGATATTAGGTTTCCGCACAATATGCATTTTTTTAGTCAAGGTAGGTCTGCTTTAAAATGTCAATGAAAAAAACTCATAATTATTCAAAATTGCGAGTTTACTGGTTCTTACAAAACAAACGAGTTCTACTGTCTAAACTTAACTAAAGAGTGACTTTGGATGTTGAAGCGTGACACTGCATGTCCTCAGCATACTTTTCATAAGATGGTACTTAATTACCGAGTGCTAACTATCTTCATTTCAGAAAATGCAGACTCGTACAAGTAAGTTGACCCAAACATTGCCGTCAGTTGAAGGTCGATTTGCCTTAGATTCGGATATTTATCTTCAGATATAAAACACCAGAATTTTGTATCAGATGCTGTGGCTT
>CM032456.1:194701963-194719463 GCA_019049505.1 Pachyrhynchus sulphureomaculatus
CCAGATTTTCTCCGAAACTATTTGACATAGAAAGTTGAAATTTGGTAATAATATAGGAATTGATGGCCTCATCAGAGCCATGTAGTTTTGGGGGTGAAATCGGAAGTGAAAAAAAAAAAAATTTACTAAGTCATGGAGTGTGGTGTCAAATGAAAGCTTGTGAAAACACGAGTAAAAATATATATATATATATATATATATATATATATATATAATATATATATATATATAATGTAATACTTGCGCGCACTTTTCTTTGTATTATTTTTAAAAAATCGCGAAAAATCGCTGTCCCGCGCCTTATCTCGAAAAGTACTTATCAAAAATTTTGAAAAAATTCCAGAATATTCTCCACGGGGTGTAGATTGAACGAAAATTATCACGAGTGCATTACCTTTAATAATTTTTCTGGTATTTAAAAAAAACAAAAATTTCAAGGTCATCAGATTTCAGTAAAGATTGGAAACAAACTTTGTTGAAAACTCATTTGGGGGTGTGTTTTTGTGAAGTCACTGATCATTTTATACTTCCGATACAACATTTTTTATTTTCAAAGCAATCAACGTACGGAACACTAATTGCGCAAGTTCAACTTGCACGTGACCGGTTATTTTAAAATTCATATATAATCATTTTTTAATCAGAAATGTATCCATGGGGTTTTTTATCCCTCCGTAAGGAGTGTAAAAGGAGTTGTAACGGAGTAAAATGGGATTTTCGGAAACGTTATAATTTTCAGTCTCCACGTTTCACCATTTATCGTCCCCTCCCGCCACTTTACTAATTACGGGTTAGCCTTTTTTATCCTCTTGTTTTCACTAAATATGGTCGCCAATTATCAACGTTTGGATGGTTTTGTTTATCTTTTGGTCCTTCCCCAAACTGTTTTCCTCTATTCTAAATTCCAGCTTGTCATATTATCCTAATTTCCATATCGGACTTAAAATTATCCCCCTTGTATTTTCTTTTCCATTTTATTGACTTTTCAATTTGATGATATATACTTATATTTCGTAATAAAGCCGGTCTTGTCCTGATTGTTTTCGTTGGGCTTTGGCCCTGTGGGTATAATGATCTCTTGTTTCTGTCAGATGGCTGCTTTCTGTCAGCGTTGTGTCAAATAGGTCATACAAATTGCGAGTCTCAGGTGGTTAATTCATTATCAACGTTTGGAATGTTTTGGTTATCTTTTGGTAGTTATCCAAACTGTTTTTTCTTTATTCTAAATTCCAGCTTGTCATATTATCCTAATTTCCATACTGGACTTTAAACTTATCCCCCTTGTATTTTTTCCCATTTTATTAACTTTTCAATTTGATGATATATACTTCTATTTCGTACTAAAGCCGGTCCTGTCCAGGTTGTTTTTCAATGGGCTGTGGCGCTGTAGGTATAATGATCCCTTGCTTCTGTCAGATGACTGGTTCCTGTCAGCGTTGTGTCAAATATGTCATACAAATTGCAATCACAGGTGGTTAATGAAAATTGAATTAATTTATAATTGATATTAGCATCCAGAGTTTTTTAATGGCATCCCTTTTGTAAATGCCTTTTTACTGATTTAATATGTTAGTGTTTGGTGTAAGATTTACTTAATTGTTTATCGCATTTATGTAATTGGTTTTATGGCCATTTTTGTTATATTTACATCACACCTCTCATGTAAATGATCTTTTCAGCTTTATTATTATATATATATTTTTCTACAACAACATATTGAAATTAAAATAACTTATACTTTTGTTTATTTGCCCGTACTTCTTCAATGGTCGCTTCGCTCTCTCTTTTTTAGTTTGTGCCCAGATGAAAGTCCCAACCTAGGACCGAAATATTGGCTAAATGAACACAGTGTGAACACTTATTGCGCCCTTTGCCGAGTTCCCTAACTAATTTCATATTTAAGTATATATATATATATATATATATATATATATATATATATATATATATATATATATATATATATATATATAACCTGCATGTTTTGGCTAGTCACCGACGCCATTACGGAAGAATTCGTCAGAGTTTACATTTGTTTGTGCGTGTTTAAAATGCCTAAGACAACTGAAAATTCCGCGAATTGTGAAATAGACGCTGTAATTCGTTTTTTAAACGCGAGAGACGTGAAAGTGGCCGAAATTCATCGGCAGATTAGTGCAAGCCAAAATAAAAGGGGTGGCATGCTCAGTAGCGCGGGATCGTTTTGTTTCGCGACAACGACGACGAGGCCAAAACGGTCCTGGTGCGGTGGTTAACAAACTAGGCAGCAGATTTCTATAAGGATGGAATACCGAAGCTGATCTTACGATAAGACAAGGGCCTTAATATAGCTGGAAATTAAGTTGAAAAGTATATTAAAGTCCGGGCGTTCATGTAAAAATAAAATTGTTAAAAAAAATGGCCTTGTATTGTTTTAATATAAAAACGGTACGAATTTTATAAACGAGCGTTTGTAGCTACATATATATATATATATATATATATATATATATATATATATATATATATATATATATATATATATATATATATTGTAACATTCATTTTTTCCTAGATTTTAAAGACCATGTAATGTTACTGATTTTTCACTTCAAATTGTACTTATTTTCATTTTTGTATCGAACGGTATATTAATAAGAAATTCCAAGCCGTTCGGTATATAGTGCTGTGCGGGTTTCTGACCGAATCTACCGCTACGCCGCGATTGGTGGAAAATGTGTATCCGCAGTTTTGGTTCCGGCGTCGCCATATTACAGCAGAGTTCGCACGGTTTATTTAAGGGTCCGAAGAAACTACTGTCTTGGCTTATTTCCATCTAGCCGCGGAGGCTGAGTACCATCAAGCCGCAGCCAGGCGAGTTTTCATCGGAGCCGCCAAAGAGCTTCCTTCGACTGAGCTGCAGTAAAGGCTCATTACAACAATCATGAGAGCTAAATAATGCACAAGTTTTTTAACGAAAAGCCGTAGTGGGCTCTCTAAGTGTTTACTAGAAAAGTGTGAAATCGGTCGTGTTCCATCGAAGCCGAAATAAAAACAGTAAGTTACCAAAACATCCTTCCATAGACTTATCCCTGAGTAGTGCCTTAACAGCAATATGAACTGACTAAAAAGTGAAGTGAAAAGCACTATTTTTCGTCTTCGGGAGTAGTCAGAGTTTAGAATTTAAATGTCATAACTACCAGTTAGGCTAAAATTTTTTAGTAATCCTGTAAAACTGCAAAGGTTAGAACTTTTTATTTTTAAAAACTTGAATAAATTTTCTTTTTGTTGATTAAAGCTAGTGTCTCACTGAATACCTATCTTACTTTTCAGGATAAGAACGGCTGTACCAAACTGATTTTTTTTTATTTACCAACAGTACACCCTTTCAGTATTTTTTATTTTTTTTAGCTGAAGTTAGATCCTTTCTATTTTAAAATGAATGGTGCCCAAAAAGTCGTACAGCCGAGGTTTCTTTAAAAATAGAAAAAAGTACAAAAATTATCTCTTACCCATATCTCTCTCCCAAAGAAAACTGAGCTAGTGTGTGTTTAATTTCTTTAGTTCTTTTAAAATCAGGATTCACTCGATTCATTATCAGAAATTAAAGCGGGGCTGCAAGAAAATTGCGCTCAAGCTTGGGGCATCCAATATTCAAACGGTACAAAATTGCGCTCAAGCGTGGGACAAACAACTTCTCACAGGGTACAAAAAAAAAAGATGCCTCAAACTGAGGACAATTTAGCAGGTTACAATATATATATATATATATATATATATATAATATATATATATATATATATATATATATATATATATATATATATATATATATATATATATATATATTTCATATTATATATTTATTGAAAAACATTTTTTCACAAATATGGGTAATTGCTTATCACCTCTCATAGCCAATTTATTCATGACAAAGTTTGAAATCGAAGCCAAACAAGAATTTGAATATTTCCCAAGGGTATGGTATAGGTATGTGGATGATATTTTCGCGATTTTCGATACAAAGAAAGCAAATATTGATGACTTTGTTTCCAAATTAAATAGCCGGTATGATTCCATTAAATTCACTTACGAAGTTGAGAACAAAGGACAACGGCCTTTTCTAGATATTTTAATTATTAAAAATAATAATAGATTAGAATTTCATGTCAATAGTTCCGCCTGAGTAATTCAAGGGTTAGGCTAAGTATAAATAGGGTAGATTTGTAGTTTAGCTTTAGTCAATCATCGCTCCTGATGAAGCTAACATGGTTAGCGAAGCGCGCGTCGAGGACAAAAATAAAATGTTTGGTGTGGTGGTGATATACACTGAGTAGTGTCATTGTGCCAAAGATTCTATATTCCCAACCTAATTTTTCACAAACATAAGCCTAACATGAACGATGAACAATTTTAACGATCAAAAACCATTTACATTAACGGTGACTAAAATATCAGAATTTTATTAATGAAGAAACAGTTATTTTGCAGGCTACACTTCAAGACGGTTTTTAAAAAATAATATCACAAATTAATGACACCTAGGTGCCAGGGCACTTGTATTTGTCTAGGTAGTTTACTAATAACTTTCCTTCTGGATCAGGTTTTTTTCCCTTCTTCTTGTGACAGATAACAATACAGATACAATACAATAATATGTGCAATGGCTCTCAATCAAACAAAGACTCAAAAATTCGAAAGTTATCAAATATATACGAGGCTGGTTTGAAAAGTCCGTGCAAAGTCCGAGAGATGGCACCACCGGCGCGTATCGAGGTCATGTTTAGTTAGTAGCATCTCTTGAATGAACGCACACCAAGTTTCAGCCATATTGGTCTATTTCTTTGTGTTTGGCATTCGTGTGAATCAAGGAAGTCGAGTGATTTTCAAGAAATGGACGAAAAAGAATTTCGTGTGGTGATTAAACATTACTTTATGAAAGGCAAAACGCCTCAGGAGACTAAAGAGAAGCTTGATAAATATTATGGTGACTCTGCACCTTCGATTAGAACAGTTTTATAAGTGGTTTCAAAATTTTCGGACTGGCCATATGGGCACAAGTGACG
Source organism: Pachyrhynchus sulphureomaculatus (assembly GCA_019049505.1). Lineage (NCBI taxonomy): Eukaryota > Metazoa > Arthropoda > Insecta > Coleoptera > Curculionidae > Pachyrhynchus > Pachyrhynchus sulphureomaculatus. The sequence continues at coordinate 194,707,009 of CM032456.1, forward strand.
CTGAACGTTCTGGACGGCCTGTGGAGGTTACGACTCCAGAAATCATTGATCAAATCCATGATATGGTGATGGATGACAGAAGAGTTAAGGTGCGTGAGATTGCTAGTGCTGTGTGCATCTCGACTGAACGGGTACATAATATTTTGCATGAACATTTGGACATGAGAAAGCTATCCGCAAGATAGGTGCCGCGATTGTTTACGCTTGACCAAAAACGGAATCGTGTGAAGTGTTGCAAGGATGGTTTGCAGCTGTTCCAGAAGAATCCGGAGGACTTTAAGCGTCGTTTCGTCACTGTGGATGAAACATGGATACATTACTAAACTCCTGAGACCAAACAACAATCTAAACAATGGGTTACCAAGGGGAATCTGCACCAAAAAAAGGCGAAGACCGTTCCTTCGGCCGGAAAGGTTATGGCGACTGTCTTTTGGGATTCGCAAGGGATAATCCTCATCAACTATCTGAAAAGGGAAAAACTATTACAGGTGAATATTATTCATCGTTATTGGACCGTTTGAAAACCGAGCTGCAAGAAAAACGCCCGCGATTGGCCCACAAGAAAGTTCTTTTCCATCACGACAACGCACCAGCACACACCTCAGCAGTTGTGGTCGCAAAATTAATGGAAATAGGATTCCAACTCGTTTCACATCCCCCCCTATTCTCCAGACTTGGCTCCCTCGGACTACTATTTGTTCCCCAATTTGAAGAAATGACTGGCGGGACATAGATTTTATTCAAACGAGGAGGTGATTGCAGACACTAATGGATATTTTACAGACTTGGACAAATCCTATTATTCGGAAGGGATCAACAAACTAGAATATTGTTGGACGAAGTGTATAAACCTAAAAGGAGACTATGTCGAAAAATAAAAAAGGTTTACCCAAAACACATAAGTAGTTTTTATTTTTGCACGGACTTTTCAAACCAGCCTCGTATGCTTTACATAATTCGCGAAATTTTCTGCTGTTTTTCACCAGTTTTATCGAATTTGGCAGAAGGTTGTAGCTTTCCGGACCTAAATAATTGATACATTTTAGATTCATGTTGTTATCCTTCCTGGGCAGTATTAAGTTTTTATTTTCTCTAGCACGTGTTGTGTGAGTATGATTAACAAATTTATTCCGTTCTCTACGAATAAGTAGAAAGGTGTAAACTGTTGTGAGATACATTGTTCTAATATTACATGTTTCTTATGTAAAGAGAAGAGCAGTAGGATATATTCTGTGTTTTTTATAAATTATTTTTAATATACACCTCTGTACTATATTCAGTCCATACAATGCAGATTCATATAGTCCTCCCCACACCAAAACACCATAACCATTCAGAGATTCTACCAACGATTTATATATAAGTAGTTTTGTATTTAAAATATTCCTTTTTATATAAAAATTTGTGTATTAATTTTCGTAATCTGATTGATCGGTAGTCGATGTGTGGCTGCCACTTCAGAAATTGATTTATTACAACACCAAGATATTTTGTATTAGTCATCTCATTTATTTTATTGTTATTATTTATTTGAATACTTGAAAAATTTGGCCTATTTGCAACAGTTAATGAAAATGCAATATAATTGGTTTTAGTCAAATTAAGAGATAATTTATATGTCTCCAACCAATTGTTAACCTTGCTGAAACCACTGACCACCTTCTCAATAATCCCATCCCAATTATCAGAGCAGTATCGTCAGCATAGGAAATCATCGTCCCACCCATGTCCAGTTTCAGTAGGGCATTAATATATGTAATAAACAAAAGGGGGCCAAGGACAGTGCCCTGTGGTACTCCTATTTTGATAATCCCTTATCGCTTATAGAATTATTAATTTTAACAACCTGAGTTTCTGTCTTGTCAAATAGTTACAAATTAACCTCAACACTGACTCCCTACCTCCATATTGTGCAAGCACTTCCAGAAGTCTATCGTGGGAAACAGTATCGAAGGCTATGGCAAGGTCAATGAAAAACAGCTATACATTTTTTACTGTCATATAGACAGCCTGATATTTGCGTAATAAATTCATATAAGACATTTATGGTACTACTACCTTGCACAAACCCAAATTGGTTTTCAGATAAATGTTATTAAAAAAAAAATCAATCAATCTGTTCTTTACACACTTCTCAAGGATTTTTGCAAAACAAGTGAATATACTTGTAGGTCGATAATTTCCAACGCTGGTTTTATCACCATTCTTGTGTACAGGGGTCAGCATTGATATCTTGAATTCAGATGGCACCATGCCAGTTTGGAAAATTAAATTTATTACATAAGTTAGTGGTGTCAGAATTTCAATGTGGGTTTGCTTTATTATGACTGGTGTTACTCTATCACAGGGGTTGGCAACCTATGGCACGCCAAGCAATTTTGAATGGCACGCGTACCTATTCAAAGTTTACACATTAATTCTGTAATCTGTGACATGTTTCGAAATTAAGTAAATAATCGAAGACAGTATTACTTTAAACGATACAAACATAAACGATATATTATATAAGTCACTAGGTATTATTACCAAAAACTACAAAATATATATTTTGTAATTTTTTATAATTTTACAGAATGCATTGGTTTGGCCTTAATTTCGGCAAGTATTAAAGACGGCAAGCCTCAAAATATAAGCCTAGGCAAAAATACAAATAAACGTCCTCAATTCAGATCAAAAGAGCCGCTATAAGGCGCTTTTTTGTTTGACTTGACTTCAATCGTTCCGACGCGCGCCGCAACCCTTTTTATATTGCCGAACTTTAGTTTTTGTTAGACTTAACTTCTAGGCGGCCCTCTGATTGCAATGGGCGCGTCGTAGATAATAATTTTTGTTCTAAGAAATTTAATAAACGTAATTATTGGAATTTTCTGGAAACATTATTTTTCTATATATAGCAAGCGGCTACACGTTTGGATCATTTAGTATAGAAGTAACATCCGTTCCAGTCAATAGTCGTCGAAAAGTTTAAAAATTAAAATTACGTTGCGTTATGGCCGCGAAGAAACAGAAGGTAGACGTTCGATCATTTCAAATTTCATGGACAACAGATTACGGTTTTGTACAGCAAAACGATCGGGCCATTTGGTCCTATGTCGAGAAAGCGTAGTTTTTCCGGACATCTAGTATTCAACGACATTTCCAGATAAAACATGTATCGTCATTTAAAGATAACGCTAATAAAAGGGAGGCAATACAAAGAGCAAGTAAACAATACGAGAAACAGTCAACATTCGTTAGCAAAGTTTTCCAAGGAAAAAATCAGGTAACTGAATGCAGTTTCAAAATTGCACAATCGTTGGCACAAAAGGGTAGGCCGTTCACTGACGGAGAATTTATGAAGCAAACGTTTTTGAGTACTGGCGAGATTTTATTCGACGACTTGCCCAATAAGGATACAATATTGGCCAGGATTAGGGATATACCGGCATCAGCGCGGACCATTAAGAGACGAAGTTTTGTATTTAGTGTAGCATTGGATGAAAGTGTCGATATTATAATGACATTGCCCGTCTGGCAGTCGTGGCGCGATACTTCGATGATGACAGTGTGTATGAAGAGCTGATTTGTCTACGAGAGGAGAGGATATATTTTCAGAATTTGTTAAACATTTTGAAAAGCGGAACATTGTTTTAAATAAATTTTTTTGCGTAACGACAGATGGCGCTCCTGCTATGATTGGGAGACATAAAGGATTTATTTCCCTTCTTATTGATCGCATGGGTCGATCAGTTTTGAATTTTCATTGCATAATTCACCAAGAGAGTTTGTGCGCTAAAATCTCCGCTGGAAGTTTAAAATCCGTGATGGATAGGGTGGTTAAAATAGTTAACTACATTGTCAGTCGTTTTTCACTGATCCATAGACAATTTAAGGCGTTTCTGCAGGAATTAGAAAGTGCATATTCAGATATACCATTGCACAATAATGTGCGCTGGCTCAGCCGTGGTAAAATGCTCTCTAGATTTGTGCAATGTCTGGACGAAATTAAATCGTTCTTGTTGGAAAAAAATCAAGTAGATGCTGATCCTGAACTAGAAGATAAGAACTGGATCTGTATGTTAATGTTTCTTACTGATATTACAAACCATCTCAGTGAACTCAACTAAATGTTACAAGGTTCAGGCAAAACAGTTCTGGATTTATACGAATCCTGGAAATCATTCGGATTAAAAATAGAATTATTTATCAGCGATATTACTACAAACACATATAAATATTTTTCAAATTTAAAAACTTAATATATCGAGTGTCGACCATGGTGCACTAATAGACGAAATTCTTAAATATATGATTAATTTAAAAGGAGTTTATCGAGAGGGGTCAGGATTTTGATAAACATGGTCCTATGTTCGCTTTTTTAATCAAACCAGTTTTAATGGATTTTTCCAGCAGTTGCTTTGACATATCTCTTTTCTCATGGATGGACATTAATGATTTTGATCTTAAATACATTGAATTTAAAAGCTCCGAGTTATGGAACACGAAATTTGTAGAATTAAGAAGGGTATTAGAAGGTGACTGTCAGAACTATTCAAACGAGATACTCGGTTGTTGGATGAGTTTACCAGAGAAATTTATTTGTCTTAAGAAAGTAGCGTTTGCCATGCTTACAGCTTTCGGATCATCCTATATCTGTGAACAACTTTTTTCCCATATGAGAGTGATTTTAAACCCGTACCGAAGCAGGCTGACAACAGACAACTCGGAAGCATGTGTGACACTGAAAATAACCAGACATGAGCCGGATATAAGAAAACTCTCTAAAGAACTTCAAGCACAGGGTTCACACTAGGTCCTAGGACTAGTATAATAAAATTATTGTTAAAAGTTAAAATTTTTTTTTGTAATTAAACCTTCTAAAAGCAGTATTTTAAGTTAATTTTTTGTTAATTTTAGTTGTAGTAAGTACCTACAGTCCCTGGCCAAATTATTAGACGCACTGCAAGATTTCATGTAAAATATTAATTACCGAGTGATATTGTACCGTTTTATTATTTTAAATTGATTTGTTTTTTATTTTTATATTAGTCAATTAATTACCTATTTATTTGACATAAATAAAACAGCATTAATTTAGAAAAGCATAAGTTTATTAAGTTTTAAAGAAAAGTGAAATTAATGTTAGTAAAAGTCAATATTTAGTTGAGCCACCTTTAGCCGCTATCAAAGCTTTAATTCTGCGCGGCATGCTATCAATGCAAGATTGTACTGTCTCTTGCATTTGAGGATGATGATTCCACACGTGAATAATCTTTTCTAGGAGCTGGGTTTTGTTGGTAATCACATCTTTAGCCACTTCTCTTTTCATCAGCTCCCACACATTTTCAATGGGGCTATTACCCGGCCAATCCAACAGAGGGATATTTTTTTCTGCCAAAAAAGCTTTAACAGACCGAGCAGTGTGGCAGGGAGCTCCATCTTGCATGAAAGTGAATGGTTCCCCATTTGGAAACCATTCTCTGAGCTGCGGAATCAACCGATTTTGTAATACTTCTTTGTACTGATCTTGCCTCATTATTCCTTTGACGACGTACAGACGTCCAGTGCCCTTGCCCGCTGATGACTGACCAAATCATCACTTTGGTGGGATGTTTAACCGTCGGGACGACACAATCAGGATGAAACTTTTCTCCATGACGACGACGCACATACTGAGCTTTATTCTGCAAAAATTTCGAATGTGCTTTCGTCACTGAAGCAGACCTGTCAAAAATAGGAAAAATATATAAACTTCCATGTTTATTTGCTTTATTTAACTGAAAATGATAATAATGTATCAATTATTGATTAAATTGCTGTATCTTACCGATCTCCAGAAGTCCACATCTTTGTCTTCCCATTGTTTGGCCCACTTCAGGCGCTTTGCTTTCATTGCAGCTGTTAACTTGGGCTTCCTGGCGCGGCGACAGGCCTTAAAATCTAATTCTTTCAATTTTCTTCGAACAGTGCGCTCAGAAGCATTTACGCTAGCATCCTGGAGTTGTGATTTTATTACCTTTGTGGTAGCAAATCTGTTTTCTACACAAATTTTCTTCAAACATCTCTCTGACCGTGGAGTGAAAATTGTTTTTCTACCGCATCTTTTCTTTCTTTTCGGGCTTAATTCCTTCCCTGACTCAATTTTCTTTTTTATGCGTCGTACACTAGCTTCAGAAACCTCCAATCTTCGTGATATTTCTCGTTTGTAAATGTTCTCGCAATCACAAGGGCCTTCACTTCAGCTTTTTTACGTGTGGTGAAAGATCGCCTTTTCTACCCATAATGAAAATAGTCCAATTACTTTTTTAAAACACTGCATACAAAATAAACTAATAACCGAGTAGTATAAAACTGTTAAACAAACAATCACAGTCCATAAAGCCACAGAAACACGTCCGTACCTGACTCGATTCCGATCGCGACTGATACAGGTTTGTACTTGTTTACGTTCATGTATCACTTTGTCAACACAGTGTTGCCATATGTTAAAAATAAATACAAATATGTAGTCTACAACAATTTTTTTAAATAAAAATCAATAATATTGTAGTTTAAAAAAAATATACCATTATTGCATAAAAACTCTTAAGAAACATAAAATTACTAAAAAAAATACAGTGCGTCTAATAATTTGGCCAGGGACTGTATGTCTGCACGTAAAATGTTGTATGGATGAAAACTGACACCCCTTAGTTAAAAGGTTGCCGACCCCTGCTCTATCATATCATTTTATAATTAGCAGAATTTCAATACGTCATAATAAGAATCCACGCACCCTTAAAAAAAATCGGCACGGGATTTTTGAAGAACCTCGTATAGATGAAAATATAAAATAAACATTTATGTGGAAACAGTCAAGTTTGCATTTAACCTTTTATTATATTATTCGTTTCCGAGACAAAACATTAATCCTATTTTGACACCTCTGACATACTATAAGGTTATATACATTGTTTAGGAAAAAATCGCAATTAATTTGTCATTTTAAACAACTGATGATAAATCACTTTCCTTAGTAGAAATTATAAAAATTAAAACTCGACACCTAAATTTACCTATCTAAGAACATATCAAAAAATATCAGCAATTTTTACAATAGAATGATGTCATTAGTGATTGAATGTTTACAAGTGTGCACAGAATATTAAACTGAAAATATTTTTTTATAACAATATAAAACGAACTCATAAATTACGTTAAAACTACGCATTATTTTGTATTCACCAATTCAACAGAGTACATAGCTAACTGGCATTTAGCATTAATTAAAGTCAAATATAAAACGGTATGAATCTGTCAATCGCTATTAGTTTAATTATTATTGGATGACCCCTCTAACTCGCTTATTTGAAGATAATGATGATGATTTTCAATGGTCAGGGCGCATCGACGACTATGATCATTTAGCGCCGAAGAATTTGATGATTTACCATTAATGGGTTAAACTCTGAAGTTGAATTCTTTTAGAAATTCTATAATGTTGTATTTCATAGTAGTAAAGGAGTTTATAATTGACGAAACGTTAGACGGAATGTTATGTTTAACTCTTAATTTATGGTGTAGATTGGATTCAAATAGGTGAACTACAGAGAGAGGGGAGTCACAAATGGGACAGGTCGGAGGGGGTTCTTTCTTTAGCAAGTAAACATGAGTCGAATAAGTGTGTCCTGTTGCCAATCTTCTCATTAGTACGTTATGTCTACGATCAATTGCCATGATGTTTAGGGAAGGGAAGACATTTGGTTTGTTGGGCCATGGTTTATTGTTTGGGTCCTCCAAGTCTCATTTGAGTTGGAAAAGAGAATAGTGTAGATGTTTTAGAAATATGTTAAAGTCGGAAATGTGGTTTTCTCCCACGTTATGGCAGCCTCTTTCGATGGCAAGTTTTGCTAAAGAGATTTTTTGTATGAATATAGAGTTAGATCAATGTTGCGGAGAGGGGAAAGCCAGGGAGTTTGAAGAGGGTAGTTGTAAAGGGAGGAGCAATGTTATACTGGGAGGTCAGAATGTTTATTCTGTGAGGTATGGAGTTAGGGGGAAAAGTTAAATTTGAAAAGTTGGGCAAAAATATTAAATACAGCTTTGGCCAAAAGTATTAGGCACCCTACAATTTACTTCATTTCTTGTGTTTCAGGGTAAAAAATTAAATTCGTATGTTTTGTAAAATCGTATATTGAGGTAAAATTATGAAATAAATTAATATTTGGTGTGTCCGCCCTTAGCTTTAATTACAGCAGCAATTCTTTGGGGCATGCTGCGTACAAGCCTAGTACATTCAGTTGTACTTATGGCAACCCACTCATCCATTAAAGCGCTTTTTAGCGCTGCTTTTGATGTTATGCTATGCTCCCGTATCTTGCGCTTCAGAATACCCAAAGATGCTCGATAGGGTTTAGATCTGGAGACTGCGCCGGCCAATCCAACAAGACAATGTTATTCTCTCTAAACCAGCGCATCGTAGCCGCTGATTTATGACAAGGTGCATTATCTTGCTGGAATTTGATGTCGTCTAAATTAGTGTCGCCAAAAATGCGCTGCATCAGTACAGTTTCTAGTACATTTATGTACTTTTGGCTGTTCATGCGGCCTTCACAAATGAACATTTCGCCGACATCTTTAACAGCCATGCAGCCCCAAATCATAATGCTGCCTCCTCCGTGTTTTACAGTAGGTACCACGCAATCTGGATGGTATTCCTCGCCGACACGCCGCCTCACAAATGTCACACCTGACGTTCCGAATAGCTGTAAGAACAGAAAAAATACTAAATTAGTTATTATTTTGACTAAAACGGATTAAATGAAGAGTAACTGTATGTAGTTATTTGTTAAAATAAATCATATAAAAACTTACCTCAAAGTTCGATTCGTCGGACCATACAACAGTAGACCAATCCTCTTCGCTAAAATGTTGGTGCTTCAGAGCCCATTCTAAGCGTTTTTCTTCCTATTGGTCCCTGAAAGCCAAGGCTTCTTTCTTGCTTTGCACCCTCTTAATCCAGCTTCTGTCAGTCTTCTCCTTGCCGTTCGAGAACTAATCGGCATCCCAATCTCTTCCGACAGAGTTGCAGCGAGCTCAGATGATGTTTTTTTTCAATTTTTAATAGACTCGCGGATGAGTTTTCTGCCCGTTCTGATTTTGTTGGCATGGGAGCCAGTCTTCACAAACCTTTTAATAGCACATTGCACTGCGCACCGAGAACATTTCACTAACTTGGCTATTTCTACTTGGGACTTGCCTTGTTTATGTAGGGTTTGAATTTTAATTCATTTTTCGATACCCAGCTCATTTCGATACCAAGGCATTTCTCAAATATAAGAATGTCTAGTTCACAAATAAAACACGCACGGAAGCTTCTTGACATTACAAGTCGTAAAAAGAGACTGATAAAACATTAAAGATATTTTTTCAAAAAAAACCTCATTATCGCAATTTTGCGGGCCAGGTGTTTTATGGACCTGTAAAAGAGATTGTCTATTGTTTAAGTTAACTTTTGACAGCGCCGCTTATAGTATTGTTTAAAACAAATAGTATTTTTTTTTTTAATATTTTATGAGTTTCACGTGTTTATTAGGGGTGCCTAATACTTTTGGCCAAGGCTGTGCAGTAAATGTAGCTTTTTTAAAAGATTTTTTTTTTACGGAGTTAAAACAGAAACAATCGCATTTTTGACATAGGACACAAACTTTATATGTTTTAAATGCAGCACATTGTCTATTATTTTCCAATTTTATAGGACTCTTAATTCTAGGCAGGCCTATATTTCTGTTTATAGTGTTATCGTGAAAAATAAGGAAAAAAAACGATTTTTCTATCTTTGCCGAACTTGACTATGCACGTTTGACAATAATGCAAATCGACAATAGCATTTGTTTATGTCAACAATTTTGATACATAAAATAAGCCCAACGAGAACATATAAAACTGAATGGAAGGCAATGGAGAATCCCTAGCTTAAATACATTTCCATATATATATATATATATATATATATATATATATATATATATATATATATATATATATATATATATATATATATATATATATATATACAGTAGAACCCCGATTAACCGAGTCGCGATTATCCGAGCTACGGATTAACCGAGCCAATCTAAGAACCTGATTATCCGAGGTACGAGCGTCTATGCTGCGTATTAACCGAGCTTCTAAAATATGTATGTACATATTTCCATTTAAAATCGTCGGGCCTTCGGGGAATCCCCTTTTGGACTCTTACAGCATGTAAATTTGCGTGAATGCAGTGCGTTATAGCGTTTTATAGCGTTTACTACGGAGAAGTACGAGTATACTCACATAATTTATTTGGTTGGAGTTCTGGTAGTTAAGTGTAATTAATAAGAACTGCTTTGTTTGAATTTTTGTTTGTCGTATTATAATGGAGCAAAACAAGCGTAAAAGAATCGTCGTTCCTATTGAAGAAAAATTAAAAGCCATCAGAAGAATTGAAGCAGGAGAGACAATTAAAGTTGTTGCACGAGATTATGGAGTAGGTGAGGTAACAGTTGGAGATTGGAAAAGAAACCGCACAAAAATAGAAGAGCGGTGTATAAATCAAGCCTCCTCGTCCTCAGGAAGAAAATGAAAACCGGCGATTATGAAAAGGTTAACGAAGCTTTATGCATGTGGTTTAACCAACAGAGATCAAAAGGTGTGCTTCTGTCAGGTCCAATTTTACAACAGAAAGCAATAATGATTAGTAGGCAATTCCCAGAGATAGATCAGTTTACCGCCAGTTCTGGATAGCTTGGCCGCTGGAAAAAAAACGGTACGGTGTACGACAACTGACTGTATCTGGTGAAAAACTTTCTGCTGATGTGTCATCAATTGAGAGGTTTAAGCAGAACTTTAAAAAGCAAATCGAAGATTGTGGATACACTTGCGATCAAATTTACAACTGTGACGAAACTGGTCCGAATTATAAAATGTTTCCATCAAAAACATTGGCATCTCGACAGGAAAAATCAGCTCCTGGGCACAAACGAAGTAAGGAAAGATTAACTATAATGGTATGTTCCAATGCATCTGGCAAGCACAAAATCCCACTGATGGTGATTGGCAAGTCTGCACGTCCAAGAGCTTTAAAAGACATCTCACCCAAAGCCCTACCAGTCTATTACAAAAGTCAGAAGAGCGCATGGATGGATGCGACCTTATTTACTAACTGGTTTGAAGAAGAGTTCGTGCCATCTGTGACTAAATTTTTGAACAGAAACCGATTTCCTATTAAAGCAATTTTGTTAATGGATAATGGCCCCTCTCACCCTGGAGAAAGACTTCATGTGGGCGAAATTGTAAAATTTTTTCCTCCAAATGTAACCAGCATAATGCAACCAATGGATCAAGGCATCCTCGAAAACATTAAAAAAAATTATAGGCGTTTATAACTTGAATATCTGTTAGAATACACAGAAAAGGAGAATATTATCAATGGGATGAGAAAGGTTACACTGAAAAATGTTATTTACTGGGTAAGTCAAGCCTGGGATTCTGTAAGTACTACCACTATTCAAAATTCTTGGTCAAAAGTTATTGATTTTGAGGACTATAATGACAGTGAAAATGATACTCCATTAAATGAATTAGCTTTGAAATTGAGAAGCCATGGAGAAATGTCCTGTTCAAATTTTGACAGTGAGATAGAAGAAAAAGAAAAAAATTTATTTGAATTAATGCAAAAATTAAAAGGTTGCGAAAATGTGACAAGAGAAGATGTTGTTGAATGGATTACAGCAGATGATTTAGAAGAAGAAATGAGTATTGAAGAAATAACGAATGCCTTTCAGGAAACTGAAAAAATCAGATGACGATGAAGAAGCGGCGGTGGATGAACAGTCTCCCACTAAAATCTCTCAAGAAGATTTTGCTTGTTTGGAAAAAGCTTTGAGGTATATCGAACAACAACCAGAGGCAACCCCGGCGGATTTGCTTCTTCTTAATAGATGGAGAAACATTGCAGCGAGAGAAAGAAGATGCAATATGAAACAGAAGCGCATAGATACCTATTTCACTGTTTTATAATGTATGTACCTATTTATATGTTAAAAACGTTAATACATCGGTTTAAAGTAATGGTGTTTATTTTTTGAATAAAAAATAAATCCGGATTATCCGAGTTTTCAGTTATCCGAGGAGGGTGCCCCCCCCACGTTACCTCGGATAACCGGGGTTCTACTATATATATATATATATATATATATATATATATATATATATATATATATATATATATATATATATATATATATATATATATATATATATATATATATATATTATATATATATATATATATATATATATATATATATATATATATATATATATTTATATATATATATACATATATATATATATATATATATATATATATATATATATATATATATATATATATATATATATATATATATACATATATATATATATATATATATATATATATATATACATAT
>CM032456.1:194724463-194936963 GCA_019049505.1 Pachyrhynchus sulphureomaculatus
TTGTAAAGAAAAAAACTCAGAGGAAAGACTCCGAGACCTTTGACTCAGTTGTCTCGCCATATTCGAAAAATTTGCAGAGTATGCAGAAAATGTCGTCGACAGCATGCCTCGAACATGCCACACGATTATTGACGCAGGAGGCGATTTGACGACTTACTAAGGTAATTGTTCCGTTTTTAGCACACCAAAAAGAAATTGATGAAAAAAAATATTCTTGAAACACAATTTTTCAAGACTATGGGCGGTCACGTTCTTACTTGACAGGCTGTATTACAAGCATGTAAACAGGTTGTCAAGTTGCCAAGCGATAAAACGAGGACGAGATCAAATTATGTTAGACGTTGCAAGAATTACGCCATGAATTGCATTTAAAAATACAAATGTATATTTTTACGATGCCACAACAAAGAATACACCTAAAATACACAAACGAATGGGGAAAATTGGCATTTTTAATAGATAATGCGATACTTTTTAACAAATCTTTTTCAAATTCCGTTGCCTAAGAAGCTTACCAGGTGTACAAGTATGAAATGCGGATTTTTTTTTCCTAAAAAAACATGTTAAATTCGGAAGAATGATAAAAAGTGCTTTATTCAAAGTATGCTCCATCGCTTGTTACACATTTTTCCCATCTTTCGGGCAATTTGTGAATACCACGCCAGTAAAAATCTTCCCCCTTTTGCTGCGAACCATTCATTGAGCCATTTTTTCACATCTTCGTACGAACCAAAGCGCTGCTCAGCAAGTGCGTGACCCATCAATGCAAACAAATGGTAATCGCAAGGAGCCAAGTCTGGTGAGTAAGCCGCATGGGGTAGAAATTCCCAACTGAGTGCTTCCAACGTGTTGCGAACTGCTTTTGTCGTATGTGATGGAGCACTGTCATGAAGAAAAATTACTTTGTGTTGCCTCTTTCAGTATTCTGGCCTTTTTTTAAGCACCGAACGGTTCAAATCGGTCAATTGTTGTTGGTAATGTTTAGTATTAACCATTTCCCCAGGTTTTAACAGCTCATAATAGACCACGCCCCTCTGGTCCCACCAAACACAGAGCATCGTCTTTCTGCGGTCGATGTGGATGGTGCGCCTGGGTCTACCCATGATTTTTTGCGCTTGGGATTCTCAAAATAAATCCACTTTTCATCCCCTGTAACTATACGATGCAAAAACGACTTCCTTTTGTACCGAGCGAGCAAAATGTGACAAGTGTTTTTGCGCTTTTCCATTTGCCTGTCGTTGAACTCATGTGGTACCCATCTACAGGCTCCTGAATCTTTCTCATTTCTCGTAGCCGATTGGAAACAGCTTGTTGACTAACGCCCAATTGCTCGGCGAGTTGTTTTTGTGTTTGCAAATCATCTTCGTCCAACGATGCTTGCAATTTCACATCTTCGTATTTTTTTGCGGTTTTCCATGTTCCTTGTCTGCAACATCGAAGTCACCACTTTTGAAAACGCCGAAACCATCGTTCACACGTATCTTGCGATGGAGCATGTTATGTCACCATAAGCTTCTCGAAGTAATCGGTATGATTCAACAGCAGTTTTCTTCAAATGAAAACAAAAAATTAATGCTGTCCGCGAATGCTCTTTGTTCGGTATAAATTTCGACATATTGAACACAACACCATACACACACTTTTCCAATTTATCACTCGTGCGCGTCTGACACAACAAAAAGGCGCAGTGTCAAATCTTCATAGCACAAACTGCATTGGTGCACCATCTGTTGTCTGAAATCCGCATTTCATACTTGTACACCTGGTATATATATATATATATATATATATATATATATATATATATATATATATATATATATATATATATAAGGCGAATCCGAACTTTCATCGAAATCACGTAAAATCCAACATGAGTCACTTGTTTGCGCGTCGGTTCTTTCTTTCTTTGTTCCCATCCAAAGGGGCCTAAAATGACACATTCCGCAGTCGCTAAATATATTAAAAAGTCAGTGTCGTTTGTAAAGAAGTGGGAAAATCGCTTTAAAGAGACGAAAAATGTCGATGACTTGCCAAAATGTGGCTCGGTAGGCAAAATCACTCCGGAAGTCGAAAAACGAATCGCGTCTTTGTTTTCACGGGACCCGAAATTGACGCTGCGTTAAGGAGCGGCAAAGTTAAGAAAATCGACATGCGACAACATCTTGGTGCTCATGATGTCAAATTCCGAAGCACATTGAAGAATCCTTTGCTGGGCGAAAATCACGTCGCGAAGTGGCTCGCTTGGGCCCACGATAAGATACTAAAGTGGCCCTAACAATCGCCGGACGCCAAACCTATTGAAAACGTTTGGTCCTTTGTAAAAAAAAAGCTCAGAGACCTTTGACTCAGTTGTCCCGCGAGATTCGAAAAATCTGCAGAGTATGCAGAAACTTTCGTCGACAGCATCCCTTGAAGATGCCACGCGATTATTGATGCAGGAGGCGATTTGACAACTTACTAAGGTAATTGCGCCGTTTTTAGCACACCAAAGAATAAAGTGATAGAAAACAAATATTCTCGAAAAACAATTTTTCAAGAATACGAGCGGGCACGTTCTTACTTGACACACTGTATTGGCATTTTTAATAGATAATGAGATACTAATAATACAACTCTTATCTTGCATCATTTGATTGGGGTTCTTGATTGAGCAGGGTCAATGTTGACCTTGTCGTTGAGCAATTCTACGATATACTGTATCATAGTATTAACCTGCATGTGCCTATAAAGCGTTTTAAAAGTTCCAATTTTCCTGTGTGGTTCACTCGCGAGTTACAACATTTAACGATCCAAAAGAAGGTTGCTCATAAACGTTTTAAGGAAACTGGTTCTACGGCTGACTATGACATTTTTGCTGCTCTTCGGGCTTCGTGCAAAGCTTTGTCCGCCACAAGCTATTCAAATTATCTCACGTTGGTTGAAAACGGCATCTCATTTAACCCCAGATTGTTTTGGAAACATGTGAATAACATGAAACAGTGTCAGGGTTATCCCAAGACAATGTGCTACCGTGATGGAATAAGCAATTCTGGTGCAGAATGTGTGAATCTTTTTGCTGACTTTTTTGGGAAAGTTTATTGCGGCATTCAGGCTACTATTCCCGGATATTATAGTGACATAGTTGAATGCACTAATTTAAATGTTAACTCAATATCAGTCAGTTTGTCTGAGGTCTATGAGGGGATAGATAATCTTAATAATACATTTTCAGTTGGCCCAGGTGGAATACCTGCGGGAGTATTGAAGGCTTGCATATGCTCTATTGTAACTCTAAAATTAATTTTTAATTTATCCCTGTGCTCAAGTACATTCCCTATGTACTGGAAAAACTCATTTGTTACCCCTTTTCATAAGTGTGGTGATAGGAGTGATATATTTAACTACAGGGGCGTCTGCATTCAATACCCAAATTGTTCGACAGTATAGTTGCAGGATTTTTGTCATGGAGCTGTAATAGCATAATAATTAACGAGCAGCATGGTTTTAGACCTGGTTGGTCAACTGTCACAAACCTGCTTGCATATCATGATTGTCTGTTGAGCGCCTTTGGGAATCGACAGTGTGTTGATAGTGTATATACTGACTTTTCGAAGGCGTTCGACAGAGTTAATCATACGCTCTTGTTAGGCAAGTTGCGGAAAATAGGACTAAGTAGTGAAGTCCTTGGGTGGATTGGCAGTTTTCTGGAGGATCGTACACAGTATGTCCGTATTAATAATTGTATTTCTAAAGAAATAAAAGTTCTTTCAGGTGTGCCTCAGGGGTCTCAATGTGGTCCTTTACTGTTTCTACTTTTCGTTAATGACATCGGCAAGTTTATACAACATTCTAAATTCCTCATGTTTGCAGATGATCTAAAAATGTTTAAAACGGTGAACACGTTGCAAGATTGTCACTCTCTTCAGGAGGATGTTCATGGCCTCTATAGATGGAGTTGAAGTTGAATATTAAGAAGTGTGTTAGCATTAGTTTTGGTAGAGCTAGACGGAACTTTACTTTTGAGTATAACATTAATGGCAGCAAGCTGAGGCATGTTAGTGAAATTAATGATCTGGGAGTTCTTCTTGACCAGAAATTTACTTTCAATAGGCACATTTTGTCAATTGTTCAGAAAGGTTATAAAAATCTGGGGTTCATCACGAGTTACTGTAGGGACTTTTCCTGCTCTACATTTAAACTGTTATATTGTTCAATTGTGAGATCGGGGCTTGAGTATGCCACTGTGGTATGGTCTCCTCATTACAATGTATATATAGAAGCGATTGAGGCGGTGCAGCGCCAGTTTTTGCGGACTTGTGCTTTTAAATTGGCCATATCCCCAGATGGTTACCATATAGACCACCACAACCTTAGGGGCATTTTGGTTATTTCGACCCTGGAGACTAGAAGACTCCATTGTGACCTGCTTCTGGCTTTTAAGTTAATAAATGGGCTGGTTGATTGTCCCTATCTCTTGGATAAGTTAACATTTAATGTTTCTCGTCGCACTAGAGGCAGAGACCTGTTTGGTATTCCCTTTCATGCGACTAATTATGGCTATTATGGACCCATGTCCAGAATAATGAGGCATTTCAATCAGTTCGATCTCAGGATTCACGGCTCCATTGATAGTTTTAAATTGATTGTTAAAAAGTTGTGATATTTGCTTGCTGTGAAACTAGTTTTGATAATCTTGTGATGTTGGATTCTGTGTATGTTTATGATTTTTATTATGTTTAGTTGTTTTAAGTATGTTTAAAATTGTGTAAATTAGCGCAACGCCGTTAAATAAATAAATAAATAAATACTTTTTAACCAATCTTTTTCTAATTCCGTTGCCTAAGAAGCTTAATAGGAAGCATCAATTACTTGTATAATGTTAAAATTGTAAAAAAAAATGGATACTTAATACTTTCTTAACAAACAGGCAGTTCTAAAATAATTACTGGCTTTGACTTTCTCACACTAAAGAATAACTTAATTAAAACATTGAAAGTTGATATTTAAAAAATAATAGGTATTTTATGATGAGGTATTAAAACAAAAGTTAAGCAAAAGTTTTTCTCAGAGATACACTCCTGGACAAAATTAAAGCAACAAATCTCTATAATGAATTAATTTTAATAATTTTTTATGAACATTGGTTACATTAAAATTTATAAAAAACTTATTCGGATACTTTAAAAGTGAATTAGCTACCAAATTTCTCTATAAGATTCGAATTAAAATTATTCTTAAGACCTAATAACAAAATCTTTGAAATTATGTAATAATGAAAAAAATAAACTGGGACACTAGTAGCAAAATTAATGGTGTAACTGGGACACTAGTAGCGTGTGTTGCCTCCTCTATTTCGGATGATAGCGTTTATGCGCCTAGGCATGCTTCTAATTAAATTTTGGATAAAATCTTGAGGAATTTGCTCCCATTCTGTGATAACTGCATTTTCAAGTTCCCTCAAGTTTCTAGGTGCAGGTATATGACGTTTCACATTTTTCTTAAGGTGATCCCATACATGTTCTATCGGATTCAGATCCGGGCTTTTTGGTGGCCATTGCATAATCGGTATATCAACTTGATTAAGATAATCGAGTACCTCCCTAGCCACGTGAGGTCGAGCGTTGTCTTGCATAAACAGGAAATTGGGCCCCACAAAATGATCGAAAGGCATCACATGTTCTATTACAATATTCTCAAGATAGTAGTCAGCATTCATGGATCTCGTACGGACAGGAACTAACTCTGTGCGAGCATCAAAGCAGATGCCACCCCAGAACATAACAAAGCCACCGCCGAATGGAATCCTTGCAGAGATATTGCAAGGAGCAAACCTCTCTCCTGGTCTTCGCCATACTCGCTCACAACCATCTGGATGTTTTAGACTCACCCTAGTTTCATCGGTGAAGAAAACTTGTTTCCAATCATCCACAGACCAGTTTTCGTGATTTCGAGCAAAACGTAACCTGGCAACTCTGTTCTCTCTAGTAAGCAAGGGCGCAGTGGCTGGTCTCCTACTGTTTAATCCAGCTTCATTTAACCGTCTTCTAACTGTGTTAGAAGAAATTGTGACATTGCGAACAGCTTCGAATTCGTTTCTTATTACAGAACTAGTGACAGTCCTGTTTCTTAAAGCATATTGTCTTATAAAACGTTCATCTAGGTCGCTAGTGTATCGTTTTCGCCCTTGCCCTAGCCTTCTAGAATAAGTTCCTACTTCATTCAAGCGTCTTACCATACGACTTATTGTGGAACGATGTTTGCCTAACAAATTGGCAACATAACTCTGACAATATCCCTCGTCCAATAAAACTGAGGCTCGCACTACCTCGTGTTCAGTTAAATTCCTTGTTCGATTCATTTTTCTAATTCTTCGGGGTCAAAAATAAAACAGTCTACCACAAAAACGTGTTATTTTGAAAAAGGGAACAATTTATAAGCTTACTTTTAAAGAAAAACTATCGCATTATTACAGAAAATTGTTTATCTTCTAAAAAATTCTTTAAAACTGTAAATCTAAACGAATTGTTTTGATTTCTGTCATGAACAACGAAACAAAATATGCATAGCCTACTATTCAAATACCCGATAAACGTTAAAACTGACATAAGAAAAAGATAAATTAATTTTCAGATTGTTGCGTTAATTTTGTCCAGGAGTTTATTTAGAAGTAAAATCTCACCTTATTGTCTAGACATTATTTTTGTTAAAATTGAAAATAATAAAAGAAAAATACAATTTTCGCGAGACTAAAAACCTCAGAACGAACATATAACACCATGCATCCGAAACAACCCCCAAACACCCACCCTCACATCTTTAACCTCTTCTATGATATAGCCATTATGGGTATATCTGAGAGTCAGTGGCAAAAGTCAGGCCATTTTCCATCAGCCAATGGCAATCTCATAGTCGGCACTCAAGTTGCTGACGGTTAGCTTCGGAGCAAATATGTCTCGACATGAATACGTCGCATGCATAGCTAAAAGAGCTTTTTAAAACCTGGGAATACTATTTAAAACTAGAAAATTCGACCAACGATGGCATACTCCTCCCATGTTTGGAGCTCAGCAGAAACCGTGATACCTTGGAATGTCAAAGAATGGTTGGTGACTCGAATCTATTCTACAAGTATTTTCATGGAAAGTGTTCGATGAATGTAGCACGCTTAATTCCTCTCTGAGCGGTGCGTGCTATAAATACACGGCGCGCTAATACATCACGCCCGTAAGAGATTCAGCTTGTTACTCCTCATATGGTAAATCCCAAGATATAAGATCCTGCCTTTGGGCAATGAGATAATGGGGCAAGAAACGACCCTATTAAGGATTTATGCATAGTTGCCAGGTATTACGATAAACTTATTTTTATTTTACCTGTTTTGTATACCGCCCTCACTTGCACCTGCAATCATATTGGATCTATTTTTACCTATATATTTACTACCTGGCAACCCGGTTTGGAGCCCTTTAAGTAGTGTATAATATAGGCCTAATGACCACAGATCCACATTAAGATTCGAAAGATACTTTTTATTATTTTTAGTTTTACTTACAAGTTACAACGTAACGGTTCTATTTTAATTATGTGGCTTCAGTGGGGAAATTGCAATAGTAACTATAGCAAGAGAAAACATTTATACTTTGAATTGTTGTGGCTGTTACTTGATGGAAATTCATAACGAATGTAATGAAAGACTAATATTGTCAAATTTCCACTTTATTTAGTTTCACTGAAACTGTATGACGCGTTTCGCTATACTATAGCTTCTTCTGATACAAAATGATATTTGAGTATTAGTGTTGTTACATTTATATAAATACCCTAAGGTAGATAGGTAATAAAATTAATACTATATGCTAATGAATATTGCTAGGAAATCCATTCTGAATATTAATTGTATAAATTGAGTAAAGGGGAGTTACCATGGGCCAGACAGGTATTTTTTGTTCGTTTAAGATGATGTCTGAATTTTTAATTCTATTTATTTCTAAATTTTCTAATAGGTTTAATTTTACGCCTTTGTTTTGTATGTGTAGAATTTTAAATTTATCGTCAAAAAGATGATTCTGTTAAATGATTACTGTACGCTGAGTCAGTTTTGTTTTTTAAATAGCTTCTTTTATGTTCTGAAATCCGAATTTCGAATGAGCGACCTGTCTGACCTATGTAACTTTTATGACAAGAACCACAATTTAACTGATACACTCCAGATTTTTTTGATCTATTTTGTTTTCCCTTTGCGTTTTTAATGATTTTTTCTAACGAGTTATTTGTTCTAAAAACTATGTTGATATTATATTTGTTTAAGTGGTTTTTAATTTTCTCTGACGTGTTACCAAAATAGGTTAAAACATTAAATTTTTTCCCTGTGTTTTCTTTCTTAGGGTATACTAAAGAAATAGCTTTATTTTTTAATTTTTTTGTTTAGAATTGAGTCTATGGTGTCAGGAGAATATCTGTTGTTAACAGCAATTTGTTTTATTAGATTTAATTCTTTATTAAAATCATCTACAGATAAGGGGACACTTACAAGTCTATGCAACATATTGTGGTAAACTGCCAATTTGTGTTGTAGAGGATGAGCTGATTTTATGTTTATTGTAGTATCTGTATGTGAGGGTGTGTGAAAAATAGAGAATTTGTGTTTGTTGTAATTAATGTCTGGTTATCGTTAAGTCAAGAAAATTAATTTTATTGTCGACTTCTAGTTCCATAGTGAATTTAATATTTTTATGTATCGAGTTTATATAGTTAAAAACATTGTCAAGTTGACGCTCTGTACCATTAAAACAAACAAATATGTCGTCTACATATCGGTACCAATACAAAAATGATTTGCTAAATTCTTGTCGATGTATTTGTTTTTCTAGGTTATCCATAAATATTTCTGCTAAAAGCAGGCTAAGTGGACTACCCATTATGAGACCCTCAGAACTATTATAAAAAGTGTTATTAAAGTAAAAATAATTTTGATTGAGGATCGAGTTTAATAAATTTAGTATGTCTTGTTGTATAACGATATTAACTTTATTTTTGATTAGAAATGTTTTTATGATTTTTACTGTTTCATCCGGGGGTATGCTAGGGAAAAGGTTTTGGACGTCAAATGATACTAGTTTTGCATTATCTGGTAGAAAGACGTTGAAAATTTTTTCCGTTAATTCTAACGAATTTTTTATTGTGTAAGTTGGGGTGAAGTTAATGTTCGTTTTAGTTAATGATATCTATGAGAAATTTTGAGAGTTTGTAAGCTGGCGCCGATATTTAGGAGGCTACAGGTCTAATCGGATGATTTTTTTTATGTAATTTGACTAATGAATAAAGTAGAGGGGGCTGATGATTCGTGACTGTTAATTTTGAGATTTGGTTGTCTGATATGATGCTAGAAGCTTTACCTAAACCTGTTCTAATATCTTTCTTGAATTTTTCTGTCGGATCTTTAAGTAATATTTTGAAATTTCCTTTCTTAATAAATTCTAATGTTTTGTCTATATATTGTTGTTGATCTATAGCGACTATTTAACATTTATCACTTGACGCTAAACAAATAGTGAAAAATGTTTACGACAGTTTGGTAAAAAGAAATTTGAATAAACAAAGTGCTTTGCAAGAAACCAGTGAACTAACAAAAGCTCCAATTTCTACGATTAAGGGTACTGTAGGAAACTCATCACTCAAGAACAGGAAAAAATGGAAAGATTTTCAAATGCATCATGTAGACAATTGTGAAAAAGACGTCATCAGGAGAAAAATATATTCTATGTATGAAGAGCAGTTGGTGCCGACACTAGACAAAATAAAATTAAGACTGGTGCAGGACGGGACCAATATACATTGTGGCCGATCAACCCTTCACAAAATTCTTTTAAGAATGGGATTCACGTTCCGAAAAATCAACAAAAGGCAAGTAGTGATGGAGTCGCAAAGATTACGAATCTTGCGACATACTTATTTACAAGAAATTACAAAATATCGATCAGAGAATTTGCCAATAATTTACCTTGACGAAACATGGTTCGATACCCTTGACACTGTGCAAAAAGGGTGGGTTAACAGCAGTACAGTATCCATATTTAAAAAGGGATACCGCAGAAAATGCACAAACTATAGAGGCCTAAGCATAATATCGAGTATGGGACGTTCGTATGGAAAAATTATTAAAAATATCATGGAGGAAAATATAAAAGGAAAAATTGGAGAAGACCAAGCAGGCTTTACGGCCGAAAAATCATGTATAGACCACATATACACTATAAAACAAACAATGGAAAAAAAAAAAAAAACTGGCAAAGAATAGAGAAGTTCATCTAGCCTTCATAGACATAAGAAAGGCCTGTAACTCAGTACCAAGACAAAGATTATGGAACGCAATGAAAGAAATAGGCATTGACAAAGAACTAATATACGCAGTAAAAGCTCTCTACGAAAAACAACACAGTGAACATAAAAATAGGACATAAAATAGGGAAGAGACTCCAAACATCAAAAGGCGTATTACAAGGATCCTCTACATCCCCAACACTATTCAAAATATACCTCGAACAAACATTAAAAAAATGGAAGCAAAAAGGTAGTGGAATGGGAGTCCCAATACGAGAAGATTACTTATATACTCTAAGTTTCGCAGACGACAAAGTAATCATAGCGCAAGATGAGGAAGACCTCAGTTATATGGTAAGAAAACTGAAAAAAGAATACACTAAAGCAGGATTAGCAATAAACTTTGATAAAACGGAATATCTAACAACAAAGGAAGGAAACGTGGAGAATCTAGAAGTAGATAACGAAACAATAATCACTGATAGATTTAAATATCTAGGAACCATCATTTCAAAAAACGCAACATCAGAAGAAGAGATTAAAGCTAGATTAGGACAAACGCGAACATGCATAAGACAATTAAATTCTATCTTGTGAGACAAGCACATTACAAAGAGAAACAAAACACGCATATACAAATCAATAATACAAAGCATAATGACATACGGGTCAGAAACATGGACGATCAACAAAAGAAATAAATCTAAAATTAACGCGGTAGAGATGGAGTATTGGAGAAAATGTTGTAGAGTGACACGTATCGAGAGAATAACCAATGAAGAAATAAGAAGCAGAATGAACATCAAAGAGAACGCAATAAATACCATTGAAGAAAAACGATTAAAATGGTATGGACACATAAGACGAAGCGAAAATAATAGGTGGATAAAGAAAATAACGGAGTGGAGCCCTATAGGGAGAAGAAAAAGAGGAAGACCCAGATGATCGTGGAGAGACGATGTGGACGAGGCTATGGAGGACAGGGGTCTAACAGATGGAGATTGGGGAGATAGAAACGGATGGAATTAAAGGCTGAGAGAAAGAAGACAGCGTCAGCTGTAGAAAATCCTTGTTATATATATAACAGCAGTACAAAATATCAGACTAACGCACCTTCAAATAAAGGTAAACGAATAACCATTTTGCATGCTGGATCTGAAAAGGGCTGGGCTTCAAATTGTCTACCATTATCTGCAAAAAACATAAAAGATTCTAGTTTGTACTATCACGAAGGTACGACCGCTGAACCTTTTTGAAAATTGGTTTCAAAATTCCCTTTTGCCAGATGTTCCCGAACAGAGTGTTATAGTTATGGACAATGCAAGTTACCATAGTCGCCTACTAAATAAGGTTCCTAATGCAGCCAACACCAAATGGGAAATACAGAAATATATGTTAGAAAATGACATTTATTTTGACTTTAGTTATAAAAAAAAGTGATCTTTTGGAAGTTTTGAAAGACTATAAATTGAAAAAGATATGATAGTATGGCTGAGAAAATGGGACACACTGTTTTGGCGGCTTCCTCCGTATTATTGTGTGTTTAATCCAATTGAACACATTTGGCATCAGGTTAAAACAAAAATAAAGGCACAAAATGTTTCTCCTACTTTAAGCGTGTCAGTGGTTGAATTAGTAAATAAAGTTACAAATGATATACCTTGTGAAAGCTGGAAGAATTCCATTCAGCACGTTGTTAAAGTTGAAGATTCATATATTTATGTAAATAATATAAAACCACTGATAATTACTTCAGCTGATGACAGTGATAGTGAAACCGAATTAGGCTTAAGTTAAAATATTTTTATTTATACAATATGTCCCCTCTTGTAAACCCCATTGATTCAAACTGTATATTTGTACTTCTTATCCATTTGTTTTCACATGCATCTATAAATAAACATCTCCAAAAATACTTATGATTTTATTTATTTGCATTAATGAGTAAAATTCTTTAGTTCATCTCTGCAACCTAGCATAAACAAAAGGTCAGAATTTTTATATTGCCCACTTAAAACGGCAAAAATAAGATCTTATATTTTGGGACAGGCTATAAAACACATTTCAAGCAGTCCTTTATACGGAGAACATCATCCCTTTGGAATGATTTACCCAGGACTGGGTTTCCCACCGAGTACAACTTACAGTGATTCCAGACCAAGGTGAATCGCTTTTTACGTAAACGCGTTGCTGCGGTAGAGTTTTGGAGATTTCCCTGCAACATTTGTGCTACGCCCAGAAAAAAGAAATTATTTCAGTGTTTTAGCGTCGGAAGTCTAATTTTTGATCGTCAACATTCTTTTACATTACAAACAAGCTTTTCATAAATGTTAAAAATAAAGTTTTTTTTGAAATGTATTCATGAAAAGTAAGCAATTGCGGATCCATTTCCATTTAGTACTTTACGCCGATAAATTTTTGTCAAGTTATTTTCTGTATTCTAAAATAAAAAGAAAACCAACACACCGTTTTAATTAAGGTTATCAATTATTCTGTTTATGTACACCTTAAATGGAGTATACATCGAGCACGGATTCGCAAAAAAATATAGTAGTCTTAACCTTTACAAATAAGGAATTACTCGAGGTTACTACAAGTTTGACCCTCTATCTGACCCACATACAAAAATGAATCAGAGTAAATTTGCATATTTACTAAAAGTGTTACATTTTATTTTTGTCTCTGATTTATGAGCTTAATAAATTTCCAGAGTAAATATTCCACAAAAAGTAAATAGTATGGTTATTTTTAAATTTAATCTAGGTAATAGATGCCTATCATTTAGAACTTCCACCATTTTCTTTTATATTTGAGATCTCATCCCAACGACAGTAAGGGTGTAACAAGTAATATAGGTTGAAAAGTTTTTAGTCTAGCTACGAGGCTGGTTTGAAAAGTCCGTGCAAAGTCCGAGAGATGGCACCACCGGCGCGTATCGAGGTCATGTTTAGTTAGTAGCATCTCTTGAATGAACGCACACCAAGTTTCAGGTCTATTTCTTTGTGTTTGGCATTCGTGTGAATCAAGGAAGTCGAGTGATTTTCAAGAAATGGACGAAAAAGAATTTCGTGTGGTGATTAAACATTACTTTATAAAAGGCAAAACGCCTCAGGAGACTAAAGAGAAGCTTGATAAACATTATGGTGACTCTGCACCTTCGATTAGAACAGTTTATAAGTGGTTTCAAAATTTTCGGACTGGCCATATGGGCACAAGTGACGCTGAACGTTCTGGACGGCCTGTGGAGGTTACGACTCCAGAAATCATTGATCAAATCCATGATATGGTGATGGATGACAGAAGAGTTAAGGTGCGTGAGATTGCTAGTGCTGTGGGCATCTCGACTGAACGGGTACATAATATTTTGCATAAACATTTGGACATAAGAAAGCTATTCGCAAGATGGGTGCCGCGATTGCTCACGCTTGACCAAAAACGGAATCGTGTGAAGTGTTGCAAGGATTGTTTGCAGCTGTTCCAGAAGAATCCGGAGGACTTTAAGCGTCGTTTCGTCACTGTGGATGAAACATGGATACATTACTATACTCCTGAGACCAAACAACAATCTAAACAATGGGTTACCAAGGGGGAATCTGCACCAAAAAAGGCGAAGACCGTTCCTTCGGCCGGAAAGGTTATGGCGACTGTCTTTTGGGATTCGCAAGGGATAATCCTCATCGACTATCTGGAAAAGGGTAAAATTATTACAGGTGAATATTATTCATCGTTATTGGACCGTTTGAAAACCGAGCTGCAAGAAAAACGCCCGCGATTGGCCCACAAGAAAGTCCTTTTCCATCACGACAACGCACCAGCACACACCTCAGCAGTTGTGGTCGCAAAATTAATGGAAATAGGATTCCAACTCGTTTCACATCCCCCTATTCTCCAGACTTGGCTCCCTCGGACTACTATTTGTTCCCCAATTTGAAGAAATGGCTGGCGGGACAAAGATTTTATTCAAACGAGGAGGTGATTGCAGACACTAATGGATATTTTGCAGACTTGGACAAATCCTATTATTCGGAAGGGATCAACAAACTAGAACATCGTTGGACGAAGTGTATAAGCCTAAAAGGAGACTATGTCGAAAAATAAAAAAGGTTTACCCCAAACACATAAGTAGTTTTTATTTTTGCACGGACTTTTCAAACCAGCCTCGTACTTAAAACACATTTTTTTTCAAAATTCGACTTTATTCACCAACATAGTCTCCTCGAAGAGCGATACAATCAGTCCAACGCTTTTCTAACATTTCTATACTTTTCTTGTAGAAGGATTTGTCTTTGCCTTCAAAATAGGCCTCTGTTTCGGCGATAACTTCTTCACTGGAACCAAATCTCTTTCCCACGAGCATTTTTTTGAGGTCTGCGAATAGATAATAGTCGCTGGAGGCCAAATCTGAAAAATACGGTGGATGAGGAAGCAAGTCGAACTTCAATTCATGCAATTTTGCCATAGTAACCATTGATTTGTGACATGGTGCACTGTCTTAATGAAAGAGCACTTTTTTCTTGTTCATTTGGGGCCGTTTCTTTACAATTTCTGCCTTCAGACGCATCAATAACTTTAAATAATATTCGCTATTGGTGGTTTTTCCCTTCTCAGCATAGACGATGAAAATTATTTCATGCGCATCCCAAAATATAGAAGCCAAAACCTTCTCAGCCGAGTTTTGTGTCTTTGGTCGCTTCGGGCGGCTTTCATCGGCTACTGTCCACTCAGCTGGCTGCCGATTTAATTCCGATGTGTAGTAGTGGATCCATGTTTCACATATCGCATGAAAAAATCCTTTTTATTGTGCTTAAACAAGCCCAAACAGCGATCAGAATCATCAACACGTTTTTGGTCCACTGTGAGCAAACGCAATACCCATTTCGATCAGAGCTTTCTCATGCCCAAATGTTCATGCAAAATATGACCAACACGTTCTTTTGATATCTTTAGGGTGCCAGCTATCTCACGCAATTTCACTTTACGGTCATCCAAAACAATTTTGTGGATTTTTTTTTGTTTTCCGGTGTAACCACCTCATTTGGGCGTCCAACATCATTTGTGTCTGTACGCCACGTTTAAATTCACCATATCAGTAAATGATGAGTGATTTTCCAGGAGCAGAGTCCCCCTAACACTTATCAAGCCATTGCTTTGCTTGAACGGTATGTTTTCCCATCAAAAAACACTATTTGATCAACACACGAAATTCGATTTTTTCCATTATTTTGAAAAAATCAAAAGTAGCGCCACTAAAACCAGTGTAACTTGTAAATTATTCATCGAAATGTCATAAAATTTTGAAACGTATCGTTTGAAGGTTGGTACTTCCTAAAAAAATCATATGGATTTTTTGTAAATGGCGACATCTATGTGTCAAACCAAAAACTTTTCACCATACGTGTTATATAAATTCAGTGATGGAATACGTTGCTCTACACCTGACTTTTTTTATTCACACTAGAGCGCAGTCAAACTACATTTAGATGAATCATTTCCGTCTACTTCCCTGCGCATGTATTGTTGTGTTGTTATTGAAGCGGTTAATATTGGATATAGTATCCTACTCAGCCGTTTAGACATTGCGACGTCATGAGTAAAAACTGCAAATTCTCTTGTTCATATCAAAGTCTACCAAGTATTTCTTAAAAGTTTATAAAGTTATAAAATTTTATTCTTCTTTCAAAGCATATGAAATATAGCCAAGTAGGGCCAAGGGGTGGGGCATACGCGCCCGTATGTCTGTAGAAAATACAGTCTTCTCAGATACTAGGCTTTTTTAATGAGTAAAGCTTTTGAAGTTACATTATACGACGGTGAACTAAAATCTTGTTCGACTGTATAGTTATTTGGCAACGCTCCAAAATCCTTCTGGCAATGATGTAAGATATCCTATGTTCTATGACTTAACTGGCTTGTAGTAATACTGACAGAAAGTATTTTTTGACAGATATCAAACAAGTTTTACGAGTATTAACTAAAATTAATCCCTTCTCAAGTTCAACAGTGTTTTAAATCTAGATTATTATGGAATATACTTTTGGTAAGCAAACTGATATGATTTTAGTGTTTAGTTTTTGTAACGACAACGGTCGCAAAAGTGATAGCGTATATCACGAAAGACTTTTGCGAATATTGAGAGGCGACTTCGAGAAATTGGACAATTTAAACAGACCAGGAATAATGCTGGGCGGCCTTCCCAAGCTAGAACACCCGATGTTGAAGAGGAAATCCTTGAAATTGTATACGATAATGGAATCAGCATTTGCTTAATTAAACGTCAAACGGAAATATCAAAAAGTACAAGTAACCGGATCATTAAGCCGGGTTTCCACCAAACGGACATAGCATGAAACACAAACAAAAACTGTTTTTCTCAACAAAAAGAGCTATGTTTTATAAAAAATGAACAGTTCCGAAAACATGTTTGTTGGAGAACAGTGTTTTTAGTAAACAAAACACTTTCCCATCTCGAGTCGGTACATTAAAAAAAAACAAATTTGTTCGTGTTTTTTAGTCAGTTTGGTTGGAACACCTGAATGTTGTAGTTTTGTTCTCTGCGACATTTATACTTTACTCTTTCAACTAGTTATCAAGTTTTTATCAACTGTATGCGATTTACGAAGTTTGTCAATACTTAAAGTAAGTACCAGTTTTTATATTTATTTTGTTAAACAATTATATATATATATATATATATATATATATATATATATATATATATATATATATATGCATTTAGTAACAATGTTACTACGATTAAAAGAGTTTACTACAAAACAGATTTATCAAAACTGTAGTTTTAATTCATTTTTAGGCCGTGAATCCAAAAAGCAGTGGACTAAAAATCAGTGCAGCAATTTAATTGAAATGTACCGTCAACATATTAACTTGTGGAACTCAAAAAGTATAGATTATAAGGATAAAAATAAGATTCACTCAAGGAAATTGATAATACTTTTGAAACTAACAATGATGAAATCGAGCGAAAAATCAAAAACTTGTTCAGTCAGTACAACAGGGAAAGAAGGAAGTATAAATGCATGAAGAAGCCTGGAGCTGGACACCCGTTTGTTTCAAAATGGTTTGGACATGATGCCATGAGTTTTTTGTGTGACAAGAATAAACCGAGGAAAGGAAGGCTTACCTTGATATAATGTTGAAGAGCGTCATACAGGGCCTCACATACATCCTGTATGATTCGTGATACAGAAGAATTTGAAATTTTGAATAAATATTTTAATGATTGAAAACTGTTCCCAGTGGCTAAGTACCTCAGAGTTACCGCCAAGCGATCCTTCACGGATATTGTGTCCCGGTAATTTGTATTTTTCTTGGCGATTTTAGGTTCTAACAAATTAATTAAAAATTCAAAATCAGTACTTGACATTCTGGTAAAATTATGGCAGGAAGATCTGAATTCTCCATTTAACCAAACATTGTCAGTGTTTAAATCACCCAATAATTCTTCTATGCCGTAATTAACTCTCCTTTTTAATAGAGAACCGACCCAATACCTTGTTTTTTTTTCTGTTTTGGCCTTAACTAAACACGAACCACAGCTATTCATAAAATCGTCGTCGGAGAAAGACATTCTTGCGGGACTAAACAAAATGGGAAAAAGAGAACAAACACTAGCAACAAAACTTTTGAAACAGTCTACAGGAACAGTTTGAAACAAACAAAACATGTTTTGTTTTGTTTATTGAAAACAGAACTGTTTTTTTAAACTGTCCGTTTGGTGGAAACCCGGCTTTAGACAACAAATTATTCACCCCTTTCATATACAGTCCGTCCAGGAAGTGTTACCTCCCGATCTTGGATCCCGTTTGCACGCATAGCTACTGTTCCGGCTTTTCATACTAAAATCCTGTTTACAGACGAAGCACGCTTTACTCGACGTGGTATACCAAATATGCATAATAATCATGTTTACGCTGAAGAAAACCCACATGCTGTGCAACAAAGACAGTTTCAACGCGAATTCAGTATTAATGTCTGGATGGGATTTGTCGCGAACTATTTGATCGGGCCGTTTAGATTACTAGATCGACTTGATGGTGACATTTACTTGAATTTCATCCAAGAAACTTTCCTGAATTATTGGAAAACTTACCCATTAATTTACGTCGCGACATATTTTCTGAACCAAAGATACCCAGATAAATGGATATGGATCGGAAGAGGTGAAGATGCTCCTATTCCCTGGCCCCCTCGTTTCCCAGACTTAAATCCATGCAATTTTTTCCTTTGAGGTGCATTGAAATCGAAAGTTTATCAAGTTCAAATCGACAACATTGAGCAATTGTGAAATAGGATTGAAAATGCTGCTAATGCTTTACGAGATGAAGACATTTTAAGAAGAGTACATTTAAATTTTCTGTGATGTATTAATTTATGCATTACCGAGGGTGGCGGCCATATTGAACATTTATTGTGAAACCAATACCTCCTCAGTTGAGCGACTAAACTTTTTTCGAATTTATCAATTTGTGGGTAATCTTTTATGCCCTTAGCCAGTTGGTTTTTACATTCTTACTGTTATTGGCCCGTTGATCTCTAAATTTATTATTGCTGTTAGCCTGTTTGCCTTTAAGCATGCTCGAAATTTCAAAGACTATTCTTTTGGACCTGTTCTAAGACTGGATGAAGTGTGAAGGAACGCATTTGCGAATTTGGCAATGGAATTAAAAAATGGAAACTAACATCCCACTATCTCAGAAACTGTTGCTCGGAGTAACATTTACCAAGAGAGCTTTTTTAGACAGGAGCAGGCGGAGAATGCGAATATTTAATTAAAAATATCATACAGAGTGGTATAAAAAAGTTTTGACAATTTAAAAATATCCACAGTGTAATAAGTGGCGCCACCTACAATTTACAACAAAACTGCGAGCTGATTTTGATTTCTCATCTCAGAAAACCCCTTGGCACCGAATCTTACACAAATAGTACAATTATTGAGAAAGCTACTTAAGAAAAACTAAAATAAAAGTATAATTTGACACCCAGTATCTCAAAAATTACGAATTTTTGGACTAAGGTTAAGTTGGGTTAAATGGTCATATTTTCATCCCAGAAATCCACAGTAACTCTATGTCCACGGGACACCCTGTATGTACTCAACATTTTAAAACATTTGATAGAGTAGTTTTCTTTAAAAAAATTCTAGAAAAATCTCCTTATTTTTAAGTAATTACACTGGTATAGCCCCTTAATGCACACGAATATTTAAGGAGTAAAAGGGAGTTAACTGAGAAATGAACATAGTAACATAGGCATGGCAAGCAATAGTATGGGCAACAAAGGTTGTGACTCGAGCAAAGAAGGGAGTCACGTAAAAATTGAAATTATTGAAGTAAGTACTGAGAACAGTAAATTCAGGAGTGAAGTGAGCAACAATTTTTTTTTTATGGGTCTAGCACACGTGCTACAGGGAAGTCCCTAAAGCGCTACAGGAGCGACACGTGTGCGGAGAAAGCGATTCACGTTGTTCTTGAATCGCTGCAAATTGTACTCGGTGGGAAACACAGTCCTGGGCAAATTATTCCAAAGGGATGTTGTTCTCCATATAAAACACTGCTTGAAAAGCGTTGTACGAGGAGTAACAAGCTGAACCTCATACGGATGTGAAGTATTAGCGCGACGTGTACTTCTAACATGCACCGCTCTGGGAGGAATTAAGCGGGCCACATCCTTCGAACACTTTCCATGAAAATACTTGTAGAACAGGCTCAAATCGCCAACCGTTCTTCGATGTTCCAGCGAATCAAGGCCGCCGGTCAGTTACAGGTCTCCAATCAGACGAACAGCTCTTCTCTGAATAGAATCCAACAAATGCAGTGTATGTTTGGGAGCGGAGCTCCAAATATGGGAGCAGTATTGCATAGTTGGTCGAATTTGAGCTTTATAAAGAATTAACAGTTGTTGTGGAGTGTAAAGCTTTTTGGTTCGAAACAATATTCCCAACTTTTGAGAAGCTCTCCTTGCTATGTCTGCAACATGTTCATGCCAGGACATATTTGCTTCCAAATTAATGCCCAACAAATTGAGTGACGATGCTAGAGGAATGGAGTGCCCCGACATAACTATGTCGGGTTCAGCAACGTTAACTTTTTTAGAAAAAACTGCCGCCTGGGTTTTTGTAGCGTTAAATTCCACTTGGTTACTGTCACCCCAAGATAGAATTTCTTCCAGGTCTTTGTTAAGTTGAATGACTTCCTGCTGTCTGCGGATATTCGTCTGAGTAGCCGAGGTCCGAGCGTTCAAAGTGAATGAAGAGATAAGTGTACTGTCATCTGCAAAGCTGTAGATTGGGTTCTCGGTCTTTTCCAGCAGATCGTTAATATAAATGAGAAAGAGAGTAGGAGACAGTATGGAGCCTTGGGGTACACCGGCGTTGCTAGTGAAGGTGTTAGAAAGAAATCCGTCGACTGCCACTTGTAAAGAACGCTCTCTGAGGAAACATGAGAGCCACAAATAGAATTTTTCAGACATACCATAAGAACGTAGCTTAGCCAACAGCCCATCGTGCCAAACACGGTCGAATGCCTTGGATATGTCAAGAGCAACCGCCATATTGATGATCGCTAATAATGTTGAATTCAAGATATTTTAGAAGATGCTGATTGATAGCATTTTCCATGACTTTCGATATTATTGGAAGCAGTGCGATTGGTCGGTAGTTATTTGGCAAGGTCTTCTTGCCTTTTTTAGATATCGGCTGAACTGTGGCACATTTCCAGCAAGAAGGAAATATTCCCTTTTTGTAGGATAGGTTGAAAAGTCTACAGAAAACTGGGGTTAGGTCCCTCGCACAGTTTTTGGGAACTATGGCAGGTATTCCGTCAGCGCCAGAAGCCTTTTTGGTGTCTAGCTTCATCAAAATACGGTTTATGATACGCTGTCTGAAGACAATATCGGGCATCCTTGACTACATTATGGGAATGGCAGGTGGTGTTTTTCCCTGGAAATCGACATTAGAATGTGAAGTTCAGTTTCTCAATAGGTGTCGTTGCAATAGAATTATCTGGCCGTGTGAGTGGTGGTATGGTGGATTTGGTGAAATTCTGACTAACTGCCTTAGCTACTGACCAAAAGGACCTGGAATTGTTCGGACAAGCGAGAAGTTTGTTTCTAATCCGTTGATTGTGTGCCTCCTTAGTTTCGTCGATAATTTCTTTGCATCTGTTCCTGGCACGAACGAAGGTGTATGTATGCAAGATGTTTAGAAGTAACAGCTTCTTTGCATTTTCGGTCAACCAAGGCTTGCCGTTGGAAGGGCATTTCTTCGAAAAAGGGATGTAAGCCTCCATACCGGCCAAAATAACATCGGAAACCTCCCTGGCGCAGTCAGATGGGTCGTCGGATCGAGAACAAACGTCTAACCAAGGGAAAGTGCGAAAATATTCCATGCAACAAATTGGGCTATACTAGCTCACAATCAGGCCGTAATAATATAAAAATAATAACTCATCGGCTAAATTTGTCAATGGAGTAGATTGCAATAGAAAAATTACTACTGCTACTAGGAATTTATGTAGAAATCAAATATGTAAACAAAAATAACATATTTTGTTTGAAAAATAAGGGTGACATCAGACTTTAAGCCGTACTGATGTCATGATCAAACTGATATCAGCAAAAGTTGCACACCGCAACCAATCAATTTAACAGGTTAAATAGTATTGTTCTATTCTGAATAGTTCACTTAATTATAACACTGTGTCCAATCTGTATATACACAGCGTCCTGTGTTTACATCATCCAGAAAAAAAAAACCGGTCAAGTGCAAGTTGAACTTGCACAATTAGTGTTCCGTACGTTGATTGTTTTTAAAATAAAAATTTTTGTTAGGGTGGTATAAAATGATCAGTGACTTTACAAAATACACCCCAAATGAGTTTTCAACAAAGTTTGTTTCCAATCTTTACTGAAAACTGGTGACCTCGAAATTTTGTTTTTTTTTTATATACCAGATAAATTATTAAAGGTAATGCACTCGTGATAATTTTCGTTCAATCTATACACCGTGGAGAATATTCTAGAATTTTTTTCAAAATTTTTTGATCAATACTTTTCGAGATAAGGTAGGGGACAGCGATTTTTTAAAAGTAATACGAAGAAAAGTGTGCGCAAGTATTACATTATATATATATTTTTTATTCGTGTTTTCACAAGCTTTCATTTGACACCACACTCGATGACCTAGTAAAAAAAAAAATTTTCACTTCCGATTTCACCCCTCAAAACGAACCCCTTAAGTCAAAATTTATGTTACGGTGGTATAAAATGATCAGTGACTTCACAAAACACATCCCAAATGTGTTTCCAACAAAATTTGTTTCCAATCTTTACTGAAATCTGATGACCTTGAAATTTTTGTTTTTTTTTATATACCATATAAATTATTAAAGGTAATGCACTCGTGATAATTTTCATTCAATCTACACCCCGTGGAGAATATTCCAGAATTTTTTCGAAATTTTTTGATAAGTACTTTTCGAGATAAGGCCCGGGACAGCGATTTTTCGCGAATTTTTAAAAATAATACAAAGAAAAGTGCGCGCAAGAATAATATTATATACATATTTTTTACTCGTGTTTTCACAAGCTTTCATTTGACACCACACTCGATGATCTAGTAAAAAATTTTTTTTTTCACTTCCGACTTCACCCCCCAAAACTAACCCCTTAAGTCAAAATTTAATTCTCAAAACTACATGGCTCTGATGAGGCCATCAATTCCTATATTATTACCAAATTTCACCTTTCTATATCAAATAGTTTCGGAGAGAAAATCGGGTGTGACAGACAGACACCGAAGTGATCTTATAAGTGTTCCGTACGGAACACTAAAAATCACCGAAAACTAGTTTATTCATTAACATTTCAAAAAGTTATACTAATAAAAGGTGCTCTTTTATTGCTTTTTATTTATATTTACTACCTTTTATAAAATATCTAAAAACAAACAAATTACGGCACGGAGTTAATGATAATCTAAGCCAGCATTATGTTAACAATACCAAGCCTTAAATTTATTGAATGAAAATCAATGGTAAAAATTTGATTAGGGAAGAACATAAAAATATACAGGGTGTCCCAGTATTCCGTGTACATAGAGTTACTGTGAATTTCTGGGATGAAAATATGACAATTTAACCCAACTTACCTTAGTCCAAAAATTCGTAATTTTTGAGATACAGGGTGTCAAAGTTATACTTTTATTTTAGTTTACCTTAAGTAGCTTTCTTAATAGTTGTACTATTTGTACAAGATTCGGACCTAAGGGGTTTTCTGAGATAAGAAATTGAAATCAGCTCACAGTTTTGTTGTAAATTGTAGGGGATGTCACTTATTGCACTGTGCCTACTTGAATGTTGTTGTTTCTGACTGTTTATGTTTTCGCGTCTCTAATAAAAAGTCTTATTTTATAGTGAGAAAGTGAAATTAAAATATAGAGTTGTGAATCATTTTGTTCGTAAAAATTTGCAGTTTTCGTGCAATATGCGTTCAGTGCAGAATTTTCACTGGTGTGCTCTCAATTAGCTAAAAACTAATTATTTTGTTCATAAAAGATTTCAGTAAAGATAAAAAAACTCTATATTAACAATAGAATTGACTGCTGATGATAAGCGTGAAGTTTAAGTGTGACTTTGTTACCTGCAGTTATCTGAAAGTTAACTATTAATAAATAACCGGCAAAACCAAACTTGAATACTATCGCTGTTCAAAATGGGAGAACTCTGTGTAAAATGTAAATTTAAACTAAAAACTATATTCCTAACATGTAGTGGATTGTGTGGACAGACACTACATCCAAATTGTGCAAAAGTTCCCGAAGAAGATTGCAGAGTAATTCAAAAATCAGCCAATATAAAATGGTACTGTGATGGTTGCCTGCCATATGTACAATTCAATTTGGCAGCAAATCACGAATTGCATCAAGTAAAACAGATGATGGTAGAAAAAATGAGTGTCTTGGAGAATATCGTTCGTAACAAGGTAGCAAATGGACCTGAAAAAAGTTATGCAAGTATAGCTGCTGGTGAAGTAGCAGTAATCAAGCCTAAAACGATACAAGATAGCAAAACAACTAAAGAAGTTATTAAAAAGTCACTTGATCCTACAAAATTAGAAGTAGGTATTACCGAGATAAAGGAATTGAAACAAGGAGGAGTAATGATTAAATGTCAAAGTAGACATGAAATAGAAAAAATTCGAAATGTTGCTGAAAAGAAGCTAAAAAGGAATTATGATATCAAATCACCTGAGCATAAAAGGCCAAAGGTAAAAATTGTAGGGATCGAAGAAAATTATGACAAAGATACTTTGGAAGAGGTTATTAGAAAGCAGAATACATATCTAAAGGAATGTCATCTGGATATAAAGATAATAAAGAAGATGAAAACCCGGTATATGGCCATAATCGAGTGTAACCCGGAAAGCTTTCAATTACTCATAAAAAATGGTAAATTGAGCATTGGATGGTCAATATGTAGGATCTATGAATATGTATCAGTGTTCAGATGTTTTAAGTGCGGAAATTTTGATCATAGGGCCAGTGAATGCCAAGCTGAGGAAAGATGTCTGCGTTGTTCCCAAGTAAGTCATAAAACTGATGAATGTGATAATACCTTCTATAAATGCTATAACTGTTTATTTGCAAATGAAAAACTAAAATTGAATCTGAATGTTGACCATAATATTTTCGATGTGAACTGTCCTGCTTACTTAAAAAAAGTGGCGGCTAAAAAGAGAAATATCCAAATGACACCTACAAATACTGATGATGATAGTAAATAGCAATTAAAAAAGGTAAATTATTTCTCTCACAACGGGCATCTCAGAATTATGCATCAAAATATTGATTCCATTCGTAACAAAACAGATATTTGCGAGGTAGAACTAAGAAATGAACGTGTTGATATTTTGTGTTTAACTGAGCATTACCTTACTGATAATGAATATCCAATAATAAATATAAATGGTTATACATTGTGCAGTATCTTTTGTAGAAAAGAGACGTCTTGCGGAGGTAGTGTAATATTTTGTAAAAATGATTTAGTTTCTTATGTGCTAAATATGACAAAATTTATTGACTTGTCAGTTGAAGGTGTAATTGAACTATGTGGAGTAAAAATAACTGGACAGGAAATTAGTTTAATTGTTGTGTCGGTTTACAGACCTCCAAAAAGAGATTATAAGATTTTTCTAAGAAAGCTCGAAGAGGTACTTAATGTAGCTTGCTCCTACAATAAAACTGAATTTATAATATGTGGAGATCTAAACATTGGTAACTTGTCTAATACAGCCTCAAAGATAGATCTAATAGATCTGTTCTCATCATATAATATTAGAAATTTAATCAATTCGCCCACGAGAATTTCTAGAACGTCAAAAACCGGTATTGATTACATAAGCACAAACAGTGCTGATAACAACTTGACTGGCACGGTATTGTTTAATTGCTTATCAGATCATTCCGCCCAAACTGTGACATTGGGCATTACAGTGCCAGAAGCTAATAGTATAACTTATCAAAGGTCGTATAATGAAAGAACTTATGAGACGTTTGGGAAGTATCTCGAGCAGGAAACGTGGTATGAGGTTTTTGAATCTGCTGAGGTAAATGAAGCATTTTCCTGTTTTATACAATCTTTAAAGTATTATATTTCTTTGGCATTTCCAGTAAAAAGAAATTGTTCATGTAAAAGTCAGTCACAAAAAAAACCTTGGATTACAAGAGGAATTTGTACATCATCACAAAATCTGAAATGTTGGTATAAATTATTAATAGACAGTAATCATAATACAGTTATCTTAAGCTATTATAAAAGCTACAAGAAAATATATCGAAAAGTTATTTCTGAAGCAAAAAGACTGTATAACGTTAAAACATATTTTGAATCAGATAATAAATCTAAGATAACGTGGAAAATTATTAATGACAATATACGAAACAAAAAAGAAAAAAATAATAGAATTACCAAAATTGTTAGTAATGATGTAGTTGCTGAGAATCCTTCTGAAATAGCAAATTGCTTTAATGCATATTTTATAAATATTGCTAAAAAACTGAACGAGACATCACCTAATGTTAAACCCAGCTGTTCACTGCCCTACTGTCAGGAGCTTCATACCATGTTCCTGACACCAATAAATCAGCAGGATGTGGTGGATGTGATAAATAACCTAAAAAATTCTAATTCCGTTGGAGTTGATGAAGTTCATACTAAAATGCTAAAAACTTGTGTTCATCTTATAGCAGGTCCATTAACATTTTTGATAAATATGATACTGTCTGAGGGTGTGTTTCCTGAGGCGTTGAAAATTGCAAAAATTATTCCGGTATATAAAAAGGGTAAAAAAGATTATATTGAAAATTACCGGCCTATCGCGCTGCTCTCTATATTATCAAAAATTGTGGAAAGAATAATGGTTAATAAGATATTGGCATTTGTAATAAGGTACGGCATTTTGCATGGGGCACAAAATGGATTTCTCAAGGGCAAATCCACAATATCAGCAATTTACGAATTTATTAATAAAGTTTACACAAATCTAGATCTGAAAATGAAAACATTAGGCCTATTTATGGACTTAAGTAAGGCGTTTGACCTTGTAAATCACGATCTTCTGCTGGATAAATTGAATGCGTATGGATTGAAGGGAAAAATTAATGAACTACTTAGGAGTTACTTAACTGGGAGAACACAACTCGTACATGTAAATACAGCAAAGTCGGACATATTACCGATAAATATAGGTGTGCCGCAGGGATCTGTCTTAGGACCTCTGTTGTTTTTGCTTTTTGTGAACGATCTGCCTAATATAGATGAGCAACATAGTCTCATCATGTTTGCCGACGATAATAGTTACGTTTGCTCTCACAAAAGTAAAGAAGAAGTGCTAGTGTGTGCACAGGATATTTTAAATAAATTTTTAAAATGGTTTAATGCAAATAAATTGTGTATAAATACACAAAAGACTGTATTCGTTGATTTTACTCCTTGAACTAAAGCAATATCTGAAAGTTATCTATTAAAAATTCAAGGGAAAAGTATCCAGCAAGTGGATGAAGTAAAATTTTTAGG
Source organism: Pachyrhynchus sulphureomaculatus (assembly GCA_019049505.1). NCBI lineage: Eukaryota > Metazoa > Arthropoda > Insecta > Coleoptera > Curculionidae > Pachyrhynchus > Pachyrhynchus sulphureomaculatus. Next base: position 194,751,859 of record CM032456.1, read on the forward strand.
AATATATTTGGAAAATAGCTTAAGTTGGGAAAGCCATGTTGATGCTCTTTGCAGGACTTTATCATCGTCGTGTTTTGCCTTATATAAACTGAAAGATTTGACCAATAGAAATGTTTTGTTGTCTTATTACTATGCACATTTCTATTCAAGAATTAAGTATGGCATAATTTTTTGGGGTTGTTCTTCTTATAGCCTCAGGGTTTTTTTCGGCTACAAAAGAGAGCTATAAGAGCGATAGTTAACGCTCAAAGAAGTGCATCCTGTGGGCAGATTTTTAAGGACTTAAGGATCCTCACAGTACCTTGTATTTTCATGGTTGAAATTTTGTTATTTGTGAAGCAGAAACCACAGAATTTTGTTACTAACAATCATTATCACGATTATAATACAAGGTATGGTGATAACTATGCTATTCCAGTCCAGTTTGTCCACAACGGAAAACAATCCCCGTTATATTGGCATTCACCTATTTAATAAATTGCCACCCCGTTTTCGAAATATTGATAATATAAAATTGTATAAAAGAACGTTAATTGACTTTTTTTTAGAAAAATGTTACTATAGTATAAACGATTTTTTAACAGATAGAGGCTACTAATGTTAAGATGATAACTTTTGTTTGCTTTATTGCATTTATGTGAATTCATTTGTAATACCTTTTCTCACTCAGTTAAAATAGTGCCTGACTTGTCTTATGCTATTGGGTATGGTCTCTTGGATTAATAAAGTTTATTTATTTATTTATTTATTTTATTTAAATTTTTTATACCACTCTGTACGATATCTTTAATTAAATATCGTATTCTCCGCTTTCTACTATCTATAAAAGTTCTCTTGGTAAATGTTGCTCCGAGCAACAGTTTCCGAGATAATGGGATGTTTGTTTACATTTTTTAATTCCATTGTCAAATTCGAAAATGCGTTCCTTCATACTTCATCCAGGCTTAGGACAGGTCCAAAAGAATAGTGTTTGATATCTGGAGCAAGCTTAAAGGCAAACAAGCTAACAACAATAATAAATTTAAAGACCAACGGCCAACAACAGTAAGAATGTAAAAACTAACTGACTAAAAGATTACAAATTTATAAATTCGAGAAAAATTTAAACCCTCAACTGAGAAGGTATTGGTTTCACAGTAAATGTTCAATATGGCCGGCACCTTCGTTAATGCAGAAATTAATACGTCGCAGGAAATTTAAATGTACTCTTCTCTTGTAAAGCGTTAGCAGCAGTTTGAATCCTATTCCACAATTGCTCAATGTTGTCGATGTGAACTTGATAAACTTTCGATTTCAATGCATCCCAAAGGAGAAAATCGCATGGATTTAAGTCTGAGGAACGAGGTGGCCAGTGAATAGGAGCATCTTCACCTCTTTCGATTCATTTATCTGGGTAACTTTGGTTCAAAAAAAATTTCACATTACGCGCAAAATGGAATGGTGCACCATCGTGCAAGAAAAACATGTCAATCTAAACGGCCCGATCAAATAGTTCGCGACAAATCCCATCAAGACATTAATACTAAATTCGCGTTGAAACTGTCTTTGTTGCACAGCATGTAGATTTTCTTCAGCATAAACATAATTATTATAAATATTTGTTATACCACGTCGAGTGGAGCGTGCTTCGTCTGTAAACAGGATTTTAGTGTGAAAAGCCGGAACAGTCGCTATCCGTGCTCGAATGATTTGTGAAAAAAGCAAATGTGATCTAAGATCTGGAGGTAAGAGTTCCTGGACGGACTGTATATGAAAGGGGTGTATAATTTGTTGTCTAATGATCCGGTTAGTTGTACTTTTTAATATTCCAGTTTGACGATCAATTAAACGAGTGCTGATTCCTGGATTATCGTGTACAATTTCAAGGATTTTCTCTTCAACATTGGGTGTTCTGGCTTGTGAAGGCCGCCCAGCATTATTCCTGATCTTTCTGTCACTATTACTAAAAGCCAGTTAAGTTGCCAAGTAACTATACAATGTGAAGAAACATGTGAAGGAACGCATTTGCGAATTAGAAAACAGAATTAAAAAATGGAAACAAACATCCCATTATCTCAAAAACTGTTGTCCGGAGTTACCAAGAGAGCTTTTTTAGACAGGGGAAGGCGGAGAATACGAATATTTAATTAAAAATATCATACAGAGTGGTATAAAAAAGTAATGACAATTTAAAACTATACACACTGCAATAAGTGGCGCGCCCTACAATTTAAAACAAAACTGTGAGCTGATTTCGATTTCTCATCTCAGAAAACCCCTTAGCACCGAATATTGTACAAATAGACAATTATTAAGAAAGTTACTTAAGAAAAACTAAAATAAAAGTATAACTTTGAATCCTATATCTCAAAAATTACGAATTTTTGGACTAAGGCAAGTTGGGTTAAATGGTCATATTTTCATCCCAGAAATCCACAGTAACTCGAGTACACGGAATGCTGGACCACGCTGTATTCTTGAAACTCAAAACTTACTAATATTTACTTTTATTAGTGGGATTTAAAACTTCTGTAAAGAAACGACTTAGAAACTACCCAGTATATAGACAAAGGCAATATACAGAAAGAAAAACTAGAATAATAAACACAAAAAATATGTGTGACAATGGGGTGAAGGTGGTCAATTATTTATTACCTTAATATAGTGGGCCAATTTTATAGACACCTTACTATATACAAGTATTTCAATGGTACAACTAACAATTAAAAATCATAACATATATCATATAAAACATTTTTGTCAAAACTTTCATAAAATACTGTTGTTTAAATGGTGAAAATCGGAGTCAATAATAAAAAAAAACTGGCCAAGTGCAAGTCGGACTTGAGCAATTAATTATCCATACATTGATTGCTTTTAAAATAAAAATTTTTGTTATCAAGGTATAAAATGACCAGACTTCACAAAACACACACAAAATAAGTTTTCAACAAAGTTTTTTTCCGATCTACTAAAAACTTATGATTATGAAATTTTTGTTTTCTTTATATACCAGATAAATTACACAGGGCAACAAAAAAATATTTTTATTTTGGTGCCTGGGATTTTAGAGCTGATTTTTTAACTATATTTGGGACGCTAAATCTATACATGCAATCCGTTTTTCTCTATCAGCTCTACTTTTTTAGATACATCAACTTATCTACCAATGTGGTTTTTATTCAGTATATTCATTTATGAGAGTTCTAAAATTATTATATATTCATTAATGTAGGTACAATGGTTTAATTGTCAGTCTGTAATTGAGTAAATTCCAGGTAAATCTATAAATAGTGGAACCATTGCCTATCAGGTACCTGAACTGACCCTTTTAATCACCTAACTCGGGTAAGTCTCGTCAGTTTGTGCGTTCTTACTAATGAGAGTAGATCGAATTCGGCGTGTTATTTTATGTTAAGAAAAGAGTGTTTTTGTGTTATTGAACAGAATTAAAATGAGTTCAGGTTCCAGTTCAAGAAGAAGTTGTGTAAATCAACCTGATGTGTTTTGCTATATATGCGGAGAATACATGTTTCAACAAAACAGACAAAACTATTACTGACTTTGTAAAGCGAGCGTATCTTGGATACTTTGGAGTTAAGCTTGGTGATCAGGACAAAACGTGGGCCCCGCATCTCGTATGTAAAACTTGTACAGAGCATTTACGGCAGTGGACTACCGGGAAAAGAAAAATGTCTAAAATTCGGCGTACCAATGGTTTGGAGAGAACCAAAAAACCACTTCAATGATTGTTATTTCTGTTTAGTAAATACTAATGGAATCAATCGAAATAACCGCAGTAAGTGGACTTATCCCAATTTAGACTCGGCAATACGCCCTATCCCGCACTCAGATGAAATACCGATTCCAACATTTCATCAGCTACCACATATCTCTGATGACGAATATTTTCCCGCTGATCGCTCTTCTGATGCTAATAAAAGTTCTGATGCTAATGAAACTAACAGTGACTATGAGGGGACGTCATCAGTTCCTCAAACGCTTCAATCAAAATGAATTAAATGATCTCACCAGGGATCTCAATTTATCGAAAAAAGCTTCTGAAGTACTGGCTTCTAGGTTGAACGACAAAAATTTACTGGAACAAGGAACCAAAATTACCTTTTACCGTACAAGAGAAAAAGATCTGCTACCATTCTTTTCTCAAGAAGACAATCTTGTATTTTGTCACGAAATTAGGGGACTCGTGAAAGAAATGGGACTTTCTGAATATATTCCAGATGATTGGCGCCTATTTATTGACAGTTCAAAGCGAAGTTTAAAATGTGTCCTTCTACATAATGGGAATAAATATGGTTCAATACCACTAGCTCACTCAACGAAACTGAAAGAAGAATATAATACCATAGCTTTGGTCTTGCAGAAGATAAAGTATTACGAACATCAATGGATGATTTGTGTAGACTTAAAAATGGTAAACTTTCTTCTTGGGCAGCAAAGTGGTTACACGAAATATCCGTGTTTCTTGTGCCTCTGGGATAGTAGGGACAAAACACACCACTGGGTTAGAAAAGATTGGCCTCAGAGAGAAAACATGGACGTTGGGGAAAAGAATGTCATTAACGACGCTTTGGTTGAAAGAGAAAAAATCATACTTCCTCCGTTACATATAAAGTTGGGCTTAATGAAGCAATTTGTAAAGGCTCTTGATAAGAATGGGTCTTGTTTTGCATATATAGGGGTAAAAATGCATCAGTTGAGCACAGAAAAACTCAAAGCAGGGATATCTGACGGCCCACAAATAAGACAATTAATTAAGGATCCTGCCTTCATAAATTCAATGAATTAAGTTGAACGAGAAGCTTGGACATCATTTGTTGCAGTTGTAGAAAATTTTCTAGGCAAACATAAAGCTCAAAACTATGTTGAAATGGTTAACAAGATGCTTAATAGTTTCAAATCCTTAGGGTGCAATATGAGTATTAAAATACACTATTTACACAGCCACTTAGACCGTTTTCCAGAAAATTTAGGAGACATGAGTGAGGAACAAGGTGAAAGATTTCACCAAGATATTAAAGTTATGGAGGACCGCTACCAAGGAAGATGGGACATGCACATGATGGCAGATTACTGCTGGAGTTTAAAAAGGGACTGTTTAAAAAAACATTCAAGAATGTCGCGGAAAAGAAGCTTTCCAAGTGTTGAGTGACTATTTCATTTCTTCAATGTTTTTTTTTTGTTTGTAAGTACGACATAATATTGTATTTTGTATAACTAAAATAAAAATTTCGTATCTACTTTTGTTTACTACACTTACGGATTTGAGTTATAATAATGTAACTTATATTTCTCTAAAATTGTATATCTTAAAAATTTGAGCTCCTAGGTACAAATGAATACGTTATTTGAATTCAGGACATCAAATTGATATAGAATCAGCTCAAAAAACCTCGACACCAAAACAGCTGTTCCCCTGTGTTATTAAAGGTAATGCACTCATGATAATTTTCATTCAATCTACACCCTCTGAAGAATATTCTAGAATTTTTTTTAAATTTTTTGATCAGTACTTTTCGAGATAAGAGGGGGGGACAGCGATTTTTCGCAATTTTTTAAAAATAACACAACGAAAAGTGTGTGTTTTTACAAACTTTCATTTGACACCCAACCTGGTAAAAAAATGTTTTTTTTTCACTTCCGATTTCACTCCCCAAACCTAACCCCTAAGGCAAAATTTAACTTTCAAAACTACATAGCTCTGATGAAGCCAACAATCCCTATATTAGTGGCAAATTTCAACTTTTTATATCTAATCCTTTCACAGAAAGTCGGGTGTGACAGATGGATAGACAATGATCTTATAAGTGTTCTGAATGGAACACTAATATATAAAAAATAGGATTTTGCATAAAATAACATTAATATATGATTATTACAGAAGTAATTACACCCTTATGATTTTTTTATTTTATTTTTTCATAATACAAGGTTGGGTTGAAAAGTTCGCGACCTCACCAAAAAATAATTACATATAATATTTTTATTATAGTATCCTCAATAAGTTCATACTTTCTTTTGTTGTTACAGTGTAAATTTTGTTGCTATAGAATTTGTGGTTTTTAGGTTAGAATGAGTTTAGTGAGGCCAAGTGCGGCGTTTTTGGAAAAATGGAAAAAATGGAACAATGTGCGGTCATCAAGTACCTGTTTAAAAAAAGATTAACACCAAAGGAGATCCACGATGATCTGAAATTAACACTAGGGGAATCTGCTTGGTCATATATCACTGTGAAAAAATGGGTCGCAGAATTTAAAAGTGGATGAGAGAGCATCGAAGATGAACCTCGCTCCGGCCGGCCTACGACGTCTACAACTGAAGAAAACATCGGCAGAGTGTGTGACCTCATACTGAAAGACCATAGATTAACTATCAGGGAGATTGCAGAAGCTGTAGGCATCTCGTATGAACGAACACAAAATTTCATTGCCAACGAACTCGGATTTTCTAAGGTTTCCACTAGGTGGTCCTCAGATTGCTTTCAGTTGAACAAAAACGAATTCGTCTCACGATTTCTCGCGACTGTTTGGAGATGTTTGAGGCTGATTCACAAGATTTTCTCAACAGGTTTGTGACAACGGACGAAACCTGGGTTCACCACTATACTCCAGAGTCAAAACAACAATCCAAGCAGTGGAAAAAATCTGGTAAACCGACCGCAAAGAAAGCGAAGGCAATTCTGTCGGCTGGAAAAGTGATGACGACTGTTTTTTGAAATGCTAAACGTATTATTTTCCCCAAATAAAGATCCCACATAGAAATTTTTAATAAATCCAAATATATGCAAAGTAGTCCTGAAATCAAAGAGTGTAAAAGACAATTGGATATTCTGTATGTAATAAAAAATATAAATATTAGATATAAGGCTATGTACAGTCATAAAAAGAAAGAATATGATAACTTGTTGAAAGACCATAAAAAAAAAACTATGCGGAGAGGTTTAAGAAATTCAGATAATAAAAGTAAATGTACTTGGAAAATTATAAATTAAATAAAAGGCAAGCCAGCAGAGAAAAACATTAAAATTGAAGGAAATAAGGAGACAATAGCAAACGATTTTAATGATTTCTTGATAAACGTAGCACCTAATCTATTAAACAAATTGAATAATATACCTTTTAATTCAGAAATAGAGTATAACCCTGTAGAAATTAAGGTAGAATTAGTGAATAAAGAAGACACAATGCAGATAGTCACGAAATTGAAAAATAAGTTCACGTGCGGTTTTGATGAGAGTTCAAATAGCCTAATAAAGTTTGTGATATCCAAAATTATGGAACCGTTAATGCACATTATAAAATAATTCAATTAAATACGGTATATTCCTGGAACAGTTTTAAAAATTACACTAGTAATTCCGGTTTATAAAAAAGGTGATCAAACCAATCTAGAAAATTATCACCCAATAAGTCTGCTCAGTTCATTCTCCAAAATATTTAAACATGTTATGTGCCAGCGAATTCTCGGATTTATGGTGGAAAATGACCTACTTAATAAAACACAACATGGGTACTTACATGGAAAATCCACTCAAGAAGCAATTGTTAACTTTGTACAACAGATAATAGACGTTCTAGAAAATAACGAGATTCCTCTAGGTTGTTTCTTGATTTATCAAAGGCATATGATACATTACACCATAATATACTTTTACACAAATTAAACATGTACGTAATTCGAGGAACACCCTGAAGTGGATCAAATCATACTTATCTTGTAGGGAACAAAGAGTGGTGATAGGTAAGGGAAGTGACAGGTGTGTCATCTCAAAAAAAAGAAGTTAATGTTAGGCGTTCCACAAGGTAGTGTTATGGGCTCTATACTGTTTATCTTATATGTAAATAACATAACTGAATTACTTTTGTTAAATAATAAATGTAAAATTACTAATTATGCAGATGATATGAACATTTTGTTAAGTAATAAAGACATTACTGACCTTGAAGAAAATGCTGAGATTTTTATGCTAGGGGTGGAGGAATGGTTCACAAAGAATAGGCTAGTCATGAATAACACAAAAACGAACATTATGATAATTAAAACAAGCAGGGCACGACTAGAGGGACCAACTAGTTTAAACTTAAATGGTAACCATCTTAGTTTAAATGCTGAAGTTAAGTTTTTGGGCATGTTTTTGGATAGTACTTTATTCTGGGAATGTCATGTCAACCATGTTGTGAGTAAATTAAACAGAATATGTTATAGTCTTAGAGTCGGGGGGGAGGTATATTCCTTTTGACATCAAGAAAGTACTGTATCATGCAAACTTTTGAGTCCCATATAAGGTATGGAATTACCATGTATGGAAATTGTAGAGATGCTAGTAGGGTTTTTGTTTGTCAAAAAAGAGCTTTACGAATTATTTATTTATTTATTTATTTACGGGACAGGCCAATTAACTAATAAGGACAAAATACAAAAATTTACAATATAAATGACACTTAAAACTAGTTAAAACTAAAGGCTAAAACTAAGAAATTCAGAAAAGAACCCCGATCTGCTTCTTAAAAAGTGACAAGGAGCCGGAGAACAATTCCAGTGATGGGCAGTTATTTACAATGCCCATAGATCTTGTTATGAAGGTAGTAGCTCCATAGGTTGTCTTATGATAAGGTTTGAAGAAGGACAACGTAGATCTAGTATGTCTAGAGGGTGCATACAAATTAATCTGAGATAAAAGTTCTGGACAATTTACAATGGAATTTAAAATTTTTAAAGAACATTACAAGATCACGCTGAACTCTCCGGTTAGACAGGGTATTCAAGTTTAATACAGATGTCAGTTTTGAATAACTAAAAGAATCATTGTTAAAGAATTTAAAATTAATATGACGCAGAAATTTACTTTGAACAAGCTCCTAGCATGGCAAGCAAAAGGTGGGTTCCACACACATGAGCAATATTCCAAGAGAGGCCTAACCAACAAGCAGTACAGCATTTTTATAGAGGTAATGGATGAAAATTCTGATGAGCAACGCCTAATGAACCCAAGCATCCTCAGAGACCTAGACGTTACCTCGGTTATATGTGGAATAAAACTCAGTGCCGAATCAAACTTAACCCCCAGATCCTTAACATTAACCACGGACAAGAGGGAAGTCCCATTTATGCTGTAATCAAAAAACAATAAATTGCGTGATCTCGCGAAGTATTTAAAACCATACCGTTTAACTGACACCAGACACTAAGTCTATCCAAATCACTCTGCAATCCCACACAATCCTCAATCGATCCAACCGCCGTATACAACTTCAAATCATCAGCAAAAAGCAAGAACCTGGAAGACCGAAAGCAGTCGGCCACATCATTCAAGAACAGGTTAAACAGCAGAGGCCCCATATGGGAGCCTTGAGGCACTCCTGAGGGCACAGTAATGTTGACAGACTTAAAATTATTAGCTCGGACTACTTGAACTCTGCCACACAAATAACTCCTAATCCAGCCCAATAGTGGACCCGATATGCCAAGGTTATTGAGCTTCTTAAGAAGAACACCATGGTTGACCTTATCAAAGGCCTTAGAGAAATCGGTATAGATGGAATGTACCTCAGATCCACTCTCCAAGGTCCTCGACAGGTAGTCCGTATAGGAAATCAAGTTCAATTCAGCAGACTTGCCTCTCTGAAAACCAAACTGTTCATCTATTATAGATGGTCCCAAGTTAGATGCCAATACTTTAGTTACTAGGTTTTCAAATAATTTAGGAACAGTACTCAAAATACTTATTGGCCTATAGTTTGCGATATCTGCCCTGTCCCCTGACTTGAATACCAGGGTGACAAAACTGGTCTTCCAATAGTCAGGAAAGCAACCCTCCTCCAATGACCGGTTTTTAAACAACATGCATAATGGTCGCGATAATACGAAGCTACATGCCTTTAGTAATCCAGGAGGTAAACCATCAGGACCAGACCCCTTCTGTGAGCCCCTCGTAAATTTCAGAGATTGAAATCTTAAATTTGAAGATATTATGAATATTAGTAGAGGGTAAGGCTGGATAATCTAGTAACTCATCAGAATAAACAGAGCCGAAGTAACTTGCAAAAAGATTAGCCACATCAATGCCCATGTCCACAGATTGCTCATTATAAAACATCCTAGGAGGAAGGTCATTTGTGCCACGCTGTACACCAACAAAGTCCCAAAAGCTTTTCACGTTATCTCTGATAGAGAGTTCAATGTTGGAGATATAATCAACATGGCACCTACGTGATAAATTCTTACACTGTGATCTTAAAGCAGAGAAGTAATAATAGTCCTGAGGTTCCCCAGATGATCCAAACCTCTTGTGTGCTTCTTTTTTTACGAATTATTAAGTTTTTCAACTCAGGAGTAAACCACCTAGGGAATTTTCTACTAGATACCTTCTTTAACGGAACATACAAATCTATAGCCCTATAAAGTACATCATAAAAAATATTCAACATCTGGTTAACCCCCCGGTTCGAAAGCAGATGATCCCACGATACCGAACCCAGAAAATGATTTATCGAAATATAATCTGCAGACTTAAAATCATAATAGAATTCAGTACATTGGGGTGAAATAACTTTTTTATTAGTTATAAATATTAGCTTAAATTCAAGAGGTGGATGGAAATCATCCGGTAGGATCAGAGGATCATCAGCCATCCCCAGGGATAGATCATTTACATGGCTTAGAACCAGATCAAGAACAGAACCAGTTTTATTAATTACATTATTCACTTGAAATAAATTATGAAAGGCACACATATTTGACACTATTTCACATATCTCCAGTTCACGGCCAGCGGGTGAATCCAGGGGAAACGGTGTTGAACTCAATGCCTCCTCGATCCAGGCCATTTTAGGAATATTAAAGTCACCAGTCACACAAAACTTAGAGTCTGGATATGCCTCAGAGATGCTATCAAGGGTATCACTAAATATTTGGTAAGTTTCAGGAGGTGATCTAGGTGGTATATACACACAGCCAATAACAGTAACGCATTTGCCAAAATTAATAGAAACATATAGATGTTCAATACTATCCGGCGATGCAATTAGCTGACCAGGAATGTGCTTCCTAATGGCAATCAGTACACCACCTCCCCTGAGTGCAGCATTATACTCAATTTAAACCATAGAGAATCATGTAGAGGAAAGTTTACAGAAAATAAACTACTTACTGCTACTGCTGTTTACATATAGAAATGTATACTATTCCTGTTCAAAAACAGGTCTTTAGTTGAAAGATATGAGTCACAAACTGTATATGCCACAAGAACAATACTTACCCAAGACACCGATTGACTATGACAGAGAAGGTTGCACATTATCAATGTATAAAGTTGTATAACACTTTACCAAATGATATTAAATTAATTACAAATCTCAAAATACTCAAAAAGAAAATCTTTAGATTGTTATTGAAAATAGAGCCATATAATATTGAAGAATTCTATAGATACTTTGATAATATTTAATGCTGTTAGCTAGTTTTAGTCTTGATTGTGGACACTATTTTATTGTATGCTGGCATACTTTTAAAATAAAGATAATTTTGAATTTGAATTTCAATTATTATAGTGGACTACCTTCCAAAAGGCGAAACAATAAACTTGATTTACTATTGCACCCTTTTGCATCGTTTATGTCAAGAAATTAAAGAAAAACGCCCAGGATTACTGAGAAACAAAGTTTTGTTCCATCAGGACAACACTCGCATTCACATGTCTGTTGAGTCTATAGCTCAAACTCATGATTTGTGGTTTCAAATTACTACCCCACCCGGCTTATTTTCCTGATTTGGCACCTGCGGATTTTCATCTGTTTCCAAACCTAAAAAAACATCTCAGTGCCCAGAAATTTTCATCAAATGAAGAAGTCAAAGCTGCAGTTAACCAGTATTTTAAAAACCTTGAGGAATCTTTTTTTCAAACAGGTGTTGAAGCTTTGGATAGCAGGTGGAAGAAGTGCATAGAGCTAGGTGGAGATTACATTGAAAAATAAAAATATTTTTATACATATTTTATTTTGTTATCTTAACTAGGCCGCGAACTTCCATCCATCCTTGTAATTTATAATGATTCTTTTGATTATTTTTTTGATACAATTTAAGCTTCTCTCTAATAGATGTATAACCCAACTGCATTTTGCATTGACAATAATAAATGTTAAATCAGTAGAATAATAAAATATTAGTTTATTGATTGAAAAGGCCAATAAAAAATTGAAGAAATTAGGCATATGTTAAAACAAGTATACACACATTCCACTAACATTATGAACATACCTTAAATACTTCAGAAAAAAATCCAGAACCAATTTTTTCCTTATGAAAATCATCAAGTCTATGTAGTGCAGACACTGCATGTTTGAGTGCCTGACACGATGAGCCAGTCTTTAGTCGATCAGATCTAGTTTTCGGAGCTTCAGAAAGTTCATTATTTGGACAAAACAACTTGTCATAATCACTAGCATTGGGATCACATGGAGTGTCATATATACACGAAATTTTAGAGCTGGAATCATTTTTGTTAATGGGGTACATCATATCAGATAAAAAATCTATGTGTCATTAACCAACTTCGTACATATTTCTGTACGATTTATGGATGTTCTATAAGTCCTCTTGTTGCACATACTTTAAAATTTACCTTATTATTTTTAACATCACTTTCAAAATGGACAACTTTCAAAAAATAACAATTAAATACAAGTCCATTTTTTTTGTTGCCAAACAGTATTGTTACCTGTTCTTGCAAAAACGCCAATTTTTGTTCCTGCAAATGTAAAAATAATTTTTCGAGACGAAGTAAACAATATTTTCGTGGGTTTATAATTAAATTTAGAAATTTTTGACTGTCACCAGCCCAGATAATAAGGTGCACAAATACAAAATTATTTCTCAACGTATGAGGTAATTTTCGTAGTTTTAACTTTTCGAAAATGAATTCACTGATCACAAACTGGAAATTTTTATTTTAAACTAATTTTTCACCAAAACTTTTTAAAAAAAATCATAAATAAATACGACACTGCGAGCTTTTCTCCGATCATCAGCTGCCATATTTTTTGGTGCAATTATCTACGACATACGTCGTATGTTTATTTTTATCCTTTCTCTGTGAACAGATGGCATGACTATGTGAAAATCATGTGATTTCTTAAATCCTGTGAAAACTACCAAAATTGCTTACGCGCAGGTACACACGATATGCCGGGAAATTTAAATTATCGTAAAAATGAACTAATATTTATTTATTTGTTATTTTTTATACATATTAAAATTAATAAGAGTTTTTAATTAGACCATAACCGTTTCTACGTTTAAGTTAAAAACAGTAATCCACTCATTATTGATGAATGTTTGGCTACATCATTTTAATAGGCTTATATCATAGACTAAAGAATTATGACTACAAGATTATGTAACTTAAATCAAATTTTAGACATACATGAGCAAAGAATGTTTTCACTTCTTATTACACTCATAAAATTCAATGTGTCAAAATTTTAAAAACTGTTATAACTGTCACTTGTTCCAAAGTCTTCTCTTTCAATGTTTATATTAAAATTTTTTGTGGGCCTTTGTACTTAAGAAAAACATCATTTCCCAACACGGTAAACCATAAAACTTAGGGAAGATGTTTATATCAACTAAAATTTGGTGGGAATAATTCAGACAATTAATCCAGCCAAATTTTGTTTGCTATAAACATCTCTATGCTCTTTTCTTTACCATGTTGGGAAACGGTAGTCATTTTAATTATAAACGCAAAATAGAAACGAACGATTCGACGAAAATTCCCCCCTCCAAGGCAGTTTTTCAGGTTAGGATACAAAAAAGTCACTTGGGGCCAAATCCGGTGAACAGGGTCGGTAGGGAACTATTTGGAAGCCCAACTCGCGCACATTTTTGCCACTGCAACGACCGATGTCTGACCAGGCGCATTGTCCTGGTGAAAGATCATTTTTTGCGCGCTAATCTTGGTCCCTTCTGCGTCAACTCACTATGCAAACGGTCCAGTAACGATGCGTAATAACTTAAGTTTGGCGTTGACCGAATCAATTCAGTTAATGAATAAAATCCGTCAAATAAACTCCACATTGCCAGACGTATTCCCGCGTAGAGTTAAAGAAAAGTTTGAAAACATTTTGTGCAATAACCCAGGCTTTGAACCTTTGTGTCAAATTGATAGTTTTATTAATGGGACGGGTGAACTTTTGCCAGAAACAATATGTGCTAACATAGCACCCAAATTCAAATACTGCCCAGTTACCTCAGTGGATGTGGAACGGTCTTTTTCCACTTATAAAAATATTTTAAGTGATCGAAGACACAATCTTACTACCCAACATTTGGAACAATACTTTACTGTTTACGTGTACAAGAATATAAATGTTAAATAATTTTAAAAAATGTTAAATAATTGTTAATTAAATTTAAACATCGTTGATAACTTGTTAATTTTATGCTGATTTTGAAATAAAAAACTAAAAATTACTGCTTTTATTATTATTTAATATTGCATATTTTGACCCTTTTCATGCATATTTTAAGCATTTTTCATGCATATTTCAAGATTTTTTATGTTGCATTTAATCCGGTCTCTAGTAAGAGTTACTATTTTCAGTGGTCTTGAACGTCAAAATGCGAAACCGGTAGAGTTGGCCACTAATATCGGTATATTTGTACCCAAAATCGGTATATGAAAAAAAAATACAATATTCAATTAAATTTGTTTATTTTAAACTTCCTCTATAAAGCGTGGCAGCTTGTTACAAGCATATGACGCGCAAAGATGAAACGAATGGCATGTGCATTTAAGTATAAAAATATTGGGAATTTCGTTTTGCAGCAATGTCACAACAGAATTATTACGTCCCATCATTAAGTTTGCGCCACCAGATGCAGAACCTATTAGATTATTTTTATATGGAATATCAGCGCTTGTAAAAAAGTTTACAATGTGTTCAAATAAGGATACTGCATTAGCAGCTTCTAATGGAATAAGAGCTAAAAAAAAAAATCACAGATGCGATGCTCTTTCGCAAATCGCACGACTAAACACAAGTGTTTGGTTGTGCTAAGATCAGTGGACTCTACCTATAATATGATCAATTATGGCGTGAGTTTTCGTCGTCGAACATTTTAGTTTTTCTGCAATTTTTGAATCTGGACAAACGGACTGTATCAGTTTTGGTAAAGGCAGCAACAAACGAGGCTAATTTTACTTCACATGAAAATATAAAAAGGAATTAAATAACCGGTCAAGTGCAAGTTGAACTTGCGTCATTAGTGTTCCGTACGTTGATTGCTTCTGAAATAAAAATTTTTGTTACGGAGGTATAAAATGATCAGTGACTTCACAAAACACACCCAAATGAGTTTTCAACAAAGTTCGTTTCCGATCTTTGTTGAAAACTGATGACCTTGAAATTTTTTTTTATATATACCAGATAAATTATTAAAGGTAATGCACTCGTGATAATTTTCGTTCAATCTACACCCCGTGGAGAATATTCCAGAATTTTTTCAACATTTTTGGATCAGTACTTTTCGAAATAGAGGGTGGGACAGCGATTTTTTCAAAATAATACAAAGAAAAATGTGCTCATGTAAGACATTATATATACTTTTGAATTCGTGTTTTTACAAGCTTTCTTTTGACACCCCACTCGATGACCTAGTAATAAAAACTAACCCCTTAAGTCAAAATTTAACTTTCAAAACTACACGGCTCCGATGAAGCCATCAATTTCTATATTAATACCAAATTTCAACTTTCTACGTCAAACAGTTTCGGAGAAAATCGGGTGTAACAGATGGACGGACGGACACCGAGGTGATCTTATAAGTGTTCCGTATGGAACACTAAAAATAAGTCTCCGTCAAGCAATTTTCAAGGAATCTCAATAATTCTTTTTGTAATCTTCGTTTTTGATTTCTCAAACGGACAGACAGACCGACGGACGGACAGACAGACACCGAAGTGATCTTATAAGTGTTCCGTACGGAACACTAAAAAGACGTATCTACTGTACACTGGTAGAATACATAATAATATAACAATGTACTGGTACTTAGTAAAAAATAATGAAATATTTTTACCTTGTTCAACTTGTATATCTGGTTTTTGAGTTTTTGTCACAGTAAATGATGATATCTTTGGTTGTGGTTTTATATTCTTTGATGATACCGAGTGCGCTTGTGTAGAATCGTGTTTCCCAAGAGCATCTTTCTCTGATGTAATATTAATGTCCCTATTATAACTTTTACATTAGGCATAGTTGGCGCTTTTACGACTTTCTTGCAGCCAGCCTGAAAATTCTTCTTCTCATTCTCTTTTATAAAATTGTAGGTATTTTTTTTCTTTTTGCACTCGCCCTTGTACTCGGTTCTTCGTCTGACGACATTTTGACTTGGTATTATAATAATATCTTTGGTAGATACTACTATTAGTAACCCGGAGAAAGATTCTTTTCTAGATAATGAAAATGAATGAAGCAATAAAATCCGAATTCTTGTTTATATAGACAAGCGAATTAGCTCGGGGTATCCCCTAAAAACGTCGAATTACGAGTTGTAGGACACAAAGGTATTCCCAAAAAGATATCGGGAATATTCTGCAATAACTACTTATACAATCGAGGGATTCCCCGTAAAGACATAAAGGAAAAGGGTTGCCAACTTGGAAATGTAAAATTGGTAAAAAAGTTAGGAGAGTTTTCTTGTATTCTCAGAAATCGTGGAAAAATCCTTAAATTTCGGTAGAACAGACCGCATATCGGTAGAAATACCGAAAAATCTGTAGGTTCGAGACCACTGACTATTTTACCATTTTCCAAATAATCATGATGATGCCCTGTGAGTTCCAAAAAACACTTGCCATCATTCTTCCCACCGATAAAACTGTTTTGCCTTTTTGAGGACATTTTCACCTTCGCCAACTCACTGTTTTGTCTCCGGGATGTAATGGGGGATCCACGTTTCGTCTACAATCACAAAACGATGCGAGAAGTCCTTCGGATTAAGCTGCAACTTTTCCAAACACGATTTTGAAATGTCGTTCCCCGGGCGTTTTTGGCCTGGAGTCAATAAACGCGGCACCCATAGCGCACTCAGCTTTTTCATTTTTAGAACTTCATGCAGGATATTATATACCCGTTCATATGAGATGTCTACCATCTCTGCATTCTCATGAAGCTTAGTGCGACGATCTTCCAACACGATACCATGAATTTTATCGACCATTTCTTCGGAAGGAACCTCAATCAGGTCTCCTGAACGTATAGTATCTGCAGTGCTCGTACGGGCACGTTAAAATTTATTTATCCAGAAATAAACGGTCTAAAACGTAGGCTGAAAATTTTTTGATTTGACACATAGATGTCGCCCTTTTAAAAAAATCCATATGATTTTTAGGAAGTACCAGTCTTCGAACGATACCTGTCAAGATTTCATAACATTTCGACGATTAGTTTACAAATTACAGTAGTTTTAGTGACACTACTTTTAATATTCTCAAAACAATAAAAAAATCACATAAAATATGTGACAATGGATGAAGCATGAATCCACCACTACACACCGGAATCAAATCGGCAGCCAGCCGAGTGGACAGCCGGTGAAAGCCGCCCGAATCGACCGAAGACACAACAATCGGCTGGGAAGGTTTTGGCATCTGTATTTTGAGATGCCCATGGAATAATTTTCATTGACTATACTGAGAAGAGAAAAACCATCAATAGCGAATTTTATATAAAGTTATTGGTGCGTTTGAAGGCAGAAATCGCAAAGAAACAGTCCCCAAATGAACAAAAAAAAGTGCTCTTTCATCAAGACAATGCACCGTGTCATAAATCAATGGTTACGATGGCAAAATTGCATAAATTGACATTCGAATTGCTTCCTCATCCACAGTATTCTTCAGATTTGGCCCCCAGCGACTATTATCTATTCGCAGACCTCACAAAAATGCTTGCATTAAAGAGATTTGGCTCCACTGAAGAAGTTATCGCCGAAACTGAGGCATATTTTGAAGGTAAAGACAAATACTACTACAAGAAAGTTATATAAAAATGTTAGAAAAGCGTTGGACTGATTGTATCGCTCTTGAAGGAGACTATGGTAATGAATAAAGTCGAATTTTGCAAAAAAAAATGTGTTTTAGGTAGCTAGACTAAAAACTTTTCAGAGTATGTGTTAGAGTGCAGGTGCGGAGTCTCTATGAACTTCCTTCAGGTCACTTTTTTAAATAAAATTGTTTTGCCACTGCACGATACTCGGCTTTATCCATTTCTACCAAACGTGTAACACTAATTACTTACGATAGCTACCAACAAACAACTGCGCGTTGCATCTGTTTGAAACTTTAAACATAACCGTTACGAAAATCATGCTTACCAAGAGTCATGTCGCTTAACAAAATTTCGTAGAAATTTACCAGACATCAATCCACCTTCGTAGACTGGGTCTGATTTATAGGCCCCTTTAGTGAATATGGCTGGGAGTATTTTAACGTGTAGGAATTGATTGAATAGCTAGTTAGTAATGAGTTTTCCAGCTTTTCTAACAAATTTTATTATATGGGAAGACTAGCCGTGCCCGCGGCTCCGCTCACGTGGACTTGATTCACTACTATCGTCACTGCTTTATTCCTTATGTTACCTAACGTAATAAAATATCTGCCATTATTTCCCCTTATCTCCCATTATTTCTCCTTATTTCCCATTATCTCTACATAATTTCCATTATCTAGGCTTATCTCTGCTCATCTCCCATTATTTCTCCTGATCTCCCATTATCTCACCTTATCTCCCATTATCTAGGCTTATCTCGCAATATTTTCTCCTTATCTCCCATTATTTCTCCTTATCTCCCATTATCTCACCATAACTCCCATTATCTAGACTTATCTCTGCTTATCTCCCATTATTTCTCCCTATCTCCCATTATCTCACTATAACTCCCATTATCTAGACTTATCTCTGCTTATCTCCCATTATTTCTCCTTATCTCCCGTTATTTATACTTATCTCCCATTATCTCACCTTATCTCCCACTATCTAGGCTTATATCGAATTATATAGAACATATGTATAAACTTATAAAAACAGGTAAATCGGATAAGTGGTTCTCCAGTGGTAAGCGCACTAACGGACAGACAGACAGACAGAGAGACGTTGCATTTTATATATATTATGGATATTCTTTGCTATATGATATTATTCCATATTTAGTGGTTTAGGCAATGTATTGCAAGAGAACGCGCTAGCGGCAAACTTTTTTCCGATTTGTCATTGTGTATCATCACTGCTTATTCCTTATGTTACCTAAGGTAATAAAATATAGCCTATAACTTGGCCAGAGAACATATGTATGTTTTTTAAAAAAAAAGCACGTAAATCGGATAAGAGGTTCTCCAGCGATAAGCGCACTAACGGACAGACACACAGAGAGACGTTGCATTTTATGTATATTATAGCTATAGAATATATGTATGAATTTAAAAAAAAAAGACACGTAAATCGGATAAGTGGTTCACGCGTGATAAACGCACTAATGAACAGACAGACAGACAGAGAAACATTGCATTTTATATATATTATAGGCAAACAGACAGAGATAGTTGCATTTTATATATATTATAGATGTAATAAAATATATGTCTATAACCTGTATGAATTTAAAAAATCACGTAAATCGGATAAGTGGTTCTCGAGGGATAAGCGCACTAACGGACAGACATACAGAGAGACGTTGCATTTTATATATATTATAGATATAGATTATTATTATATAACTTGGCCAAAGAATATATGTCTGAATTTAAAAAAAGACACGTAAATCGGATAAGTGGTTCCCGCGTGATAAACGCACTAATGTACAGACAGACAGACAGAGAGACATTGCATTTTATATATATTATAGATTATAGATATTCTCTGCTACATAATATTGTTCCATATTCAATGGTTTAGGTTGTGTATTGCAAGGGAACACGCTAGGAGCAAACTTTTTTCCGACTTCATTCACTATTATCGTCACTGCTGATTCCTTATGCTACCTATCGTAATAAAATATAGCCTATAACCTGGCCAGAGAACATATGTATGTTAAAAAAAAAGTACGTAAATCGGGTAAGTGGTTTTCCAGTGATAAGCGCACTAACGGACAGACAGAGAGACGTTGTATTTTATGTATATTATAGATAACGAGGTATTGAGTAATTTCATCAACCATACGAAAGGTTTCAATGACTGAAAAAAGATCCTTCCGTGAACTAATTTTAATCAAATATAGAGGAAAACATGACCAGACGATTTACATATATACACATACATATGATGCATACACACGAACATACAGACGTTAAATTTTATGCATATAGAGACATAGGCATAGAGGATAGACTGAGTGTTCCGTATCCCTCTGTGAAGTCAATATGGCAAAAGTGTGAGAGAGACAAAGCGACTGAGCGGCCAGTAGCTGTCTCTTTCTAGGATGCCGCTAAGCTACGGAGCTCTTGAAAATAATATTTGTAAGTATTCTATTTGAACTAAAATCGGGTGGGGGCTTTTCTCGCTTTAAATTCCGTCTCGGGCTACTGCGCTTTATTTTTTACAGGCCTATAGAAAAGAGACAGGTGTTGGCCGCACAGTCGCTTTGTCTCTTTCTAGAGAGTGGTCAATTTTGTGAGGTTAATGCTCAGTCCATCCTCTATGTCTATGATATAGAGATGTGAGTCTCAGGTAATTGGTGGTATCAAATATATGTTTGATACCACCAGGATTACCAACAGGGTTAAGTCGTCGTCTAAAAAATAAGAAACAAATTGAATTGTTTAATTAATTTTAACCAAAAACAATCGTTATTTATATTTACAGAAGCTTTTTCTCAATAAACTACGCAACTAAATTAAAAGTCACATAGACAGCAATATCATAGATTCACTCAAATGACCCCCCAACTTAGCAAAAAATAAAATCCTTAGAAGAGCTTCAAACGCGCTTATTTTAGCTCATCTTCTGGCGAATTCTACATTCTACGACTTCGTTCATCGTAAAACTTGAACCTTCAACATCTCGACTATACCTGTTTACTAATTACATCGAAAAATAGATACCACCCTGGATAAACGGCACAAGTCATTGCCCTATTGCAACGTGTAGTCGCTGCGCAACGGCACCTTAGCCAGTCAACTGTCTCCAGAGTCTAAAGACGTTACCGAGAGACTGGCGCCTTTACACGGAGGCCAGGATGAGGAAGAAGGTGTACCTCGGAGCGAGACGATTGCTTCATTGTCAACACAACTCTTAAGAAATCGTCACTTGACCGGTGTTGAGGTCCAGCAGGAGCACCGACAAGTTTATGGTAGGGTTGTCAATCATTGGACAGTCAGAAGAATTAAAGACGCTTACCGAACTCCGAAGAGACCAGCTAACGGACCCAAATTGACAGCAGCCTATCGACAAGCGCTAGTCAGATTTGCCTGAGAACATGTCGACTGGACCTTAGAACAATGTCGCTCTATTTTATTCCCCGACGAGTTCCGAATGGGCCTACATGGCAATGATGGAAGAAGACGAATCTATGAGATATGAGGGGGTGCTATGCGCAGCGCTGCATTACTGAAATTAACGCCTACAAAGGAAGTTCTATCATGGTGTAGGGAAAGCATCTCACTAAAACCGATTTGGTTTTCGTGACTGACGAGACTAGTAGCGGTGGCGCTGGGTTTGTTGGCGATAGCTTCGTGCTAATGTAC
This sequence comes from Pachyrhynchus sulphureomaculatus, assembly GCA_019049505.1. NCBI lineage: Eukaryota > Metazoa > Arthropoda > Insecta > Coleoptera > Curculionidae > Pachyrhynchus > Pachyrhynchus sulphureomaculatus. The sequence goes on from CM032456.1 coordinate 194,773,595, forward strand.
GACAATGCGAGGCCACATGCTGCTGCATTGGTGCGGCAATACCTGGCGGAAGTGGGAATACCCACATTAGACTGGCCTGCGCGAAGTCTTGACCTCAGGCCAATCGAGCACATGTGAGATGAGCTCAAAAGAAGGGTTTGAACGAGAAATCCAGCCCCTGCATCGCTAAGGACTGAAAGATTGAGATGGCGGAAGAGTGGGGAAGAATCCCACAGACAGTGGTGAAAAAACTCACTCCTCCATGAAAAAACCGGCTGGAAGCAGTAATAAGGGCTAGGGGGAACAATATTGATTTTGGTTTTTATCAATAATTTAATTGTTAAATTTAAATTTTATTTAATTTTTCCTTTCTCTTCCCCCATTTTTAATCCTTGTTTTCCTTGTTTCCCTTTTCAATCATTGCCTTCTTCGGATGAATAAGAATTTTAAACTAAATGTAATATTGAATACGTATCCTTAAATATAGTATTTTCGTTCTACCTGTTTAAGAAATCCTTAGTGTACTTAGATAATTCTCACTATATAATTAGGTACAATAATATAAAACTATAAATACACAATATACAATTGGAAAAACCTAAATATTTAATCCTGCTTATTGTTCTAGGTAAATCTGGTCGGGTGAATTTCTAATTTTTATAAAGGTTTAATGACGGAGAGTTGTTGGTTTCAAGTTGTTGATTCGGTAAAATGTCCCTATTCTTATATTTGTTAATCTCCATGCTTTCTAAGAAATTCAACTTTTTAGATTTAGATTCATTATGAAGAATTTTCGTCAAAATTGTGGTTTTCTAAGATTAAATGGTCGGCATAATTAGCGGTGTTATTTTGTTTCATGTAGCTTCTTTTATGTTCCTCAATTCTTTTTTGAAATGATCTACCTGTCTGACCAACGTAGAATTTTGAGCAAGAACCGCAATTAAGTTGGTATATTCCCGATTTTATCATTTTATCGCTTTTATTTTTGTTATTTTTTATTAGACTTGAAAGTTTATTAGTTTTAAACGCGATGTTACGCCTCTTTTAGAAAATTGTTTGGATATATGGTTACCTTTTCTGTATAAGTGAGTGTTTTAAAACTATGTTTATGACTTTTAATTGTTGGGTATACCATATTAATAGCTATATAGTCTATAAGATTTTTTGTTGACGATTTTATCTATTATATCTAGTCGATATCCATTGTTAACCGCTATCAAATATAAGAATAGGAACATTTTACTGAATCAACAACTTGCAACCAACAACTTTCCGTTATTAAACCTTTATAAAAAGATTTACCTAGAACAATAAGTAGGATTAAATATTTAGGTTTTTCCAATTGTAAATTGTGTATTTATGGTTTTATATTATTGTACCCAATTATATAGTTAGAATTATCTAAGTACACTGAGGATTTCTTAAACAGGTAGAACAAAAATACTGTATTTAGGGATATGTATTCAATACTACATTTAGTTTAAAATTCGTCCGAAGAAGGCACCGTGGGCCAAAACAATTGTCACGAAAAATAATAATATAGTGGAAATTAAAAAACATTCTTAGTGTTTTATTTGTGTTAAGTTACAATGAATTTCCATCAAGTAGCGGCTAACTCAGTAAATGATTTAATAAAATGTATGTAGTTTTTCAATGTGTGAAAATGTCTAGACAACCGGAAACTTCTGCCATTGGTGTGACACCAATTAATAATAAAACTTTATTATAATAAATATTCAATTAACAGCTCAACTTATAAAATAAATTACTACATGAACAAGACAAGTACAAATATCGCTTCACTTCTTTTTTAAATATTTTAAGTATTTGCTGGAATCAAATGAATCTTCAATATCTTCTTGAATAATAACTTTCTTTTTGGGTTTTCTTTGTTCAATTCTTTGTTTTCTTTCAGCTTCACTTAGAGTCCAAATATTAATTGGTAACTGAAAAAGAAAAGTCACATTAATATTTAATAATAAGTATTTTAGTGTAATAAATACAGTATACATATAGATACCAAAACACAAGATATTAGACCCCTCTAAGCCCCTTTTCTACTCCTTTAACCCTTTATAGGTTTGGCTAGAATTAATTACATGTAGAGTTTGTTATCATCTCAACCAAAAGCTAGGAAATATAATGATAATACTAGTCAAACGATACAAAATTTATCCATTGAAATCATAGTTCTTGGGATTAGACTGTGTCAAATTGTCATAATTTTTTGACGTTTCACCCATATACATCTTCGAGATTAACACACTGAATATCCAGAGAAACACTAGAATTTATACTCCACCATAACCTTCATTAATAATAAATAATATATCTATTAATGTTATTATGGTCTTTGTAATTTTCGAACAATTCCCGAATCTTTTGTTTATAGAAATTGGAGATTGCAGCAAGAACTTTGGTTTCCCTTACATTTACGATGGTCACTGTAGAGTGTTGATGTTCAGCTACAACTAATTACTACAGCTTATTTCTTTTTTATGTCTTTCATCTTCCTGAATCTAATGGATATTGTCTTCCAGTTTCTTACCTGTACCGTGAAGAGCAAATTACCCAAATTTAATTGTTGGCTATTTTGCCTAAAGTTTTGTGTAAAAGCCTAAACTAAAACACTAAAAACTGCTAAACTCTACTATCTACTGCAGGATGTTCATTATAACCTTGTCTGTGAGATGACTTTTAAAAGAACATCCAAGGAATATTTCCTTCCTGCTGGAAATGTGCCACAGTTCAGCCGATACCTAACAAAGGCAAAAAGACCTTGCTAAATAACTACCGACCAATCGCACTGCTTTCAATAATATCGAAAGTCATGGAAAAGGCTATCAATTAGCATCTTCTAAAATATCTTGAAGGATTCAACATTATTAGCGATCACCAATATGGCTTTCGTAAAAATAGATCAACGGGAGATCTTCTAACTTATGTAACACATGTTTGGAACAACCCAATTGAACATTTTGGAGAATCTCGAGCGATTGCTCTTGACATATCCAAGGCATTCGACCATGTTTGGCACGATGGGCTGTTGGCTAAGCTACGTTCTTATGGTATGTCTGAAAAGTTCTGTTTGTGGCTCTCATGTTTCCTCAGAGAGCGTTCTTTACGAGTGGCAGTCGACGGGTTTCTTTCTAACACCTTCACTAGCAACGCCGGTGTACCCCAAGGCTCCATACTGTCTCCTACTCTCTTTCTCAGACGAATGTCTGCAGACAGCAGCAAGTCATTCAACTTAACAAAGACCTGGAAGAAATTCTACCTTGGGGTAACAGTAACCAAGTGGAATTTAACGCTACAAAAACCCAGGCGGCAGTTTTCTCTAAAAAAGTTAACGTTGCTGAACCCCACATAGTTATGTCGGGGCACTCCATCCCTGTAACATCATCACTCAATTTGTTGGGCGCAAATATGTCCTGGCATGAACATGTTGCAGGCATAGCAAGGAGAGCTTCTCAAAAGTTGGGAATATTATTTCGAACCAGAAAGCTTTACAGTCCACAACAACTGTTAATTCTTTACAAAGCTCAAATTCGACCAATTATGGAATACTGCTCCCATGTTTGGAGCTCCGCTCCCAATCATACACTGCATTTATTGGATTCTATTCAGAGAAAAGCTGTTCATCTGATTGGAGACCCGAAACTGACGGCGACCTTGATTCGCTAGAACATCGAAGAATGGTTGGCGACTTGAGCCTATTCTACAAATATTTTCATGGAAAGTGTTCGAAGGATATGGCCCGCTCAATTCCTCCCAGATCGGTGCATGTTAGAAGTACACGTCGCGCTAATACTTCACATCCGTATGAGGTTCAGCTTGTTACCCCTCGAACAATGCTTTTCAAGCAGTCTTTTATATGGAGAACATCATCCCTTTGGAATGATTTGCCCAGGACTGTGTGACTTTTTTCTTTTACCTCTGATAATTCTTTTATATAGACTGTTTTAAAATTATACTACTCGATTCGCTTAAACTTTAAAACTGCTCAAATTTGGATTAAATTAATAAGAGCATGAGTAAGTTAAATGAAATTATGATATTATACAAGACCAGAAAAATCATTTTTATTTATTTTTAAACAGGAAAAAATTTAAAATTATTTTAAATTTTTTTTAATTTTGTGACTTGTTCCAAGGCCTAATATTTTAAATTTCATGTTAAAATGTTTTGTTGGTAAGAATTAAAATATAAAATATAATATAAAATAGAACCAAATTGAACAACCAAAAGTTTTAAATTCCTTCACAAGTACATACAATAAGGTAAGTTTTAAACTATTTGTGTATTGGCAGAATAAAAAGTTAAGCCTTTTTCTTATGGTCATTTCTGTGTTCTTAAAAAAATACATTAAGGGAGGATGCTGGTCCAGAAATTTTTTTTTAGAGCATTTTTTTTTTTGCATTAAAATACTCCTTAAAATCTGTAGAATAAGTGGCTACCTTCCTTTTTATGAAATACAAACCTAAGTTTACCTGCCGAGCCTCTTTCCAAGCAAATACAAGAGCGCGCTGCCGACGCTTGAGCCTGCCTTAGGGAGGATTTCTGCAGCTATTAAGTAAACACACACAGGAACATTATGCTAAGCATCAGCTTTTCACATTTTTTGTACTGAAAACTTTATATGCATTTTTTTCACAACCATGTTTTTGGAATTGGTGTACAAGATAACTCAAAAAGTAATAAATGGGTCAAAATTGATCGTACTTTGAAAATATATAATTATCTTCGATATGAATATTCAATTATTTAAAAAAAGATTGTTTAAACAATTTCTATAGGTCATTCTTGTCATTTATTTTTGTAAAAAATGCTTTTTTTCAATCGTAAAAAAAATTTACATTTCACAAATTATGAGCGTACACATGAACATAACTTCATAAATGAGAACTTTCTTTGCACAGTAAAATTTCAGATTTAAAACAAAGTTTGGGTTTATTTCAGTTAGTGTTAAGAGTAGACAGTAGTCTAATTATTAAGTGCTATTCACTTCCTCTAAAGGGGAACTTCGAAATAGAATCCAGTGAGTTGAGCAAGCCTAGAAAGAAACTTTGCTTTTTCACCTTAAAGATAAAATATCAATGTTTGGTGAGCAATTCTATTAAAAATGAATGTCACCAAAATACGTTACAAATCAAATTGCAATATTAATATTTTTACTAAGTTTTTTTGTTATTAAACATTAATAAATAGATATTAAACCTTAATAATTTTTCTGGGTTCAGGATATCTTATTGTAAATGTAGATCCATCGGGTTGGACTAAAACTGTTGGATATAACCTAGTATAGGTCAGCCTGTGGGGCCTGGTAATTGAAGCTGATAACGAGCTTAATTTCCGTACTTGATTAAAATTCATTTTAAACATCATTAACACAAAAACTTGAGCGCAAACAAGACCAAGAAAGTTTGAGGTTAGAGTAACATGCTAAAAAGTTAGGTTAATATTTATAATAGGTTGTGATTACAGTTATGTCGCGGTGAGAGAAATGTTTCAACTCTTTTTCCTGTCCTGTTTTACTATTATAAAATAAAGAATTATGTTATATCGCCTATTCACTCAAATGTCAGCTACTCAAAAGGATATAAAAATCTTTAGAAGGCCTAAGAACTTTAAAGGAGCCTATTTTATTAGCACATTCCCTGGAAAATTCTAGATACTATATATAGTGCAGTAAAAAATGGTCAAAATAATGATAGATAGGCTTAGTTTAGATACAGCATTATTATGATTTTATCCTTTCTGTAGTATCACCAGGAGTATTATCCTGAGTTTTGGACTTCGAAAAACTTGTGCTCTTTTGTTTATAAAGAACTAAAGTTTTCAAAACACGCCTTTTGAGCTTAAAATATGAATAACTCCGGTTATATCAATCGAATCGAGACAAACAAAAAACTAAACTATTCGTAATGAAATTAGTTGGTTTTAAATCGCTCAAATCATAGACATAGAGGATAGACTGAGTGTTCCGTATCCCGCCGTGAAGTAAATATGGACGCAAAATGTGAGAGAGACAAACCGAATGAGCAGCCAATAGCTGTCTCTTTCTTGAATGCCGCTAAGCTACGGCATAATATTTCTAAGTGCTATATTTGACTAAAATCGGGTAGGGGGCTTTTCTCGCTTTGAATTTCGTTTCGGGGTACTGCGCCTTGCTTATTACACGCCTACAGAAAAGAGACAGGTATTGGCCGCAGAGTTGCTTTGTCTCTTTCTAGGGAGTGGTCAATTTTATGAGGTTAATGCTCAGTCCATCCTCTATGTCTATGGCTTAAATCATAGACATAGAGGATGGCTGAGCATTAACTTCATAAAGTTGACCACTCTCTAGAAAGAGACAAAGCGATTGTGCGGCCAATATCTGTCTCTTTTCTGTATGCCCGTAATAAACAAGGCACTGTACCCTGAGACGGAATTCAAGGCGAGAAAAGCCCCATACCCGATTTTAGTTCAAATAGAACACTTAGAAATATTATTTTTAAGAGCGCCGTAGCTTAGCGGCATTCTAAAAAGAGATAGCTACTGGCCACTCATTCGCTTTGTCTCTCTCACACTTTTGCGTCCATATTTACTTCACAGCGGGATACCAAACACACAGTCCATCCTCTCTGTCTATGGCTCAAATGGGTACATAACCTAACTGAAAAAGCAGACTAAACTCTTTTTTTCATTTTATTTTATAGGTCGACTAAGTGAACCGATCAGCTTGAAACTTTCAGAAAATATGCTTTTTGTTATAGCAAAAATACCCTGAAATTTTGGTACAAAAATATTGAACCTAGCGGACACAATTGAATTAATTATTTAAAATTTGAATTGTCCGCCATTTAGTCCAAAATGGATCTTTTTTTTTCAATTTAGGTCTCGACGTCAGCTTTCCGAGGCAACTAATTTTTTTTTTGGAGTCAATTTAACCGTTTTTATACATTTGTTTATTAATCAAATAACAACGATTGACATTATAACGAAAATGATTTTTTTTTAAATAAAGGTCTCGCAATTCTCTACCAGATGGCATCGTAAAGCTGGCGTCAAGACCTAAATTTTGAAAAAAAAAGGTTCATTTTGGACCAAATGGCATAAAATGGAGGGCAATTCTTATTTTAAATAACAAATACAATTGTGCCCACTGGTTCCATATTTTTGAACCCAAATTTCAGGATATTTTTGCTATAACAAAAGACATATTTTCTATAAGTTTCAAGCACATTCACTTAGTCGGCCTGCACAATAAAGTGATGTCGATTTTTTCAATTTTGTAGGTTTTGAGAAACTTAAAACCATAAACATAGAGGATGGCTGAGTGTTCCGTATTCCGCTGAGAAGTAAATATGGACGGCAAAGTGAGAGAGACAAGCGAATTAGCGGCCAATAGCTATCTCTTTTTAAAATGCCGCTAAGCTACGGTTCTCTTGAAAATAATATTTCTAAGTGTTCTATTTGAACTAAAATCGGGTATGGGGCTTATCTCGCCTTGAATTCCGTCTCGGGTTACTACGCCTTGTTTATTACCCTGATAGCCATGCTGAATCCAACTTTTATAAACTCTAGGGCCGGAATTCGTAGTCAATTTGAAGAAAAAAGTTGGAGAAGGCAAGATTGTAGTGAAGGTGGCAGTAAATTCCTACGCAATTTGAGTACAACTTGACTACAAAAACCTGTACAAGTTATTGGAGTGAACTTGTACAAGAGTTGGAGTACATATTGCAGTACAAGTTTGCCTACAACTTGTATTCAATTACCAGCCGTAGATTTGGTTCAACTTGTATCCAAATGTTGCTCACCAAAAACTTACCGTAAACTTGGCGTCAAATTGACTCCAAACTACAGATGACCAAGTTTTTGTAGTGCAACACTGGCTATCAGGGTACAGGCCTACAGAAAAAGACAGGTATTGGCCGCACGATCGCTTTGTCTCTTTCTAGAGAGTGGTCAATTTTATGAAGTTAATGCTCAGTCCATCCTCTATGTTTATGATTAAAACTAACGAGGATTTGTTGGAAATTTCATTACGAAGAGTTTGTTTTTGTTTTGTTTCGATCCGACATATACAATGGAGTTATTCGTATTTTAAACTCAAAAAACGCGTTTTGAAAACTTTAATTGTTTATAAACAAAAGGGCATAAGTTTTTTGAGGTCCAAAACTCTGAACAATACTCCGGGTGATACCCCAAAGAGAATAAAATCATAATATTGCTGTATCTAAACTGTGCAATTTCAAATGCTTTTTTTACTGTACTAATAAAATTTCGTGTCCACGCCGCTTCTATTGCTACTGTTCGCCAATTTGGTTGTCTAAAATTTATATTAAGTTATAGGAAGAAATAATGTAATTTTTAGTGTTCCGTACGGAACACTTATAAGATCACTTCGGTGTCTGTCTGTCTGTCCGTCTGTCACACCCGATTTTCTCCGAAACTATTTGTCATAGAAAGTTGAAATTTGATAGTAATATAGGAATTGATGGCCTCATCAGAGCCATGTAGTTTTGAAAGTTAAATTTTGACTTAAGGGATTAGTTTTGGGGGGTGAAATCGGAAGTGAAAAAAAAATTTTTTTACTAGGTAATCAAGTGTGGTGTCAAACGAAAGCTTGTGAAAACACGAGTAAAAAATATATATATAATGTAATAATTGCGCGCACTTTTCTTTGTATTATTTTTAAAAAATTGCGAAAAATCGCTCTCCACCCGCCTTATCTCGAAAAGTACTTATCAAAAAATTTTGAAAAAATTCTGGAATATTCTCCACGGGGTGTAGATTGAACGAAAATTATCACGAGTGCATTACCTGTAATAATTTATCTGTCATATAAAAAAACAGAAATTTCAAGGTCATCAATTTTCAATAAAGATTGGAAATAAACTTCGTTGAAAACTTATTTGGGGTGTGTTTTGTGAAGTCACTGATCATTTTATATCACCGTAACATAAATTTTGACTTAAGGGATTCGTTTTGAGGGGTGAAATCGGAAGTGAAAAAAAAATTTTTTTGCTAGGTCATCGAGTGTGGTGTCAAATGAAAGCTTGTGAAAACACGAGTAAAAAATATATATATATAATGTAATACTTGCGCACACTTTTCTTCGTATTACTTTTAAAAAATCGTGAAAAATTGCTTACTCCTACCTTATCTCGAAAAGTACTAATCAAAAACTTTTGAAAAAATTCTGGAATATTCTCCACGGGGTATAGATTGAACGAAAATTATCATTACCTTTAATAATTTATCTGGTATATAAAAAAACCAAAATTTCAAGGTCACCAGTTTTCAGTAAAGATTGTAAACAAACTTTGTTGAAAACTCATTTGGGGTGTGTTTTGTGAAGTCACTGATCATTTTATATCACCCTAACAAAATTTTTTATTTTAAAAACAATCAACGTACGGTTCAACTTGCACTTGACCGGTTTTTTTAGTTTATGCTATCACCAGCAGGGTGTGTCGATTTAAACTGGCAATAGTATAAGAATTAAAGCTGGCGATGATGATAACCTAAACTAACTTGATTTTTCTATTTTCGTAATCATAACTTCAGTTGCTCTTGTCACTGTTAACCCTTAAGTGCCAAATTTGAACTGTTTGAAAGTTAAAACTATATAAAAACAACACTATGTTTTAATTTCCAATATATTTAAAGTAACTTGACAATTGTTTCACCATACAATGGCTTCTTCAAAAGTAAATAAGAAAGAATTTACTTCTGAAGAAGCCATTGTATGGTAAAACAATTGTCAAGTTACTTTAAATATATTGAAAATTAAAACATAGTGTTGTTTTTATATAATTTTATTATGAATTTCCAACAAGTATTGGCTAACACAATCAAAGATGTTTTAAAGTTTCTAGACAGTAAAATTCTAACAAAATTATCAGAGACAAAAGAAATAAATTGTAAAATGTATTTAAGAATCATAAACATGCACTATTATCAGCCAAATCGTTAGATAAAATTGGCAAATATAGTTTAAAGCGGAGTTCTTTTATCGCTATTGAAGGAATAAACTATAGGACTGATAGTACGATTTTCCTACAACTATTATATAAAACTACTTAATTTTCTGGTTTACTTTTTGCGCAAATGACTGTAGATTATAGGACACGTTGGTTGATTTTTTTTTTCTTTATGACTATTCTCCAAGTCTGGGTTGATAGACTACTCCTCGTCCCTTTTTATGCTTAGGAATAACCTAGGTTTTTTTCCTTATTAATTCAAAAAAGTTACACGGATACAAATTTCTATTATATTTTTATAGTTACTTGCCTAAAATGACTCAAAATTGTATAACACGTAGGCTAAAAAGTTTTTTAGGAAATACCAACCTTCAAACGATACGTGTCAAAATTTCATAACATTTCGACATTTAGTTTATAAGTTACAGTGGTTTTAGTGACGCTACTTTTGATATTTTCAAAACAATGGAAAAAATCGAAATTCGTGTGTTGATTAAACACTGGGAAAACATACCGTTCAAGCAAAGCAATGGCTTGATAAGTATTTCGGGGAAGGGTGAAAAATCACTCATTTACTGGTATGCTGAATTTAAACGCGGTCGTACAAACACAAATGATGCTGAACGCTCTGGACGCCTAAATAAGGTGGTTACACCAGAAAATATCAAAAAAATCCACAAAATTGTTTTGGATGAACGTAAAGTGAAATTACGTGAGATAGCTGACATCCTAAAGATATCAAAAGAACGTGATGGTCATATTTTGCATGAACATTTGGGCATGAGAAAGCTTTGTCCGAAATGAGTACCGCGTTTGCTCACAGTGGATCAAAAACCCAACGTGTTGACGATTCTGAACGCTGTTTGGACCTGTTTAAGCGCAATAAAAAGGATTTTTTTCATGCGATATGTGACAATGGATGAAACATGGATCCACCATCGGCAGTCAGCTGAGTGGACAGCAGCCGGTGAAAGCCGCCCGAAGCGACCAAAGACACAACAGTCGGCTGGGAAGGTTTTGGCCCCTGTATTTTGAGATGCGCATGGAATAATTTTCATCGACTATGCTCAGAAGGGAAAAACCATCAGTAACGAATATTATATAAAGTTACTGGTGCGTTTGAAGATAGAAATCGCAAAGAAAAAGAAAAAAGTGCTCTTTCATCAAGACAATGCACCGTGTCACAAATCAATGATTACGATGGCAAAATTGCATAATTGCTTTCTCATCCACCCTATTCTCCAGATTTGACCACCAACGACTATTATCTATTCGCAGACCTCAAAAAACTGCTCGCCTTAAAGAAATTTGGCTCCAATGAAGAAGTTATCGCCGAAACTGAGGTCTATTTGGAAGGCAAAGACAAATCCTTCTACAAGAAAGGTATCGAAATGTTAGAAAAGCGTTGGACTGATTGTATCCCTCTTCAAGGAGACTATATTGATGAATAAAGTCGAACTTTGCAAAAAAATGTGTTTTAAGTAGCTAGACCAAAAACTTTTCAGCCTACGTGTTATTGTCTAAGTCTAATTAAGTACAAACTTCCCTTTTATCTCTTACCTAGCAGTTGTATAACTTAGATTTGCAGGGGATACTTAAGATAAATCGCTTTACCAATTTTTAAAGAATATAATCAACATCAAACAGTATTTTTGGTAATTAGTAAGAGACTAGCGTCCGCTGACTATAATTTAATCAAATCTGTCATTAATAAGAAAGTATGTTTAGTGAACTGAAGATGTACATATACTGAGCTTATAATAAAAATAATTACTGATATGAATAAAGAATTGTTAATTATTATTAACATGTTTTATTACGTTATATCATCACATAAATACCCATTTAAAATACCAGTTCATGTTACAAAACCGTAATAAGAAGCAAACATTATTCAGTGCAGTTCTTGGGTATAGTACCGATTCTTTTGCCTTGAGAAATTCATCGTTTTTTTTTTTAATTGTTTAACTCAATTTATAAATTATGTATTACTATTCGGAAAAAGAAATCGTATATAAAAATAGGAACATTATTTAAAAAATACATCAAAAATCGGTATTGTATAATTTGGCATACGAAAATTATATTCGTCTGCACTTTTTTTCGTGTGGCTTGAATCCCCACCCATACAAGAAAAGTGCTGTATTGTAAAGCGCATTAATAATTAACTTAATTACCAAAAAATAACAAGAATGACTGATGTCATTTGAATTCTCATTAAAATTTTTACCTATAGTCACATTTTCTTTGTTATTACTATTACATTAAAGTCACTAGGTTGGTAAAAGAAACGTCCTCTAGCGTATGGCCACTTCGTATGAAGCTGAAGCTGGAATTTTTTCTATCTTCATAACTCTCCTTTCTGTAAAACTAGTACATGCCACAAAAAATTGATTTTAGGTCAGTAAAAATTGCAGTATCAAAGAGTCTAAAAAACACAAGCAAACCTGTAGGATTTTTTCTATTAAAATCTCATCTTGGTTCTCTTTGTTTAGGACAATGTCTCGTTACCTCCTTGCTAGCAACATAATCCTTTATTCTTGTGATACGATGCAGATGTCTAGCTTTCATTTGGTGATCTTCTTGGACGTCTGATGGTATTTGATCTAGATAACTGGTAGTCTGTCATCTATTATACTGTCAACGTGGTTTTTATAATCCCGTCTTTCTTACCTCTCTACCATGGACTGTCTTATCAGTATCGCCTCTATAGGTTTCGCTTGGAAAGTTTCTTTAGTTTTATTTAGAGGTATTTAACTACCTCAGATATTAGAACCTGTAATGTAAAGGTCTATCAAAATATAGTCACACAACAAGACTATCAAAAAAAAAACAAGAATAAATGCAAACCAAACTGACATAAGTGGGCGAGATTAAAAACAGCGATCGAAAACAAACAATACTGTCCTTCTGACAGCACCGTCTAGAGGTACCTATAGGTAGCTTTTGTCAGTTTCGTACCCCGTCTTGGATGTCGTCTGTCTAAATAATTTATTGGGGATGAGTTTCAAGTTGAATTTGAATTCTGGAACTCACTTTTCGAATTTGCGAGTGCAATAGATCTTTTCGCCACTTTAGAGTTTCCTTTTGGTGACTAAAGAAACTAGAAAGACATCTTGGTTTCTCTTACATTTACGTTTTTAAGAGGATAAAGTTTACTACAAAAACACAACAGTCGTAGGAATAAACACGATACATTCTGCACTCCAATGTGATTTGAAAAAGTGCGAATATTGGTCAATAATTGAGATCTTACCTGTACTATGTTTATTATTAAGATGGCCGAAATATGAGTGCAGATTCAAATTTGTAACGTGTGAAGCATAGGGAGTGTGATAGTATTTTTCAAAAATATTATTAACAATTGGCAATATTTGCAAATGGGCCAGTACTAATTCTGCCCAAAGGAATTTCACAATCGGTAAAAAACTTTTAAAATCAAATCTTTTCTTTGGGTGTAGAATAATTGATGACAAAACTATCGCGCCCAACATAATGAAAATTTAAGCAGCATGTATATCCACGGTGAAGGTAAAAAATGCAAACATATCCTCGCAACTTTTTTGTATTGTTACCGGTAAGATTCTAACCTATAAATGTCTAATATTTGCATTTCAATTTTTATTTGAAAAATAATTTTTTACAATTTTTCAACCGCCTTCTTAAAGATGGTGCATCTGAAACGCAAAGAATATATTTAATTCCAGAACATTTATACATATTTTAGTGAAATAATACGTTACACTCAATGACAATGAGAAAAATTCACTTCGGAAGTTAATATTTATGGACTATTTATGATTTTGAAGGAATACAAAATAATTGAGACAATATTTTATCAAAATAAAATCTGAAAAATGTTATCTAATAAAGAATTTTTGTTTGACACACGTACACAAATTACAAAAAAAAAATAAATAAATGACTGTTCAAGAATAAATAACTACTTACCTGAAAGAATGTAGCCTTTTTAAAATGTTTAGAACAAACTTTAGCCATCCATTGAGATTTTTCGTTCAATTCGGAGAACTTTTTTCCATACTTTCAGTTTATTAACTTTTTCCAATTGCCCAAATGCATTAGTAATATTTAAAAACTCTACATTTAAATCCTTTTGCAGGCGACTTTCACAATTATAAATACAGCTTAAAAGTCTTTTTTTGATTTTTCATGGAAAGTAAAAATTTCGGTGTTCATTTTTAAGACAATTTGTAATATTAATTTACAAAGACGCTGATGGCAAATTTAACAATGCACCTCAAGTTTAATTCTTGAAAGAACTGCGAGATGTCGTATTGAGTAGGTAAGATCTTAATATTGCCCCTTAAAGAATCAGAAGTAACATTTTGACATGTATCATGTGTATGAAAGTTATAAAAAAGAGCACAGACATGGGAAAATAAATAATTACTTACAATGAAAATTACATTACATTGTTCTTTCTCTGTCCCAAAACTTCTCTATATGTACTTAGTGAACGTATACAAGCAAACCTGTTAAACTGTCGTTAATTAATAAAATAATAATTACCAACCGATTCTAATAATAACCTTGAAATATATTGCTCATATAAGTTACAAGTGGATTTGTATAACTATAGGGTGAAATATATTTAAATTTAAAAGTTCCAGCGGCAGTCTGAAAGTAATACTGAGTACAACTAAATGTGGTGAATTCCTTTCAGGAAGTCATCCTTGGTTAACACCAAGAACTTTGAAAATATGTATAATACAATACATTCGAAGCAATCTCTCTAAATAGAATACTACCCCGGTTAAATATTGGTCACTCTTAAAGTATAAAATCACTTCATGTTATTTTCCCGGTATCTCTAATGTAACTGAACCAATTATGATCAAATAAAACAAAAAACTTAATCAGATAATGTACCTACACGTCAAAGAACACTGCATTAAAATTGGTCTATTTGACTTGACAAACATACTAATAGATAGACGTTAAATTTCATAAAATAAAGTTATTTCAGTGTTGCATTAAGCATCGATTTTCTACTGGTCGACTAACTAGCAGACAATGGTAGAAGGTTACAATGACGGTAAACGGGAATCTTACTGACAACGGTAGATGGTAATTACTATTGAAGACGATTAATGTAGACGTTAAGCGGCTCTGTCATCGTCAGCAAGCTCTGAAGGATGAACAGCACAAAGAACTTGTTCTGGTTCCAAACTAATGGCACAGAAAATATAGCTATTGCTACAGAAAGACAAACAGGTAAAAAAAAACGTCACTGCGAAACGAAGCCGACTCGCTGCCGCGCCAGTTGAAGTTGTATTATATGCAACTCTACGAAGCACACAGACGACTTCGTTTTGAGGCGACGCCTTATTCCCACGAATTTGTCTTCCTGTATCTATAGCTATATTTTCTGTACTAATGGCGATATGTGTCAATGCATCTTGTAAATCCGACATCGGGGACACGGGACAGCTACAGTCGTGTTGGCCTGCTTCTCCGGTTTGATGCTCAGTGTTATCCTTAGTTTGATCCTCAGTCTGGTGCGTATGCGATAGCACGAGGTATAAGCTTGCGTCAATGATGGCGCTGCATGCGTGATGTCGGTGCAAGGTAACGGTTGGGGAAATTAAAAAGTTGGTTTTTTGAAATTTGCGTGAGGAAATTTTCAGAAAAATTGCAATCCATAAGCTTATAGCTACTTATTAAAGCAAGAACAAATATATTGCGATATAGGAACCAATACATATATAGCTACAAATATCACGTAGGCTGAAAAGTTTTTGGTCTGACACACAGATGTTGCCCTTTTCGAGAAATCCATACGATTTTTACGAAGTACCAACCTTCAAACGATACGTGTCAAAATTTCATGACTTTTTGACGATTGGTTTGCAAGTTACAGTGGTTTTAGTGACGCTATTGATATTTTCAAAACAATGGAAAAAATCAAATTTCGTTCAAGAAAAGCAATGGCTTGATAAGTTACGGAGACTCTGCCTTTGGAAAATCACTCACCTTTTACTGGTATGCTGAATTTAAACGCGGTCGTACAGATACAAATGATGCTGAACGCTCTGGACGCCCAAATGAGGTGGTTACACCGGAAAACAAAAAAATCCACAAAATTGTTTTGGATAACTGTAAAGTGAAATTGTGTGAGATAACTGAGACCCTAAAGATATTAAAAGAACATGTTGGCATATTTTGCATGAACATTTGGGCATGAGAAAGCTCTGTTCGAAATGAGTACCGCGTGTGCTCACATTGGATCTGTTTAAGCGCAATAAAAACGATTTTTTCATGCGATATGTGACAATGGATGAAACATGGATCCACCACTACACACCGAAATCAAATCGGCAGTCAGTTGAGTGAATAACAGCCGGTGTAAGCCGCCCGAAGCGATTAAAGACACAACAGTCGGCTGGGAAGGTTTTGGCCCTTGTATTTTGGGATGCGCATGGAATAATTTTCATCGACTATGCTGAAAAGGGAAAAACCATCAATAACGAATATTATATAAAGTTACTGGTGCGTTTGAAGACAGAAATCGCAAAGAAACGGTCCCAAATGAAAAGAAAAAAGTGCTCTGCACCGACAATGCACCGTGTCACAAGTCAATGGTTTCGGTGGCAAAATTGCATGAATTGAAGATCGAATTGCTTCTTTATCCACCGTAATCTCCAGACTTGGCCCCTAGCGACTATTATCTATTCGCAGATCTCAAAAAAAATGCTCGTAGGAAAAAGATTTGGCTCCAAAGAAGTTAGCGCCGAAACTAAAGCCTATTTTGAACACAAAGACAAATTCTTCTAAAAGAAAGGTATAGAAAGCATTGTATCGCTCTTGAAGGAGACTATATTGATGTATAAAGTCGCAAAAAAAGATGTGTTTTAAGTAGCTAGACCAAAAACTTTTCAGCCTACGTGTTAAAATTATGAAACTTCCGGAAGTGGACGATTTTCTTTAGTAAATTTATCACTAGCTACTTTGAACGCGGGAGCACGCTAGTGTCTGGACAAATACGCTATAAAGATCTTTATTTATTTTTACCCTTTTAAAAATAAACTATCGTCGCCACTGACAATTATAAACATAAAATTATAATTTAAAGTATCGCGCCATGAAAAAACTTCCCGCTATATTATCGGTAGTTCTTTGTTTAAACGTTTACTATAATTTTTTATATTATATAATAAAAAATTGTCTGATTGGCCAACCGTAAAAAATAGTCACTTTAGAAACTCACTATAACATAATGTTTAAGTTGATTTGCAAAACAGTACTGACTCAAATTTCGATTATTTCGTTGCATTGACTATTATTTATTCTAACGTGCTGAAAGGTTAACAATCGTGCCAAAAGTTTTATAAAAGTGACTACAGAAAAAAGGATTATGTATTCTCATTTCAAAACTGAGATGACGCAGTTCATTGTTTTGTGTTTTTTAGTGAGTTTTCATATAAGGTAAAATTTTTTTATTAGGAACAATTTAAAGCAAGAACATCAAAATTGAATAGATAAATAGATAGATAAAGAGTATTTGAGGAAGTTTAAAATTTAACTGTAGATTTTACACCCAAAAATAAAAAAAATATTAACGTTAATATGGAAACCCTTAGTTTTCGTGAAACATGTTTAAATAGCTTTTCGTTTCTTCTTATTTTGTAAACATTTTTAAAGCTCATTCATTCAACATAAAATGCATTTTGGGGTATTCTTAGTATAGCCTGCCCCAAAATATAGTATCCTGATTTTTGCCATTTTAAGTGGGTAATATAAAAATTCTGACCTCTTGTTTATGATAGGTTGCACAGAATTTTATTCATTAATGCAAATAAATAAAATTATAAGTGTTTTTGGAGATGTTTATTTATAGATGCATGTAAAAAACAAATGGATAAGAAATACAAATATACAGTTTGGATGAATGGAGTTTACAAGAGGGGACATATTGTATAAATAAAAATATATTTTAACTTAAGCCTAATTCGGTTTCACTATCACTGTCATCAGCTGAGGTAATTATCAGTGGTTTTATATTATTTACATAAATATATGAATCTTCAACTTTAACAACGTGCTGAATGGAATTCTTCCAGCTTTCACAAGGTATATCATTTATAACTTTTTTTACTAATTCAACCACTGACTCGCTTAAAGTAGGAGAAACATTTTGTGCCCTTATTTTTGATTTAACTTGATGCCAAATATGTTCAATTGGATTAAACACTCAATAATACGGAGGAAGCCGCAAAACAGTCTGTCCTATTTTCTCAGCCATACTATCACAAACATATTTCTTTTTCAATTTATAGTCTTTCAAAACTTTCAAAGATCACTTTTTTTATAACTAAAGGCAAAATAAATGTCATTTTCTAACATATATTCCTATATTTCCGATTTAGTCTGGGCTGCATTAGAAACCTTATTTAGTAGGCGACTATGGTAACTTGCATTGTCCATAACTATAACACTCTGCTCGGGAACATTTGACAAAAGGGAATTTTGAAATCAATTTTCAAAAAGTTCTGCAGTCGTGGCTTCGTGATAGTCCAAACTAGAATCTTTTTTATTTTTTGCAGGCAATTTGCAATCCAGCCCTCTTCAAATCCAGCATGCAAACTGATTATTCGTTTACCTTTATTTGAAGGTGCGTTAGTCTGACATTTTGTACTGCTGTCAACCCACCCTTTTTGCACAGTGTCATGAGTATCGAACTATGTTTCATCAAGGTAAATTATTGGCCAATTCTTTTATCGATATTTTTTAATTTCCTGTAAATAAGTATGTCGCAAGATTCGTAATCTTTGTGACTCCATCACTACTTGCCTTTTGTTGATTTTTCGGAATGTGAATCCGATTCTTAAGAGAATTCTGTGAAGGATTAATCGGCCACAATGTATATTGGTCCCGTCCTGCACCAGCCTTAATTTTATTTTGTCTAGTGTCGGCACCAACTGCTCTTCATACATAGAATAGATTTTTCTCCTGATGACGTCTTATATCTTGGGATTTACTTTACCACAAGAAATAATGTACAGGGTGATATTCTTGCCTAAGCGATATTGATTGTTGTCCTCTAACTTTTTTTTGGTACCTTTCATAGACAAGCTCTTTCATTGTGTTATTCTCTAACTTTCCAGTAATTTGATTGTTTTTTCTAAATATCTTAAAGCTTTTACTTCCTATATATAGCAACCCAAGTGTCTCTGGACCCATATGCTTATTAATTACTTTATTTTAATTTAAAAGGAACCCTTAAATTTTGTGCACAACTTTTCGAGACACTAGTATTTATCAGTAAGGTACGGAAAGAACGATCCTATAGTTAATTGTCGCAACGAATGATTTTTAACATTTTTTCAATTATTTAAGTTTCTCTAAATAAAAACAGCCCAGCAATTTCTCCCTTTAAAAGAAGTAACCAGATACGCCATTAATATTAAAGACAACAAAAACTCCTTAATAGTGTCGGACTCACTAAATGCGCTGAAAGCCGTCATAACAAATAATCCTAGCCATGCATATCTAAGGCAAATCACAGATCTTCTATACATCGCAAAATCAAGAAATAGAACAATTGCCTACATCTGGATCCCTAGCCACATGGGGATAAAGGGTAACAACAAAGCTGATCAAGAAGCTAAGAAAGCGATTAATAACGGTATTCCCATAACAGGGGAAAATCACCCAAGCGACTTCCAAAACAGTCTAATTATTATAAACGGAAATTTGTTCCAACTGGAATGGGATCTAAAAGAAAACAATAACAAGCTCTGGGAGATAAAACCACTAGTGTACCCCCCACTTCACATGCAAAATCTGAACAGAGTTGAGAACACCACGCTAAGAAGACTGGCCACTGGTCACATATACCAGACCCATTCCTACCTTTTGAAAAACGAACCAAAGCCTTTATGTACAAGATGTAACTCTACGCTAACAGTTAAACATATTTTTGAGGCAGAACATTTAGCAAACATAAGAATAATGCACAATATTCCTTCCACACTAACGCAAATAATAAACACGTATCAATTAAACAAGACTAAAATTCGAAACTATCTCAAAGAACTGGAAATAGAAATCTAAAAGAAAATTAGGGCGCCAAATGACCTAAGATGTCGACGCGCCCGATCCCCCAAACATCATCATCATCATCAATTTCTCCCTTGGTAAACATATAAAATTCGATTTATACAAGAAAATTGTATGATTTTGTATAGACTGTGCGTTGTAACACGACATATACGATGTGTTCTTGCCAAAAATCAATAACTAGTAATAAGATTTCATAAATTATGTGCCATTTGTATATATTTAACGTGTACACTATTACTGTTATCTTTGTTTTAAACTATTGAAAAATATCTCAAGAAAGAAGATGTTAAAAAACTTATTAACTATCTCCTTGTTTTTTTTTGCCACACGCTGGTGTTTCTATTAACAATTTTTGTCTAACTAAAAATTGTGGAGTCAATTGGAATTAAAGATTTTTTACAGTTTTAAAATTCGTCGATATCAACCACAGCAAATATTTATTATTGTCTCCAACGATATCCGTGTAATTAAATATTTTTACCATTTACATAAAAGTTTCTTTGAAGTTTTTATTATATTTTATTTATACAGTGGATAGTTAATTATTGCCATAGGGGCACTTCATACTACGGACACTATCGTTCGAAAATGTTCTAATTATTTCGATTTTAAATAAAAAATTCGTAATTCGTGGAAAACCCATTTGTTCTCATGAACCCCCTCAGCTTCCTTTCCATAAATCTGTAAATGAAATATGCACTATCATATATGTATCTTTTCCATTCCAAAATTATTAAAAAAAAAACGGTCAAGTGCAAGTTGAAGTTGCACAATTAGTGTTCCGTACGTTGATTGTTTTTTAAATAAAAAATTTTGTTAGGGTGGTATAAAATGATCAGTGACTTCACAAAACACACCCCAAATGAGTTATCAACAAAGTTTGTTTCCAATCTTTAATGAAAACTGGTGACCTGGAAATTTTGTTTTTTTTTCTATAACGGATAAATTATTAAAGGTAATGATAATTTTCGTTCAATCTATACCCCGTGGAGAATATTCCAGGGTTTTTTCAAAATTTTTTGGTCAGTACTTTTCGAGATAAGATAGGAGACAGCGATTTTTCACGATTTTTTAAAAGTAATACGAAGAAAAGTGTGCGCAAGTATTACATTATATATATATTTTTACTCGTGTTTTCACAAGCTTTCATTTGACACCACACTCGATGAATTAGAATAAAAAAAAATTTTTTCACTTCCGATTTCACCCCCCAAAACGAAACCCTTAAGTCAAAATTTATGTTACGGTAATATAAAATGATCAGTGACTTCACAAAACACACCCCAAATGAGTTATCAACAAAGTTTGTTTCCAATCTTTAATGAAAACTGGTCACCTTGAAATTTTGTTTTTTTTTCTATACCAGATAAATTATTAAAGGTAATGATAATTTTCGTTCAATCTATACCCCGTGGAGAATATTCCAGGATTTTTTCAAAATTTTTTCATCAGTACTTTTCGAGATAAGGTAGGGGACAGCGATTTTTCACGATTTTTTAAAAGTAATACGAAGAAAAGTGTGCGCAAGTATTACATTATATATATATTTTTAACTCGTGTTTTCACAAGCTTTCATTTGACACTACACTCGATGATCTAGTAAAAAATTTTTTTTTTCACTTCCGATTTCACCCCTCAAAACGAATCCCTTAAGTCAAAATTTATGTTATGGTGATATAAAATGATCAGTGACTTCACAAAATACACCCCAAATAAGTTTCAACAAAGTTTATTTCCAATCTTTACTGAACATTGATGACCTTGAAATTTCTGTTTTTTTTTATATACCAGATAAATTATTACAGGTAATGCACTCGTGATAATTTTCGTTCAATCTACACCCCGTGGAGAATATTCCAGAATTTTTTCAAAATTTTTTGATAAGTACTTTCCGAGATAAGGCGGATGGACAGCGATTTTTCGCGATTTTTTAAAAATAATACAAAGAAAAGTGCGCGCAAGTATTACATTATATATATATATTTTACTCGTGTTTTCACAAGCTTTCATTTGACACCACACTCGATTATCTAGTAAAAAATTTTTTTTTTCACTTCCGATTTTACCCCCCAAAACCAACCCCTTAAGTCAAAATTTAACTTTCAAAACTACATGGCTCTGATGAGGCCATCAATTCCTATATTACTACTAAATTTCAACTTTCTATGACAAATAGTTTCGGAGAAAATCGGGTGTGACAGACGGACAGACGGACAGACAGACGGACAGACACCGAAGTGATCTTATAAGTGTTCCGTACGGAACACTAAAAAATGGGAAATTCGGTATCAGATTTGCGGTTAAATAATTGATATTTTCCGAAAGAAAAAATTGAATAAATGTATTAAAATATTAATAATGGACGTTTTTGAGGTTCCAATGCCCCTGTGTACTGTCGGTTGTGTTTTGAGCTACTGTTTTTATATGATACAGGGTGTTCTTTAAGTTGAGGTAGTTATTTTGAGAGTTATATTACTCATTAAAATAAGTCAAATATAGCTTGTATAAAAGTTTAATAATAAGGGTGATATCTGCCTTCAAAATTATAGTATTTGAAACTTTAAGTGCGGAGGTAAATAAATCGTTTTGTTATTGCTTCAATAGGTCATTAAACACTGAAATTTGCTAACTCCTCTTTAAGTTTCAGTTTTATTTACACAACAAAAATTAAAGTTTTATCAATATAATCCGGCAAATGATATTGTGATACTAAAGTTCTAACGGTATTCAAGGCTAGGAGATATTTGTATACAATTTATTTCGGACAGACTAAATACAATTTTTAGTGTTCCGTACGGAACACTTATAAGATCACTTCGGTGTCTGTCTGTCTGTCTGTCACACCCGATTTTCTCCGAAACTATTTGACATAGAAAGTTGAAATTTGGTAATAATATAGGAATTGATGGCCTCATCAGAGCCATGTAGTTTTGAGAGTTAAATTTTGACTTAAGGAGTTAGTTTTGGGGGGTGAAATCGGAATTTACTAGGTCATGGAGTGTGGTGTCAAATGAAAGCTTGTGAAAACACGAGTAAAAAATGTATATATAATGTAATACTTGCGCGCACTTTTCTTTGTATTATTTTTAAAAAATCGCGCAAAAAAAAATCGCTGTCCCGCGCCTTATCTCGAAAAGTGGTTATCAAAAAATTTTGAAAAAATTCCAGAATATTCTCCACGGGGTGTAGATTGAACGAAAATTATCACGAGTGCATTACCTTTAATAATTTTTCTGGTATTTAAAAAAAAACAAAAATTTCAAGGTCATCAGATTTCAGTAAAGATTGGAAACAAACTTTGTTGAAAACTCATTTGGGGTGTGTTTTGTGAAGTCACTGATCATTTTATACATCTGTAACAAAATTTTTTATTTTAAAAGCAATTAACGTACGGAACACTAATTGCGCAAGTTCAACTTGCACTTGACCGGTTATATATTATGCAGTTTTGTTTTTCTTACCAAGTATGTAAATTGCCACATCCGTTTTGCACAAATACTGCTATAGTATACCGAGTTAGTCAAGGTGGTTAGAATGAGACCGCTTCGTCATATTCGCGTAAAAAATGGATATTTGGGAAACCAATATCCAATAATGCTTCTTTCAAACAGTGGCGGATCTAAAGTTTTTGAATGGACCGATTTGCTCCATGCAATGTTTTTAAGATATTAACCGAATTATGACCTGCCAATGTTGCTAGGGATATTATGAACTTATAAATAATTACTGGATAATCATGGCATTCTGTTTTTTAGTGTTCTATACGGAATACTTATGGGATCACTTCGGTGTCTGCCCGTCTCTCTGACTATCACAGCCGATTTTCTCCGAAATTATTTGACATAAAAAGTTGAAATTTGGCACAAATATGGGAATTAATGGCCTAATCAGAGCCGTATAGTTTTGAAAGTTGGATTTTGAATTAAGAAATTAGTTTTGGGGATGACATCGGAAGTGAAAAAAAAAAATTTACAGATCATCTAGTGGGGCGTCAAATGAAAGCTTATGAAAATACGAGTTCAAAAATATATGTGATGTAATACTTGTGCACACTCTTCTTTGTATTATTTTCAAAAAATGGTAAAAACACCTTTGTCCACTTACCTCATCTCGAAAAGTACTGATCAAAAAATTCTGGAATATTCTCTACAGGGTGTAAATTGAGCAAAAATTATCACTAGTGCATTACCTTTGATAATTGATTTGGTACATAAAAAAAAAAATTCCAAGGTCAACAGTTTTCAACAAAGATCGGAAATAAACTTTGTTTGGGGTGTGTTTTATGAAGTCATTGGTCATTTTATACCTACGTAACAAAAATTTTTACTTTAAAAGCAATCACCGTACGGAATGCTAATTGCGCAAGTCCAACTCGCGCTTGACCTGTTTTTAGTATTCCGTACGGAACACTTACGAGGCTGGTTTGAAAAGTCCGTGCAAAAATAAAAACTATTTATGTGTTTGGGGTAAACCTTTTTATTTTTCGACATAGTCTCCTTTTAGGCTTATACACTTCGTCCAACGATGTTCTAGTTTGTTGATCCCTTCCGAATAATAGGATTTGTCCAAGTCTGCAAAATATCCATTAGTGTCTGCAATCACCTCCTCGTTTGAATAAAATCTTTGTCCCGCCAGCCATTTCTTCAAATTGGGGAACAAATAGTAGTCCGAGGGAGCCAAGTCTGGAGAATAGGGGGGATGCGAAACGAGTTGGAATCCTATTTCCATTAATTTTGCGACCACAACTGCTGAGGTGTGTGCTGGTGCGTTGTCGGGATGGAAAAGGACTTTCTTGTGGGCCAATCGCGGGCGTTTTTCTTGCAACTCGGTTTTCAAACGGTCCAATAACGATGAATAATATTCACCTGTAATAGTTTTACCCTTTTCCAGATAGTCGATGAGGATGGTTATCCCTTGCGAATCCCAAAAGACAGTCGCCATAACCTTTCCGGCCGAAGGAACGGTCTTCGTCTTTTTTGGTGCAGATTCCCCCTTGGTAACCCATTGTTTAGATTGTTGTTTGGTCTCAGGAGTATAGTAATGTATCCATGTTTCATCCACAGTGGCGAAACGACGCTTAAAATCCTCTGGATTTTTCTGGAACAGCTGCAAACCATCCTTGCAACACTTCACACGATTCCGTTTTTGGTCAAGCGTGAGCAATCGCGGCACCCATCTTGCGGATAGCTTTCTCATGTCCAAATGTTTATGCAAAATATTGTGTACCCGTTCAGTCGAGATGCCCACAGCACTAGCAATCTCACGCACCTTAACTCTTCTGTCATCCATCACCATATCATGGATTTGATCAATGATTTCTGGAGTCGTAACCTCCACAGGCCGTCCAGAACGTTCAGCGTCACTTGTGCCCATATGGCCAGTCCGAAAATTTTGAAACCACTTATAAACTGTTCTAATCGAAGGTGCAGAGTCACCATAATGTTTCTCAAGCTTCTCTTTAGTCTCCTGAGGCGTTTTGCCTTTCATAAAGTAATGTTTAATCACCACACGAAATTCTTTTTCGTCCATTTCTTGAAAATCACTCGACTTCCTTGATTCACACGAATGCCAAACACAAAGAAATAGACCAATATGGTTGAAACTTGGTGTGCGTTCATTCAAGAGATGCTACTAACTAAACATGACCTCGATACGCGCCGGTGGTGCCATCTCTCGGACTTTGCACGGACTTTTCAAACCAGCCTCGTATAAGATGACTTCGATGTCTGTCTGTTTGTCTGTCATACCCGATTTTCTCCGAAACTATTTGTCATAGAAAGTTGAAATTTGGTAATAATACAGGAATTGATGGCCTCATCAAAGCCGTGTAATTTTGAAAGTTAAATTTGACTTAAGGGGTTAGTTTTGGGGGGTGAAATCGTAAGTGAAAAATAGATTTTTTTAGTAGGTCATCGAGTGTGGTATCAAATGAAAGCTTGTGAAAACACGAGTAAAAAATATATATATAATGTAATACTTGCGCACAATTTTCTTTGTATTATTTTTAAAAAATCGCCAAAAATCGCTGTCCACTTACTTTATCTTGAAAAGTACTGATCAAAAAAATTCTAGAATATTCTCCAGGGGGTGTAGATTGAACGAAAATTTATCTGGTATATAAAAAAAACCAAAAATTTCAAGGTCATCAATTTTCAGTAAAGATTGGAAACAAACTTTGTTGAAAACTCATTTGGGGTGTGTTTTGTGAAGTCACTGATCATTTTATACCACCGTAACAACATTTTTTATTTTAAAAGCAATCAACGTACGCAACACTAATTGTGCAAGTTCAACTTGCACTTGACCGGTTTTTTATTTTAATATCTACATAGTATGATCATGTTGAAATCATAATTTTATTGCAATGTAGGATTCTTAAGAATTAATATTTTGGTATTAACAATTATGCTTCTCCTGTTCTGTTGTCTGCCAGATATCGATTCATGCATTTATTGTTGTAATGTTTGAATATCAAAACAGGGTTTGGTAGCGACTGCACCATTTTCGGCCTTCATTTTTTCTGCTGATTCGCATTTCATCAATTAGTGAGATAAAAGTAAAGGTAACATGTAGCATAAATTTGGTCTTCTTCTTTTTTCAAGATTGGTTAAAAATGTTGCAAAAATAATAAGTTAAATTACGGAAAAGTTAACTTTCATAATTTATTAGTGAATTTATATAGATGCGAGATTCTCCGCGCCATTTGTAGTGTTCCGCATGGAACACTTATAAGATCACTTCGGTGTCTGTCTGTCTGTCACACCAGATTTTCTCCGAAATTATTTGACATAGAAAGTTGAAATCTGGCACCAAATTAGAAATGGAAAGTACCAATCAGAAAATTTTAAAAAAATTCTGGAATATTTCCTACAGGGTTTAGGTTGAACGAAAATTATCACGAGTGCATTACCTTTAATAGTTTGTATGGTATATAAAAAAAACAAACATTTCAAGGTCATCAGTTTTCAGTAAAGATCGTAAAAAAACTTTGTTGAAAACCCATTTGGGCTGAGTGTTGTGAAGTCATTGATCTTTTTATATTTCAGTAACAAAATTTTTTATTTTAAAAGCAATCAACGTACGGAACACTAATTAGTTACTTTAACGAAATGTCTCTGATATGTATTGTGGTTTTCTTTTTTTTTTACAATGTTCGCGCGCTTATTAAACGACATAACACGTAGGCTGAAAAGTTTTTGATCTGACACATAGGTGTCGCCCTTTTCAAAAATTCATATGATTTTTAGGAAGTACCAACCTTTAAACGATACGTATCAAAATTTCATGACATTTCGACGATTACTTTACAAGTTACAGTGGTTTTAGTAACGTTACTTTTGATATTTTCGAAACAACGGAAAAAATCAAATTTCGTGTGTTGAGTAAACACTGTTTTTCGATGGGAAAAAATACCGTTCAAGCAAAGCAATGGCTTGATAAGTGTTACGGGGACTCTGCCCTGCACTCATCATTTACTGGTATGCTGAAATTAAACGCCGCTGGAAAATCAGTCATCATTTACTGGTATGCTGAATTTAAAGGCAGTCATACAGACACAAGATGGTTATACCAGAAAACATCAAAACAATCCACAAAATTATTTTGGATGAGCGTAAAATGAAATTGCGTGAGATAGCTGACATACAGCCACTCGTAGGGGATTTTCTGTAATTTCCAATTTATTTATTTATTTAATCATTCATTTCACAGTACAATAGTAATATTTTAACCTAGAACCAAGCTAATAGTAAACAAGGTGCGCCTAGGGCTATAGAAACACCTGTATGCGCAGGGTAAAATACAATTTAAACTATGCTAAGATTTGTAGAAGGTAAAGGTAATAATTAATACACAAGAAAATTAAAAAAAAAGAAAAAAAACTTACATACGAACATGCAGTTATGAATTATAACAATCCACATAATAGTTCAGAATTTTCTATAATGAACAGTTTACATTTTTTTTCAAACAGTTTATAATTATTTATATTTCTGATATTCTGTGGCGACTTATTGAAAACTTTAGATCCCAAAACTGACAAGGACCTCTGGTTTCGGTCATATTTTCTAAAGGGTACAACTTGCATCGCATTTTCTCTGTTTCTAGTTCTATATTGATGATTCACAATTTCTTTTTCATTTCTGTTGCAAAATGGAGAAATGATTAAAAAATATAAATTTCTTATATTCATTATATAATCTCTTGGTTGGAAAAAGTCTGTCACGAAAGAAAATTACTCTTACTATATAGTTTTGTATCAAGCTTAGTTGACTCAGTGCATTATTGTAAAGTTCGCCCCACACAATGATGCCATATCTCAACAGTGACTCGACCAATGCCTTATAGATAGTAACCCGTAGTTTGAGGGGTAGTATTTTTCTTATTAGGTAAAACATATATGAGTCTTCTCAGTTTATTGGTCAAATCTTGGACATATTCAGTCCATCTGAGATGTTTACCAATTGTATGTTCATATCGTTTACCTGTATACAATCAAAGTCCGGTCGATTTGCCTCAGTCAGAGAGAAAGCAGTGTATACCGTCTTAGAAAGATTTAAGGTTAATTTCATCAATAAAACATCGGAATTTTTGCAGTATTCATTTTTTGATCAAAACAAGTTTTTCTACCATTTTCAAGGTCGGTAAAATAAGTTAAATTTTGCGGAAAGTAATCCATCACAAAATTGTTCAACAAACATACATGGAAAAAGAAACCTTACACATTGAGAAAAATCTTTTTATCATCGCTATCATCGGAGGTCCAGATTTAGAAAGATCCTTAACATGACCTAATTGTCTAAATCTAAATCGTTTTAATGTTTTGCTAACTACGGATTGGGTAATAACTTCTCGATTTGGATATTCTGCGTTAAAAAAATCATACACCTCCTGTTGTGTTCTTCTTCGGTCTCCGTAATCAACCATCATTAACAAAGTGATTCTTTCAGTTTCTGTTAAATGTACCATTATGATATTACGCTCAAATTGCAGTTTCACAAAATGTAGCAATAAACGTTTTCGTCGATAAATCATTTTTTGACGCGTTAAGTTGTTTCCTGACAGTAAATATTTGACACAAGCCAGCTTAATTTTTTTTTTTTAATTTGATCTCCTTAATATCAAATATCAATAATTCCAAAACAGTTCAATTTAGATATATGATATGTTAGACAAATAATAACTAGAATTTTTAGAGAGACTCAAAAATAAAATAATATATAGGGCGTTTCGTTTAAAAAAATTTAAGTTGGCGTAATTTCTTCGAACTGACAGTTCAAAACATTTTATTGTCAACGTCAGCATATGCGCCGTATAACAGCCTATAACTTTTATTTAAACATTTTTTTGATACACTGATTAATAAATGCTGTGAAATCATTCCATACATATGGGGCACTCTGTATATATACAACCGTGGTAAGACCAGTACGTGTGTAACAGAAACAAGCGCGGAAACGTCTAAAAAAAAACCCTCATGATAGCTACAGAAATAAAAACAGTGCACACTGTCAAAGGAATAACCCTAAGAGACCAGGTACGACGCAGAACTATACGACAAGAACTCAATATTCAAGATATCGTCTATTTTACAAGATCAAGCGTCGATACTGGAGGGATTATGTAAGTAGGATGCCAGCCAATAGCTGGCGCAGATGGACAAAGAATGGAAAACCAGAAACGGGAAGACCTCCCGGTCAACCGCCAAAAAGATGGCACGAAAGCTGGACATCTGCGTTACAAGAGGCTTAAAAACAGATAAACCAAGACCCCGTCTTATAAGAAGACTAGCAGTACCCGCGGCTCCGCTCACGTGGACTTGATTCACTACTATCGTCACTGCTTATTCCTTATGTTACCTAACGTAATAAAATATCTGCCATTATTTCCTCTTATCTCCCATTATTTCTCATTATCTCCCATTATCTCTACATAATTTCCATTATCTAGGCTTATCTCTGCTCATCTCCCATTATTTCTCCTTATGTTCCATTATTTCCCCTTATCTTCCATTATCTCACCTTATCTCCCATTATTTAGGCTTTTCTCGACTTATCTCGCAATATTTCTCCTTATCTCCCATTATTTCTCCTTATCTCCTATTATCTCACCTTATCTCCCATTATCTAGACTTATATCGAATTATATAGAACATATGTATAAATTTATAAAAACACATAAATCGGATAACTGGTTCTCGAGTGATAAGCGCACTAACGGACAGACAGACAGAGAGACGTTGCATTTTATATATATTATATTCTTTGCTACATGATATTGTTCCATATTTAATGCTTTAGGCAGTGTATTGCAAGAGAACGCGCTAGCGGCAAACTTTTTTCCGATTTGGTTCACTATTATCGACACTGCTTATTCCTCAGGTTACCTAACGTAATAAAATATAGTCTATAACCTGGCCAGAGAACATATGTATGTTTAAAAAAAAAGCACGTAAATCGGATAAGTGGTTCTCCAGTGATAAGCGCAATAACAGACAGACAGACAGACAGACATACAGACAGAGATACGTTGCATTTTATATATATTATAGATGTAATAAAATATATATCTATAACCTGGTCAGAGAACATATGTATGAATTTAAAAAAATCACGTAAATCGGATAAGTGGATCTCGAGGGATAAGCGCACTAACGGACAGACAGACAGACAGACAGAGAGACGTTGCATTTTTTATATATATATATATATATATATATATATATATATATATATATATATATATATATATATATATATATATATATATATATATATATAGAGATATATATATTATAGATTTGATGATTATTATTATTATTATTATTATATAACCTGGTCAAAGAATATATGTATGAATTTAAAAAAAGACAGGTAAATCAGATAAGTGGTTCTCGCGTGATAAACGCACTAATGGACAGACAGACAGACAGAGAGACATTGCATTTTATATATATTATAGATTATAGATATTCTCTGCTACATAATATTGTTCCATATTTAATGGTTTAGGCTGTGTATTGCAAGGGAACGCGCTAGCGGCAAACTTTTTTCCGACTTCATTCACTATTTTACGTCACTGCTCATTCCTTATGCTACCTATCGTAATAAAATATAGCCTATAACCTGGCCAGAGAACATATGTATGTTTAAAAACAAAAAGTACCTAAATCGGATAAGTGGTTCTTCAGTGATAAGCGCACTAACGGACAGACAGACAGACAGAGAGACGTTGCATTTTATATATATTATAGAAGAAGCCTAAAATAAATATGAGCGCTCAACCATTTTCTGAAATTTATTCTGCGCTGTAAACACGTACAATCGTTTTGTATTAATGTTCTTCGTGACTGAATAGGATGTAAACTGTTTGCTCTATACTCACTGTTGAATAATGGGTTCCGTGTTTTTTTTTTGTGCTAATATTATAGGTCCCAAGCTGTTAAATTTATTAGAAACGGTTTTATTTCTTACTGTATTAACGTTCGCAAACAAAATGCAATATCTTGACACGAAAAATTGTAAATTTAATGCTTTTGGAATTGGCAAATGACAATAAAATTAATAAGGTGTGTATTACTGTATTTAAAGCTGTGTAACCAGTTTAGTTAAGAAGGCACCCTACTATATTTTTTTAAACATTGGAAAACGATCAATTATTGAAATAAAAAAAATATGTTTTTTAATTAATTTAATCTTCAGAATAAATAATTTAAAATAAAGCGGGTCGAATAAATTATTTACCTTAGATTTAGCTCGGGACCATAAACAAATTTTTGTCTTGTATGACTGATTAGGACTTATAGTAGTAGGAAAATCAAAATCTGAAGTAGAAAATGCATTTATCATTTACTTTGAAAAAGAAAAAGAGAAAAAGGGGTTCATATTATTTTTATTTAAAATTACATAAGCCGACAATCACCGTATTTCTAAACTACTGGATCACGTACATAAAACAATCAGTTATTAAGTGTTTATAAACTATCATTAAAGGATTGTTAAAACTTAATTTTTATTGCATAAATAACAGCCTAACGATTTAAAATATAATTACCCATAATAAATTGTCTGCTCTAGATTCAAGCAGGAACTATAAAAAAATATTTGTCTTGTTACACGATTAAATAGTGTCTGTAATGATTTAAAAGACAGTGTGAATTTCATAATTACAATTACCAAATACCTTGACGAAAAAGTATTCACTATAAAAGAATAGGCTGCATCTCAGTTAAAATATGTATTAACATGTAGGCTGAAAAGTTTTTGGTCTGACACATAGATGTCGCTCTTTTCAAAAAAATTCATATGATTTTTAGGACATAACGACCTTCAAACGATACGTATCAAAATTTCATAACATTTCGGCAAATAGTTTACAAGTTACAGAGGTTTTAGTGAGGCTACTTTTGATATTTTCAAAACAATGGAAAAAATCGAATTTCGTGTGTTGATTAAACACTGTTTTTTGATGGGAAAAAATACCGTTCAAGCAAAGCAATGGCTTGATAACTGTTACGGGGACTCTGTCCCTGGAAAATCACTCATCATTTACGGGTATGCTGAATTTAAACGCGGTCGTACAGATACAAATGATGCTGCACGCTCTGGACGCCCAAATGAGTTGGTTACATCGGAAAACATCAAAGAAATCCACAAAATTGTTTTGGATGGTCGTAAAGTGAAATTGCGTGAGATAGCTGACACCCTAAAGATATGAAAAGAACGTGTGTCTTATTTTATATGAATATTTGCTCTGCTCGAAATGGGTGCCGCGTTTGCTCACATTGGACCAAAAATAACAACGTGTTGATGATTCTGAGCGCTGTTTGGACCTGTTTAAGCGCAATAAAAAAGATTTTTTCATGCGATATGTGATAATGGATGAAACATGGATCCACCACTACACGCCGGAATCAAATTGGCAATCAGCTGAGTGGACAGCAGCCGCCCGAAGCGACCAGAGACACAACAGTCGGCTGGGAAGGTTTTGGCCTCTGTATTTTGGGATACGCATGGAATAATTTTTATCGACTATGCTGAGAAGGGAAAAACCATCAATAGCGACAATTATATAAAGTTATTGGTACGTTTGAAGGCAGAGATCGTAAACAAACGGCCCCAAATGAACAAGAAAAAGGTGCTCTTTCATCAAGACAATGCACAAGTGTCACAAGTCAATGGTTACGATGGCAAAATTGCATGAATTGAAGCTCGAATTGCTTCCTCGTCCACCGTATCCTCCAGATTTCGCCTCCAGCGATTATTATGTACTCGCAGACCTCAAAAAAATGCTCGCAGGAAAGAGTTTGGCTCCAACGAAGACGTTATCACCGAAACTGTGGCCTATTTTGAGCGCAAAGACAAATTCTTCTACAAGAAAGGTATAGAAATGTTAGACTGATTGTATAGCTCTTGAAGGAAACTATATTGATTAATAAGGTCAAATTTTGCAAAAAAAAAATGTGTTTTAAGTAGCTAAACTAAAAACTTTTCAGCCTGCGTGTTACATGTTTTTAAAATAACCATTGAAATATTGCAGCATCAGTAATAATTTTATGTAAAATTACACACATATTTGTAAAACATTAGATAACATACACAAAACAAACATTATTAAAGTCGTTAAATTAGGTCTTTAAAAAACTCTTAACACAACATTTTTATTACATGAATAACTGACCAGTAATTTGAAATCGTCATTAATTGTCTGCTATACATTTGATTAGGAACCAGAAAAAATTTTTGTTATGTTTCACGTTTGATTAGTGCTGTGTAATAAATTTAAAAAAATAGTGTAAAGGAATGAAGGTCATAATTAGAATTGGTAAATGCATTAATCATTACTTCTTATACGTTTTGACAACAATAAGAAAATAATAGATTTAGTGCATTTTGTCTTTTTTTATAAAAGCTTGCCTATTAGATGCAGAAATCTTTTAAATTTATTAGAAACGGTTTTATTTATTGCTGCAATAACATACAGAATGCAATATCTTTGACCAAAAAACATTAATACTTTTAGCACTGGCATATTTTTAGGTTCCGTACGGAACACTTATAAGAACATTTCGGTGTCTGTATGTCCGTCTGTCACACAAAAAGTTCTGAAATATTCTCCACAGAGTGTAGTTTGAACGAAAATTATCACGAGAGCATTATCTTCAATAATTTATCTGGTATATAAAAAACAAATATTTCAAGGTCATCAGTTTTCAGTAAAGATCGGAAAAAAAAATTGTTGAAAACTTATTTGGAGTGTGTTTTGTGAAGTCATTGATCAATTTATACCTCCGTAACAAACATTTTTACTTTAAAAGCAATCAACGTACGGAACACTAATTGCGCAAGTCCGACTTGCAATTGGTCGGTTTTATTTATTTTATTTAAAGTTACATAGCCAGTAATGATACATGATAAGATTTCAATTACACATACTACACACTACTACAAACAACACTAGGGTATTTTTAAAACACTGGGCAACGTAAGAAAAATGATTACTTCCCCAGTAACCCTCGCAAATATAAGTTGCAGAGTCAATACATTTTTGTCACTTTATAATCCTACATCTGTGACAGTGAGAAACACTAACGGCGAAAAATAATACAGATAAGTTTGGAAAACGAATTAAAGATCGTTAATACACATTTCAAGAAAAAAGAAATTCACAAAATAATCAGACAAGTGATCTCGAGAAATGAAAAATCGATTATAGATTACTTTTTAATACATAAAGAAATTTGGGATAGAGTAAAGGATATTGAGGTAAAAAGAGGCCCGGAGATAGGAAGCGATCACTTCCTTTTAAAAATGGTACTAAAATTAGGAAAAGACAGTATAAAAGAAAATAAACGCAAGATAATAAATTCAAAAATTAAATGTTATAAATTAAGATACAAATAAGAGAGGAATGGGAGTGGAAGAAGGGTGGAAAGAATTTAAAAATACTATTTTACTACCAGCAGAAAGTACCTGTGGCTCATCAAAAATAGTAACTAGAAATATTAAAAAGACAAACTGGTGGACGAATGGGGTTAAGGAAGAGATTAAAAACAAAAAGAAGAAATGGAAAAAATATCTACAAACAAAAGATCCAACCGATTATGAGGAATATAGACAACAAAGAACACAAGTTAAAACAATAATATAAGCAAGAAAAGAGAAAATCGTGGAAACAATTTGGAGAGCGAATAAAAACACCCTATAAAGATAACACAGCCCCACAAAAAAAAAAGTGAGGTATACTTTTGATGCGATATATCAGATCCGTAGTATTTTTGCCCACTGATCACGAATCTGACGTCAGAATATCGCCATCACATCTCAATTTTTTTCTAACCTCAAAAAAATGGTAAAAATTAGTAAAAATTAAGAAAAATATACTCCTAAAAAATTGATTCAGGCTTTTTCATGAATCCAAAGATGTATTAATATGTATTCGGACACGCTAAGCTAATATTCATCGATTAGATTAAGCCATACAGTTCTGTTTTCTTTCTAACCTCAATAAATCAGACAGATATAGTGCTTCTCGAATGCAAAAAACGAATTCAAATTAAAATTCAACCGATTCTTACCAAATTTGGTACACGGGGTTTTTTTGGGTTGCTGATCATGAATCTGAGGTCGGATTTGCGAAATTCAAAATGGCGGATCCAAGATGGCGGATCCAAGATGGCGGACAAAATTTTTGAAAACCAACCGATTCCTACCAAATTTGGTATACAGTTGGGGAATCCTCAAACCTGATACTCTTAAACCCTAAACCCTGAAACCTCAAAAAATAGACCTCAATAACCCTGTAACTTTAAAAATGAGACCCAATAAACTCAAAACCAGGACTTTTAAACCATATACTCTCAAATAGTAGACCCTTAAGCCCTAGAATTGCGAAGGTTAGACCCGCGCCTAACTTTCCTTTTTTTGGCTGTATCTTGTTCTTTTTTCCGCGAATGACCTATTCAAAGTCCAAGCTTAATGTGAAGCGGGGGAATAAGAACTTTTCCTGGATCTACCAATGGTGGAAACAATACATTATTTTCACCAGAAGTGAACGATTCTCTTGTTGGCCAAATTTTTTTCTTATAATGACGTTCCCTGTCTCTGCTATTCCACAGACATTTATAATAGGGATAAAGTGTAAACCCTGACTGTTGGCCAAGCAATATTGTTACAATTTTCAGATCTCCACAAATTTTCCAGTTATGATCAGCATATTTTATTTTTATCAAAAGCTGCTTTATTTTTTCATATTGCTCTTCCATAACTGTGGAATGAGCAATCGCAATGGGAGCGTAAACGTTGGTATTATGCAGCAAAACTGCCTTAATGCTCCGTTTAGAAGAATCAGTGAACAGTCTCCATTCTTCAGGATCGTATGAGTTATTTTGAAATTCATCCATTAGACCTTTTACATCGGTACAATATGAAAGTGACAATTCCTCGTCCATTGTGAAATATTTTCGAAATTCTTCATCTCTGTTTCTATAATAAGAAATCGTAGCTTCTGGCTTAAGTAAATGTCTTTTCTTTAAAAAGGAAGCAAGATGCTCTGAACCATCTTTGGATAAGCCTAAATCTCTGATTAGATCACTAAGTTCTGACTGTGATACGAGTATTGGTTCTGGTTAAAACATCTTTATATAAGGTTTTAATCTTATCCGTTATCGGTGACCCCATTTTACTCAATACGTGTTGACACCAAATATAACAAAATGAATCACTGTTTTTATCGCACTTATGAAAAGTCCTTGTACCGTGAGACCGTTTTCTTGTAGCATATACTCTACATGAGCCAAGTCACCCACACATGAAGAGCTACGGTCGCTGGATGACGACGGCTGCGGGCCCGCTTTCCCACCCTGACCAACCGCCGATACTGGGTTTCCGAGTCCCTGCATCGTAATTCTCTTTCTTCTACCTGCCATGACGGCATCTAAGCCGTTATCCAGGGACTCTGCCGGCTAGTGGAGTAATACCGTTGCCCACCGTCACCACGTGGAGGTGCCCTGGATGCAGGTAGAAGAATAAAAATCGACCGATGAATTTTCTCGGCGTTCAAAATGGCGCGAAAAAATCCCCGTGTACCAAATTTGGTAAGGATCGGTTGAATTTTAATTTGAATTCGTTTTTGCATTCGAGAAGCACTATATCTGTCTGATTTATTGAGGTTAGAAAGAAAACAGAACTGTATGGCTTAATCCAACCGATGAATATTAGCTTAGCGTGTCCGAATACATATTAATACATCTTTGGATTCATGAAAAAGCTTGAATCAATTTTTAAGGAGTATATTTTTCTTAATTTTTACTAATTTTTACCTATTTTTTGAGGTTAGAAAAAAATTGAGATGTGATGGCGATATTCTGACGTCAGATTCGTGATCAGCGGGCAAAAATACTACGGATCTGATATATCGCATCAAAAGTATACCCCACTTTTTTTTTTGTGGGGCTGTGTAATCAGAAGGTATATATAATATAAAAGACAAAGAAGGATATGTCATAAAAGAAGAAGACAAAATCGTGGAAAGATGGAGGGAATATTATAAAGAACTATTAGATGGGAATGACATAGCATATAAAAATCAACATAGAGACATTATACCAGAACAAGATATAGAACTCACACAAACAGAAGAGATTAATACACAAGAAATAAAAGAGGCAATTGGCAAATTAAAATTAGGAAAGGCGTCCGGACATGATAAAATCACAGCAGATATGATGAAAGCACTTCCTGATAATTTTCGTTCAGTCTTCACCGTGTAGAGAATATTCCAGAATTTTTTCAAACTTTTTTGACCAGTACTTTTCGAGAGACTTTTTTAAAAATAATACAAAGAGAATTATGCGCAAGTATTAGATTATAAATATTTTTGAACTCGTCTTTTTATAAGCTTTCATTTAACACCCCACTGAATGACGTATAAAAAAAATTAACTTTCGATTTCGGCCCCCAAAACTAACTCCATAAGTCAAAATTTAATTTTTAACACTACACGGCTCTGATGAGGCCATCATTTATGTCAAATAGTTTCGGAAAAAATTGGAAGTGACCGACGAACAGACACCGAAGTGATCTTATAAGTGTTCCATATGGAACACTAAAAATAAAACGATTAATGTGTCACATCATGAGATTCCTAAAACACAATTCTTATTGTATGAATAATATTCTAATAATTCATTATATAATTGATTATAATAAATTGTGCGCTCTATATTTACCCAGGAACCATAAAAAATGTTGTCATGTTTCACGATTGATTAGTACTTTGCAATAATTAACAAGTAGTGTGAAGGAGCGAAGGTCATATTTAATATTGGTAAATGCATTTATTCTTATGCATTTTGACAACTGTAAGAAAAAAAATTAGTGCATTACTGAAATGTCCTTAATGCTTAGTGATTCTAAGCGTGGCCTATTTAATTAGGAAATAATTGTAGGAGAGAGTAGGGTAATCATGCGCGACATAGGTTGGCTCTCATGCTATAATTGTTGTACCAATATTTGAATATTGATTTTTTGTATAAATTTACTGTGCCATAAATTACTGTGTTAATTATTACGCGCAAACAATTTCTGAGATTTGGAAGAAATTAAAGATAAATTTGGTAATAAACGGGGATAACACACATATATATATATATATGTATATATATATATATATATATATATATATATATATATATATATATATATATATACACAGTCCCTGGCCAAATTATTAGACGCACTGTATTTTTTTTAGTAATTTTATGTTTCTTAAGAGTTTTTATGCAATAATGGTATATTTAAACTACAATATTATTGATTTTTATTTAAAAGAATTGTTGTAGACTACATATTTGTATTTATTTTTAACATATGGCAACACTGTGTTGACAAAGTGATACATGAACGTAAACAAGTACAAACCTGTATCAATCGCGATCGGAATCGAGTCAGGAACGGACGTGTTTCTGTGGCTTTATGGACTGTGATTGTTTGTTTAACAGTTTTATACTACTCAGTTATTAGTTTATTTTGTATGCAGTGTTTTAAAAAAGTAATTGGACTATTTTCATTATGGGTAGAAAAGGCGATCTTTCACGACGTAAAAAAGCAGAAGTGAAGGCCCTTGTGATTGCGAAAACATTTACAAACCGAGAAATATCACGAAGATTGGAGGTTTCTGAAGCTAGTGTACGACGCATAAAAAAGAAAATTGAGTCAGGGAAGGAATTAAGCCCGAAAAGAAAGAAAAGATGCGGTAGAAAACCAATTTTCACTCCACGGTCAGAGAGATGTTTGAAGAAAATTTGTGTAGAAAACAGATTTGCTACCACAAAGGTAATAAAATCACAACTCCAGGATGCTAGCGTAAATGCTTCTGAGCGCACTGTTCAAAGAAAATTGAAAGAATTAGATTTTAAGGCCTGTCGCCCCGCCAGGAAGCCCAAGTTAACAGCTGCAATGAAAGCAAAGCGCCTGAAGTGGGCCAAACAATGGCAAGACAAAGATGTGGACTTCTGGAGATCGGTAAGATACAGCAATTTAATCAATAATTGATACATTATTATCATTTTCAGTTAAATAAAGCAAATAAACATGGAAGTTTATATATTTTTCCTATTTTTAACAGGTCTGCTTCAGTGACGAAAGCACATTCGAAATTTTGCAGAATAAAGCTCAGTATGTGCGTCGTCGTCATGGAGAAAAGTTTCATCCTGATTGTGTCGTCCCGACGGTTAAACATCCCACCAAAATGATGATTTGGTCAGTCATCAGCGGCAAGGGCACTGGACGTCTGTATGTCGTCAAAGGAATAATGAGGCAAGATCAGTACAAAGAAGTATTACAAAATTGGTTGATTCCGCAGCTCAGAGAATGGTTTCCAAATGGGGAACCATTCACTTTCATGCAAGATGGAGCTCCCTGCCACACTGCTCGGTCTGTTAAAGCTTTTTTGGCAGAAAAAAATATCCCTCTGTTGGATTGGCCGGGTAATAGCCCTGATATGAAGAGAAGTGGCTAAAGATGTGATTACCAACAAAACCCAGCTCCTAGAAAAGATTATTCATGTGTGGAATCATCATCCTCAAATGCAGGAGACAGTACAATCTTGCATTGATAGCATGCCGCGCAGAATTAAAGCTTTGATAGCGGCTAAAGGTGGCTCAACTAAATATTGACTTTTACTAACATTAATTTCACTTTTCTTTAAAACTTAATAAACTTATGCTTTTCTAAATTAATGCTGTTTTATTTATGTCAAATAAATAGGTAATTGATTGGATAATATAAAAATAAAAAACAAATCAATTTAAAATAATAAAACGGTACAATATCACTCGGTAATTAATATTTTACATGAAATCTTGCAGTGCGTCTAATAATTTGGCCATATATATATATATATATATATATATATATATATATATATATATATATATATATATATATATATATATATATATTCTATACGAAAACGCAAATGGCTGCCGTCAGAACTGGTTAAATGATTTCGTAAAGTGTAAGGGCTAAAATTTTAGCTTTTTTTATGTAGAATCGAAAGCCGTGTGGTACTTTTTGAAATTCTCAATTTTTTGACAGTGACAGTGTCAAATACAAGTGAAGCTCGAAAAATTTTTCAAATATTTTTCAATTTTAAGACCGTCTTAAATGAAAGAATACTTCTAAATATATAAGTAGGGGTTTTTGAGGTTGCTGAATACGATTCTGATGCAAAAAAAATATTTAAGTAAT
Source organism: Pachyrhynchus sulphureomaculatus (assembly GCA_019049505.1). Taxonomy (NCBI): domain Eukaryota; kingdom Metazoa; phylum Arthropoda; class Insecta; order Coleoptera; family Curculionidae; genus Pachyrhynchus; species Pachyrhynchus sulphureomaculatus. Next base: position 194,814,372 of record CM032456.1, read on the forward strand.
TGACAGCTGTCAAACGAGTTGTCGATTTACCCAAAATATCATTTAATCATTATTTCATCACATTAAAATACTATTCAACTATTAGCTCTTATGTTTCCGAGGTCACTGAGTACGATCCTGATACAAAAAAATATTTTAGCAGTTGGCAGCTGTCAAACGAGCTGTCAATTTACTTAAAATGCCGTTTAATTATTATTTCACCACATTAAAACACTACTCAAACATTGGCCCTTATGTTTTCGAGGTCGCTGAATGCGATCCTGTTGCAAAAAAAAAGTATTTTAGTAGTTGACAAATGTCAAACGAGCTGTCAGTTTACTCAAAATGTCATTTAATCATTATTTGACCACATTAAAACATTATTTAAACATTGACCCTTATGTTTTCGAGGTCGGTGAATACGATCCTGATAAAAACATATTTTAGTAGTTGACAGCTGTCAAACGAGCTGTCAATTTACTCAAAATGCCATTTAATCATTATTTCATCGCATTAAAACACTATTTAAACATTAACCCTTATGTTTTCGCGGTTGTTGAATACGAATATGATGTCAAAAAGATATTTTGACAGCTGCTTGTGGGATTCTTCAAATGTATACATGATTTTTCTGTGTTCAATCGTCAATTAAAAATGTAATATCTGATTTTAAATGTTACAGCTGCCAACTGTATAATTAGCTGTCAAAGCAACGAAATTAATTAATTTTGTCATTTTAAGGTAAGTCATTCATACATTTAATGTCTTTGGGATCGCTAGGTGCAAATGATATGAGAATTGAAATTTGACAGCTGCCAAACGTTAATCTCAGCTATTGAACCGATGAAAATAAGATTTAAACCTATAGCAATTGCTATCTGTAGCAATTACTAAGTTCATAAATTTTTGAAAATATTTTTTTCATTGCTATGACTTGAAATAATGTCTTTGATTTCACTCGATCAAATATAGATTACACAGCCCCACAAAAAGAAATGGTTCTGATCCGTAAATGCGACTTTGATATTCTTATGTAAACACGAATCTGCTATTAAAAAAATTCGTAGATTGTCAAATTTTCCTGCTATAATCTAAAAAAGGAGGAAATAGTTCCGGATGAGGCCATGTTATAGTAGGAACAACGACTAAAAATTAGTTTTTTTAATTTTGGTAATACCGTTATTGTCCAGAGAAACTTAATCAAATGTTATTTTTATTAAGTATACAGATAAGGACGACGAGAGTGGAAAGAATGTCTACGGATTTGCCTTATAACTTGTCTAATAATTTACACAATTTTATTTTACGTGTACAAGATTTATTTTCCATTCATTTAAAACGAAGATCATTTTAAAATGACTCTGTCAATTAAACGGTTAAATGTGCTGAAATAATGATTTAATGTGATTTTTTGAAATTTGGTTTGACAGCTACGAAACTGTCTAAATATTTTTTTGGCATCAGAATTGTATTCAGCAACCTTGAAAACATAAGGACCAATGTTTAAATAGTGTTTTAATGCAATGAAATAATGATTAAATGGCATTTTGAGTAAAATGACCGCTCGTTTGTCAGCTGTCACCTAATAAAATATTTTTTTTTATCAGGATGTTTGAATAGTGTTTTAATGTGATGAAATAATGATTAACCAGTATTTTTGAGAAAATTGACAGGTCATTTGACAGCCACGAAAACGTAAGGGCCAATCTTTGAATAGTATTTTAATCCGACGAAATAATGATTAAATTGCATTTTGAGTAAATCGATAGCTCGTTTGACAGCTATCAACTGCTAAAATTTTTTTTTTATCAGCATCGTATTCACCGACCTCGAAAACATGCTAATGTTTAAAGTGTTTTAGTGTGATGAAATAATAATTAAACGGCATTTTGAGTAAATTGACAGCTCGTTTGACAGTTGTCAACTGCTAAAATATTTTTTTGTATCAGGATCGTACTCAGAAACCTCGAAAACATAAGAGCCAATGTTTGAATAGTATTTTAATGAGATAAAATAATGATTAAATGGTATTTTGGGTAAATCGACAGCTCCTTTGACAGCTGTCAACTAATAAAATATTTTTTTTGCATTAGGTTCGTTTTCAGCGATCTCGAAGACATAAAAGCCAATGTTTGAATAATGTTTTAGTGTGCTGAAATAATTAGTAAATTGACAGCTCGTTTGACAACTGTCAATTACTTAAATATTTTTTTTGCATCAGAATCGTATTCAGCAACCTCAAAAACCCCTACTTATGTATTTAGAAGTATTCTTTCATTTAAAATGGTCTTAAAATTGAACAATATTTGAAAAATTTTTCGAGCTTCACTTGTATTTGACACTGTCACTGTCAAAGAATTGAGAATTTCAAAAAGTACCACATGGGATTCGATTCTGCATAAAAGAAGCTAAAATTTGAGCCCTTACACTTTAACCAGTTCTGACGGCAGCCATTTGCGTTTTCGTATGGAATGATCCATATATATATATATATATATATATATATATATATATATATATATATATATATATATATATATTTATATATAAATATGTATATATATATATATATATATATATATATATATATATATATATATATATATATATATATATTTATATATAAATATGTATATATATATATATATATATATATATATATATATATATATATATATATAATACTAGGAATGCTTCCACTGCCCTTAGTAAACACGAAGCAGAAGAAAAACATGACTTTAAATTCAATGAAACCAAGGTCCTCTGCAAAGAGCGGAATTATGCCAAACTACAGATCAAAGAGATGATTGAAATAAAAAAAGATGAAAACACTGTGAATGATAGGACTGACATAAAAGGAATCAGTCTTAATAATACAAAATGGTATATATACTTAACATCAATAATAGTTTTTTCGTTAAGACACCCATTATAGATAATAAAATTTTTAAAAAATCAGTAAAATCAGTGAAAATACGAGACACGATATGCTGAAAGAAATACAGAATTTGAAATTCACAAACACACAAATAGTTGACTTTCAGGGTATATACACGTTAGTAAATTGTTTTATATTTTTGTTATGGTGTAAATATTTTAAATGTCCGAGTGTGCGTAAAAATGCTATATGTTTTTAAAAGTGTAATTTGACTTAAAAGATTTTAACCTTGTGTTTTCTAATTTTAGAATGAATATTAAAAAATAGAGAATTTTTGAAAATGCCTAAAAAAAATAAGGCGAAACGTCAAATAGACTAGTTTGTGTTTTCCAAAAGAACCTAAGTACCCAAGAAAAACCAATCGAGTTTATGTAAACAAAAGGTTCAACAGAAAAATTATTATTATATATATATATATATATATATATATATATATATATATATATATATATATATGTATATATATATATATATATATATATATATATATATATATATATATATATATATATATATATATATATATATATATATATATATATATATATATATATATTATTAAATTATTATATATATATATATATATATATATATATATATATATATATATATATATATATATATATATATATATATATATATATATATATATATATATATATATATATATATATATATATATATATATATATATATATATATATATATATATATATATATATATATATATATATATATATATATATATATATATATATATATATATATATATATATATATATATATATATATATATATATATATATATATATATATATATATATATATATATATATATATATATATATATATATATATATATATATATATATATATATATATATATATATATATATATATACATGTATATATATATATATATATATATATATATATATATATATATATATATATATATATATATATATATATATATATATATATATATATATATATATATATATATATATATTATATATATATATATATATATATATATATATATATATATATATATATATATATATATATATATATATATATATATATATATATATATATATATATATATATATATATATATATATATATATATATATATATATATATATATATATATATATATATATATATATATATATATATATATATATATATATATATATATATATATATATATATATATATATATATATATATATATATATATATATATATATATATATATATACATGTATATATATATATATATATATATATATATCTATATATATATATATATATATATATATATATATATATATATATATATATATATATATATATACAGTCAGTCCAAAAAGTCTCCATACACCACCTGCTTTCTATACTATTTTTCTATTATGTTTAACTAATTAATTGGAACTATAAGAAAACTTAATTAATTAATATTTCAAACTTAACGAGGATTAGTATTCAAAACAATTACGGAACATTTTATTTAAAAGTTATATCATTGCTGTAAAAATGTAAACAAAATTAATGTCAAAAAAGTCTCCATACACCTAACAATCACCAAAAATAGTTTGACGGAGTTTAACGGAAAATAACAACTTAGTTTAAACTAATAATTAGTGGGACCACAGTTGGCCTTGATAATCTCCTGTAACCTTTTTGTCATACTTGCGACCAGTTTTCTAGTAACTTCTGCTGGCATGTTCTCCCATTCGTTCAATAATCGGTTTTTTAATTCTTCTCTATTTGAAGCATTATGTTTGCGAACGCACCGTTTAAGTTCTTCCCATAAATGCTCGATGGGGTTAACATCGGGTGATAGCGGAGGTGTATGAAGCTACTCTCGCACCAAGTTTACGGTATATTTCGAATCATTGTCCTGTTGGAAAATGTATCTTTTTTCGAGTGCTAATTTTTGGACACTTTCCCTTAAATTGTCTCTCAAAATGTCCAGATAAACATGCTGATGCATGGTGCCATTAATAAAATATAAATTTCCAACCCCTCCAACGGACATCCATCCTCAAAGCAGAACACTGCCACCCTCTTGTGTCACCGTGGAACAAATGTTTTTAATATCGAATGCTGTATTCTTTCTCCAAATTTAAGTTCTGCCATCAGACCCAAAAAGATTAATTTTAGTTTCATCACTAAAGATTACGGATTCTCAAAATTCAGGAGGTTTAGTAACGTATCCTTTGGCAAAAGCTAACCGCTTTTTACGATTAGCTTTTAAAATTAACGGCTCCTTCCTGTCTGCACACCCCTTATAGCACGCCCTGTGTAAACAATTTATCACTGTTTGTAAACAAACATTTTTCGAAAATAGTTACCGTAGTTCTTCTTTTAATTTGGCTGCACTTTTCTTGAGATCTATAATTATTTGTCTAACAGTACTTGCCTCTTCACCTGGAATCAGTTTTGTTTGGTACGACCAGAGCGTGGTCGAATTTTATAGGAACCCGTTGATTGATACTGGCTTACAACGTTCTGAACAGTAGCATGTAACTTTTTTAACAATTTTTTCTATATTTCTGTACGATTTTCCATCTTTCCACAAATCAGTTATGATCTTTTGAACTTGAAATGAAATTTCTCTCGCTCATTTTTAGTACTACTTTGAAAACCTACTGCAAGTTTACTAGCAACAAGTGATAGATTATAAAGTATGGCCGAAAATTATTCATTTGTTTTCAGTTTAACGAGCAATAGATAGCTTGATAAAACGCGGCTAATTATAACGTGTTTTTTCAATGCATTCCTTGAGTGTATAGAAACTTTTTAGACATTAATTTTGTTTACATTTTTATAACAATGATGTAACTTCTAAATAACATGTTCCGTAGTTGTTTTTAATACTAATCCTCGTTGGTTAAGTTTCAAATATTAATTTAAACATGTTTCATAGTTCCAATTAATTAGTTAAACATAACAGAAAAATAGTACAGAAGGCAGGTGGTGTATGGGTACTTTTTGGACTGACTATATATATATATATATATATATATATATATATATATATATATATATATATATATATATGTATATGTGTGTGTGTGGGTTGCGTAGCTAAAGGAGGACATATGTCCCTATGGATATGGAAATGGATTTTTTTGTGTGAAAAATCTTCACCTCTCGGTCATCTATTGTTAAATTGAATGTAAGTTTCTAGAGTTCTAGTGTAGGTAGAGTTTCTTTCTTGTGGACCTTCCTCCAATCATCAATTCTTAAAGGCGTTGTTCCACTGTAAACAAGCGTTCTTTTTTCTGAAAAATTTGTCCCCTCGGTTGCTGATTTTTAGTTTACCTTGTTAGAAAAGGATCTTAGCTTTTAGAATTCCAATGATCGGTTGCTTGTAGGTGGTTGTGCCCATTTGTCTATTGCAACTTCTTGGTTTATTGTCCTCTCCTCTCTTGGTTACATGAGCGTCAACCCTTTAAGAAGGTTGATTACCTTTCTTCATGTGGTAATTTATCGCCACGAAGTAGATCTCCGAACAGTTTATGTCTGTTCTGAGTTAAAGTTACACATTCATATAGGGTGTGCATAGAGGTTTCTTCCTCTTCATAGTTTGCAAGTCGTTTGTGGGTAACCATTTTCTGGAAATGTTTTCCTAGTTTGGTCTGGGCCCTTGTTACACAAGGGACGTTAATTGTTAGTTTCTTTGAGAGGCTGCCAATTACGCCCCTTGCCTATCTTTTGCCAGATGTTGCGAGTCAATGATCCAGATGTTGCTGATATGACCGTCTCTTGATTGTCGTTTCTACTACCTGTTTTAGTATACCAAACGCTATTTCTGGGCCCCTGTATGATTTTGTAGCTGCAAATTTAGCTAATTCGTCCGCTTTTTCATTATCTTTTATCCTTGAATGTCCTGGAACCCTATTGTTCCTGAAGAACATTTCTAACAGGTCACTCCATCGTGATTTTGGAGTTGGCCTGATAGGCATCTAAAGCCTTTAGAGCGGCTTCACTAAATAGTGATGGTTCTAATAATATGTAGTTACCATAGACAGGAAAAGCAGTTACCAACAAGGAAGCTTTTGCTAGAAATGATTGCCAGTTTTCGAAATACTCTAGTATGGAGAGTGGAGTTAGTTTTTTTTATCAATTAATAAAATATAGGCGAAAAGAAAACGTCGTATAGAAAATTTGAGGTCATAAATTCCCTTTGTAACACTCAAGTGCGAACTAGGAATGCTTTTATACAGGTCATGTTTAGCGAAGTTACTTTATTTAGTGATTACTGTAACTAGAAAAAAAGAAGTTTTGCAAGAAGTAAAACACTACTACACAAAATTTTATATTTTTAACACCATGACATGTTTCACTGTACGACAGCTTCTTCAGATGGTTTGTTACAAAATGAGGGTAAAATTACTATAATAAATGGTTGGTTCACAATTTATGGCAGGTAATAAAATAATTTAATTAAAACAGATTTAGTAATGGTGAATTATTTAAGTCTAATTGTTCATTTATTAAGGAATCTGAATTTTTCAATTTGTTTATTTCTAAAGATTCTAGGTATTTAAGTTTCAGGCTCTTTGTGCAAGTATGTAATATTTCAAAGTTTGGGTTGAATTGGTGGTTATTTTCAATTAAATGATTTGCGTAAGTTGAGTTATTTTTTCTGTCGATGTATATATGTTTTTGAGCAATTTCCACAAATTTAATATGTATACTCCGGATCTATTGTCTCTATCTATTGTTTTAGTTTTGTAATTTTTTATAAATTTGCCAAGTGTGTTGGATGTTTTAAATGCTGTGTTAATATTTAATTTTCTCAAGAATCTATTTAATTTAATGCTGCATCTACCATAGTACGTTATTGACTTTACGTTTTTATAAGGTTCTTTATTACTCGGAAAAACTGTAGTAATGGCTTTTTTGTAAAGTTTTTTTATCTATTATGGATGGTGAATAGTCATAGAAAACATGTGTGTGTTATTATGTCTTTTTATTGTTAGGTTAAGGAAGTTTAAGCTATTGTTGATTTCAACTTCACTATATTTTTGTGTATATTATTCAAAAAAATTTTGAAATGTGGCAAATTGTCTATCACTTCCTGTAAAACAATATAAGATATCATCAACATATCTATGCCAGTATACAAATTTTTTAAACAGTGGGTGTTTGCTTATTTGGTTTTCTATGTTATTCATAAATATTTTCGCCAAAACAGGACTATGTGGATTGCCCATTATGAGACCGTCTAGGCTGCTGTATAGGTTCAAAATAATTTTGTTCTAGGCAAACCTTTAAGCAATTTAAGATGTCTTGTTTTATTATTGGGTTGACATTGATTTCAGAAAGAAGTTATTCAATTAGTAATATAGTTTCCCTACTTGGTATGCTCGGAAAAAGATCTTGAACATCGAAAGAAGTGAATTTTGAATTGTCAGGTAATGTTTGATGTTTTCAACTAGTTGTTGTGAATTTTTTATTGCAAATTGAGCTTTAAATTTAGAGTTTTCTATGAGTATTTGAACAAGACGTTTTGATAGTTTATAAAATGGGGCTGATAACGAAAGTTACTACTGGCCTTATAGGGTAACCCGTTTTGTGAAGTTTTATTAGTGAATATAGTTTAGGTGTTTGTGGGTTCATAAGAATGAGAATTATAGAATCTTCATCATTAAACAAACTTTTACGATTAGAGATTGTTGATTTAATAATTTTTTGATAACTTTCAGTTGGGTTACATTTTAAAAGTGGGTATTTATCTGGATTTGTAGATTATATCCAAAGAAAAATAGACATCTTAAATTGCTTAAAGGTTTGCGTAGAACAAAATTATTTTGAATTTAATAACGACCTATACAGCAGCCTAGACGGTCTCATACTGGGCAATCCACATAGTCCTGTTTTTGGCAAAAATATTTATGAATAACATAGAAAACTAAATAAGCAAACACCCACTGTTTAAAAAATTTGTATACTGGCATAGATATGTTGATGATATCTTGTGTTGTTTTACATGAAGTGATAGACAATTTGCCAGATTTCAAAATTTTTTGAATAATATACACAAAAATATAGTGAAGTTGAAATCAACAATAGCTTAAACTTCCTTGACCTAACAATAAAAAGACATAATAAAAAACACATTTTTTTCTATTTATCATAAACCGTCACATACTGACATAATTATCCATAATACCACCACCAAGTCACAAACATGCAGTTTTCCTTAATATGATTCACAGACTAATAAATATTCCTCTGGACCAAGACGATTTTCAAAAAGAACTTAATATTATAAAATAATTAGCAGTAAATAATGACTATTCACCATCCATAATAGATAATATTCTCAAGAAAAAACAAAAAAGCAATTAGTACAGTTTCTCCGAGTAATAAAGAACCTTATAAAAACGTAAAGTCAATAACGTACTATGGTAGATGCAGCACTAAATTAAATAGATTCTTGAGAAAATTAAATATTAACACAGCATTTAAAACATCCAACACACTTGGCAAATTTATAAAAGATAACAAAACTGAAACAGATAGAGACAATAGAGCCGGAGTATACAAATTAAATTGTGGAAATTGCTCAAAAACATATACAGGTCAAACAGGAAGACGTTTTTCAAAAAGAATAAAAGAACATGCTTCATCATACATCGATAGAAAAAATAACTCAAATTACGCAAATCATTTAATTGAAAATAACCACCAATTCAACCTAAACTTTGAAATATTACATACTTGCACAAAGAGCCTGAAACTTAAATACCTAGAATCTTTAGAAATAAACAAATTGAAAAATTCAGATTCCTTAATAAATGAACAATTAGGCTTAAATAATTCACCATTACTAAATCTGTTTTAATAAAATTATTTTATTACCTGCCATAAATTGTGAACCAACCATTTATTATAGTAATTTTACCCTCATTCTGTAACAAACCACCTGAAGAAGCTGTCGTACAGTGAAACATGTCTTGGTGTTAAAAATATAAAATTTAGTGGCAATTTAAGTAGTATTTTACTTCTTGCAAAACTTCTAGTTATGGATTTTCACCAAGTATCGGCTGAATCAATTTAAGTAGAAAAAAAGAATAACCCAACTTTAAAAACACACCAGACAATAAACCAGAAAGTTTATATTATTTATAATAAAAAATTACGTATACTTCTGTGGACAGCAAGATGTTGGTTTAAATTAAAAAAAAGAAGGTAAATTTCAAAGTAAGATGAGATTCTACAAAGCTGTAGTTTCATTTTCAGAAGTACTCTATTCAACATTCTTAGTGAAAAGATGTAGCCCAACGTTTAATATGAAAAGTTCCTTGAATATTTCTTGAGTTTGAAAACACCTGTTATTATTGCAGTGTTAATGGACAAAATAGCACGATCAAATCAAGCGCTCCGCTACTAAGTTCAGCAAATTTTGATTCGCCATCAGTTTATCAAGTTACGCAACCAGTTGATCATTCCGAAGGACCAATATGGGATGGTAAGTAAACAAATTTGCTAAACTAACTTTATAGCTGGAAAGTTTTTATTTGCAATTTTGAGTTGGTTCTTTTGGCAATTTTTAACTATCAAAATAGTATTATTTTTGAAATTCAATCAGCAAACTGATTTTCTTCAAATGGATTGACTCTGACTATTTTTCAATTAGCTGTATAAACTTGCTTTTTGGTCTCAATAATTTTGAATCAATCACTTTTCTGTTGGCAACACTGTTTCCTGAATAATAGCTGGTTATTACCACTAACTAACCAACTATAGGGCGTTGCTTTATTAACGAATACATATAAGTTGAATTTATATGTTTATATTGTTCCAATATAATCAATCAGATCATATTTTAGAAATTGAAAACCAGTAAATAACTGTCTAATTACTGTTGGGTAGGAGTGCATAATTCTGACGGATAAATATAGATTTACTTATTTATCCGTTTATTAGGTTGCTAGACATACTTAGGACCGAACAACCGTTCATAGATTGATATGAATGTTTATCACTATGTTAATGTGATTTACAATCGTTTGCTTGTAAATTATCCAACTATAATATGGTATTATTTAATTTAATTATCAATATTTCTTGCAAAATGGTAAACATTAGTTTATGTTTCAGCACGAAAAAATCTGTTATACTATGTGGATATCCATTCAGGGAGAGTATTAAGTTACAATTACAATACAAAAAAGGTTAACTTTATCACATTAAAAGGTGATGTTACTCCTGTAATTCCCGCTAAAAATAATGAAAATATTCTTGTTGTTGGTGTTGACAGATCTTTGGTGGCTATTGAATGGGATGGAGAAAAAGAATTAGGAAATCAAAGAGTAAGTTAGATATTATTATACCTATGTAATATTTTTGTACAGGGTGAGTCAACGATAGACTAAATTTCATTATCTCATTTGTTTCGGGAATGACGAAAAAAATGTTAAATACAATAGCTTTAGGGAATGTTAAGGTGCACAGTTTAAAATTATTTTTAAGGATACAGGGTACTTCAAAAAAGTGTGACCGATATAACATATGTTTTTTTAATTGGAACATCTTATTTTCTAATTTATTTTTAAATTCTGCGTAAAATTTTGTATCTTTTTTATTAATAATGTTATATACCTAAACTAGTAGTTTTTCTAATATTTCAATTTTTTTTAAAAAAATACTAATTGTCAGTTTTGTAAAAAAGTGCTAGTAGCGCCATTGTTTCTGAAGGTGGAATACTCATAACTGCTACGAGCGTTCTATAAAGATGAAAAAAAAGATATATGTAAAGAAACTTGAGTTAGATGGTACAGGGTGTTCAAAATAAATTTATGCATTTATGTATTAAAAACAAGGGTAAAAATTGAAAAATTTAAAATAAATCGAAAACTATTAGAAATAAGTATATGACATACTTAATAAAAGTTAGAGAGATTTATAAAATCTATCAGAAAAAATAATAATATACAGGGTGTGCCATATAAAAAATTTGAGATTTCTTAATTTAAAATAGTCAAAATGTATAAATTTATTTTTAACACCCTGTAGTATCTAACTCAAATTTCTTTACATATATCTTTTTTTTTCATCTCTATAGAACATTCGTACCAATTATGAGTATTCCACCTTCAGAAACAATGGCGCTACTGACAATTTTTTATTAAACTGAAAACTAGTATTTTTTTTTTTAAAATTGAAATATTAGAAAAACTACTAGGTTTAGATAGATAACATTATTAATAAAAAAGTTATAAAATTTTACACAGAATTTAAAAATAAATTAGAAAAAAGGATGTTCCAAGCAAATGATATAATAAATTTTACTCTATCGTTGACTCACCCTGTACATTACTGATAATAGGCTGATTGGTCTATAGTTAGTTAATTCAGACTTATCTCCTTTTTTGAAGAGTAAGACCACCAGAGCATTATCCCAGTCTCGAGTGACATCGCAAATATCGAGACACTTACTATACAATATAGCTAGCATTCGTAATATAGGCTCTCCGTCCTGTTGCAACATTTCGACAAGTACGCCGTCTTCACCTGCTGCTCTTCCTCTTGCCATTTTATTTAAAGAATCTTGTATTTCGTATTTGGTGATGTAGGGAATATCTTCAGATCCTTCGTTTATTACTCGTATTCGAATTGACTCGCTTTTGTCTGGTGGAGGTTCAACTTTACTCTCATAAAGGACCTTGTAGAATCTATATTCAATCGTAGTTCATTTGTTTGAGTTATTATTTGGTTGTTCTCATCTACTAATTTTGTTATTTGTAGTTGTCCTTCATTTAATGATCTTTGTAAAAGTTTTATACCCCTCTTGTTCTCCAGAGTTTCTTCAATTTTCTCATTGTTATAGTTTCTTACATCTCTTCTAATACATTTCCTTATATCGTTATTCAAAGTTTTTAACTTATTTTCACATGCCACCGTGTCTTGTTTCATGGATTTTCGTTTTTGTATTAGTTTGACCGTTTCTTTGGAGAGCTTTTCCTCTTTGATATTTCTCGTGAGAGCTACTTCTTTCGCAGATTCTACTATACGGTGAACGATTTTTCTGTTAATTTCGTTGAGGGATGAAGTATCTTCTTTAATTTCATGTTCTTTAAGTTTATGTACATACTTATTTCTCTTGTGTTTAAGTTGTGTCTTATCTATCATATATAACCGATCTCGTTAGCTGTTATTCCGTTTGGGCTTTTCCATGTCCACCTTCTTTTTTCTATATATATATATATATATATATATATATATATATATATATATATATATATATATATATATACATACACGTATTCATGATATGGAGGTTATTTTCGTTAACGTAGTTTATTAACAGTTGTCCTCTAGCATTCCTCATTCCTAATCCGTAAGGACCTACGCCAGTTCAGTTTCCTCCTGCTTTACGCCGGCTTTAGCATTCAGGTCACCAATTATTAGTGTGTAATGTGCTGAACTAGATTTAAGGGCAGTATTTATTACTTCATAAAATGCCTTAATTTCCTCCTTTTCGTGGTCGGTCGATAACACAGCCCCACAAAAAAAAAAAGTGGGGTATACTTTTGATGCGATATATCAGATCCGTAGTACTTTTGCCCGCTGATCACGAATCTGACGTCAGAATATCGCCATCACATCTCAATTTTTTTCTAACCTCAAAAAATAGGTAAAAATTAGTAAAAATTAAGAAAAATATACTCCTAAAAAATTGATTCAAGCTTTTTCATGAATCCAAAGATGTATTAATATGTATTCGGACACGCTAAGCTAATATTCATCGGTTGGATTAAGCCATACAGTTCTGTTTTCTTTCTAACCTCAATAAATCAGACAGATATAGTGCTTCTCGAATGCAAAAACGAATTCAAATTAAAATTCAACTGATTCTTACCAAATTTGGTACACGGGGTTTTTTTTTGGGTTGCTGATCATGAATCTGAGGTCGGATTTGCAAAATTCAAAATGGCGGATCCAAGATAGCGGACAAAATTTTTGAAAACCAACCGATTCCTACCAAATTTGGTAAACAGTTGGGGAATCCTCAAACCTGATACTCTTAAACCCTAAACCCTGAAACCTTAGACTCCCACACCCTGTAACCTCAAAAAATAGACCATATACTCTCAAATAGTAGACCCTTAAGCCCTAGAATTGCGAAGGTTAGACCCGCGCCTAACTTTCCTTTTTTTGGCTGTATCTTGTTCTTTTTTCCGCGAATGACCTATTCAAAGGCTTTCTGCCCAAACGCTTTTGAGGACTTGTTTCTCTTTTTAGCGACCAGCAATAGTCCGCTAGCATATGGTCATCCTATCGTCCTTGATACCGATTTTCTATGATTTTCAGATCTTGGTGAAAACGTTCCCCTTGCTCCTCACTGTAGTCACCAAGATTATCTGGGAAATCATCGATGTGGGAGTCCAGGAAATGTAATTTTAGATTCATTAAGCAACCTAATGTTTGAAATTTTTTTACCATTTTCTCGACTATTTCTTTGTACTTAGGACTTTTATTATTTCCCAAAAAGTTTGTTCCGACTTCTTTAAAACTAAGCCAAGCAGCTTTTTCAACTTTATTCATTTTAGTAACAAATAATGAATCTTGAAACAATTTTCTTATTTGTGGCTCGTCAAATACGCCTGCCTTAATTTTAGCTTCAGAAAATTTCGGAAATTTTTTATGCAAATATTTGAAACATGGGCCGTTTGTATCTAATGCTCTCGTGAATTGCTTCATAAGTCCAAGCTTAATGTGAAGCGGGGGAATAAGAACTTTTCCTGGATCTACCAATGGTGGAAACAATACATTATTTTCACCAGGAGTGAACGATTCTCTTGTTGGCCAAATTTTTTTTCTTATAATGACGTTCCCTATCTCTGCTATTCCACAGACATTTATAACAGGGATAAAGTGTAAACCCTGACTGTTAGCCAAGCAATATTGTTACAATTTTCAGATCTCCACAAATTTCCCAGTTATGATCAGCATATTTTATTTTTATCAAAAGCTGCTTCATTTTTTCATATTGCTCTTCCATAACTGTGGAATGAGCAATCGGAATGGGAGCGTAAACGTTGGTATTATGCAGCAAAACTGCCTTAATGCTCCGTTTAGAAGAATCAATGAAGAGTCTCCATTCTTCAGGATCGTATGAGTTATTTTGAAATCCATCCATTAGACCTTTTACATCGGTACAATATGAAAGTGACAATTCCTCGTCCATTGTGAAATATTTTCGAAATTCTTCATCTCTGTTTCTATAATAAGAAATCGTAGCTTCTGGTTTAAGTAAATGTCTTTTCTTTAAAAAGGAAGCAAGAGTTCTGACTGTGATACGAGTATTGGTTCTGGTTTACGGTTGTATGGTAGAAATTCTTTATCTGTGTCACTAGTATATGATAGGTTGTCACTAGAACATTCATTAGTAACAGTGTTTGAATCTTTTTCGACAGTTTCAATGTTTTCGGCATGAACTGATAAGGTGAAATCATTTGTTTCCATAACATCAGCATCAAGTGGTTCAGGAGGCGGAATTAGTTTAGTTGGTCTTGTTACTGTCGAAACATCGTTATAAGTAATAGTGCTTTTATTTTTTCGGTTATGCCTAGATACAACATTCATACAAAAGTAGCAATCATTTTCACTGTATGGTCTATTCCATATTGCTGGTCTGGAATATTTAATCGCCTTCTTATTGATGTACAACATTATTTTGCAAGAACTGCAAATGATGTAGGGAACCCAATCTGTATCCTAGTGCTGTATTTCAATGTTAAAACAATCCTTATATAAGGTTTTAATCTTATCCGTTATCGGTGACCCCATTTTACTCAATACGTGTTGACAGCAAATATAACAAAATGAATCACTGTTTTTATCGCACTTATGAAAAGTCCTTGTACCGTGAGATCGTTTTCTTGTAGCATTATACTCTACATGAGCCAAGTCACCCACACATGAAGAGCTACGGTCGCTGGATGAAGACGGCTGCGGGCCCGCTTTCCCACCCTGACCAACCGCCGATACTGGGTTTCCGAGTCCCTGCATCGTAATTCTCTTTCTTCTACCTGCCATGACGGCATCTAAGCCGTTATCCAGGGACTCTGCCGGCTAGTGGAGTAACACCGTTGCCCACCGTCACCACGTGGAGGTGCCCTGGATGCAGGTAGAAGAATAAAAATCGACCGATGAATTTTCTCGGCGTTCAAAATGGCGCGAAAACATCTGCCATCTTGAATTTTGCAAATCCAACCTCAGATTCGTGATCAGCGACCCAAAAAATCCCCGTGTACCAAATTTGGTAAGGATCGGTTGAATTTTAATTTGAATTCGTTTTTGCATTCGAGAAGCACTATATATGTCTGATTTATTGAGGTTAGAAAGAAAACAGAACTGTATGGCTCAATCCAACCCATGAATATTAGCTTAGCGTGTCCGAATACATATTAATACATCTTTGGATTCATGAAAAAGCTTGAATCAATTTTTTAGGAGTATATTTTTCTTAATTTTTACTAATTTTTACCTATTTTTTGAGGTTAGAAAAAAATTGAGATGTGATGGCGATATTCTGACGTCAGATTAGTGATCAGCGAGCAAAAATACTACGGATCTGATATATCGCATCAAAAGTATACCCCACTTTTTTTTTGTGGGGCTGTGTAATTAAGGTAACTGCCACTCGCAAAGGACAATCTCTAAAGAATCTCGTTTGCCATAAACAGAAGAACGCTGCTTAGCTAACAGTCCATCATGCCAAGCACGCTTAAATTCTTTGGGTATATCAGGTGCAACCACTCGAAATTCTGTATAATATTCAATTGCTTTGTTTCAAGGTTAGAAGATCCCTTGTAATCTTTGCTTACGAAAGCCATATTGGCGGTCATTAATAATACCGAATCCTTCCAAATATTTTAGAGATACTGATTAATAGAGACCGTATTATATGCATTTGCATATTTCCATATGCATTTGCATATTTCCATATGCATTTGCATATTTAGACCATTCTCACCGATTATTGCATATTTTACCCAAAATCTAGTAATGATGCATATTTTCCCTATATTTACAATATTTCTCGGTATTACTAGGCAATTGAATTGCTCAGGGTATTGTTAATGTCGCCGTCTGGAACTGATCTTATCTCCGGAACATTACCTGCAATAGTCTAAACATCGATTAGGTTATAATGCCATAGTGTATTCTATTCCTTTGTTTCTTGGTCGGGATATTAAGTGATAAGTAGTTAGTTTCTAAGAATATTTGTTTGAGCGTGGATCAAATAAACAATTTTCTCGAAGACGAATTTTTATTTTAAAACAAGATATCAGTTTTAACATTATTGTTGACGCGCTTGCATCAGTGTAGTCTTTTTGCAATTTTTAACGTGTTGTGTTAAAGTTTAACGTGTACCATGCCACCCTCAAAAAAAGTGTCTCTTCGTGGGTAGCTGATTATCCTGGAACATTTACAAGACAAGTCTTCATATCTCAGGATTGCAAAAAAAGGCCCACGACAACAACTTATAACAGCAGCAAGTAGCAGTGATTCCACTTCTACAGGCAAACAAAAAAACCATTTTAGCATGGATTTATGTGAAGCATTGCTTGCAAGTAATATTCCTCTCCACAAACTTACAAATCCTACATTCAGAGATTTTCTGCGAAAATATTGCTTGAATCAAAAAATACCTGACGAATCAACACTGCGTAAAAATTACATACCAACAATTTACCAACATGTTCTGGAAGAAATACGTAATGAACTTAAGGATGACATTATTTGGATTTCAGCTGATGAAACTACCGACAGTTGTGGTCGCTATATTGCGAATTTAATTGTAGGTGCATTAAGATTAGAGACTTCTTCTTCCTATTTGGTGGCCTGCAAAGAACTTGACAAGACAAATCATTCTACAATCGCCATATTTGTGAATGAGGGTATTAAAAAAATATTTCCTGAATCTTCTGCAGATGAAAGAGTGTTTATATTTCTCTCAGATGCTGCTCCCTATATAATCAAGGCAGCCAAAGTCCTCCAAGTACTTTTTCCAAATTTAATTCATGTGACGTGCTTTGCTCACGGAGTCCATCGACTCGTTGAAGAAGTACGATCCACGTTTGGAAATGTAAATAAACTGATTTCATCAGTAAAGAAAGTGTTTTTTAAGGCACCTGCTCGCAATATCGCCTATAAAGAAAAACTGCCAAATGTGCCTTTACCTCCCGAACCAGTGGTAACTCGATGGGGAACATGGATTGAAGCTGTACTATTTTACAATGAACATTTCGAGGCCATCAAAGGTGTAGTAAATGACTTCGATACTGCAGAGGCTATGGCAGTTCGTCAATCCAAGCTGCGGGTATTAAAAAGCTTGAAACTCGAGGTTTGGCGTTGACCGAATCAATTCAGTTAATAAATAAAATCCATCAAATAAACTCCACATTACCAGATGTATTCCCGCGTAGAGTTAAAGAAAAGTTTGAAAACATTTTGTGCAATAACCCAGGCTTTGAACCTTTGGGTCAAATTGATAGTTTTTATTAATGGGGCGGGTGAGCTTTTGCTAGAAACAATAAGTGCTAACATAGCACCCAAATTCAAATACTTCCCAGTTACCTCAGTGGATGTGGAACGGTCTTTTTCCACTTATAAAAATATTTTAAGTGATCGATGACACAATCTGACTACCCAACATGTGGAACAATACCTTATTGTTTACGTGTACAAGAATACAAATGTTAAATAATTTTAAAAAATGTTAAATAATTGTTAATTAAATTTAAACATCGTCGTGTTAATTTTATGCTGATTTTGAAATAAAAAACTAAAAATTACTAATTTTATTATTATTTAATATTGCATATTTTGGCCCTTTTCATATCATATCATGTTTTAAGCATTTTTCATGCATATTTCAAGATTTTTATGTTGCATATATTCGAGTCTCTACTGAATAATAGCCTTATCCATACTCTTAGATTTTATTAATGGTAATACGACTTGTCGGAAGGTGTTTGCAATGCATTTTTGCTTTCTTAACGATAATGGCTACACTTGCTTACATCTTAAATTTAGACTACCAAATTTATGTGACTCGGACGTTTAGCCTTCAGTTTAATGAGTTCAGAAGATATTTCATGTAATCATAGGCAACACGTCTGTGATTTCCCATAATTCTGTTACCCCATATCTGTAAAAATTCAATTTTACAGAAATAATTGTTTAGATGTAGTACATTACTTCATTGCTAAGATTACTGTTACTTAAACGAATCTTTGGCTTTATAGTTTACTTATACTTTTGGCTTTTTAGTATGTTTTTTGAGTTTTAGTTGAAAGACTCTGCTAACTCGTTTATTATTAATTGTAATAATTATTTTAGGTGTTAACTACAGTGTCATCACAATTCCCACAGAGCAGATTTAATGATGGAAAAGCTGATAAAAGTGGTCGGTTATGGATTGGTAAGTAAAATTTTCTATAATTCTAAAATGAAGCTCAACCTTGAAACTTTTTTAAATTTAGAAATTGAAATTTAAGGAATGCGCACTAAACATAAATATGCATTCTTTTGCAGTATTAAAAAATTGGTATACTTTCGGTCGCCCTTTTCAAAAAATCCATATGATTTTTAGGAAGTAACAACCTTCAAACGATACGTGTCAAAATTTCGTGACATTTCGACGATTAGTTTACAAGTTACAGTGGTTTTACTGATGCTAC
Source organism: Pachyrhynchus sulphureomaculatus (assembly GCA_019049505.1). Classification (NCBI taxonomy): domain Eukaryota; kingdom Metazoa; phylum Arthropoda; class Insecta; order Coleoptera; family Curculionidae; genus Pachyrhynchus; species Pachyrhynchus sulphureomaculatus. The sequence continues at coordinate 194,834,013 of CM032456.1, forward strand.
TTTTGATATTTTCAAAACAATGGAAGAAATCGAATTTTGTGTGTCGATTAAACACTGTTTTTTGATGGGAAAGAATACCGTTCAAGCAAAGCAATGGTTGGATAAGTGTTACGGGGACTCTGCCCTTGGAAAAACACTCATTATTTACTGGTATGCTGAATGTAAACACGGTCGTACAGATACAAATGATGCTGAACGATCTGGACGCCCAAATAAGGTGGTTTCACCGGAAAACACAAAAAAATCCACAAATTTGTTTTGGATGACCGTAAAGTGAAACTGCGTGAGACCGCTGACACACTAAAGATATCAAAAGAACGTGTTGGTCATATTTTGCATGAACACTTAGGCATGAGAATGCTCTGTTCGAAATGGGTACCGCGTTTGCTCACAGTGGACCAGACAACAAGGTGTTGATAATTCTGAGCGCTGGTTGGACCTGTTTAAGCACAATAGAGAGTTTTTTCATGCGATATGTGACAATAGATGAAATATGGATCCAGCACTACAGAGCGGAATCAAATCGGCAGTCAGTTGAGTGGACAGCAGCCGGTGAAAGCCACCTGAAGCGACTAAAGACACAACCGTCGGCTGGGAAGGTTTGGGCCTCTGTATTTTGGGATGCGCATGGAATCATTTTCATCGACTATGCTGAGAAGGGAAAAAAACCATCAATATTATGTAAAGTTATTGGCGCATTTGAAGGTAGAAATCGCAAAGAAACGTCCCTAGATAAACAAGAAAAAAGTGCTCTTTCATCCAGATAATGCACCGTATCACAAGTCAATGATTACGAGGGCAAAATTGCATGAATTGAAGTTTGAATTGCTTCCTCATCCACCGTATTCTCCAGATCTGGCCCCCAGCGACTATTATCTATTCTCAGGCCTCAAAAAAATGCTTGCGGGAAAGAGAATTGGCTCCAATAAAAAGTAATCGCCGAAACTGAGGCCTATTTTGAAGGCAAAGGCAAATCCCTCTACAAGAAAGGTATAGAAATGTTAGAAAAGCGTTAGCCTGATTGTATCGCTCTTGAAGAAGACTATGTTGATGAATAAAGTCGAGTTTTGCAAAAAAATAAAAATGTGTTTTAAGTAGCTAGACCAAAAACTTTTCAGCCTACGTGTTATATAACAAGTTTCAAATTGATATCTCATTTCGTTCTAAAGTTGGCGTGCCAACAGACCGACGGAAATGAGTGATTTTTGGTGATCTAGGACCCTTAAAACATCAACAAAAGCAGAAATCTCAAAGTCTGAAATGTTCACGAATACAATGTTTACCTTTAGCAAGGAAAGTAAAAGAAGGACCTTTAACCAGTTACAATTGAAAGATTGGTAACTGGGTCTATAAAAAAAGAACCCTCCCTTGGCTACGTCACACTCTAAGATAGTTCTAATAAATAACTTAAAATACTCATACAACCGTCAAATACATAAAACAAATTAATTTATGTGTTTGTCGAAAACGAAATGTTTATGTTAACCCTGCGGGCCGGGCGCCGCCGACTAAATCTCCAACCAGGGCGCCGGGTCTCGCAAACTCATCAATAAAAAATCTTGTTAAAAAAAAAAGTGATAAATTAATATTTTATTGAAAAAAAAATACACATTTTTAAATACAAAACCTTATATTATAAAACTGGTTTAAGTATACACAGTCAAAAATCTAATTTTTAAATATTTGTTGTCAAAAAATTAAACATTTCCTAAAAACTACAAACAAAATAACTTGAAGATGAAAAAAAAAATTTTTAGTGAAACATTGTAAAAATATCATAAATCAACAGATTTTATTGATTCATTGCAATTTCTGAGCACTCAGAACACCATGCATGGATATGAGTAAGACATACAAATTTTCCACATTTTTTGCAAAAATATTTGGTTTTTGAATCTTTTTTACAAAAAAAACATCTTTTTCTGTTACCTGGTTGGACTTCTTCATTTCTATTGGGTTCTTGTGTTCCAGCAACTTCTTGTCTTCTTTCCTTTACCGACCTTGGAACATTTGTTTCATAAGAACGTCGCTCCAAGTGTTCTTTTGTCAAGGATAGTCCAACATCTCTTAGATATAATCGTCTTTCAATCTTATAAGTTTTATTATTGCAAGCAAAAATAATTTGGGAATTTACACCACCCATATTCATAATTGAAAAAAAACATAACCATCGGCCACCTTCTTGTATTCCTTGCTACGTTATAGGTAGCAGACAATTTGTCGAGATTATCTACACCTCCTTTGGTATGATTGTAATAAGTAATTATATCGGGTTTGCATTCTTCTGCCGTAGAGGGATCAATCCTATCATCGTGATGTAAACTGGATATAAGATTAACATTTCTATATGTCTTTGGAATATATGACACAATAGTCATAACTTTTTGAAAGCCAAATATTGAAGAAAATTCAGGGCGAGCTCTTGTGTTGGAGAATTCTAGAGGCAATTCCCTTTTATTTTTTTTTATTGTACCCACGTACGTGGTTTTATGCTCCACAAGTAATTTTTTTACCAATTCAACACTGGTAAACCAATTATCACACGTAAGATTACGATTAGTCCCAGATATAGGTTCTATTAGTCTCAAAACTATACTTTGTGGATCGTTAGGGCGTTCATATATACCTTCAGGCTGCTTTCCGACGTAAACCTCCAGATTTGAAGCATAAGATGTAGAGGAATCAACTAAAGCAAATATTTTTATACCGTATCTGTTAGGTTTACTTGGAATATACTGTTTGAAATCACATCGCCCCCTAAATGCCTCAAGCTTTTCATCAATTGTTGTGTTTGCTCCAACAGTATATGTGTTTTTTACAGTTTTCAACAAAAAGGTCAAATAGGCTTCTGATTGGAGCTAGCTTGTCAAATTGTTTCCTTGTTTCTCTTGTCGTCAAGTCATCAAAACGAAGGCATCGAAGAAGAAAATGAAATCGATCGTGAGACATTACCAACCAAAATCTTTCAATCCCGAGTTCGTTTCTTTGCCATAGCTCTTTTGTATTAAGTCGTCCACTTTTGAGGGTCCCCGCCAAATATAATAATCCAAGAAAAGCTTTTATTTCACAAATGTCCGTGGGTTTCCCTCTTCTCTCTCTTGCATAATTTTGAGCCAATCCCGAAATGTAGAGATTTGTGTTTTCCACTATAATGTTAAGCATTTCATCTGTGAAAAATAATGACCAACACTCCATGGCTGTTTTGGCGTTTTTCCCACAGTTCCTGACGCCTGGTAGCCGAACAATAATATTTTCTTTTCTCGTTCTTACGGTTTTGTTTGGACAATGTTTTTGCCATCGCGTGGTTCCGTTTTTACCAATGAAAGCTGGAATTCTTGCAAGAGGTACATTGTCATCACTGCTGTCATCGCACTCTTGTTCTGATTCACTATCGGTACTTCGGGTTTCTACTATATTTTCTTCTAAAGCTAACTCCTCTTCTTCGTCATCCGGCTCTTCATCTGAATCAGCTTCTTCCCATAATTGGCGGAGTTTCTCCTGCTCTTTCTCATAATAAGTAGACATCGCTGCTAAACAAAAGAGATACTATTTTTTATAAAATAGTAACTAATAAATAATTAATATGCATAAAATAATGCAAAATAAATTTTATTTATGCTAACTTACCGTTGAAAAGTAAAACCAGCCGAATGTAAAAAGAAAAGCGCAAACCGGGGCGCCGGGTCTCACAGACCAAAATCAAAATAATTTAAAAACTAAAATACGTACACAACCACCGATTGTTATGCGAGTATTGAGGCCAAAAATGAACAGGTAGACGAACCGCTAAGCGGTTGCAACGATGTTACGAAAATTGCCGACTGATTGTCGGAGTGTCGGGTCTCAGAGGCTAGGCGCCCCGCCTGCAGGGTTAAGTTACGCTATGCATATACCCAAAGAAATTTTGCAGGGATACTAATAATAGGTTTGTGTTTATAGTAATAACTAGCAGTGCCCGCGGCTCCGCTCGCGTGGACTTGATTCGCTACTATCGTCACTGTTTATTCCTTATGTTACCTAACGTAATAAAATATCTGCCATTATTTCCCCTTATCTCCCATTATTTCTCCTTATCTCCCATTATCTCTACATAATTTCCATTATCTAGGTTTATCTCTGCTCATCTCCCATTATTTCTCCTTATCTCCCATTATTTCCCCTTATCTCCCATTAACTCACCTTATCTCCCATTATCTAAGCTTAATTCGACTTATTTCGCAATATTTCTCCTTATCTCCCATTATTTCTCCTTATCTCCCATTATCTCACCATAACTCCCATTATCTAGACTTATCTTTGCTTATCTCCCATTATTTCTCCTTATCTCCCATTATTTATACTTATCTCCCATTATCTCACCTTATCTCCCATTATCTAGGCTTATATCGAATTATATAGAACATATGTATAAATGTATAAAAACACGTAAATCGGATAAGTGGTTCTCCAATGATAAGCGCACTAACAGACAGACATACATACAGACAGACAGACAGAGAGAGACGTTGCATTTTTTATATATATTATAGATATAGATTTATAATATTATATAACCTGGCCAAAGAATATATGTATGAATTTAAAAAAGACACGTAAATCGGATAAGTGGCTCTCGCGTGATAAAAGCGCTAACAGACAGACAGACAGACATTTTATATATATTATAGATTATAGATATTCTCTGTTACATAATATTGTTCCATATTTAATGGTTTAGGCTGTGTATTGCAAGAGAACGCGCTAGCGTCAAACTTTTTTCCGACTTCATTCACTGTTATCGTCACTGCTCATTCCTTATGCTACCTATCGTAATAAAATATAGCCTATAACCTGGCCAGAGAACATATGTATGTTTTAAAAAAAAGTACGTAAATCGGATAAGTGGTTCTCCAGTGATAAGCGCACTAACGGACAGACAGACAGACAGACAGACGTTGCATTTTATATATATTATAGATAATTTAGTTATATTTATGTAATTTTTTAATAGGTACCATGGGATATGAAGATCCTCTAACACAATCTTTGACACCGAACCAAGGAATTTTATATAAATTGACAAAGGACACGCTCATTAGTCCAAAAGTCGAAATATCTCCGGTAAATATTAGTAACGGATTAGCTTGGAACAAAGCAAATAATAAGATGTATTATATCGACTCACCTACACGTAAGGTTAGTATAAATGTATTCAAATATCTAAAGCTGGTTTTATGAAACCTTAAAAGCATGATTTTATTAATTGATATTTTTATGTGAAATTATAATCTTGTAAACAGCAAAGAAAAAACTTTTTTACTAGTTGTAAACAAAATTAGAGAATTTAACTTTGTTCCGAAATTAAGTCACGCGTTTTGTGACTGTGGTGAATGTAATCTGATTTTCCTACCAGTAGGGGTACATAAAAAAGCTTGCCACAATATAACCTATATATATATATATATATATATATATATATATATATATATATATATATATATATATATATATATATATATATATATATAACAAGGATTTTCTACAGCTGACGCTGTCTTCCTTCTCTCAGCCTTTGATTCCATCCGTTTCCCCATAGCCTCGTCCACATCGTCTCTCCACGATCGTCTGGGTCTTCCTCTTTTTCTTCTCCCTATAGGGCTCCACTCCGTTATTTTCTTTATCCACCTATTATCTTCGCTTCGTCGTATGTGTCCATACCATTTTAATCGTTTTTCTTCAATGGTGTTTATTGCGTTCTCTTTCATGTTCATTCTGCTTCTTATTTCTTCATTTGTTATTCTCTCCATACGAGTCACTCTACAACATCTTCTCCAATACTCCATCTCTACCACGTTAATTTTAGATTTATTTCTTTTGATGATCGTCCATGTTTCTGACCCGTATGTCATTATGCTTTGTATTATTGATTTGTATATGCGTGTTTTGTTTCTCTTTGTAATGTGCTTGACCCACAGGATCGAGTTTAATTGTCTTATGCATGTTCGCGTTTGTCCTAATCTAGCTTTAATCTCTTCTTCTGATGTTGCGTTTTTTGAAATGATGGTTCCTAAAGATTTAAATCTATCGGTTCCTTTGATTATTGTTTCGTTATCTACTTCTAGATTCTCCACGTTTCCCTCCTTTGTTGTTAGATATTCCGTTTTATCAAAGTTTATTGCTAATCCTGCTTTAGTGTATTCTTCTTTCAGTTTTCTTACCATATAACTGAGGTCTTCCTCATTTTGCGCTATGATTACTTGGTCGTCTGCGAAACTTAGAGTATATAAGTAATCTTCTCGTATTGGGACTCCCATTCCACTACATTTTTGCTTCCATTTTTTTTAATGTTTGTTCGAGGTATATTTTGAATAGTGTTGGGAATGTAGAGCATTCTTGTAATAGGCCTTTTGATGTTTGGAGTTCCCTATTTTATGTCCTATTTTTATGTTCACTGTGTTTTACTGCGTATATTAGTTCTTTGTCAATGCCTATTTCTTTCATTGCGTTCCATAATCTTTGTCTTGGTACTGAGTCATAGGCCTTTCTTATGTCTATGAAGGCTAGATGAACTTCTCTATTCTTTGCCATTTTTTTTTTCCATTGTTTGTTTTATAGTGTATATGTGGTCTATACATGATTTTCCAGCCGTAAAGCCTGCTTGGTCTTCTCCAATTTTTCCTTTTATATATTCCTCCATGGTATTTTTAATAAATTTTTCCATACAAACGTCCCATACTCAATATTATGCTTAGGCCTCTGTAGTTTGTGCATTTTCTGCGGTCTCCATTTTTAAATATAGATACTACGAGGCATGTTTTTTAAGTAAGTACCGTTTTGGAATTAAAAAAAGACGTGCAAAGATATCGCTATAATTTTATTTTTACATGAAAGCCTGTACCTTAATCTACTTTTCTACATAATTTCCGTGAATATTGAGGCACTTGTCATAACGTGGCACCAGTTTTTGAATACCCTCCTCATAAAATTCTGCCGCCTGACTTGTTAACCACTGTATCACAAATGTTTTGAATATTGAGGAAAGCAGTCGCACAATGATGAAATTGTAAAGCGTCTGTTTTCTCTCACCTTTTCGTCCACTTTCTGCACCAAATCTTCATTAACGACCGAAGGACGCCCACTCCGTTCTTCATCATGCACATTTGTGCGGCCATCTTTAAATGCTCTCACCCATTTCCTTACCATTCCATCACTCATAATGTTTTGTCCGTAAACTTCACAGATCTCACGATGAATATCGATCGGTTTTACGCCTTTAGCACTAAGAAATCGTATAACAGCCCGTACTTCACAATCGGCGGGACTCACGATTGTCGGAGGCATCTTAAACACTCAGTAAACAACGTATACAATAAAGAATCAGACTGTAATGGCGTCAGTGCGTAGACATGAGATGTAGGTTACCAGCGCGCATGCGCGGAACGCCGACCGTATCGCTGCGGCGGCGGAATCGCAAAACGGTACTTACTTAAAAAACATGCCTCGTATATAAGCTTTTGACCATTCCTCTGGTATTTTTTCTGCGTTTATCGCTTTGTGGAACATGTTTCTCAGCATTCGATGTAATTTATTAGACCCGTACTTAAACATTTCATTTACCACACCCCCAGGCCCTGCAGATTTATTATTTTTGAGTGTTTTTATTGTCTTCTTTACTTCTTCATAGCTTAGTTCTATCTTTTTTATTTCCTTATTCTGTTCTTCTTCAGGGTTCTCTTCTTGGAATTCTTGTCTATCTTCTGTTAGCAGCTTCTTATAATATTCTTCCAACCCGCTTTCTGGGATGTACTCTATATACGTCTTCTCTCTATTGTTAGTCCTTAATGCTTTAATTATTCTCCATGACTCTGTACTTCTAGTTTCTCCTATATACTGTTCTACATGTTCGCACGATTTTTCCCATCTCTCGTTCTTTTCCTTGTTTATCATCTTCCTCGTTTCTGCATTTTTCTCTCTATATTTCTGTAGATCTTCTGACAATGTAACATTATAATAAAAAAATAGTTATATTAAAATTGCCGTTAATTCGTGACAAATTTAAAGTGAAAAAGTACCTAAAACAGCAACCTCTCTTCCACTCTTCACGTCTAATTCAATTTTTAATCAGGTTTGCATAGTAGCAAATGAGAACAACGCAAACTCGTATTGCAGTCAGTGACATTACCAGAGTATAGGAAGGCGAGAAGGCTCCAAAGGGCATTTTTTAGGTAACATTAAGGCGGAGCTGTTTGTATGGTCCCCTTGATTACGTCAAAGCTTGCATTACCATATGTTCATTTTGCTTTAAAGATCTTCGACTAGTAACGCAACCTTGTTTAGTTTAATTCAGTAACCAATTATCTTTGGAATTATTACTGTTTGCTACCGATCACTATGTGCGATTTTTTCATTATATTTTGGGTGCCTAGATGTGGAAAAAATTGTCCGTCTCTCAGTCCGTAGAAATTCACGGATGGAGAAATATATATTTCCGTACGTCCGTCCGGGAGTACATCCGTTGTTCAAATTCTTATTTGCCATTATACGTGTGTGTTTACCGTCAGGTACTTACCATTAAGCATTGATAATGTCAAATGAGAATTTGGCATCATCAATCTGTGACTACAAATTAAAAAGAACATTGATCAACGGATGTGCTTCTCGAAAACAATATATCCTTCACTGGGGCAAGAATTTATGTCCTTCTTGTCTTCCCTCTCTTCATGGAAACATAATCATTTCCATTTTGTTCGAGTTATTACACGGCAACCAGACGGTATCCGCTGCCAATTCTAGTAACATTTCAATTCCAACAAAAGTCACATACGCCTGCCAAATCAATTGTCTTTTACCGCCAAAAATCGGCACGTGGGCCCCGCCAACTTTCCTCCGGGTATTTCCCGAGTTCTCTAAGAAAAATTATATAAGATCGTTAACTATAATGGTGCCTATGTTGGATTAGTGCTTTTAATTAGATGTTTTTAATTGTCCTGTAATACCGATATACATGTTTCCTCCAATAATTAATCTTCAGTTTGTAAGTAATATTTTCTTCATAATTCGATCACTTTATACTTAAATTCACATTTTTCTAAAGTTCTTGACGAAGAAACAAATATGTCGGTTTTGAAAGCTTGACAAGTAAACAAATTGACTTTTAATTGGCCTCTTATGACTGCATCTCGAACAATTTAGCCCCTTCTTACTAGTCGCAACTACCTTCTTATTTATATTTATATATATATATATATATATATATATATATATATATATATATATATATATATATATATATATATATATAACTATATATATATTTATTTATATTATCAAAATATAGTTAAATAATATAAAGATACAAATTTGATGCCATGAATTTAAATAGACATTTTTTTAGGTAGTGGAGTATGATTATGATGAGGAGAAAGGTGAAATTTTGAATCCCAAAGTGGTCATCGATATAACCATGTTTCCACATGTCACAGGAGTTCCTGATGGAATGACTATCGATAAAGATGATAATCTTTGGATAGCACTCTATGGTGGAGGGGCCGTTATAAGAGCTAACCCAAAAAATGGACAACTACTACAGGTATCCTTACTTTAGCTCAAAATTTGCTAAGCTTATGTTCAACCTAGTTTTTAAAAGCTTTTTAAATTGAACGTTAGGATATCGTAGGTGTATTAATCTTCATAAGTTTTAAATTTCTCTACATAATACGAGTACATCATCATAGATTTTCTTTAAGATGTTTCAACAGATCACTTCAATATATATATATATATATATATATATATATATATATATATATATATATATATATATATATATATATATAAAGGATTAAAAAACTCGTTTTTTTTCGCAACATTTAAGTGTTTACTTCCATCACAAAATGAATTATCTTAATAATCAAAGTATTGGCCATCGTTAGCTATGACTTTTTCCCATCTTTCTGTCAAAGAATGGATTCCGCACCAGAAGAACTTTTCATCTTTTGAGTCCAACCATTCATGAAGCCAAATTTTCACTTCTTCGTAAAAATGTAAGTGTTGTTTCGAAAATCCGTTCTACATCGATTGAAATAAGTGGAAGTCTGAAGGGGCTAAGTCAGGTGAATAGTTTTAACACATTTTGCAACATGGGGCCGAGCAATGTCATATTGAAAAATGACTTTATCGGGTCTTTGGGCGTATTCTGGTCGTTTTTCCTTTTATGGTCGCTTCAACTTTATCAATTATTGTCGGCATCGATCGCCAGAAATCGTTTCACCAGGTTTCAGCAGTTCGTGATACACAGCTCCTCTACTATGCCACCAAATACACAACAAAGCTTTCTTTCTCTGTATATTGCGCATTGGTTGGTGGCGCATTGAGGCATCCCGCTATTCTATTAGCCTTGTTGACTTGATGTTTTACTTCTTCCTCCTACTAGATATTTTGATGCCCAGGTAATCGACGTCCATCACCTGTTCTATTGGTTTATCTTCCACTACCAGCTTACACCTAATCGGCTCTTTTGCTATTACTATTGTCTTGGTTTTTTCAGTTGAGATTGACATATTATATTGTTTTGTGACTATGTAGAATTCGTATAGCAGCCTTTGCAGATCGTTCTCGGTCTCAGCCATTATTATCGCATCATCTGCATAACATATAATTTTAAGTTCTCTGTTACCCATTCTATGTTCCTTCTTTCTTTTGACATTCTTTATAATTTCATCCATGACAATACTAAATAGTTCATAGTAGTTCAATCTTGCGACTACTTTATTGTCTTTATATATATTCTCGATAGTTTTAATTAGGTCTAATGGGATGATCCTGTTATATAATAAATGAATAACGTCTTCTATTTGCATATTGTCGGAAGCTTTTTTTAAGTCTATCAGGCACAAGTATGCTGGAATGTTGTATTGTATGGATTTTTCTTTTACCTGTCTCACAATGAATACGGCATAGGTTTATGAGCGCCCACTTCTGAATCCTTGCTGTTCTTCTTCCAGTTGTATTCTCGCGTTTATTTTTGTCGTAATAACCTTTGTTATTAATTTCAGTTTACAGTTTAGTAGATTTATTCCTCTATAGTTATTTGAATCTTCTTTTTTTCCCTTCTTGTGCATTAGTATAACTGTCGCTGTTCTCCATTCATCTGGGATTCTCTTCAATCTTATAATCCTCTGTATAAGTGTGGAGTTTAGCAAATCATTTTTGTATTGGTACCGATATATAGACGACATCTTTGCTTGTTTTAATGATACAGAGCGTTAACTTGACAATGTTTTTAACTATATATACTTAATACATAAAAATATTAAATTCACTATGGAACTAGAAGTTGACAATAAAATTAATTTTCTTGACTTAACGATAACCAGACATTACAACAAATACAAATTCTCTATTTTTCACAAACCCTCACATACAGATACTACAATAAACATAAAATCAGCTCACCCCCTACAACACAAATTGGCAGCTTACCACAGTATGTTGCATACACTTGTAAGTGTCCCCTTATCTGTAGATGATTTTAATAAAGAATTAAATCTAATTGTTGTTAACAACGGATTGTTGTTAACAACGGATATTCTCCTGACAATATAGATTCAATTCTAAACAAATAATTAAAAAAATAAAGCTATTTCTTTAGTATACCCCAAGAAAGAAAACACAGGGAAAAAATATAATGTTTTAACCTATTATGTTAACACGTCAGAGAAAATTAAAAACCACTTAAACAAATATAATATCAACATAGCTTTTAGAACAAACAACTCGTTAGGAAAATTCATTGAAAACGCAGAGGGAAAACAAAATAGATCAAAAAAATCTAGAGTGTATCGGTTGAATTATGGTTCTTGTCATAAAAGTTACATAGGTGAGACAGCTCGCTCATTCGAAACTTGGATTTCAGAACATAAAAGAAGCTATTGAAAAAACAAAACTGACTCAGCGTGCAGTAATCATTTAACAGAATCAAATCATCTTTTTGACGATAAATTTAAAATTCTACACATACAAAACAAAGGCATAAGATTAAACCTATTAGAAAATTTAGAAATAAATAGAATTAAAAATTCAGACATCATCTTAAACGAACAAAAAGATACCTGTCTGGCCCATGGTAACTTCCCTTTACTCAATTTATACAATTAATATTCAGAATGGATTTCCCAGCAATATTCATTAGCATATAATATTAATTTTATTACCTATCTACCTTAGGCTATCTGTATAAATGTAACAACACTAATATTCAAATATCATTTTGTATCAGAAGAAGCTATAGTATAGCGAAACGCGTCATACAGTTTCAGTGAAACTAAATAAAGTGGAAATTTGACAAAATCAGTCTTTCATTACAACCTTTGTTGTTAATTTTAGTGTACAGTTTAGTAGATTTATGCCTTTATAGTTATTTGGATCTTCTTTTCTATCTTCTTGCGTATTAGTATAAATGTCGCTGTTCTCCATTCATCTGGGATTCTATTCGATCTGTATCTGTATAAGTGTCTCGGGTTGCTTAACCAGAGAGTGTCCCCCATATTATAGTAGTTCATTTGGTCTTCGCCGGGAAATTTACGGTTTTTTCAGATCTTCTATTACGTCTTCTTCGGTTATATATATTTCTTCATTTATCGTTATCTCTGGTGTTGGTGGCAGTGTGATACTCTATCCCCTTTTCTATAATTGTGTAACATATGTTACCCACGTTCCTTTCTTCACGTGTGTATACTCTATTAGTTCTTTCATCTCAGTTCTTTGCTGTCTTGTGAATCTCCAAATTTGTTTTTGTTGACCATAGAAGTCTGTGCATCTCTACCAGTATTCCGTTTTTGTTCTTACTAATTTGTGGGTTTCTGTTCGTATTCTTTTATATCTTTGGTATGCTTCATCTGTCCTGATTGACCTGTACTTTAGATAGCTTTCTTTGTTTTCACGGCATTTCTCTTTCATTTCTGCACTGAACCATGGTGTTTTTGTTCTCCATTGCCAAATTAAACTTAAAATAAAAAGTCTAAGCTTTAAGTATAAAGACTTTATTATTTAAACATCCAGGTACAAAGAAAACAGTTATTGAAAACACAAAAATTCTAAATTACTCGAAGGAATTTTGTTAATGGCGATCAGAGAAGAAATGCGCTCGCAGCCTGATCTGTTTTCTGTCACGTGTGTGACGCTCACGTAGTTTGTATATTTTATGTTGTTAAATAGACTTTTAAATGAAAAATAATTAACTTTAAGTGTAAATTAAATGTTGATTGCTGTTTTGTATTTATACAGTTATTATTAAATATATTCATTTTTTATATCAATAAATATATTTCCATTTATTTTTTTATTTACACTGACTGCCATTTTGTATCAGCCATTTTCAATTTTTTAAATCTGTCCTCAGATTCTTAATCAGCACCCCAAAAAAACCCTTAGTAGACACTTTAAAAAGAAAATTGGAAAATTAAATAAATTACGTACTCTTGGGTCCGCCATTTTGAATTTTTCAAATCTGTCATGAGATTCTTCATCAGCACCCCGAGAAACCGCTTAATTGCCAATTTCAAAATATTTAGCAGTATACAGAAACATTAATTTAATCATAAATGAGGTTGGAAGTATGATTCCCACTACAACTGAGGGGGTTAAACCAGCCATTTCATTTCAAATAATATATAATGTAATAACTATTTTTTTTATAAAATATTCCGTTCTTTCACGTGGTACTATTAGTTTTTCGATACCTTCTTTATTTTTCGAGATATTTGCGAAAAAAAACCGAATTTTTCATTTTATTTTCGATTTTATAGGCTTAGGGTACATTTCAGAGCAGATTTTTATGGTATTCTACGTACAAAAAAGACCTGTATGCCAAAAGGCAGCCTGTTAACATTTAATGAGAGTTTTTCGTCAAAATTTGCCTCTTACAACTGGGCTATAATTCAATAATAGTTTTTAAAATGTGTTTAAAATGTTTAATTATTATAAATTTATAAATGTTTATTTTTTCTGTTTACAGGTTTTATATAGTTTTAGGAGAAAACAAGCAGCTGGAAACGTCTTCTTGTTAGAGGTGTTTTTATTTTTAGGGTTAAAAACATCTATGAGCGTATAATATTAAAGTGGGTAATTAAAATAACCGGTCAAGTGCAAGTTGAACTTGCGCAATTAGTGTTCCGTACGTTGATTGCTTTTAAAATAAAAAATGTAACGGAAGTATAAAATGATCAGTGACTTCACAAAACACACCCCAAATGAGTTTTCGACAAAGTTTATTTCCAATCTTTACTGAAAATTGATGATCTTGAAATTTTTTTTTTTATATACCAGATAAATTATTATAGGTAATGCACTTGTAATAATTTTCGTTCAATTTACACCCCGTGGAGAATATTCCAGAATTTTTTCAAAATTTTTTGATAAGTACTTTTGGAGATAAAGCGGGTGGACAGCGATTTTTCGCGATTTTTTAAAAATAATACAAAGAAAAGTGCGCGCAGGTATTACATTATATATATATATATATATATATACATATATATATATATATATATATATATATATATATATATATATATATATATATATTTTACTCGTGTTTTCACAAGCTTTCATTTGACACCACACTCGATTACCTAGTAAAAATTTTTTTTTTCACTTCCGATTTCACCCCCCAAAACTAACCCCTTAAGTCAAAATCTAACTTTCAAAACTACATGGGTCTGATGAGGCCATCACTTCCTATATTATTACCAAATTTCAACTTTCTATGACAAATAGTTTCGGAGAAAATCGGGTGTGACAGATGGACAGACAGACAGACGGGCAGACAGACACCAAAGTGATCCTATAAGTGTTCCGTACGGAACACTAAAATTTAGGTCTATAATGGAAAACGATTAACCTAATTAAACGTAATTAAAACAAGGATTTTTTATGAAATTAAGATTGGTTAACTCTGTTCTATAATAAATAAAAAAAAATTAAAAAAAGTTTTAGTTTTATGTGTCTTCATAGGTTTTTTTTTTTTAAATTTTTTTCTTCACAATAATAGCAAAACAAATATCCCTTACTGGTCTGCATGTTTGTTTTTTGCTTTTTGCATCCAATCGTGTTCTGCTAATCTTTTTATGTCGTCCGTCCATCTTGTCTCTGGTCTACCTCTGCATCTTTTGTGTTTTCTAGGACTCCATTCAACTATACGGCGTGTCCATCTGTTATCATTCAGCCTTGAGATATGTTCCGCCCAATTCCACCCTAATATATGTATTCGTTATATTACATCTGTCAGTTTTGATCTTTTTCGTATCTCGATGGAATACGATCTTGGAGTCTAATAATTAGCATTCTCCTCTCCATTGCTCTTTGGGTTACTTGGAGGTTATTTATCATACTTTTATTTAAAGCCCACGTTTCAGTGCCATATGTTAATACCGGTAGTACATATTGATCGAATACTCTGACTTTTATTGTATTTGGGATGTCCGATTTAAACGTAGATTGTAACCTTCCGAACGCAGACTAAACTAACGAGACTCTTCTATCTAAGTTTCAGACTTTATTTTTTTTTTTTTAACCATTACACATATAATGCAACTCACTACACAAGTAATCCTTGTTGTGGTTTGATATATTCAATACAGTTCAATTCAATTAACCCCTTTAAAATCACAACACATATTCTTTTCGTTCATTTATTTTTTTTTTCTAATTTTAATTTAGGTAATACCAGTTCCTGCTCGGGATGTAACATCTGTAGCATGGGGTGGACCAAATAACGATA
Organism: Pachyrhynchus sulphureomaculatus; assembly: GCA_019049505.1. NCBI lineage: Eukaryota > Metazoa > Arthropoda > Insecta > Coleoptera > Curculionidae > Pachyrhynchus > Pachyrhynchus sulphureomaculatus. The sequence goes on from CM032456.1 coordinate 194,849,770, forward strand.
TCCTTTTTGTAACTACATCCAGAAGATCATTATCTGAAGAAGAAAGAAAAATGTTTCCTGCCGCTGGAAGCATATTTGCTATAACAAACTTAAGAACAAATGGCATGCCTTCATATTATGTTGATATAGTGGATACAGTAAGAAGAGCAGTAAGTGACAGTAGATCACTTGAAACATGTTTAGTTTTAGTCATTCATATCTAAAACCCATAATTGCCTTTAACAAAATGAAATATGAATTCCCCTAAAAATTAGAAGTTAAATGAATTAATCCTACAATAAAAACAATTAAAAATGCGCCTGAAAATTAGTATGCTTGCTACACCCCTTAGGAAAGTATGGTCAGAAATAATAGTTTTTATGGTTGACATATAATATTCAATGTGTGTATTTATGTCCGGGTAGAGCTCGATAACGGATACAATTTTCATGCTGTTTTGTTTTACGTGTAGTTACACCAACTTCTCAAGTTTTCCACTATATTTAAGGGAACATTATTTTAGTAACATCGGAAATAACGCAAAAATAACATGCAGTCGTGTTAAAATATGTGTATAAATGCGTTGGGAGATTAACTTGGATTAGTAGTAGATAACGCTATTTCTAGCAGTTTTTTATGTTTTTTATTACTTCAATGATGCACATCGTGCGGTTTTTTTTATGGGCAGAAGCGACGCAAGTTCGGAAAAAGCAATTCACGTTGGTCTTGAATCTCTGTAATTTGTATTCGGTGGGAAACACAGTCCTGGGCAAATCATTCCAGAGGAATTCTCCATATAAAATACTGTTTTAAAAGGGTTGTACAAGGAGTGACAAGCTGAACTTCATACAGATGTGAAGTATTAGCGCGAACATTTTCCATGAAAATATTTATAGAATAGACCCAAGTCTTTATGTATTTCATCGATCTTACTCAGGCATTCGATAGGGTACGGTTAACTGATGTCATAACCCTACTACAAAAAAAGGGGAATTCACCCGAATATAATAAAAACTATCGAAAAGTTAAACATCAACAACCACACATATGTAAGAGTGGCAAATAAATTAAGCAATAAAATATCTATGACAACCGGAATCAGACAAGGAGATAGCCTAAACCCAATCTTATTTAACATCATAATGGATGAAATTATAAACGAAATAAAGAAAACTGGGAGAGGATATCGATTGGGAGACAAAGAAATAAAAATAATATGGTACGCCGATGATGCTGTAATCATATCAGAAGACGAAGATAACTTACAGAGACTCCTACATAAGTTTCAACAAACAGCAAACGTGTTTAATATACAAATATCTGTAAAGAAAACAAAATCCCTTACAATACCTAAAGAACCGAAAAGATGCAAACTCGCGATTTATTTATGAGAGTGTAGAACAAGTGATGTCCTTCAAATATCTAGGGACAAACTTAACAAGTACGAGGAACCTTAAGGAGGAAGTAAAAACTCAAACAACAAAGGCATCATTAATATTAGGATACTTAAGAGATATAATCTGGAGGAACAAATATATGAGCACCAGGAACAAAGTAAGAATATACAAAACATGCGTAAGACCGATCATGACGTACGCGATAGAAACCAGAGCGGAGAACACAATAACAAAACGACTCCTAAGAACAACAGAAATGCGAACACTTAGATCGATAACAGGACATACCTTATTTGACCGGAAGAGACCTGAAGAAATAAGGGAAATGTGCAAAATACAGAATGTGGTGAGATGGGCAAGGAATAGGAGAAGAGAATGGAGAGACCATGTGGACAGAATGCCAAATGACCGGTTGGCTAAGGTTGCAAAAGAGAAGCGACCAAACACACCCCGACCGCTTGGAAGACCACCAATAAGATGGTATGAGAGCTGGTCTTCATCATCGCAATTGTTTCTGGGAAACCTTTGAAGTGAACACAGGACATAATCCTAACGTAGGAAGAAGAAGAAAAAGAAGAATACTCAAGTCCCCAACCGTTCTTCGATGCTCCAAGGAATAATAGTTGCTGGTCAGTTCTGGATCTTCAATCAGGCGGACAGCTTTTGAATAGAAGCCAACAAATGCAGTATATGCTGGGAATAGAGCCCCAAACATGATAGTAGTATTCTGTCGTTTGTCAAATTTGAGCTTTGTAGAGAAACAGAGTAGGAGACAGTACAGAGCCTCGGGGCACACCGGCGTTAATAGTGAAGGTATGAAAGAAGTCCGTCTACTGCCACTCGTAAAGAACACTCTCTGGGGAAATACGAGTGCCCTAAACAGAACTTTTCAGACATACCATAAGAACGTAGCGTAGATGTCCATAGTGTTCAATCGCATTGTTTCAAGCATGTGTTATACCATATAAGTTAGAAGATCTCCTGTTGATCTTTGCTTACGAATACCATATTGATGGTTTCTAAATATGTTAAATCATTCAAGATATATTAGAAGATTCTGATTGAGAGCCTTTTTCATAACTTTCGATATTATTGAAAGCAGTGAGATTTGGCAAGATCTTCTTGCCTTTTTTGGGTAACGGCGGAAGTGTAGCGCATTTTCAGAAGGAAGGAAATACTCCGTTTTTGTAGGATAGGTTGAAAAGGGTACAGACAACTGGTGTTAGTTCTCTCGCACATTTTTTGAGTATTTTGCCTGGTATACCGTCAGCGACAGAAGCTTTTTTTGGTATCTAGCTTCATTAAAGTACGTTTTATGATAGGTTGTCTAAAGTTAATATCGGGCATACTTGACTGCACCATGGGAAGAGTTGGTAGTATTTTCCTTGGAAATCGACAGTATAATGTGAAGGAAAAAGTCCAGCTGGTAAGTTCGCTGTCTCAATAGGTATTGTTGCAATATTATTATTACGAAGATGAAGACGCAGACACATACTGCTGGAAAATGAAAGTGTAGTTTGCACAAGGAGCAATTTTTTATTCAAAAAACAGTCAGAAAATAGCAGTGAAATTAGTAGAGCATGTTGATCGTAAGTTACTTCTTTTACGTCATTAAAAACTTGCTTGGTTGTCAAATGACTATCGCTGTTCTAAGTTTTTTTGGCAACATTTTGTACGTGTTTATTGCGTTTGGCGGTTTTTACGATTTTTTTCCTTCCGAAAAATGAGTAAAAGTAGTTTGGAACATTGTGCAGCGATTAAAGTTCTCATTAAAGAGGGAAATAGGCGAAAAGTTATTCATGAAAGAATATCTCAGGTGTACGGCAATGACTCCCAATTTTATTTTCAAATAAAATTTTGGTCTAAACAGTTTTAATGGGGCCCAGACTCAATTTAGGTAAAATCAGGAGATCGGTTAAAGTAAGAATTGAGAAAAACATTACGCTTGTTGAGGATTTCTTACCATCAGATCGACTATATATAAAATCTACAAATGGGAGAGACCAGGAAGTGGAAAAGGAAATCAGAGAACACAAAATAGACATAGGCGCCTTACAAGAAACAAAAATGAAGGGGAAAGGTTAAATGATATTATAAGAATATATCCTGCTTTACAGTGGTGTGGCGAAAGACCAGCGGGCAAAGAAAGGAGATAATGATTTAGAAAAAATACATAAACTACATAATGAAGTGTCAGTACATATCGGAGAGATTAGTAATGGTTAAACTAAGAATACACAATAAAAAGACAAATGTAGTGGGAATTTATGCACCTGATAATTGTAAACTAGGGAACAATTCTATGAAGAACTCCAGAAAATGATAGATGAGATACCAATCAACGAAACAATAATAATAATAATAGGTGACTATAATGCAAAAGTTGGAAATAAGGTAATACCAGGAGATTTAATGAAAACATAAAAAATGACAACGGGGAGCTTATGATAAATTTCTGCGCTACAAACGAGTTGAGAATAAATAATACATACTTTGACCATAAGGAGCAATATAAATATACATTCGAGAACACTAGAGGTAACAGATCAATGATAGATTATGTCCTAACAAACAGAGAAATACATCCACGCCATATATTAGACGTAAGAAGCTTGAAATCACCAAACGTAGAAAGTAATCATAATTTAGTTATGTGTAAACTAAGGTGGAACATAAGAAACACAAAGCTACATCAAAATAAGGAGCTGGAAGTAAAGATAAAAATAGAAAATCGACGAGAAGAATCAACGAGAGACCTGTACCAGAAAAGCCTGAAAGAAAAAAATCAGAATAAATCAAATAAATGACCATTGGGTAAACGTAAAAACAAATGTATTAGAAGCTGCACATGAGGCATTAGGGACTAATCATCAAAGAGAAATGCCGTGAAAAGAATGAAAGCTATCTAAAGTACAGATCAATCAGGACAGATGGAACCTACCAAAGATATAAAAGTATACGAACAGAAACCCACGAATTAGTAAGAAGAACAAAAACGGAATACGGGGAGAGATACACAAAAAAAACTAGAATCATACTTCTATGGTTAACAAAAACAAATTTGGAGATTTATAAGACACCAGAGAACTGAGATGAAAGAACAAATAGAGTATACACACGTGAAAAAAGGAACGTGGGTAACATATCTTACACAATCATATAAAAGGGAACAGTGCATCACACTGTTCCCTTTTATATGATTATAAATATAACGGAAAAAGACGTAATAGAAGCACTGGAAAAATTAAAAAATCGTAAATCTCCCGGCGAAGACCAAATAGCTAATGAACTACTAAAATATGGGGGACATCCTCTGATTAAGCAACTCCACTCTTATACAGAGAATTATAATATCGAATAGAATCCCAGATGAATGGAGAATAGCGACAGTTATACTAATGCACAAGAAGGGAAAAAAAGAAGATCCAAATAACTATTGAGGCATAAATCTACTAAACTGTACACTGAAATTAACAACAAAGATTATTACAACAAAAATAAATGCGAGAATACGATTGAGAAGATGCAGAAGAGCTGCAAGGATTCAGAAGTGGGCGTTCATGCACCGATGCTGTATTTATTGTGAGACAGGTAAAAGAAAAATCCATACAATACAACATTCCAGTATACTTGTGCCTGATAGACTTAAAAAAAGCTTTCGACAATGTGCAAATAGAAGACGTTATGGAAACAAACATCCCACTATCTCAGAAACTGTTGCTGGGAGCAACATTTAGGAAGAGAGTTTTTTAGACAGGAGAAGGTGGAGAATACGAATATTTAATTAAAAATATCATATAGAGTGGTATAAGATAGTTATGACAATTTAAAAGTATACACAGTGCAATAAGTGGCGTCCCCTACAATTTACAACAAAACTGTGAGCTGATTTCGATTTCTCATCTCAGAAAACCCCTTAGCACCGAATCTTGTACAAATTGTACAATTATTAAGAAAGCTACTTAAGAAAAACTAAAATAAAAGTATAACTTTGACACCCTGTATCTCAAAAATTACGAATTTTTAGACTAAGGTAAGTTGGGTCAGATGGTCATATTTTTATCCCCGAAATCACAGTAACTCTATGTACACGGATTACTAGGACACCCTGTATATGGGCAAATCGAGGGCATTCGTTTGTGGGGTGAAACGATACACTCAGTTAAAAATGATCTATCAAAATGTAGTTCGATAGGCGCAAAAACTAAAGCAGAAAGGTTTGAATATATCGTATTAAATCATTCGCACTCATTTCTGGGCTAACGATTTAAAGGGGCGGAGTACAATCAAGAAACCGAGAGAGAAACGACTCGCGTGGTCAGAGGAAAAAAGTCGAGACTGAAGCAATGTAATTTTTTTGGATGAAGCTTCATTTTGGGATTATGTTATCACTCCATGAGCCGGATCAATTTTCACTAACCAATTAGTTCAGCGCACCGTGAAACACCCTGCGAAGATCCATGTTTAGGGATGCCTTTCAAAAAAAGCGTTTGAAAGACTCTTCATCTTTACCTATAATTCGAACGCGGAAAAAATGCTTAGGATTTACAAGAAGGCATTAGTATCGACCACCAAACTGTCGATAAAAATGATGAGTGGAGTCTTCAAGAGTATAATCACCACAAACATCGGAGTAAAACGTGCAACCACTGAAAAAGCTAATTCGGTATTGTCACTCTAGATTGGCCATCCCAGTCGTCCGATGCCAACCCAATCGAGCACGAATGGTCATATATCAAGCAGAAGCTTCGTAGTAAAAAGGTATACAGGGAAGCAGCTGTCACGGCAAATGCCGGCAATTTGGAATTCTTTGCCCCGAGGATACGCGGAAAATCTCATCGAAAGTATGCCCCAAAGATTCCAGGCGATCATCGACGCTGATTGGGACTGTACTAACCTCTGAATCATTAGCATTTTAATGACAATCCTTAAATAAATACATTTTTGAATGAAAAATGCGCCACACCTTCTTACTTGACCGACTGTATATCTCTCTAAAGTTATGGATGGAAAATATTTTAAAGAATTAAAACTAGGCCTTGATTATGTTCATAGAAAAATAGATGGTATATGCAGTTGTAAATACAAGATGCAAATTATTTAGGGTTGTGAATTAACTTATTTACTAAGTTTGGCAATAAAAGCACGATTACGTTATAGAATTACGTTGTGAATTAATTTTCTACTTTCAGAATCTTTTGGCAGAAATCCTTTTAAACACGAATGAATTATTTGCCCCTCCACAACCTGAAGACGTAACTTATCCTCAATTGAATAACCAACAAAAGAAGAGGGCTCCGGTAAAAGAAGATGTTCGTAAGTAAATATTTTACCTTATTAGTATGTTATATACTTATTTATTTATTTACTAGTAACCCAGTACAATAAAAATTTGACAAATAAAAAATCCACAAAAATAAAATTACCTATACTAACTAATTAACTAACTTAGCTAAGGTAATAAAAATAGTGGATGGTATTTTTCTTAGAAACTGACACTAGAATGTGAAGCAAAGAGTTCAGCTAACAAGGTAGCTATTTTAACAGATGCTGTTGCAATAGTATTGTCTGATCGTGTTAGTAGTTAGTTCATTTGGTGAAATTTTGGCTAATGTCTTTCGCAACTGACAAAAAAGCTTTTAAACTGTAAGGACATGTAATAAGTTCGTTGTTCATTCTTTGATTATGTGCCTTTTTAAGACGTAGCCTGAAAAGTTTTTGGTCAAGCTACTTAAAACGCATTTTTTTTATTGCAAAATTCGACTTTATTCATCAACATAGTCTCCTTTAAGGGCGATACAATCAGTTTAACGCTTTTCTAACATTTCTATACCCTTCTTGTAGAAGGATTTGTCTTTGCCTTCAGTTTCGGCGATAACTTCTTCATTGGAGCCAAATCTCTTTTCTGCGAGCATTTGTTTAAGGTCTACGAATAGATAATAGTCACTGGGGGCCAAATCTGGCGAATACGGTGGATGAGGAGCAATTCGAACTTCAATTCATGCAATTTTGCCATCGTAACCATTGACTTGTGACACGGTGCATTGTCTTGATTAAAGAACACTTTTTTCTTGTTCATTTGGGGTCTTTGAGATTTCTGCCTTTAAACGCATCAATATCTTTATATAATATTCACTATTGATGGTTTTTCCCTTCTCGGCATAGAAATTATTCCATGCGCATCCTAAAATACAGAGGCCAAAACCTTCCCAGCCGACTGTTGTGTCTTTTGTCGCTTCGAACGGTTCTCACCAGCTGCTGTCCACTCAGCTGACTGCCGATTTGATTCCGATGTGTAGTGGTGGGTCCATGTTTCATCCGTTGTCCCATATCGCATGAAAAAATCCTTTTTATTGCGCGTAAACAGGTCCAAACAGCGCTCAGAATCAACACGTTGTTGTTTTTGGTCCATTGTGAGCAAACGCGGTACCCATTTCGAACAGAGCTTTCTCATGCTCAGTGATTATGCAAAATATGACCAACACGTTCTTTTCACATCTTTAGGGTGTCAGCTATCTCACGCAAGTTCACTTTACGGTCATCCAAAACAATTTTGTGGATTTTTTTATGTTTTCCGATGTAACCACCGCATTTAGGCGTCCAGAGCGTTCAGCATCATTTGTATCTATACGACCGCGTTTAAATTCCGCATACCAGTAAATGATGAGTGATTTTCAAGGGGCAGAATTCCCGTAATACTTATCAAACCATTGCTTTGCTTGAACGGTATTTTTTCCCATGAAAAAACTATTTGTTCCATTGTTTTGAAATATCAAAAGTAGCGTCACTAAAACCACTGTAACTTGTAAATTAATCGTCGAAATATGAAATTTTGACACGTATCGTTTGAAGGTTGGTACTTCCTAAAAATCATATGGATTTTTTGAAAAGGGCGACATCTATGTGTCAGACCAAAATCTTTTCAGCCTACGTGTTAGTTTCGTCGATTATTGGCTCACATCTGTTTCGAGCATTAACAAAGATGTCGCGGTTGATGAAATTAGAGTTTTCCCGCCATTGTCGGTAGGTAAGGCCCTTAAAAGTTTAGTGAAAGAATAATAATTAAGACGCCATAGCTGTTCCTATTTTGTTTAGCTTAAGAAATTGGCAGCATATGGCTCGACAATGTCTTATGTGCGTAGATATCTTTATTTTTGCAGTTTCACGCTAAGTGGGCACACTGACATAATTTCCATATTATATAAGAACAATTGTAGAAGGGTGCATTAGTAAATCTAAAAGTCTATGACTTCCTGAAACTGTATAGGTTAACCCTTTACCAGTGGCCTGGCCAAGAAAAGCTAGGAATGACGGGGGCCTATGGATTTATAAAAAAGGTCCCCCTCCTCCCATAAGCAGGCTGTTTTTTTATTTGTTTTGGAAAAAAAATTCCGTTTGGATCCATTTGCCTCCTCTCTCCGAATAAAATCTGGGTACATATAATATGTTATAAGCCAGTTTTTGGGGTCAAGAAATCTGAATGTTATGTAAATTTTTAATCACAAATGTGTGTAGTGTAGAGTTTTTCATTAAACTTTTCTTTTTCAGCTTTCTGGGTTTCCATACTAAATACAATAAGGAATGTGTTTTAGTTTTTAGACAAATTAAAAATAAAGCTGTTTGTACGAAATAAATTGTTTTATTTTTACCATAGAATGCAAGTTATTGCACTTAAGAGGAAGATATTTACGAAATAACGTGATTTAGATTTGTTAAAAATTCTTAATAAACTCTGTATAGTGAAAATAAAAGTAACTTTCGCTTTTTAGGCTCAAAAAAGAAACACAATAAATGAAAGAAAAACTTACTACTGTTCATAAATATTTTGCAAAACCGTGATCGACACTTTAAACGTGTGTAACAAGATTCACTTTTTGCGTAAAACGAACTATTTTATAATGCACGAATAAACTTCTATAAGACCAATGCAAATTTTTATCGGTTATAACGAACCTGGTTATAACGAACTTTCGGATAAAGCGAAGCAAATTTGAATGTTTTGTGTCCGTTTATAATGAAATTGCCACTGCCTGTGCTCGATATCGCGCGACTTGATCTAAGAAATTCACCGAAACTCGCTGGGAACCCCTATTCTACTTGTTTCCGCCGCGTCGCTAGTTCGAACAGTATTATTTTCAATTCACTTGTGTTATGCGGTTCTAATGCATGTTTGATTAAAGTAGCAAAGTGAATGTTTAAGTTTATATTTTAAAATTAGTACACAAAAACGTAAAGGGTTTACTTTAAAATACAAACATGACATTATAAGGAAAATAGGAAATGGAGTTAAACAAAGTGATGTTTGCAAACAGTTGAATTTAACTAAATCTACGGTTTCTACCATATGGAAGAAGAGGCAAGAAATCTTATCAATCTATGATAAAAGAAACTTTAGTTGTAAAAAAGTAAGAAAATCTATACATGACCAAGTCGATAAAGGACTGAAAAATCACATGAGCATGTTCGTAGTACCGGCTATACTTTACGAGAGAAAGCTAGTGAATTGGGAAGGAAAATAGAGAACAGCGAGTATAACTGTTCTAGAAGTTCCATTGAACGATTTTAAAAGTGACATATTATTAGTGGGGGTAAGAGGAGTAAGTAGGAGAAACTGCAGGACTGGATATGACTGTTGTTGATCAGTGGTTGTCCAAGGTATGGCCGGAAATTCGAGAAAGTTATGAATATGTGGACATTTTTAATGCTGATGAAACGGGTTTGTTTTACAAGGTGACGCCTGATCCAGTGCTTTTAAAAATAATGAATATATTGCTCGGCTCTCTTTTAACCGTTTTGGAAATCCAAGTCTTACATAGTAAATTTCGGATGGTTGTAGCTTCTACTTGATGGAAATTCATTATAAATATATAATAAAAGGCTGTTTTTAGTCAATTTCCACTAGTTTATTTTGTGATGACTCGTTTCGCTGTCGATGCAGCTTCTTCATATCTACATTTTACACTGACTCAGTGTAAAATAGACAAAATAAACTAGTGGAAATTGACTAAAAACAGTCTTTTATTATATATTCTCACATAGTAGTTTGCCTTTCAGGCACATAGTCCCAATTTCTTTACAGACTGAAGGTGAACGTAAAACTGTGTGTATATCGGACAAGCTGGGAGATCAACATTGACGAAAATTAAGTAATTAAGATAAAAACGTATAGAAAAGAGATAAATTGTACAATTAGCTGTAGATGAAGTTCAACTCTCTACAGGACATACCATTCATGTATAAAAAATCGAATTTCTAAGTGAAATGAAACGAATTATTTTTTTATTCGTCACTTATTTTTTATTTATTTGCTACTGCAGTTTCGTAGGTTTACTACATTGTCAAGCGTAATACTACAAACTAAGGTGGTTTATTCACGATTTATAACAAATTTCCAGGTACAATTTAGAATTACCATCATTAAATTACCAAATTATTTTATTACAAAGGGTTAAATGACATTATGTTTGCAAATCAGATATTTTTGTTGACAGTAAAAAAAATTTTTTTATTGCTTTTTAATGATTATGGATGTATTTACAGGTCTTTAAAGGAGTTTTCTTCCAAATTTCGAGAAATGGTAATACGGAAACAAGAAGATTATAAAGAAAAAATAAATCAATTTTTACAACAAGAAAAACCAATAAAATTAAAAAAGGACCCTACCAATTTTATAAAAAACAAACTTAAATCTACCCTTAAAGAGGTCAATGGTATTTTATCCGAAAAAGAAAAGTTTAGTTTAATAAACATGAGCCCATCTCCACCTAAATTATACGGTTTCATAAAAATACACAAACAAAATTCACCAATTAGACCAGTCGTATCATATACAAACAATCCCTTACGACAACTTGCCATAAAACTGAACACGATCTTTAAAACCATCACTAAGTGTGAACCCAAATACAGCATCAAAAATTCCATAGAACTGTAATCAACTTAAAAATTTTAATATCCCTGACAACTCCATCCTTGCATCGTTCGATGTAACCAACATGTTTTCCAACATCCCGAATAAGGAGTGCCTAAAAATCATTAAAAACTCATTTGAGAAACTTCACACAAATCTTATTAAGAAACAAGAAATAATGATGTTGTTCGAGCTATGCACAGAAGAAAATTATATTCAATTCAACAACCAATTTCTGAAACAGAAAGAGGGCCTTGCCATGGCATCTCCACTAAGCCCCTTGAAAGCCGAAATGTTTATGTCCGATTTTGAAAACAATTTTCTAGAGTCTCAGTATGCAAAGGATATAGTTTTAGGGTGTCGGTATGTAGACGACATATTGGTCTGTTTTAAAGGAGACGATGAGTCATCCGAATATAAAATTCACATTAGAAAAAAAAATGAATAACAATAAACTCTCTTTCGATATTTTGAGAAAGCCCACTTTTACAGACACCACTATTCCCAATAATTCATGCCGCCCCAAATCACATAAACTCGCTGCCTATAAATCAATGATTTACAGAGCATTCTCCATCCCTTTAAACAAAATTTAGAGAAAGAATTAGACATAATCAAGAATATTGCCCACAACAACGGATTGCCGAAAAAAACTATAGATAACATAATTAAAAATAAATAAAAGCAACTAAATTTAAGGCATATTTATCCACACGTTCAAAACGAAAAAAAAACTTTTTCCTCAATAAAATTGTATATATACTCGCAAAAGACAAGATAAATATTGCTTTTAAATCACCCCAAAAACTTTCCTCCCTCTTTTTCAATGTAAAAGACAAAACTCATAAATACAAAGACTCTGGAGTTTATAAACTGCCATGTAATGAATGTAATAGCTGTTATAGAGGCCAAACAGGGAGAAATTTCAATACTAGATTTAAAGAACACCAAACATCTTTTAGATTAAACAAAGAAAATTCCAACTTTGCTAACCACTTCCATCAAACAAATCATGTTCTTCCAGACATATGTTAAATAATATACAAATACTCGTATTACACAAAGCACAAAAAGCAAGAAAAATAAATATTTTAGATGCTATAGAGATCTATCAACACAATAAAAATAAGGATACAACCCTCTTAAATAATCAAATAGATGTTCAGAATTCCACCCCTGTTTGGCGTATTTTAGAAGTGTTTTTAGATATATTTTTGAAGAAGGAATATTATGAAAAGCTTTAAGAATATATTGAAAAATATTTCTTGAAATTTGGAAGAAAACTTCTTTAAAGACCTGTAAATACATCCATAATCATTCAAAAGCAATAAAAACTCTTTTTACTGATAAGAAAAATACATGATTTGAAAACAACGTCATTTAACCGTTTGTAGTAAAATAATTTTAATTTAAGTTCGCCGAAATTTAATGATAAATAATTCCAAATTGGAAATTTGATATAAATCGTAAATAAACCACCTTAGTTTGTAGTATTTACAATGTAGAAAACCTACGAAACTGCAGTAGCAGATAAATAAAAAATAAGTGACAAATAACAAAATAATTCATTTCAATTAGAAATTTAAAATGTACTCTCACAAAGTAACGGACACCTCAATTATACGATTAAAAAATCGAAGTTCTTGTTTTCTCTATAATGAAAACAAACACCCTAACATCAACATAATTCCAAATTACGCTGATCAGGTGTAATACTTTTCTTGTGCTACTTTATGCTGAGTCAGTGTTCTGATCTGGAAGAGTAAATATCCCTGAAGATTCATCGTGAAATCATAGGCGAACCGTCGGAAGGTCAATTCAATCTGATACTGTCTAATCTCAAGAATCATGATTTCTCAATTCAGCCAAATATTTCAGCTAGTCAGTAAATAGGTGCCAAACTGTTTAGTAAATACTTTATTTTTGCACTTTTAATTGGGTAAATATTTGGCGGAAATAGAATCCTTACAACCTGTATTTTTTTTTTTAAATTTAACTAACTTGTTACTGCAATAAATAATAACACTGGTCAACATTGCTGAAATTTTTTATGTATTATAGGTTACTGATTACGGAAAAAATACTGGTTTAATGCTCTACTTTTTTATTTATATGAAATTACAATTTTCTTCAAAAATGGAACAAAAATACAACGTTTTTTTTCTATGCTTGATATAATTACACAACACACACACGTTTTTTTATACGATTTTCTTGAATGTACGGCTTGAGGATCATCTCTTTGCAAACTCCAACAGTAATCGGCCATCATATGGATGTCCCACCTTCCTTGATAACGCTCTTCTATTGTGCGTATATCTTGATAAAATCTTTCACCCTGCTCTTCACTGAAATCGCCAAGATTTTCTGGGAATCGATCTAAATGAGAATGTAAGTAATGAATCTTTGTACTCATGTTGCAGCCCAGTTCTTTTAAATTGGATAACATACACTCAACTAACTCAGAACAGTTGTCGAACTTATTGTTTCCGAGAAAATTTTTAATTACCACAACAAACAATTTCCAAGCTTTAGATTCGACTTCATTCATTGAAAGTTTGGGTCTTTCACAAGTTGTCTAATCTATGGCCCATCAAAAATACCCGCTTTCAATTTTTCTGTGCTTAATCCCGGAAACTTGGGTGAAAGAAAAGCAAAACATTCGCCGTTTTTGTCAAGGGCTTTTACAAACTGTTCCATAATGCCCAGTTTGATATGAAGTGGTGGCAGTATAATGCGATCTCGATTTACTAAGGGCAAATTAATAACATTTTTGGTACCAACCATCAGTTCCTCTCGTAGTGGCCACTTTTTTTGAGACCAATGACGTTGTTTGTCACGGCTATTCCACAGACACATAAAATATGGGTATTTCGTGTATCCACCCTGTTGTCCGAGAAGAAAGTTAACTATCTTTAAGTCTACACAAATGAGTCAGTTATGGTCTCTATACTTAATTTTTTCCATTACTGAAGAAATAGTTGTATACTCTTCTTTCATAGTAGTAGAGTGTGCAATAGGTATAGAACCATACTTGTTGCCGTTATGAAGTAGCACACACTTTAAGCTTCTCTTGCTACTGTCTATAAAAAGACGCCAATCATTTGGTTGGTATCGTTGTGAACTCATCTTTTCAAAATACCTCTGACATCATCACATAAAACTAAATCATTTTCTCTAGAAAAATATGGTAACAAATTCTTTTCTCGGGTCCGATATAAAGTAATTCTGGTTCCTAGTGCAAGTAAATCCTTTTCTTTTAAATGCGATGCCAAAATTTCAGAAGGTTTGTGTTGTCTTCAATTTCCATAAGATCTGGTTCTTCAGAGCATTTAGTTGAGCGGAGGGTAAGTTAGGATATGACGATTTATTTCGATTTCCAGAATTTATGCCGTTAATATTTACGACGCAAAAATAGCAGTCGTCTTGGTGATTTTGAGGTTCCTGCCAAATCATCGGTGTTTTAAATTTGATGGCACTTCTTTTTCCATTTGCCCATTGCCGCAGACACACAATACAGTTCTATCAGACAATATAAGGTGCCCATTGCTTGTCTTGATTCCACAATGTTATTTGAAAGTGGTTAAAATACGTAATTTTAACGAAGTTCGAGATAGGTTTTCGATATTTTTCAAAGATGTATTCGCCACAAATATAGCAAAAACAATCTGGATTGCGTAAACAACGTCTACGTGTCGAAGCCATATCTGAGATTTAAAAAAAATAATTATTCTGAGACGGGTAGATCTTAAAAAACTGCGGGTGTCGTCTAAGTTAGGGTAGACCGAAAATATTAAAAAACATGAGCTCTCATAGAAAAACTAATATCGGATTCGAAATCAGAACACTACAAAAAGCCCAAAAATTAGAGGAAAAAATCAAAAAAAAAATTATTTGTTGACCAGTGTAATACATTCATTTCGCAAGAAGATTTAAATAAGGTGATTGTTGCCTTACTGAGCTACATTTAAGAGGCCCAGAAAACACTATCACTTACTCGAAAAGTGTGACCCTACGTTAAACTTATGAAATAGAAGACAAGTCATAGTTCAGCATTTATTTAATGTTTTCCCATGTATCGAGCCATCTCGAGCCGAGCTTGAATCAACAGAGAAGAGAACATAACACAAAATACTTATTCTCTCACCACATTTATAGAAAACGCATTAGCTAGGCTAAGTTTATTTAGGTCACTGACATGTAAATATCTTAAGACACATATGTATAATCATGATTAGTTCCCCACATTGTATAATAGTTATAGATCTAACCTAACTAATTAGACAATACAGATTCATATTAGGAAGTACTTAAGATAGACGTCAATATTATGACGAGAAATATTCAGATAGAAAAGAGAACAGCAAATAATTGCTGAAATATGGATTTCGTTCAATTTCAACTAATAGTAGTGTAGGTTTGTCGCTTGCACGGTTCCCGGCAAAGAGCAGGTATGTTTTCAATATTGAACTCACGTCAGGCAGAGATACTATTTGTTGTATCTTACTAAAAAATTGTTTTACTAGATGGTAGTCCGTAACAAAAAGAAAAATAAAACTATGGTTTAAGGAGATTTGTGTTAAGTGGAAGTAATGGAAGTAACATATATGTACAAATAGGTTTCTTTATGAGTGTATTTCATCATCATCATTAGCATATTCTTTCCATAGTCGGAAGTAAGCCTCCCCAATTTTTTTCCAGTGAGCTTTGTCGTTTACTTTTTGCATCCAGTCGTGACCTGCTATTCTTTTTATGTCGTCCGTCCATCTTGTCTGTGGTCTACCTCTGCATCTTTTATGTTCTCTAGGCCTCCATTATTATACTTCTATTTGAAGCCCACGTTTCAGTGCCATATATTAATACGCCGCTTATTGATTGAATATTCTGACTTTTATTGTATTTGGGATATTGAATTTAAATGTACATTTTAACCTTCCGAACGTAGCCTAATCTAACAAGACTCTTCTATCCAAGTCAGCCTTATTATTTCTTGATATTTCGATTTTTTGTCTTAAATATATGAATGTTTGTACCTTTTCTAATCTTTCCCCTTCTATTAACAGTTCCTGGCTCTTATTTTCACTTTCGTTGTTCAAATATTTGGTTTTGGTGAAGTTTATTTTTAGACCTATTTTTCGAGACTTGTTATTCAACTTCATCAGCATTTCTTGCAATTCTTCTTTTGTGTTGGCGATCAGAGTGACATCATCTGCGAACCTTAAGTTCACCGTCCATTAGTATTCCTTTATTTTCCCACTTTAACGATTTGAACATGCCTTCCAGAGTCGTGAACGTGAACAGCTTTGGGGATATCGAGTCGCCTTGTCTAATTTCTCTTTTAATTTTGATTTTATTTATTTTCTCTTCAAGCATTATTTGCGATGTTGCATTTTGATATATGTATTCAAGAAGAGTTCTGTATCTTTCATCGATTCTGCTGTTACTTAAGGCGTTAAGGACTGCCCATATCTCTACGGAATCCAATGCTTTTTCGTAGTCAACCATTGCTATTCACAAGGTGACCTTATATTCATTTGCTTTTTCCACCAGTAATATAATTGTTTAAAGATGGTCCAAAGTGCTGTACCCCATCTAAATCCCGCTTGTTCACGTGGTTGATAACTGTCAAACTTATTCGTTAATCTATATGTTATGATTCTAATAAGGACTGGATGGGTCTGTAATTCTCCAATTTTAATTTGTTTAAATTTGTTTTCATTTTAAATAATAAGTAGTATTTATGTATCATAAATAGGAGCCAATAACATAAAAATAGAACATATAGTTCAGAAAAATATATTAATACGGTAAACGGACGATAATATACAAAGCAGATATCACTGCGAGCGAAACTGTGTGTGTGTGTGTATATTAATATGTAATTTCAAAATTTAATTTAGGGTATAGGGAGTACCAATATTTTTATAGCCACATAATTAATAGCCATACGAAAAAAAAACAAAACTAACTTTACCTTGCTTTAAATATGGTATGTATTATATAATTTTACGATTTTTTATTGTAGAATAGTATAAAAAATTTTCTCACTTTATCTTCTAGATAACCCACGCATTTTCGATTAAGTTTTTAATATGCTAATAAAAATCGGTCTTTTTATATTGATAAAGACTTGCACGTCTATACTATAAAGAATATAAAGTAAAACAACGTTCTGTGTTACTTAGTTGTTGAAAGTAGGTGAACATGAATCATTGTCTTACTTGGATTTGCTTAACGTTAACTTTGGTTCAAGGGTAACTACTAGAATTACTATATTATGAAATCGATAATCTGCATTAAGTTTTTAAAATAATGTGTATTTCTGTTTCTTTTTTCTGAAATAACTAATTAATAGTGTTATAAAATCTGCCACTTCGCCAAAATGTTTAACTAAAATTATTTTATTTTGAAATAGATGATTGTTGAACAAGAATTATTCTAATTAATCAAAATAATTACTAGTTTATCCAATATAAGATCCATTATGAACTTGATCTAATTATAAAAGTTTTAAAATCAAAAATATACAAAAAACTGTTCTAGTCTAGTGTAAATTAGTTTATTTAGTAAATTAAATTATACTGTTTTTTATGGGTCTAGCACACATACTGCAGGGAAGAAGTCCCTAGAGCGCTACAGGAGCGACACGTGTGCGGAAAAAGCGATTCACGTCGTTCTTAAATCGCTGTAAATTGTACTCGGTGGGAAACACGGCCCTGGGCAAATTATTCCAAAGGGATGATGTTCTCTATATAAAAGACTGCTTGAAAAGCGTTGTACGAGGAGTAATAAGCTGAACCTCATACGGATGTGAAGTATTAGCGCGACGTGTACTTCTAACATGCACCGCTCTGAGAGGAATTAAGCGGGCGGGCCACATCCTTCGAACACTTTCCATGAAAATACTTGTAGAATAGGCTCAAGTCGCTAACTGTTCTTCGATGTCCAAGCGAATCAAGGCCGCCGGTCAGTTCCGAGTCTCCAATCACACGAACAGCTCTTTTCTGAATAGAATCCAACAAATGCAGTGTATGTTTGGGAGCGGAGCCTCAAACATGGGAGCAGTATTCCATAGTTGGTCGAATTTGAGCTTTGTAAAGAATTAACAGTTGTTGTGGAGTATAAAGCTTTCTGGTTCGAAATAATATTTCCAACTTTTGAGAAGCTCTTCTTGCTATGCCTGCAACATGTTCATGCCAGGACATATTTGCTCCCAAATTAACGCCCCACAAATTGAGTGACGATGTTAGAGGAATGGAGTGCCCCGACATAACTATGTCGGGTTCAGCAACGTTAACTTTTTTAGAAACAACTGCCGCCTGGGTTTTTATAGCGTTAATTTCCATTTGGTCTTTGTTAAGTTCAATGACTTCCTGCTGTCTGCGGATATTCGTCTGAGTAGCCAATGTCCGTGCGTTCAAAGTGAATGAAGAGATAAGCGTACTGTCATCTGCAAAGCTGTAGATTGGATTCTCGGTCTTTTCCAGCAGATCGTTAATGTAAATGAGAAAAAGAGTAGGAGACAGTATGGAGCCTTGATGTACACCGGCGTTGATAGTGAAGGTGTTAGAAAGAAATCCGTCGACTGGCACTCGTAAAGAACGTTCTCTGAGGAAACATGAGAGCCATAAACAGAACTTTTCAGACATACCATAAGAGCGTAGCTTAGCCAACAGCCCATCATGCCAAACACGGTTGAATGCCTTGGATATGTCAAGAGCAACCGCTCGAGATTCTCCAAAGTGTTCAATTACGTTTTTTCAAACGTGTGTTACATAAGTCAGAAGATCTCCTGTTGATCTATTTTTACGAAAGCCATATTGATGATCGCTAATAATGTTGAATCCTTCAAGATATTTTAGAACAGAGGTGTCAAACTCAATTTTGCAGAGGGCCATATATTAAATTTAGAATGTGTAGGCGGGCCAGATTCAAATAAAAAAAATGTACTGAATTATTTAATTATATAGTATATAATATACGGCTCTAAAAAACATGATTCTTCTTTCTGTGACACATTGCGATCGCGGGCCTTATTGATACGTCCCGGGGGCCGGATGCGGCCCGCGGGCCGTATCTTTGACATCCCTGTTTTAGAAGATGCTAATTGATAGCCTTTTCCATGACTTTCGATATTATTGAAAGCAGTGCGATTAGTCGGTAGTTATTTGGCAAGGTCTTCTGGCCTTTTTTAGGTATCGGCTGAACTGTGGCACATTTCCAGCAGGAAGGAAATATTCCCTTTCTGTAGGATAGGTTGAAAAGTCTACAGAAAACTGGTGTTAGTTCCCTCGCATAGTTTTTGAGAACTATGGCAGGTATTCCGTCAGCGCCAGAAGCTTTTTTGGTGTCTAGCTTCATTAAAATACGTTTTATGATACGCTGTCTGAAGACAATATCGGGCATCCTTGACTGCACTATGGGAATAGTAGGTGGTGTTTTTCCTTGGAAATCGACAGTAGAATGTGAAGCAAAGAGTTCAGCCAACAAGTTCGCTTTCTCAACAGGTGTCGTTGCAATAGAATTATCTGGCCGTGTGAGTGGTGGTATGGTGGATTTGGTGAAATTTTGCCTGACTGCCTTAGCGACTGACCAAAAGGACTTGGAATTGTTGGGACAAGCGAAAAGTTTGTTTTTAATTCGTTGATTGTGTGCCTCCTTGGTTTCGTCGATAATTTCTTTGCATCTGTTCCTGGCACGAACAAAGCTGTTACGGTTTATGGTGTTAGGATTTTCACGCCATTGTCGGTAGGCAAGATGTTTAGAAGCAACAGCTTCTTTGCATTTTCGCTCAAACCAAGGCTTGTCGTTGGAAGGGCATTTCTTCGAAAAAGGGATGTAAGCCTCCATACTGGCCAAAATAACATCGGAAACCTCCCTGGCGCAGTCAGATGGGTCGTCGGATCGAAAACAAACGTCTAACCAAGGGAAAGTTCGAAAATATTCCATGAGATCTTCCCATTTAGCAGATTTGTAGTGCCGCCTTGCGCGGTTTAGGCGCCTCTCTGTCTCTGATTGGTAGGATACTCGATGTCGAAAGTAGTTTATGGTCAGAAGAACCTAACGGCGGGTTTACGCTGACCGTGTAAATCTCCGGATTGGTAGTTAAAAACAAATCAGGAAGACTGGCGAACTCCCCGTCTCGATCAGGGATCCGCGTTGGTTCGTCAATAAGCTAAGTTAAACCACAACTGATTGAAAATGATTCGATTTCATGACCTTGTTCGTCGGTAGTATTTGAATATTTAAACCAGTTGTTGTGTACATTAAAGTCACCCAGGATGGCAATTTCGTTTCAATAGTAAACTAAATTATACTAGACATGCTTCAGTGCTATCAACTTCCATCATCAGAAGAAGAAACAAAAAAAATGTAACTAATAACACAAAACCAGAAGTAACTCATGTCACATCACTGTGCTGCAGGAAAAGCAGAAAAATTTAAAATAGTCATATCCGGCCAAGTCAAACTTAGTGTTCCGTACGTTGATTGCTTTTAAAATAAAAAATGTTGTAACGGAAGTATAAAATGATCAGTGACTTCACAAAACACACCCCAAATGAGTTTTCAACAAAGTTTATTTCCAATCTTTACTGAAAATTGATGACCTTAAAATTTTTGTTTCTTTTTTTTTATACCAGATAAATTATGAACTGTGATAATTTTCATTCAATCTACGCCCTGTAGAGAATATTCCAGAATTTTTTAAAAATTTTTTGATCAGGAGGGGAGAGCGATTTTTCGCTATTTATAAAAAAATAACACAAAGAAAAGTGTGCGCAAGTATTACATTACATATATTTTTGTACTAGTGTTTTTACAACCTTTCATTTGACACCTCAGTCGTCGATGACCTGGTATTCTTTTTTTCCGATTTCACCCCCCCAAAACTAACCTGTTAAATCAAAATTTAACTTTCAAAACTGCCCAGCTTTGATGAGGTCGTCAATTCTTATATTAGAGCCAAATTTCAACTTTCTATGTCAAATAGTTTCGTTTAGTATGACAGATTGACAGAGAGACGGACAGACACCTAAGTGATCTTATAAGTGTTCCGTACGGAACACTAAAAAACAGTAGACAATGTTACTATAATTATGGGTGCTTTTACTACAATTTATTGGATGTGTAGAGATAAATTAATTTTTTTTAAGCCAACCTGCAACCAGAAAGCATTGACAATGCCAAATTTTGGCGAAACGTCTGCAGAATGCCACTCGGAATGCAACAAACGAACGGATGTCATCTCGGACCAGCAATTCTACATACTTCTCCATCCGTGATTTCCTATGACTTAACATATATATGTATATATATATATATATATATATATATATATATATATATATATATATATATATATATATAACACGTAGGCTGAAAAGTTTTTGGTCTAGCTACTTAAAACACATTTTTTGCAAAATTTTGGGGTCTGCAAATAGATAATAATCAGATAATAGTCACTGGGAGCCAAATCTGTAGAATACGATGGATGAGGAAGTAATTCGAACTTCAATTCGTGCAACATCGTAACCATTGACTTGTGACAGGGTGCTTTGTCTTGATGAAAGAGCACTTTTTTCTTATTCATTCGGGGCCGTTTTTTTGCAATTTCTGGCTTCAAATGCACAAATAACTTTATATAATATTCGTTATTGGTGGTTTTTTTCCCTTCTCAGCATAGTCGATGAAAATTATTCCATGCGCATCCCAAAATAGGGAGGCCAAAACCTTCCCAGCCGACTGTTGTGTCTTTGGTTGCTTCGGGCGGCTTTCACCGGCTGCTGTCCACTCAGCTGACTGCAGATTTAATTCCGGTGTGTAGTGGTGTTTATTGCGCTTAAACAGGTCCAAAGCAGCGCTCAGAATCATCAACACGTTGTTGTTTTTGGTCCACTGTGAGCAAACGCGGTACCCACTTTTTTAAGCCTACATCGTATTAGATTATATATTTTTGATTTTATTTATTTTATTTGTTATCTATAATATACATAAAATGCAACGTTTCTCTGTCTGTCTGTCTCTCTGTCCGTTAGTGCCATTATCACTGAAGAACCACTTATTCGATTTACGCGCTTTTTTTTAAAAACAAGCATATGTTCTCTGGCCAGGTCATAGGCTATATTTTATTACGTTAGGTAACATAAGGAATAAGCAGTGACGATAATAGTGTATCAAGTCGAAAAAAAGTTTGCCGCTAGCGCGTTCTCTTGCAATACACTGCCTAAACCATTAAATATGGAACAATATCAAAGAATATCTATAATATATAAAATCCAACGTCTCTCTGTCTGTCTGTCCATTAATGCGCTTATCAATCGAGAACCACTTATCAGATTTAGGTGTTTTTCTTTAATTCACACATTTGTTCTCTGGCCAGGTTATCTATAATCTTCTATAATATATATAAAATGACACGTCTCTCTGTCTGCCTATCTATCCGTTAGTGCGCTTATCACTTGAGAATCACTTATCCGATTTACGTGTTTTTACGTATGTTCTCTGATCAGGTTATAGAATATATTTTATTACGTTAGGTAATATAAGAAATAAGCAGTGACGATAGCGTACCCTCTTGCAATACTCTGGCTTAACCGTTAAATATGGAACGATATCATGTAACATAGAATACAATATATATAAAATGCAACGTCTCTCTATCTGTCTAACTGTTCGTAGGTGCACTTATCACTCGAGAAACACTTATCCGATTTAGGTGTTTTTTTTAAATTTATACATATGTTCTCTGGCCAGATTATATAATAATAATAATAATAATAATAATCTATGTCCTTCTACTAACAGGCAACCCAATGTCGGGACACTTTGAGCTTCTGACACCACAAAACGTTGAGAACATTCCAGACAACAGCAGACCAATAAAAGAAGCATCGGGCGAGCGACGTAACGGTCGAGGACGTCGCGGGAAATGGCAGCTCGACCAAAACGATGAAGACCAGGCAACCGAAAATGGACCTGCCCAAAGTGTTGTGCCGGCGAGTAAGCCGACACCCACCAAGGCGGGAGAGTCACAGCAACGCATGAGTTGCACCACAGGAATCAATGAACACGCCATGCGTTGCTGTAATGAAATCACACCTGACAAAGAAATCACTGACAAGAGAATCACTCGCCGCTTGGACCAACCACCACCAATCCCAAGCGCAACC
Source organism: Pachyrhynchus sulphureomaculatus (assembly GCA_019049505.1). NCBI lineage: Eukaryota > Metazoa > Arthropoda > Insecta > Coleoptera > Curculionidae > Pachyrhynchus > Pachyrhynchus sulphureomaculatus. The sequence continues at coordinate 194,873,226 of CM032456.1, forward strand.
GAGGTAAATGCGGGACAAATACAACCACCAAAGCCAGGCCAAACCGCGTATGTTTTGCAAGGACAACATGCAACTACCAAGGCTGGCAAACCAAGACAGCGGTTAAAGTGGACAGATGAAATGAATAAAACAGTGATGCGCTGTTACTACACCGCCACCAAACTAGAAACAGTGACATCAGGCTACAGACTGGAACTACACAGACTTTTCTTGACCGAATATCCACATCTGCAATTACTTGTTACAGAACAGAGAGTAATAGACCAAAAAAGAGTTATTACCAAGAACAATCGCCTCACACCTTTCGAATTGCAAACCATCAAAGATACAGTAGCTGCTGAACTTAACGCAGACCAAGTAGCTGCTGAACTGAACACAGACCAACTAAACAATAGAAACGATAGAGCAGATACCGAACCAATCTCACACACACAACCACCCAGTCGAAAACAACAAGACCCACCACCCAGCAGGAGCATAACTCAAAATAATATTTCAAACCAAATACCAAGCACCACACGACACTCAACAACATCTATACAACATCACCCCGAATCACCTCTCATACAAACACTCAAAGCACAAATGCAGTCACATCTAGCTCGATGGTCAGGCACCGACCCTACAACAAGGAATCCCATCCCTCGTTTAATTTTCAAACAGAGCACTCAAATGATCCTCAACACAATAAACAAGCACATAATACCACAGTACATAACAGACTTAAGCACGATCGAAGACATCCACACAATAATATATGCAGCAGCAATCACCACTATAACACAAAATAATCAAAAACTCCCGCAACGACAAAGAGACCCCAACAGCAGAAAACCCAAATTTAAATGGCAAATAAGAATAGAAAACAAGATCAACAACATCAGAAGAGATCTGGGACACCTTACCCAGTTTATGAACGGGAACGCATCCAAACGTGTCACACAGGGTGTAGACAAGATCAAATCTAAATCTCTCAACCGAACACTGCCAGAAATCGTTGATACTTTGAAACAAAAACTATCCGTATATGCTGCAAGACTCCGTAGATACAAAGAATCAAACGAGAGGAAAGACACCAACAACCTCTTCCGAAGAAGCGAAAAACAGTTCTACCGAAAAACTATGTACAACGAGCAGACAGTAGTAACTGAACCACCAAATAAACAAGAACTCGCAGATTATTGGAAAACTGTCTGGTCAGAACCCAAACTACATAATAATAACACCTCCTGGATCAAAGCCGAAGAAGATAAACACAAACGTGTGACAGAACAAGAAAATTCCACACTAACTACAGAAGAAATTACAGAAACAATCAAACACACACACAACTGGAAATGTCCTGGAATAGACAATATACAAAACTTCTGGTACAAACAGTTTACCACCACACACGAAGCACTCACATACCAAATCAACAAAGCCATTCTACAACCACACACATTTCCCACTTTCCTTACACAAGGAATAACATACGTTAAACCCAAAAGCTCAGACACCACAAACCCGTCAAACTACCGACCTATCACCTGTCTTCCAACCCTATACAAGATCATCACAGCCGCAATTTCCAAGAAAATAGAACAACACCTAACAGACAACAATATTATCACAGAAGAGCAGAAGGGATGCAGGAAAAATAGTCGAGGATGCAAAGAGCAGCTGATCATAGATAGCGTGATTATGGGACAAACCAGAAAAGAACACAGAAACCTTCACATCGGTTACATAGACTATAAAAAAGCCTTCGACTCCATACCCCACAGCTGGTTAATCAGAGCCCTAGAAATCTATAAAATCAACCAACACCTCAGGCAATTTTTAGCGCAAATTATGAAAACATGGAAAACCAAAATACGCCTAGAAACACAAACCGAACGCATCCAAACAGAAGAGCTGTACATCAGACGGGGTATATTTCAGGGAGACTCGCTCAGCGCTCTATGGTTTTGCCTCTGTCTTAATCCACTCTCAAATATACTAAACAGAACAGAGCATGGCTTCAATATCAGACACCAAAAAGGGAATCAACATAAAATAAACCACCTCCTATATATGGATGACATAAAACTCTACGCTGCCACAAAAACACAGCTGAAAGAACTCCTCAAAATCACAGAAATATTCACCTTAGATGTCAATATGGAATTTGGTATAAGTAAATGCAAAGTGCTCCACATCAACAAAGGCCAATGGAAGTACCACCATGAGACAGAAACCATCAACAATGAAACACTCGATAACATGTTTGACAAAGAAACATACAAATATCTAGGCTTTCAACAAAGCACAAAACTCAACCATACTCACATCAAAACAGAGCTCAGAACCGAATTCAAGAACAGACTGACGAAACTTTTACAAACAAAACTCAACTCCAAATATCTCACTAAAGCCATCAACACGTTCGCTATACCTATACTCACATATTCATTTGGTATCATCAAATGGTCACAAACAGACTTAGAAAATATTCACATCCTTATACGGTCTCAATTCACCAAATACAGGAAATTACACCCCGACGCATGCAAAGAAAGACTTACCATCGAGAGGAAGGCAGGAGGAAGAGGAATTATAGACATCAGATCATTACACACAAAACAAATACAAGCTCTTAGGAAATTCTTTCACACCAAGCAAACCAGCCTCCACACAGCAACAGTCAAAGCAGACAAAAACTATACCCCACTCGACTTATCCCGGGTAGACCACCCAGCAGATACACACAGTCACATCCAATTACAACAGGAAAAGATGAAAACGTGGTCAGAAAAAACACTTCACGGAAAACACAGATACCACATAGAGCAAGACCACGTAAATAAAAAACAATCATACACGTGGTTACGGGATGGGCAGCTATTCCCAGAAACAGAAGGCTTCTTACTTGCCATCCAGGATAAAGTCATATTAACCAGAAACTACCAAAAGCATATTATCAAAGACCCAACTATTACAGAAGACAGATGCAGAAAATGTCACCAACAGAAAGAAACGATCGAACACATAACAAGCGGATGTAAAATATTAGCCGGAACGGAATACACAGCCAGACATGACTCAGCGGCAAAAGTAGTTCACCAAGCACTAGCCACCACATACAAGCTCATAGAAAACACAGATCCCTACTACAAATATACACCAACATCCGTACTTGAAAATAAAGATTACAAACTCTACTGGGACATCAGTATCCATACAGATAAAACAGTCTCCGCCAATAGACCCGATATTACTTTTCAGTGCAAAAAAGAAAAAGTCACCTATCTAATTGACATAGCTGTCCCCAACGACACAAACATCCAAACGAAATACACAGAAGAAATTTCCAAATACACAGACCTTGCAACGGAAATAAAAAGGCTATGGAAACAAGAAAAAGTCATCATTGTCCCCCTCATTATATCAGCCACAGGCCTTACACCAACAACATTCACACCACACTTAGTACAATTAGGACTCAACACAAACATACACAAAAACATTCAGAAGTCAGTGATTTTGAAAACATGTAACATTGTCAGGTCATTCCTTAATACACAATGATAATGCGTTTGTGCTGACTTGGTTTCCGCCCGTCAGCCAAACATGGAACCACATTGACCAAATGTGAGAAAGAAAAACGAGAACAATAATAATCTATGTAATATATAAAAGGCAACGTCTCTCTGTCTGTCCGCTAGTGTGCTTATCATTCGAGAACTACTTTTCCGATTTACATGTTTTTTTTAATCTATATATATATATATATATATATATATATATATATATATATATATATATATATATATATATAGACGTCCCTCTGTCTGTCTGCCCGTTAGTGAGCTTAACACCCAAGAACCACTTATCCGATTTATGTGTTTTTTTTTAAATACATATATTTTCTAACCAGGTTATAGAATATATTTTATTACGTTAGGTAACATAAGAAACAAGCAGTGACGGTAATAGTGAATCAAGTCCACGCGAGCGGAGCCGCGGGCACGGCTAGTTAAATATAAAGCAACACATTTTAGTGGATAAACTTTTAAACATACCTTATGAACAACAGAATCAAAGAGATTTTAAGAAAATTCAGTCAAAGCAATTGAATTCCGAGATTTTTGAATTTTAGCCGCTTGAGGCACTCTACTAATAATACTAATGTGAAATTAATCTCTTAACATATCGATCTGCAGTTTGAAACTATATGGTTGAAAATGGCGGTAATGATACAGAAGGCTTTTTACCAGCATTAAGACGCACACTTGTCATGCTCATTTTAATATCTCCTCTCCCCATTCTCGTCAGATGCTTTTGAATAATACCCCGCTAAATTCCAGTTGCTATAAATAACTTCTCTGCGCTCTATTGTCGTCTAATTTTGTTAAATTTCAAACAATGAATAAACAATTTCTCAGAAATTGTTTTACTAATTCACTAAATAACCATTTTAAATTTTAAATAAGTTCATATAAATATATTCTCAAAATTTGACAGTGGTTCGTTTTGTGCTGTAAGGTACGTTTTTTCTGCTGACGATGGAAATTTATACTTCCGAAACATGTCCAGTATAATTTAGCATAAATAATATGGGACAGACTTCGTGATGTGTGCATGAAATTATTAATGTCAAAACATATTTTAACACATACAAGGTCATGTTCTAGTTAGTATTGACCAAAATTCACGAATAATTTAAAAATATGGATATTTATGTATATGATCTAAGCATTTTCAAGTATCTTACTTTGTTATTGTTTATTAAATTCTCAAACTTAATAATAATTCTTAAGTAACATTAAAACAATTACTATTGTAAAATTATATTGGATAAGATAGTACATGTTTTCATAATTTTTTTGATACTCGTGAAAAGGGTGATATTTAAAAAAAAATTGAAGAACCACACGTATGGATATTTTTTTTATAATAAAATAAATTTAATAACCTACCTTAATCATTTTTACGAGAAATAATTAATATCAGAGACTAAACCACTTTATATTTTTTTTATTGTATAAGCATACTTTAACAGAATATAATGGCCCACAGTTTTAAACAACCATCAGTGACTCGAGTGAGTGATCCTGTCAATATTGGAGAATCACCTGTATGGGATCGAAGAGTTGGAAAGTTATATTTTGTTGATATCCATCACGGAAAAATATTAGCTTATGACTATGAAAAGGAAACTACGGAAACCGTTGCTGAATTTCCAGGTAAGCCTTTTGATGTAAAATTAGTAGTTTCCAGCCAATAAGTTTTTACTAGCGTAATGAAAGACAATTTGACAAAATTTCTACATTTTATTACAAAATTGTATGACGCGCATAAATTTAAAAATGAGGATTTCCCATTGGTAATATTTATTTCTGTTGATTCATTTAGAATGGAACCTGTGTTTTTCAAACGGTTTATCTCTAGGCCTTCCAAAAGGTTTAACTTTTTTCCTTTGTTTTCTACATGTAATATTTCAAACTGGTCATTAAATTGATGGTTCTGTTCTATTAAATAATTGCTGTATGAAGAATCTGTCTTGTTAAGAAAACTTCGTTTGTGTTTTGAAATTCTAGTTTCAAATGAACGCCCTGTCTAGCCTATGTACGCCTTAGTACATGAACCGCAATTCAGTTTATATACCCCTGATTTTGCACCTTTGTTTTGTTTAACTTTCGCATTTTTTATGAATTTTCCTAGTGAGTTATTAGTTTTTAAAGCTATAATAATATTATTTTGGTTTTAGTAGTGTTTAATTTTTTCTGGAGGTGGGCCAAAATAGGTTAATGATTTATATTTGATATTGCTGTCTTTAGTTTTAGGGTAGACTTCAGAAATAGCTTTATTTTTAAGTTTCTTTTATTGAGTATTGAATTGACCATTATTGGGGGGTAACCATTATTTACGGCAATTTGTTTTATTACATTTAATTTGTTAATATATAATAAAAGACTGTTTTTAGTCAATTTTAACTGGTTTATTTAAATTGCGATGACGCGTTTCGCTGTCGATGCAGCTTCTTCAGAGTGTAAAATGTAGATCTGAAGAAGCTGCATCGACAGCGAAACGCGTCATCGCAATTTAAATAAACCAGTGGAAATTGACTAAAAACAGTCTTTTATTATATATTTATAATGAATTTCCATCAAGTAGAAGCTACAACCATCCAAAATTTAATTTGTTATTGAAATCATTTTCAGATAAAGGAACATTCACTAGCCTACGTAACATACTGTGATATGCTGCAAATTTTTGGAAATTAAGTGAATTATTTCCCTCTATTTCCATTGTAAATGTTATATTTTTTTGGAAGGAATTGATGTGATTAAAAAATGTTTTCAACTGTCTATTCGTGCCACTGAAACAAACTAAAATGTCGTCTACCTAAAGGTGCCGGTATAGTAAAGATTTGCACGTATTTTGTCTCAGACATGTTTTTTAGCAGGTTGAGAATATCTTGTTTTATAATAATATTAACGTTGTTTTTATTTAATAGATGTTCTACCATAACAATTGTTTCGTTTGGAGGTATGCTGAGGAATAAATTTTGTACATAAAATGATACTAATTTGGCTCTTGAAAGAAGATTTATATTTGAAATTTTCTGAATTAACTCTAAAGAGTTTTTTACAGAACAAGTGAGTTTAAAATTTGTATGATGATGTAGAGTTGCGGTGGTTGGGGATTCACAGCTGTTAATTTGATTATTTTATAATTTGGTATGATACTGGAAGCTGTTTCTAAGCGGATTTCATTTCTAAAAATTGTTGTTGGGTCTTTGCTTAAAGCCTGAACATTTCCTTTTTTAATGAAGTCTATTGTTTTTTCTATATATTGTGCCTTGTTGATTGCGACTATGGTATTTCCTTTATCTGCTATGGTGAATATAATATTTTCTTCTATTGCTTTTTTTAATAAGTTTTACTGTCTTGATATCGCGTTATTGTGTTTGCTGTTTAAAAAATCTTTTTTAATGATATCTGAACACGTGTATTTCTTAGACATATTTACAGGTAAGTCGTTTAAAGCTATTTCTGTTTCTACTGCTAATAACTCTGGTTTCTTTATATCGAAATTTTTATCTAAATTATGTTTAAATTCTTTACTTACGAGGTTTCTTTCTTGAGTTGAAAAAGTTGTATCCGAAAGGTTTATAAACCGTTTAAAAAACTTGCGATCGGAATATTTTTTTTCCTTTTTCTATATCTGCTATCAGATATTGTTTTCGTTTGATAAGTGCATTAAGTTTCTTTTTTTGTTTCAAGTATTTTTGTCGATGGTGGATCGAATTTTATCTCTGATGTCTGAATCAAAAATAGTAAATTCGATTGAGTGTAGTCTAAATAGAAGTTCAGTATGAATTACCTTAACATAAATGTTGAATGTATCCCTTTCGTTGTATTGAGTCTTCCGGTCTTCAATGATCCATTTCTTTTTTCCTTTTTTGACTGCTATTTGAGCTGCTTTGCTGTTGTTGTTCAACTTCAAATTGATATAACGTGGCACAAGATCATTTTTGAGGCACATGTTTAGGAACCAAATGTTTTGCGTCACTATAGCGTATTTTAGTAGTAAACTAAGTAAGTTTTTAGTATTTTTCTAAAAATTCTACAAAGAAGTATGTTAAAAAAAATACCACCTGAAAAATTACTCTGAAATCTTTCAAGCGGATAACTTTTTTAGAGACGAATTGCAAATTTTAAATAACTTTTATCATTTTTAGTGTTCCGTACGGAACACTTATAAGATCACTTCGGTGTCTGTCTGTCTGTCACACCCGATTTTCTCCGAAACTATTTGACATAGAAAGGTGAAATTTGGTAATAATATAGGAATTGATGGCCTCATCAGAGCCATGTAGTTTTGAGAATTAAGTTTTGACTTAAGGGGTTAGTTTTGGGGGGTGAAGTCGGAAGTGAAAAAAAAATTTTTTTACTAGGTCATCGAGTGTGGTGTCAAATGAAAGCTTGTGAAAACACGAGTAAAAAATATATATATATATATATATATATATATATATATATATATATATATATATATATATATATATATATATATAATATTATACTTGCGCGCACTTTTCTTTGTATTATTTTTAAAAATTCGCGAAAAAATCGCTGTCCCGGGCCTTATCTCGAAAACTACTTATCAAAAAATTTCGAAAAAATTCTGGAATATTCTCCACGGGGTGTAGATTGAACGAAAATTATCACGAGTGCATTATCTTTAATAATTTATATGGTATATAAAAAAAACAAAAATTTCAAGGTCATCAGATTTCAGTAAAGATTGGAAACAAACTTTGTTGAAAACTCATTTGGGGTGTGTTTTGTGAAGTCACTGATCATTTTATACCACCCTAACAAAAATTTTTATTTTAAAAACAATCAACGTACGGAACACTAATTGTGCAAGTTCAACTTGCACTTGACCGGTTTTTAAACTTTAAACACGATTTAATTTCTAAAGTTATTAGTAGAATTCACTTGACCTATAACAAACCTAAGAGGAGGTTCACCAAGTTCCATGACAATAATTTCGAAGTTAAAAATAATTGTTATACTGGGTAGTATTTTTAGAACAGAAGAGGAAAAAAAATGTTCTACACGCTAGCGAGTTCAGAAAATATCGGAAAAATGCCAGAAAAATTGACATATGTCTTAAACGATTCCGACCTGCGAAAATATGCATGCAAACAAAGCTGTAGAGCACAACATTCTCTACAAAAAAGGCAATATGTAATTTTTTAGTAACATTAATATTAAATCAGATAATTACAAAACAAAGTACCGTTCTCAAAATGTCTAGCAAGTTAAAGTCTAATTACAACTGATTTTCACGCCTTCGACGAATGACCCAAAACCTAGCATTCATAAAATTATTAAGGAAGGTATAGTAATCGATGAAATTTGACTTTAATGAATAATTATATCTAAAGCTTATTTAAAAGTCACTACAGTCATCATCAATATAATATTCTAAATTAGTATTTTGCTCCATTGAATAATTATCAGCATCCCACAATCAGAACCGCTTCCAAAAGCTGCACATTCATCAATTGTGCTTTCAACTTCACTTCCTTTCGAATCTTCATCTTCGTCCTCTATAAGGGGTGTCGAATTGGCACAAATATTATCAATTTGACAGAACCCGCATGCCGCCGTACAGAATAAATCTGCTTCCTTGTAACTGCAATCTTTTTCACAACCTTTTTTGCAGTTGTAGAAGATAAGTTTTAACAACTCTGATCGAGCTGGTTCTTTAGTTATGATAATTGAAGTAAAAAATTTCCCAATCCCCAAGTGGATTCTTTCCAGAAGTATATATATATATATATATATATATATATATATATATATATATATATATATATATATATATATATACAGGGTGTTCCATATGTAGGGAATAATGATTCCACAGAATTTATTAATCAGTGTATCAAAAAAAGTTTAAATAAAAGTTATAGGGTGTTATATGGTGCACATGCTGACGTTGAAAATAACATGTTTTGAACTGTTGAATTAAAAAATCAAATTTCAAGCATTATAATCACTACTTAATCATTGAATAAAGTACATTATTCGGGTAGTTCTTCCCTGATTAGGTTAATGGAGTCACGCGAGGTAGAAAAAAATGAATTACGTTTCAAGTCGCCCCATTTCTTCCACAAATTAAATTCAGTAATTATCTTCAGATATATTGCTTAAGTACAGTTCAAAGAAACAGATCCCTTAGTTTCAATTTCCGTGGTTAAATAATGGTAATAAATCATAAAAATATATGAATCGGATTCGTAGAAAACTTGCAGAGAACCTGTATTTACAATCAAAAAAATTTCGATAAGTGACGTTCAAAATCAGTAACAGGCATATGTTATTAGTCGAGCGACGAAACTTCATATTTTGTGTTTTTCGCGAGGAGTTTTAGAATGGTTCGTTTGTATTCAACATATCTTGTAAAATATGAGTTTTACGGAAATTTTTGTAGAAATCTTTTTTGTAGAGAATTTCTTATTCTCCTAAGAGATGTTTTTTTAAAAAAAGCATTTTTAAATTTTTCTGGCGATTTACCGATATTTCCCGGACTAGCCAGAGTGCAGAAAAAGTTTGTTTTTCTTTTACTCTAAAAATACTACCCATTACAACAAAAATCTCTGACCTCGAAATTATTGTCATCTGAAAATTCAGCTTGTATAATATATTGTGAAAGCATCAGTATTGGAAAAATTTTCAGAGAGATAGCGAATACAGTGAATTAATTATGATGTTTTAATACCTTGTAGGTAATGATATAGCTCCAGTAATTCTATCCAAAAGTGATCCAAACATTTTGATTGCTGGGGTGAACAGAAATCTAACAAAAATAAGTTTATATTCTAAAACGGCTGAACCACAAGTTTTACATACTGTTCAAAACGATAAACCAAAAAATCGATTTAATGATGGGAAAGCTGATAGTAGAGGACGTGTATGGATTGGTAAGTATATAACTGTTAATTAAATCTCTATTATTTTATTATTGTTATAATCTAAATCAGATTTTCCGCCCTTTCGTACTGGTGTAGTTTTCAAATCCGGTTTAAATTATGTACACATTAGAAGAAAAGTTTTAGAAGATGATGTTACTATTTAGGTCGTCTCGATAATAGATGGTCAACGACAAGATAACCGCGGAATGTCAAGTACTTTAAAAATTCCCGTCAAATAATATTTTCCTATTATCATCATGCACGTAAAATATTAAAGAGCTTTATAGAATTTTATTTATCACAAAATTTTCTCCCTACCCGTTGAATAACTCAATTTGAGTTTTCTAAATGGTCAATTGCTGTGAACAAATTCTGGATATATTCGACATTAGTTAGCTGTCTATTGGATACTGATTCAACGTTGAAGATCTGATGCCCAGTGTGTAAGTGATTGTAATCAATTAAAGATGTGTTGTATGACAACATATATTTAAAAATTTATCATATAATTGAGATTCAGGCGAATAATTTTTATGTATTAGTTACTGATAGTAAACAGTACAATATGCGTGTCATTTGCTTGTCCAAACATTAACAGAACTTACAAGTATTGTTTTTAGGATTCAAAATCCTGAACTTGAACTATGTATGTATATATATATATATATATATATATATATATATATATATATATATATATATATATATATATATATATATATATATATAGGGTGCCCCATATGTATGGAATAAATGCTGTAGCATTTATTAATCAGGGTATTAAAAAAATGTTTAAATAAAAGTTATAGGGTGTTGTACGGCGCACATGCTGACGTTGACACTGAAATGTTTTGAACTGTCAGTTCGAAGAAATTACGCCATCTTAATTTTTTTTAAATGGAAAGCCGTATATGTTATTTTATTTTTGAGTCCTACTAACAATTCTAGATATTATTTGTCTAACATACCATATGTCTAAATTGAACTGTTTTGGAATTATTGTTATGTAAAATTAAGGAGATTAAATTAAAAAAAAAAATTAAGCTGGCTTGTGTCAAACATTTACTGTCAGGTAACGACTTAACGCGTTAAAAAATGATTTATTTAACAGAAACTGAAAGATCGTTGGTTACGGAGACCGTAGAAGAACACAACAGGAGAAGTGTGATCTTTTTAACGCAGAATATCCGAATTAAGAACCTATTTGCCTAGACCACAACCAAATCATTTACAAAATCAACCCGTCCATGAAAGGATGACATTGAAAAGAAATAATTCGTTGGTAACGCCCGAGAGCAACTTAATTATTGGCGCTTAACAGCTGCTTTTTAAGTAGAGGAGAGTAGGGCAAATCGACCCTCAGCTTAAAAAAATCGTATAAAAAAATATATCTTCGTCTATAAAAATATTTAACGTTGATGAAAGTGGATTTTCCATCGTTCAAAAAAGAGGGGAAAGTCTTAGGATTAAAAAGGAAGAAACAAATCGGCACAATCAGAGAGGAGTTAATACGACAACTTTGTGTTATGCCAGTGTGGCTGGACAGTTTGTGCCGCCAATGCTTATATTCAAAACAATTTGGCAAAATCTTTAATTGGGAAATGACACACCTTCTAAGAGTGTTGTCACTATATCAAACATTGGCTATATTAACTCAAACTTATTTCTAGAATGGATGAAACATTTTATAAGCGTCGTAAAGCGAATCCCTGAAAATAAAGGGTTACTTCTGCTTGATGGAACTACAATGCACTCGAGAAACCTGGAAGCGTTAACCATAGCAATGGCTAATGGAATAATAATGTCACAACTGCCAGGCCTTGCTACTCATCGGCTTCAGCCACTGGACGTCGACAAATTCAGGTCGTCCAGTAACGCAATATCAAGTTGCAAGTTTATTTGTGGAAACACGAAAGGTACCATTGTGAACGGATTTAAAGCGGCTGAAGTTTGGCCCGTGAACAAAAACGTCTTTCTCGAACATTTGTTTAAAGCAGCTGAAAATATAAATGCTCTCTCTCTCGAACAAACTCAAGTAATGAAAGCACATCGATCTTACAAGATGCATCTATTATTATCAATAAAGAAAAAAAGTAAATTACTCAATAATAAGCTTGCCACATTTAAATAATGAATCGTCTACTGCGGGGTTTAATCCTAGAGCTTTAAAGAAAACGTTAAAATCTTTATGCCTAATATCTAAAAATACTTTAAAGATAAAAAATACTGTACAAAACTGTAGAAATTACATCAAATCCTTACAAAAATATGTTGGAAAAGTTATTAAAAGAGAGACACCAAAAATATCCCCACCCTCCACTAAAAAAAAAGCTGGGTAAAGCTAACCGGCGGCAAGAAGAAATTCTTTGTTCTGGGCTTGGCACGTCGACAAAGGCATTGTTCTGTCCCGAGGACAAACCCTTTTTTAAAAAAATTAAGGTCAAATAAGGTGAATGCTTTGTGACCTACCTTAACATTTTGTTCCTTGTGCCGTCATGGTTTCAAGGAAGAAAATAAAATTTTAGTGAATTGCACGTGTCAAAATATTTTTTTTTTTAAATTAAAAATTAAAATAGAACACTGAAACATAAAACTTGGGTAATTGATTTTTTGGTGTCACGAAGTAATCATTTTAAAAGCTAACAATTTTTGGGAAAAGCCAGTCAAATCTGGCAACAGTATAGACCTTACGTTGTGGTGAATGATGGGCGATATTGTGGACTTGTATGGTTCTACCAGTGGCAGCGTGAAAAAAAAAAACATTTCTTTAGGATCGATTTTTTTCTTTACTATTGAAATCCGCTATTTAAGGCGAATTTTCTACAATTGGTCTTGTTACAAGGAGGCGCTAGATCCAATATATGAAATGAATTTCATAACACCTCGTATGGTAACTTAACAAATATGTTTGACGTTTAGCCCTTACTTTCTCCCTCTCTCTCTAAGGAGTAAAATATCTTCACGTTATCGTCGAAAAATTTAGAATCGAGACTCAAAATATACAAAATAACCAACAATGAAATATATAATATTCAAGGTTGATAATTAAAAAAACCGGTCAAGTGCAAGTTGAACTTGCACAATTAGTGTTCCGTACGTTGATTGTTTTTAAAATAAAAATTTTTGTTAGGGTGGTATAAAATGATCAGTGACTTCACAAAACACACCCCAAATGAGTTTTCAACAAAGTTTGTTTCCAATCTTTACTGAAAACTGGTGACCTTGAATTTTTTTTTTATATATATACCAAATAAATTATTAAAGGTAATGCACTCGTGATAATTTTCTTTCAATCTATACCCCGTGGAGAATATTCCAGAATTTTTTCAAAATTTTTTGATCAGTACTTTTCGAGATAAGGTAGGGGACAGCGATTTTTTAAAAGTAATACGAAGAAAAGTATGCGCAAGTATTACATATATATATATATATATATATATATATATATATATATATATATATATATATATATATATATGTATATATATATATATATATATATATATATATATATATATATATATATATATATATATATATATATATATATATGTATATATATATATATATATATATATATATATATATATATATATATATATATATATATATATATATATATATATATATATATATATATATATATATATATATCTATATATATATATATATATATATATATATATATATATATATATATATATATATCTATATATCTATATATATATATATATATATATATATATATATATATATATCTATATATATATATATATATATATATATATATATATATATATATTCACCCAAAACCAACCCCTTAAGTCAAAATTTATGTTACGGTGGTATAACAACAAAAAACAACAAAGTTTGTTTCCAATCTTTACTAAAATCTGATGACCTTGAAATTTTTGTTTTTTATATACCATATAAATTATTAAATGTAATGCACTCGTGATAATTTTCGTTCAATCTACAGCCCGTGGAGAATATTCCAGAATTTTTTCGAAAATTTTTGATAAGTACTTTTCGAGATAAGGCCCGGGACAGCGATTTTTTTCGCGAATTTTTAAAAATAATACAAAGAAAAGTGCGCGCAAGTATAATATTATATATATATTTTTTACTCGTGTTTTCACAACCTTTCATTTGACACCACACTCGATGACCTAGTAAAAAATTTTTTTTTTTCACTTCCGACTTCACCCCCCAAAACTAACCCCTTAAGTCAAAATTTAATTCTCAAAACTACATGGCTCTGATGTGGCCATCAATTCCTATATTATTACCAAATTTCACCTTTCTATGTCAAATAGTTTCGGAGAAAATCGGGTGTGATAGACAGACAGACAGACAGACACTGAAGTGATCTTATAAGTGTTCCATACGGAACACTAAAAAACCGGTCAAGTGCAAGTTGAACTTGCATAATTAGTGTTCCGTACGTTGATTGTTTTTAAAATAAAAATTTTTGTTAGGGTGGTATAAAATGATCAGTGACTTCACAAAACACACCCCAAATGAGTTTTCAACAAAGTTTGTTTCCAATCTTTACTAAAAACTGGTGACCTTGAATTTTTTTTTTCATATACCAAATAAATTATTAAAGGTAATGCACTCGTGATAATTTTCTTTCAATCTATACCCCGTGGAGAATATTCCAGAATTTTTTTCAAAATTTTTTGATCAGTACTTTTCGAGATAAGGTAGGGGACAGCGATTTTTTAAAAGTAATACGAAGAAAAGTGTGCGCAAGTATTACATTATATATATATATATATATATATATATATATATATATATATATATATATATATATATATATATTACTCGTGTTTTTCACAAGCTTTCATTTGACACCACACTCGATGACCTAGTAAAAAAAATTTTTTTTCACTTCCGATTTCACCCCTCAAAACCAACCCCTTAAGTCAAAATTTATGTTACGGTGGTATAAAATGATCAGTGACTTCACAAAACACACCCCAAATGAGTTTTCAACAAAGTTTGTTTCCAATCTTTACTAAAATCTGATGACCTTGAAATTTTTTTTTTTTTTATATACCATATAAATTATTAAATGTAATGCACTCGTGATAATTTTCGTTCAATCTACACCCCGTGGAGAATATTCCACAATTTTTTCGAAATTTTTTGATAAGTACTTTTCGAGATAAGGCCCGGGACAGCGATTTTTCGCGAATTTTTAAAAATAATACAAAGAAAAGTGCGCGCAAATATAATATATATATATATATTTTTTACTCGTGTTTTCACAACCTTTCATTTGACACCATACTCGATGACCTAGTAAAAAATTTTTTTTTCACTTCCGACTTCACCCCCCAAAACTAACCCCTTAAGTCAAAATTTAATTCTCAAAACTACATGGCTCTGATGAGGCCATCAATTCCTATATTATTACCAAATTTCACCTTTCTATGTCAAATAGTTTCGGAGAAAATCGGGTGTGACAGACAGACAGACAGACAGAGAGACAGACACCGAAGTGATCTTATAAGTGTTCCGTACGGAACACTAAAAATAATCAAAAATAGTCATATTTATAATTACTGGAAGTTGAAATAAGTGGATTAAACATATTAAGATTTAAAATCGGTTCCACTTTGGCCCATTGCATATATTTTATGATGTTTTTAGTTTTAACGTCTGAAAACGTAGATATGCCATATTTAAACAGCGGTTAAATATTTTTCAATGCAGGATTTCCCTCTTTTTCCTGTGTTTACTTATTCAATTGCTAGTTGCAAATTTGAATTTTACCAGCCAGTGTAATACGATGTATTTAGAACTGATTAAAAAATGTAAGTAATTAAATATATAAAGGGTGTTGAATTTCATTGTTCAGTATGAACGTATAAATACAAATTGATATTATAAATTGGAACCTTCGATTCATAACTTTTACTTTTGATCTACAAAATATAGTTCTAAACCTAAAATAAGAATGAATAAGACGTTTTAGTTTTACAGCAATTAGATAGACGTCGTTACTGGTTAGGATGGGTAAAGTTGAGTAATATTCTTAAAGTTTTTACAGATCAACGTTTAACATTCCACATTTAACTTTTAGGTACCATGGGTTACGAACAACCAAATGGAAAATTGGATCTAAACGCAGCAGCACTCTTCAAATTCACTAAAGAAAACCTTGAAAAACCTACCGTTATGATCCCACGAATTAGTTTAAGTAATGGTTTGGCATGGAACCACGATGGCACGAAGTTTTATTATATTGACACCGTTAGTGAAGAAATAGCTCAGTACGATTACTATGCTGAAACTGGAAATATATCAAACAGAAAAGTGGTGTTTAGTACTAAAGGCAAAGGGCTGGGATACCCAGATGGTAAGATTTTTCGGTTTAAGCTGTAACCTATGAGGAAACTTTTTAGGATAATTTTGTTTCAGATTGCCCTTTTACTATACTTGTATCTTGGAGATATCGGCACAGATATCCGCAACGTTGTCCAAATGCTGAAATATACATCTGTATTTCACAGCACTTTTTCGGACATTGCGTTAGTGCTATCACTGTAGTTATTGTATTTCTAGAACAAACTAACACGTAAGTTGAAAAGTTTTTGGTCTAATTTTTTGCAAAATTCGACTTTATTTATCAATACAGACTCCTTCAGGAGCGGTACAGTCAGTCCAATGCTTTTCTAACATTTCTATACCTTTCTTGTAGAAAGATTTGTCTTTGCCTTCAAATAGACCTGAGTTTCGGTGATAACTTCTTCATTGGAGCATTTTCTTGAGATCTGCGAATGGAAAATAGTCAGTGAGGGCCAAATCTGGAGAATACGGTGGATAAGGAAGCAATTCGAACTTCAATTCATGCAATTTTGTCATCGTAAGCATTGGCTTGTGACACGGTGCATTGTCTTGATGAAAGGGCGCTTTTTTCTTGTTCATTTGGGGCAGTTTCTTTGCGATTTCTGCCTTCAAACGCACCAACAACTTTATATAATATTCGCTATTGATGGTTTATCCCTTAGTCGCATAGTCGATGAAAATTATTTCATGCGCATCCCAAAATACAGAGGCCAAAACCTTCCCAGCCGACTGTTGTGTCTTTGGTCGCTTCGGGCGGCTTTCACCGGCTGCTGTCCATTCAGCTGACTGCCGATTTGATGCCAGAGTGTAGTGGTGGAGCCATGTTTCATTCATGGCACAAATAACCTGAAAAATTTTTTTTATTGCCCTCAAACAGGTCCAAAAAGCGCTCAGAATCATCAACACCGTTGTTGTTTTTGGTCCATTGTGAGCAAACACTTTACGGTCATCCAAAACAATTTTGTGGATTTTTTGGTGTTTTCCGGTGTAATCACCTCATTTGGGCTTCCAGACCGTTCAGCATCATTTGTATCTGTACGACCTCGTTTAAATTCAACATACCAGTAAATGATGAGTGATTTTCCAGGGGCAGAGTCCCTGTAACACTTATCAAACCAATGCTTTGCTTGAACGGTATTTTTTCCCATCAAAAAATAGTGTTTAATCAACACAAAAAATTCGATTTTTTTCATTGTTTTGAGAATATCAAAAGTAGCGTCACTAAAACCACTATAACTTATAAACTAATCATTGAAATGTAATGAAATTTTGACACGTATCGTTTGAAAGTTGGTATTTCCTAAAAATCATATGGATTTTTTGAAAAGGACGTCATCTGTATGTCAGACCAAAAACTTTCCAGCCTACATGTTACTTATACGCACACAACCAGCATTCTGATCCGAATCGAACCGGCAACATTCTGGTTACTGAGCAAACTACTAACCCACTAAGCCAACCCGGCCGTCTCGTACCCACAATATGTAACATAAGAATTAGATTATTAATTGCTTTCAGACAGGCTGGCTTGTTTACATTACCTAGATTCAATTATAGTCAATGTTATGGACTGTATCGAATGACGGAACCATTGTGCCTATTTTATGTTATCGATATATGGCCATATATTGCTTAGAAGTCGGCCAGCTTTGTTAGATGTCGGATTGCAAATTGCTATTCAAAAAAGCAGCATTGCAGCCGATTGTCTATTACAACACATGATAAAGAATGTTCTTTATTATAAACCTGTTCAAATCCGATGTCGCTAACTGCTAAGGAATTTTTTTTTTGGACTTAAAGCCTTCTCAATTGACCCAAGAACATTGAAGTTTTACAATAAATAAAAAATTGAAACATTTCTATTCAAAAACGAACTTTCCTCGCATTTGAATTATACGAGGCTGGTTTGAAAAGTCCGTGCAAAGTCCGAGAGATGGCACCACCGGCGCGTATCGAGGTCATGTTTAGTTAGTAGCATCTCTTGAATGAACGCACACCAAGTTTCAGCCATATTGGTCTATTTCTTTGTGTTTGGCATTCGTGTGAATCAAGGAAGTCGAGTGATTTTCAAGAAATGGACGAAAAAGAATTTCGTGTGGTGATTAAACATTACTTTATGAAAGGCAAAACGCCTCAGGAGACTAAAGAGAAGCTTGATAAACATTATGGTGACTCTGCACCTTCGATTAGAACAGTTTATAAGTGGTTTCAAAATTTTCGGACTGGCCATATGGGCACAAGTGACGCTGAACGTTCTGGACGGCCTGTGGAGGTTACGACTCCAGAAATCATTGATTAAATCGATGATATGGTGATGGATGACAGAAAAGTTAAGGTGCGTGAGATTGCTAGTGCTGTGGGCATCTCGACTGAACGGGTACATAATATTTTGCATAAACATTTGGACATGAAAAAGCTATCCGCAAGATGGGTGCCGCGATTGCTCACGCTTGACCAAAAACATACATTACTATACTCCTGAGACCAAACAACAATCTAAACAATGGGTTACTGCACCAAAAAAGGCGAAGACCGTTCCTTCGGCCGGAAAGGTTATGGCGACCGTCTTTTAGCATTCGCAAGGGATAATCGTCATCGACTATCTGGAAAAGGGTAAAACTATTACAGGTGAATATTATTCATCGTTATTGGACCGTTTGAAAACTGAGCTGCAAGAAAAACGCCCGCGATTGGCCCATAAGAAAGTCCTTTGCCATCACGACAACGCACCAGCACACACCTCAGCAGTTGTGGTCGCAAAATTAATGGAAATAGGATTCCAACTCGTTTCACATCCCCCCTATTCTCCAGACTTGGCTCCCTCGGACTACTATTTGTTCCCCAATTTAAAGAAATGGCTGGCGGGACAAAGATTTTATTCAAACGAGGAGGTGATTGCAGACACTAATGGATATTTTGCAGACTTGGACAAATCCTAGTATTCGGAAGGGATCAACAAACTAGGACATCGTTGGACGAAGCGTATAAGCCTAAAAGGAGACTATGTGAAAAAATAAAAAAGGTTTACCCCAAACACATAAGTAGTTTTTATTTTTGCACGGACTTTTCAAACCAGCCTCGTAGTCTTGGCCTGAAAAACCATAATTTCGAAAATTTACGATAATTAAAATTGAAGCACTGCTATTGAAAAACGGAACATTGTGTCAGCGTTTTCACTTTTTTCAAAACATTTTTTTGCCAATATTCACCAACGTTTTTTTGTTTAGGGAACTGCTAGCTGGCAGCTGGTTTCAACTCCCCCCCCCCCCCCCCTAACAAACGTGTCCTTGAAAGGTGGTACTTAAGGTTGCCAACTTGACAAAACCGGCTATTTCTATCTCTGCGGTGATTATAAATACAACTGATAAAGGAAGATTTGTATTTTTTTATCAAATAATATAAAATAAATAAACAGATCAATTTTATAGGCATGACAATTGATGAAGAAGATAACCTCTGGGTAGCTCTCTACGCTGGAGGATCAATAATACAAGTCGACCCTACAAAAGGAACTTTGCTTAGGAGAATACCCATTCCGGCTAAATATACAACATCTGTAGCTTGGGGTGGACCTAACTTGGATATATTATTTGTTACGACTTCAAAAAGAGGACTTACACCAAAAGAAATAGAATACCAACCTGGTGCGGGAAGTTTATATGCGGTTACAAATTTGGGTGTCAAAGGGCAACCAGATTTTGAAGCAGACTTATAATTTGATATTTCAGTTTTATATAAGTGTTTTAGAGCATAGTTATTTTTTAAACCTATATTCTAGAAATATATTATAAAATTATCTGCAGTAGAGTGAGTTTAATTTTTTCAGTTTTTTTGATATTAAGAGGCTGGTTTGAAAAGTCCGTGCAAAGTCCGAGAGATGGCACCACCGGCGCGTATCGAGGTCATGTTTAGTTAGTAGCATCTCTTGAATGAACGCACACCAAGTTTCAGCCATATTGGTCTATTTCTTTGTGTTTGGCATTCGTGTGAATCAAGGAAGTCGAGTGATTTTCAAGAAATGGACGAAAAAGAATTTCGTGTGGTGATTAAACATTACTTTATGAAAGGCAAGACGCCGCAGGAGACTAAAGAGAAGTTTGATAAACATTATGGTGACTCTGCACCTTCGATTAGAACAGTTTATAAGTGGTTTCAAAATTTTCGGACTGGCCATATGGGCACAAGTGACGCTGAACGTTCTGGACGGCCTGTGGAGGTTACGACTCCAGAAATCATTGATCAAATCCATGGTATGGTGATGGATGACAGAAGAGTTAAGGTGCGTGAGATTGCTAGTGCTGTGGGCATCTCGACTGAACGGGTACATAATATTTTGCATAAACATTTGGACATGAGAAAGCTAACCGCAAGATGGGTGCCGCGATTACTCACGCTCGACCAAAAACGGAATCGTATGAAGTGTTGCAAGGATGGTTTGCAGCTGTTCCAGGAGAATCCGGAGGACTTTAAGCGTCGTTTCGTCACTGTGGATGAAACATGGATACATTACTATACTCCTGAGACCAAACAACAATCTAAACAATGGGTTACCAAGGAGGAATCTGCACCAAAAAAAGGCGAAGACCGTTCCTTCGCCCGGAAAGGTTATGGCGACTGTCTTTTGGGATTCGCAAGGGATAATCCTCATCGACTATCTGGAAAAGGGTAAAACTATTACAGGTGAATATTATTCATCGTTATTGGACCGTTTGAAAACCGAACTGCAAGAAAAACGCCCGCGATTGGCCCACAAGAAAGTCCTTTTCCATCACGACAACGCACCAGCACACACCTCAGCAGTTGTGGTCGCAAAATTAATGAAAATAGGATTCCAACTCGTTTCACATCCCTCCTATTCTCCAGACTTGGCTCCCTAGGACTAGTATTTGTTCCCCAATTTGAAGAAATAGCTGGCGGGACAAAGGTTTTATTCAAACGAGGAGGTGATTGCAGACACTAATGGATATTTTGCAGACTTGGACAAATCCTATTATTCGGAAGGGATCAACAAACTAGAACATCGTTGGACGAAGTGTATAAGCCTAAAAGGAGACTATGTCGAAAAATAAAAGAGGTTTACCCCAAACACATAAGTAGTTTTTATTTTCGCACGGACTTTTCAAACCAGCCTCGTATTTAGTATCTGTCTTTTATTTAAGGGAACTTCTTTTTTGGGTAAATTTTTTTATTGTTTTTTTTATTAAACTACAAGCAATCTTGCATCAAATGGTGCAACTTTTAAATCGATCTGACCACTAGAAATGAATAAAAAAGTTTTTTGAACTTGGCTAGTAGTGGTCGTTTTTCTCACTCGGTTCGATCACGCACTCAATTTCTTTTATTACAGGACTAGACTCCACGATATCATTTTTATTGGTACAGGAATAACGATTATAATAGTCTAGTCCCAGAGACACGTTGACAAAAGTCGAAGAACGAGAATCGTGGATCTCATTACTGGAAACAGAGGAGCCGGGTGTTGCCGGACTCAATGTCTCTGGGTTTCGTACGGATTCTTCGTTTTTACGATAAAGTGCTCTCCGCTTTTTAAAAAACTTTAGGTACAGTAGAACATGGCATCATACAATAGAAAAGGAGAGAGTGGCAAATAAACAAGGTCAGGCTCAGGTAGCAAATACACACATCATATAAAATCTTATCCCTTGAAATAGTTGGGTATAGTCATTGTAAAAACATAATAGATACTTTTTCTACTGTTCTGAACTCTATATGAGAACAAAGAACTAAGAAACGAGCACGAAACTGGAAGTTTTTGGCTTGTCCTGAAAAGTCATGTTTTTTTAAGACACAATGTTCTCTCTCAGCCATCGTAATATATATAGGTACGATTTTTTTAGTAATTAAGGACATGTCCCTAAACATTTTGAGCGGCACAGATTTTTCCGTAAGGCAAAAAATTTCGAAAAGAAAATTATCGGTAGGAAAAAATTAAGGTTCATTTTGATATTTGAGTTTTTTTTTAGCTGTAATTAGATAAAGCGAAATTTTAAAAATCTATCAAGCTTAGATTATTTCCTAATAATCAAGAAATAGCAAAAAAAAGGAGTCGAAAATCGAAGCAGTAGAACTGTAGGAAAGGAACATTATATGCAAAAAAATACAGATTTTCACATCCAACGTAATAAAAGACAATTTTGTCAAAATTTCCACTTTTTATTACAAAATTGCATGACGCATTTCGTTACATGGTAACTTCTGATACTTTTTGCAACTAACAAACATTTAGGTTTTATTCCATCTTATTATCTACTTTTACAATTAATCTGAAAATAATTAATTAAGCTATTCTTGGAATTCACACTGAAATTTATAAGGTATGTAAATTTAATAAGGGGGATTTCCCAACGGTCATATTTATTTCTGTTTGTTCATTTAAACTGGAACCTGTGTTTTTCAAACGGTTTATCTCTAGGCATTCCAAAAGGTTTAACTTTTTTCCTTTGTTTTCTACATGTAAAATTTCAAACTGGTCATTAAATCGATGGTTCTGTTCTATTAAATGATTGCTGTATGAAGAATCTGTTTTGTTGTTAAGAAAACTTCGTTTGTGTTCTGAAATTTTAGTTTCAAATGAGCGCCCTATGTACGCCTTAGTACATGAACCCGCAATTTAATTTATATACCCCTGATTTTTCACCTTTGTTTTGTTTAACTTTCGCATTTTTTATGAGTTTTCCTAGTGCGTTATTAGTTTTTAAAGCTATATTTATATTATTTTGGTTTAAGTAGTGTTTAATTTTTCCTGAAGGTGTGCCAAAATAGGTTAATGATTTATAATTGATATTGCTGCCTTTAGTTTTGGCACAGACTTCAGAAATAACTTTGTTCTTAAGTTTTTTATTGAGTATTGAATTGACCACATTTGAGTGCTAACCATTATTTACGGCAATTGGTTTTATTAAATTTAATTCGTTATTGAAATCATTTTCAGATTAAAGAACACTCACTAGCCTATGTAACATACTGTGATATGCTGCAAATATGTGTTGTTTTGGTTGGTTTAAAGTGTTGTGTATTGTTGTGTTTGTGAAATATTGAAAATTTGTGTTTGTTGCTATCCTTTGATATAGTAAGATCTAGGAAATTAAGTGAATTATTTTCCTCTATTTCCATTGTAAAAGTTATATTTTTGTGGATGGAATTGATGTAATTAAAAAATGCATTCAACTGTCTATCCGTGTCATTGAAACAAACTAAAATGTCGTCTGCATAACGGTACCAGTATAGTAAAGATTTGTACGTATCATGTTTTTGAAGTAGATTTTCGAAGTTATTCATAAAAATTTCTGCTGAAGGTGGGGTTCAGGAGCTTCCCATTATAAGTCCTTGTTGGCTATTGTAGATTGAATTGTTAAATATAAAGTAATTTTGTTTCAGGCATGTTTTTATTAGGTTAAGAATATTTTGTTAGTTGCAAAAAGCATCAGGAGAAGTTACAGTAATTAAAACTAAATTTTGACAAAATTGTCTTTCATTACGTTAGTTATGGATTTCCATCAAGTAGAAGCCAAAACAATTCAAAGATTTTCACATCTCTTTTACAGTCAGGTTTCGTAGGTTACCACGAGCTTGAAAATGGAAATTTTTTGATGGGACTGGAGTTAAATCAAAGCTTAAAATACAATGATTCAGGCAAAAAAAAAATATTAGAATCTATATGTCCTTATAGTTTTTGGACAATCGAATTGAGAAAGAAGTCGGGCATTTCCCGACGGAACGCCAAGCGGAAACGATTAGACCCCTCTTAAAGCACTAACATGAAAATTGCACGATAGCATTTAATTTGATTTATGATACAGTTATTAAATTACGTTAAACAATTGTTAAAAATATCTTTATTAAACCTTATCGCCGAAGTTAAAATATGTAGCAGTAACGTACCAGTTAGTTAAAGTTATTTGTAGGACAGTATTCGCTGTAAGGTAATATTTAAAAATATTTTATTTTTCATTTAATTTTGTCATATATGGCCAGCACTTTAGAGTTAAAAGATTGGAAAATGCTCACATTCAAAAGTCAAGTAATCAAATTATTTGCTTTTGGATTATAAATTAGGCTTTTATTACAAGTTCCACGTCCTGATCTGAACAAAGTCCAAAACGTTTACCTTGGATTGGTAATTGTAAAAATAATTATTGCAAAGAGTATATATTAAGACAATTGTTCTGGTTTGTTTAGTGGCTTGACGGGATCACTTTATAACATTTTTATGTTACTGTAAAATGTATGGTTTTTCACACAGATAAAAAAACTATTTTCAAATACTACTAAAAATTATTATTTGACTTTATTTGTATTGAACAACCTTTTACGAATAAAAAATCAACATTTAATCTAATATTTAAATGTTTGTACATTATTTACACACTAATTCTCTTTACGTACATATCTCTTCAAGGCTAAGGTAAAAATGAAAAATATAATAACCAAGTCGGAAGAATTTTCAAGACTCGTAAATGCACGTACGTACAATCGGGTCCCTAAAAGTGTCCAAGTGTTAAAATAAAAATTGAGAAGTACGCAATAGACGTTTCACAACGTCTAATGCAACTAAATATGGAATATTGGATTATAAAAGAAAAAAAATCGGCCAAGTGCAAGTCGGACTTGCGCAATTAGTGTTTCGTACGGTGATTGCTTTTAAAATAAAATAAAACCCTACCTAAGCTACGCTAATTAGGTCCCTGACATGTATATATCTTAAGATCCAATATGTATTTTCACGTTTATTCTTAGTCGATATTATCCAGTCAAAACAGACGAAAAAAAGTGGTAACTTCGCAATAATTCGCATAGAGCTGAAAATTGGTATAGGTCTTAAATACACTAGTACAAATAAAATATCAAAAGTCCCTACCGATCCTACGTTTGCTAAAAATTTTATTCAAGGTCAAAAATCAAAAAATATCGGTTTTTTTTTCGCATTTTTCTAGTAAACGGTAAGTGTTATCGTAAAAATAGATCAAACAAAAGTTGTAGATCATGCAATTCTCTACAAAAATTAATTGTATACTTTTTTTCCTATGAATCACCATTCCTGAGATATCGCGATTCCAAAAGTTGGAGAAGTTGTATTTTACATAATATGCACACATTTCCGCACCACCTATGAGGTAGTGTACTTGGCGCATTTTTTAACGTGGTTTCCCCAATAGGCATACTCCACGATCTATTGTGATTAAGTTTTGTTACACAGTATCCTATTAATTGAAAAAATGGTACTATTGGTAATGATTAAAATGGAACGGAATATTGTTGATTTCGGGAAAATTTTAGTCTGATTGATAATCTTCAAATGCTATTTCAGCAGTAATGTCTTCATGAAATATCGTGCTGATTGTCAATAAAACGGATAAATGTTAAACCTCCTTGTTTCTCAGTTATAATAATTTTATTATCATACTTTAACTTTAATCTTGTCTTAATTGTTCTATTAATTATCAATAGTTGGATTTGTGCAAATATTTTTTAATTCTTCCAATGACAATCATCACTATTTTCAATGTATGCAGATATTTCTTCTATCGCCAAAGTAATAGAATCATCTCCAGGACGACCGATTTACCCCCCGTGATAGGTCTCAAAAAGGAATTATAACGAATCATAATGGTACTTAGCCTTAGCAGCAACTAAATCATATTCACACTCAGTGTGTGCAATACCAGCTTTTGCTACGTCATCAGAACGAGTCCAAGCTACCTTTAGAATAGAATCTTTAAATGGAAGTGTAGCAACATGATAAATTTTACGCCGAACATTCTGCACTTTTTTCTTTTCAGCCTCTTCATTTGCTTTACCGCCGCAAAATAAGCAATAATTTTTAAAACAAAAAACCGACTCATTTACTCGCACTCTAATACGAGGTGGACTAATCGTAGATGTACTGGCTTGTCCCATCTCGTGCTATCTTTTAGCTGCAGCAATACTACCCTTCCGAGTGTACATTTTACGACACTGCACACGGATTGTCACAGATTGCTTGTCTTTCAGGTATCCAAGAAACCCATTATTTCTTTCAACACTTGAATCAATCAAAGTCTTCATTCCACGATCCACAACAACAATTTCACTTTCAGTTAAAGGTTTACTACAAATAAAGCAAAAGTGCGACATTTTTTAAAAATTATTTAACGCCAGAAATTGAAGTCAAAAATATTATCAATAAGCACGTCTCTTCACTAGAAAGAAACGTTCAATATAAAAAATAATTTCATTTACATCCTTCAAAAAAGAGCAGGTATACGACCGTCGCCACTCGAACAATGGAGTAGCTGACAGATGTTGCTCAAGGTTATACTGGCGAACAGAATTAGGGACCAAGTGTATATTCATTCAGAATTATATAATTTGTACGTATTTTAGTGTGTGACTCACACAAACCAATATTTCCATATCTTTACTTATATTAAACGTCCAATGACGTATACAGGCCGTGTAAGAGTGCATATTAGTATTTTCGATGTTTGAAATGGCCATATGTCAGGAATAGTGATTCGTAAGAAAAAAAGTATAAGAATAATTTTTGTGGGGAATTGCATGATCTACAACTTTTGTCTAATCGATTTTTACGATAACACTTACCGTTTACAAGAAAAAAAAGCGAAAAACCGATATTTTTTTAGCAAACGTAGGATCGGTGGGGACTTTTAATATTTTATTTCTAATAATGTGTTTAAGACCTATACCAATTTTCAGCTCTATGCGAATTTTTGCAAAGTTAAATGTCTATTTTGACTGGATAAATAATGTATGATAGTTATAGCATCTTACCTACGTAGTAGCCAATAAATCAGTCTAGCTCAGTCTAGAATCTAGTATAAAACTAATATTTACTACCTAAATTTTTGTTTAATTATAAACAAGCAAAATAAAATAATTTTGTCTCGGTACAGGAGCGACGAGCGTCTTGGTAACAGTAATGTACTGAAAAGTATATTAAAAATACCTCCACTATATTGTCAAGACATATAGTTTTTTATACCTCTCAATCTACACTTTATGAAGACTATTCCAGAATTTTCTAAAAATTTTTTGATCAGTACTTTTCGAGATAGGGTTGAAGGGCAGCGATTTTTGGCCATTTTTTAAAAATAATACAGAGAGAAGTGTTGCAAGCATTACATCCTATATATTCTTGAACTCGTGTTTTCACACGCTTTCATTTGACACCTCACTCGATGACATGGTAAAAAAATATTTTTTCACTTCCGATTCCACCTCCCAAAACTAATCAAAGTCAAAATTTAACTTTCAAAACTCCACAGCCCTGATTAGGCCATCAATTTCTACATTTGGACCAAATTTCAACTCTATGTGTCAAATAATTTCGGAGAAAATCCGGTGTGACAGGCATACGGATGGACACCAAAGTGATCCTATAAGTATTCCATAAGGAACACTAAAAAGATAGTAAATAAGAGATGATACTATACTTAACGTGGCGGTTATGTTGAGTGACTCGTTCTACGCCAAAAGTTTAACTAATACGCTATGACTAATAAAAAGTCAATATCTCAGGAATATTTTTTTATGTTTATTACCTACATTACACAACACATTTTATGTTTATTACCTACATTACACAACACACTTTGGAATCTGTCTTTTTGTCAGAAGCGACCTGTCTTGTCAACGAGAAGAAGCTCTGGAGCCCCCAAACTTTGATGTTATGTGGTTAAAAATAACGACTCAACAAACCACAAGGTTTATCTGTATCCTGTATCGACCACCAAGTGATACCAATTTTCGAACACTTTTCGCTTCTCTTGCAGACACCATCGATCATCATCAAAGTAACTATCCAAGTGCCGAAATTGCCATCCTGGGCGACTTTAATGTCCACAATATCAACTGGCTCAAATATTCAAATACTACCGACGAACAAGGTCGTGAAGCTGAATCATTCTCAATCAGTTGTGGCTTAACTCAGCTTATTGACGAACCAACACGGATCCTTGATCGAGACGGGGAGTTCGCCAGTCTTCTTGATCTGTTTTTAGCCACCAATCCGGAGATTTACACGGTCACCGTAAATCCGCCGTTAGGTTCTTCCGACCATAAACTGCTTTCGACATCGAGTATCCTGCCAATCAGTGACAGAGAGGCGCCTAGGCCGCGCAAGATTTGGCACTACAAATCTGCTAAATGGGAAGATCTCATGGAATACTTTCGAACTTTCCCTTGGATGGACGTTTGTTTTCGATCCGATAACCCATCTGACTGCGCCAGGGAGGTCTCCGATGTTATTTTGGCTGGTATGGAAGCTTACATCCCTTTTTCGAAGAAATGCTCCTCCAACGGTAAGCCGTGGTTCGACCGAAAATGCAAAGAAGCTGTTGCTTCTAAAAATATTGCCTATCGACAATGGCATTAAAATCCTAACACCGTAAATCGAAACATCTTTGTTCATGCCCGGAACAGATGCAAGGGAATTATCGACGAAACCAAGGAGGCACACAATCAACGAATTAGAAACAAACTTCTCGCTTGTCCCAACAATTCCAGGTCCTTTTGGGCAGTCGCTAAGGCAGTTAGTCAAAATTTTACCAAATCCACCATACCACCACTCACACGGCCAGATAATTCCATTGCAACCACACCTGTTGACAGAGCGAACTTGTTGGCTGAACTCTTTGCTTCACATTCTACTGTCGATTTCCAAGGAAAAACACCACCTACTATTCCCATATTGCAGTCAAGGATGCCCGATGTTGTCTTCAGACAGCGCATCATAAAGCGTATTTTAACGAAGCTAGACACCAAGAAGGCTTCTGGCGCTGACGGAATACCTGCCATAGTTCTCAAAAACTGTGCAAGGGAACTAACACCAGTTTTCTGTAGACTTTTTAACCTATCCTACAGAAAGGGAATATTTCCGTCCTGCTGGAAATGTGCCACAGTTCAGCCGATACCTAAAAAAGGTAAGAAGACCTTGCCAAATAACTACCGACCAGTTGCACTGCTTTCAATAATATCGAAAGTCATGGAAAAGGT
Organism: Pachyrhynchus sulphureomaculatus; assembly: GCA_019049505.1. Classification (NCBI taxonomy): domain Eukaryota; kingdom Metazoa; phylum Arthropoda; class Insecta; order Coleoptera; family Curculionidae; genus Pachyrhynchus; species Pachyrhynchus sulphureomaculatus. Next base: position 194,903,056 of record CM032456.1, read on the forward strand.
TATCATATTATTAGCGATCACCAATATGGTTTTCGTAAACATAGATCAACAGGAGATCTTCTGACTTATGTAACACATGTTTGGAACAACGCAATTGAACACTTTGGAGAATCTCGAGCGGTTGCTCTTGACATATCCAAGGCATTCGACCGTGTTTGGCACGATGGACTGTTGGCTAAGTTGCGCTCTTATGGTATGTCTGAAAGGTTCTGTTTGTGGCTCTCATGTTTCCTCAGAGAGCGTTCTTTACGAGTGGCGGTCGACGGGTTTCTTTCTAACACCCTCACTATCAACGCTGGTGTGCCCCAGGGCTCCATACTGTCTCCTACTCTCTTTCTCATTTACATTAACGATCTGCTGGAAAAGACCGGGAATCCAATCTATAGCTTTGCAGATGACAGTACGCTTGTCTCTTCATTCACCTTGAACGCTCGGACATCGGCTGCTCAGGCGAATATCCGCAGACAGCAGGAGGTCGTTCAACTTAACAAAGACCTGGAAGAAATTCTATCTGGGGGTGACAGTAACCAAGTGGAATTTAACGCTACAAAAACCCAAGCGGCAGTTTTTTTTCTAAAAAAGTTAACGTTGCTGAACCCGACATAGTTATGTCGGGGCACTCCATTCCCCTAGCATCGTCGCTCAATTTGTTGGGCGTTAGTTTGGGAGCAAATATGTCTTGGCATGAACATGTTGCAGGCATAGCAAGGAGAGCTTCTCAAAAGTTGGGAATATTATTTAGAACCAGAAAGCTTTACACCTCACAACAACTGTTAATTCTTTACAAAGCCCAAATTCGACCAACTATGGAATACTGCTCCCACGTTTGGGGCTCCGCTCCCAAACATACACTGCATTTGTTGGATTCTGTTCAGAGAAGAGCGGTCCGTCTGATTGGGGACCCGGAATTGACCGGCGGCCTTGATTCGCTGGAACATCGAAGAACGGTTGGCGACTTGAGTCTGTTCTACAAGTATTTTCATGGAAAGTGTTCGAAGTATGTAGCCCGCTTAATTCCTCCCAAAGCGGTGCATGTTAGAAATACACGTCGCGCTGGTGCTTCGCATCCGTATGAGGTTCAGCTTGTTACTCCGCGTACAACGCTTTTCAAGCAATCTTTTATATGGAGAACGTCATCCCTTTGGAATAATTTGCCCAGCGCTGTGTTTCCCACCGAGTACAATTTACAGCGATTCAAGAACAACGTGAATCGCTTTTTCCGCACTCGTGCCGCTCCTGGAGCGCTTTAGGAACTTCCCTGCAGCACGTGTGCTAGACCAATAAAAAAAAAAAAAAAAAAAAAAACATCACCACTATCTCAAACACTTTATTTTTGCGTTCGACGCTCGTCGAATACAAAAATTCAGTTTTTGGTGTTCCAGTGCAGTTTATTATCGGCCCTATGTATGTTATTGAAAAAACAAAAACAAATATTTTTGAAACAGGTGTAAAATTGGACCCTGCTGAATCAAATCTAAAATCCAAACTTCCATAAAATTTCTTTGGAATCAAATAAAAAAAATAAATTTAGACAAGCACTTTCGCCTTATTGTCCCGCTAAAGTTAAAGTAAATTTTTAAATTTTTAATCTATATACATAAATTTCACTGTGCCCAGAAACATGTGGTAATAATATCATTGGTTTCACTATTAAATTATATATTCCTAATTTTATTCTTTTACTTATTTCCTTTTTCCCCAAAATTGTCTTATTTAACGAATAATAGATATTGTTTGCTTTTTTAATTTTATTGGCTATTTCAACTTCTATTCTTTCATCATTTTCTATTATACTTCTTAGATGTTCCATGGTGGTCACTTCCTCTAGGGCTTAATTTTTATATGTAATATATATATATATATATATATATATATATATATATATATATATATATATATATATATATATATAGGGGTGGGTCATCTATCGGTTTAAATTTGAACCACCGGTTATTTCGAATCTGACAATACTTATGTCATTCTATTCTGTCACAAAATTCAGTATATTATCTCCACTGAACGAAATGAATCGATTTACGCTTGAGCAACGTTGGGATTTATTGGAAATTTATTTCCAAAACAAAGACAATTGGTCGGAAATTGCACGAAAATGTCGTACAAAATTTGGTCGCAGAGAAGGACCAACAGTGCCCGGTATACGCAAGTTTATTGCTAAAGTTCGTGAAACTGGTTTCATTGTTGATGCACCAAGACGTGAGCGTGCTCGTACAGTGCGTACACCCGAAAATATCGAAGCTGTGGACGGCGCAACCATTACGGTCAATGGAGACACCTATCGCACCATGATAACCGATTTTTTTGTGCCCGCTCTTCATGGTATTGATGGGAACGATGTTTGGTTTCAACAGGATGGTGCAACTTGCCACACATCTCATGCCACAATCGATTTATTACGTCAAACGTTTGATGGCCGTTTAATTAGCCGAAATGGTGATGTCAATTGGCCGCCAAGAAGCTGCGATTTGACACCGTTGGACTATTTTCTGTGGGGCGCCGTTAAAGACAAGTGTTATGCCGACAAACCAGAGACAATTGAGCATTTGAAGGCCAACATTCGTGATGCCATTGCCGAGATACGACCCTATACACTCGAAAAAGTGCTCGAAAATTGGTCCGATCGAATGGGGTACTGTGAGGCCAGCCGCGGCAGCCATATGAATGAAATAATATTCCATCTCTAACCGGAACAATTGTACTTCACAACAAAAAAATAAATTTGGCAAAATTTCAAACCGTTTTTGTTTTATTGCATTTTTAAATTTAAACTTTTAAATGGCCCACCCCTATATATATATATATATATATATATATATATATATATATATATATATATATATATATATATATATATATACTTTGTTTTTGCACTTTCTTTTTATTTATATACATTATTTTGCTTTTATCCACATTTACCTCCATTTTCAGCTTTTCTATTTTTTCGATCCATACATCTATCAATTTTTGCATTTTCGTATCTACGTCCGCTATAAGCACTAGGTCATCAGCATCTAATAAGTTATCTATTCTGATTGGCATCATATTTCTATATCCCACTGTAGTCTGTAGTTTGGACGTTCTTTGTCTCGTATTTTTGAGTAGTCTATCCAGTACTATTGTAAAAATATACGGTCTCAAACTATCTTCTTGCTTTATTCCCTTTTTGATTTTAAATGTTTCTGATCTATTTCCATTTACTTGCACTTTTGCTCGTGTGTCTTGTTGTGTTGACTTTATGATTTGTATTAGTTTCTTAGGCGTATCTATTAATTTCAAACAGTTTTTCACCGCTTGTCTTTATACTAAGTCAAAAGCCGCTCTTCGGTCTATAAATGCGAGTATTCGTTCTTCTCCCGTCTCTATTTTCCTTTCTATAAGTTGTCTGAATACAAATATATTATCCGAGGTTTGTCTCTTCTCTCTGAACGATGTTTGCTTCATTTTCTAATTTGTTTTCTACGTTATTTTTTAATTTGTTTTTTATTATTTTTTGGGAAGACTTTGTATACTACCGGTGATAGGCAAATTAGTCTATACTTATCGCACCGGGTTTTTTTGTCTTCTTTTTTGAATATGGGCATTGTTATGTTGTTTTTCCACTCCTCGGGTATCTTATTCGTTTCGCACGCCACTAGACCTATTTCTCGAGACTTATTATTTAATTTCATCAGCATTTTTTGTAATTCTTCTGTTGTGTTGGCGATGAGAATGACATCATCTGCGAACCTTAAGTGGTTTAATCGTTCACCGTCCATTAATATTCCTTTATTTTCCCATTTTTACGATTTGAACACATCTTCTAGAGTCAACGTTAACAGCTTTGGGGATATCGAGCCGCCTTGTCTAAGCTCTTTTGATTTTGATTTTATTTATTTTTTTCTTCTTCAAGCATTATTTGTGAAGTGGTCCCTTTATATATATATATATATATATATATATATATATATATATATATATATATATATATATATATATATATTTATTCAAGAAGGGTTGTGTATCTTTCATCGACTTTGCTCTTACTTAAGGCGTTAAGGGCTGCCAATATTTCTATCAAATCAAATACTGTTCCGTAGTCAACGATTGCTATTCACAAGGTGACCTTATATTCATTTGCTTGCATAACCGTCCAATTTATTCGTTAATCTATATGTTATAATTCTAATGAGTATTTTGTATAGTACCGATAATAGGCTGATGGGTCTGTAATTCTCAAATTTAAATTTGTTCCCCTTTTTTAAAAATAAACACAATCAAGGCGTTTACCCAAGGTGTTGGTACTTTACTTTCTATAGGGCACCTGTTAAATAAAGCTTGAAGAGATTTTATTATTGACTAGCCGGGCCCGCGGCTCCGCTCGCGTGGTCTTGATTCACTACTATCGTCACTGCTTATTCCTTATGTCACCCAACGTAATAAAAATATCTCCCATTATTTCTCCTTATCTCCCAATATTTCTCCTTATTTCCCATTATCTCTACATTAATTTCCATTATCTAGGCTTATCTCTGCCCTCATCTCCCATTATTTCTCCTCTCGACTTATCTCCCATTATTTCTCCTTATCTCCCATTATCTCTCCTTATTCCCATTATCTAGGCTTATCTCGACTTATCTCCCATTATTACTTATCTCCTTATCTCCCATTATCTCTCCTTATCTCCCATTATTTATACTTATCTCCCATTATCTCACCTTATCTCCCATTATCGAGGCTTATCTCGACTTATCTCCCATTATTTCTCCTTATCTCCAATTATCTCACCTTATCTCCCATTATCTAGGCTTATATCGAATTATATAGAACATATGTATAAATTTATAAAAACACGTAAATCGGATAAGTGGTTCTCGAGTGATAAGCGCACTAACGGACAGACAGACAGACAGAGAGACGTTGCATTTTATATATATTGTATTCTTTGCTACATGATATTGTTCCATATTTAATGCTTTAGGGAGTGTATTGCAAGAGAACGCGCTAGCGGCAAACTTTTCTCCGACTTAATTCACTATTATCGTCACTGCTTATTCCTTATGTCACCTAATAAAATGTAGCCTATAACCTGGCCAGAGAACATACGTATGGTTAAAAAAAAGCACGTAAATCGGATAAGTAGTTCTGCAGTAATAAGCACACTAACGGACGGACAGACAGACAGACAGACGGACAGAGAGACATTGCATTTTATATATATTATAGATATTCTCTGCTACATAATATTGTTCCATATTTAATGGTTTGGACTGTGTATTGCAAGAGAACGCGCTAGCGGCAAACTTTGTCCGACTTCATTTACTATTATTGTCACTGCTCATTCCTTATGCTACCTATCGTAATAAAATATAGCCTATAACCTGGCCGGAGAAGATATGTAAGTTAAAAAAAAAAAAAAGTACGAAAATCGGATAAGTGATTCTCTAGTGATAAGCGCTCTAACGGATAGACAGACAGACAGAATACGTTGCATTTTATATATATTATAGATGAAATAAAATATATACCTATAACCTGGTCAGAGAACATATGTATGAATTTAAAAAATCACGTAAATCGGATAAGTGGTATCTCGAGGGATAAGCGCATTAACGGACAGACAGACAGACAGACAAACATTGCATTTTATATATATTATAGATATAGATTATTTTTATTATTATATAACCTGGCCAAAGAATATATGCATGAATTTAAAAAAAGACAGGTAAATCTGATAAGTGGTTCCTGCGTGATAAACGCACTAATGGACAGACAGACAGACAGACAGAGAGACATTGCATTTTATATATATATATTATAGATTATACATATACAGATACATAATATTGTTCCATATTTAATGGTTTAGGCTGTGTATTGCAAAGGCACGCGCTAACGGCAAACTTATTTGCGACATCATTCACTATTTTACGTCACTGCTCATTCTTTATGCTACCTATCGTAATAAAATATAGCCTATAACCTGGCCAGAGAACATATGTATGTTTAAAAAAAAAAGTACGTAAATCGGATAAGTGGTTTTTTCAGTGATAGGCGCACTAACGGACAGACAGACAGACAGAGAGACGTTGCATTTTATTTATATTATAGATGTAATAAAATATATATCTAAAACCTGGTCAGAGAACATATGTACGAATTTAAACAATCACGTAAATCGGATAAGTGGTTCTCGAGGGATAAACGCACTAACGGACAGACAGACAGACAGAGAGAGGTTGCAATTTGTTTATATTATAGGTATAGATTATTATTATTATTATATAACCTGGCCAAAGAATATATGTATGAATTTAAAAAAAGACGTAAATCGGATAAGTGGTTCTCGCGTGATAAACGCACCAGTGGACAAACAGACAGACAGAGAGACATTGCATTTTATATAATATTATAGATTCTAGATATTCTCTACTACATAATATTGTTCCATATTTAATGGTTTAGACTGTGTATTGCAAGGGAACGCGCTAGCGATAAACTTTTTTCCGACTGCATTATCGTCACTGCTCATTCCTTATGCTACCTATCGTAATAAAATATAGCCTATAACCTGGCCAGAGAACATATGTATGTTTTAAAAAAAAAAGTACGTAAATCGGATAAGTGGTTCTCCAGTGATAAGGTCACTAACGGACAGACAGACAGACAGACAGACAGACAGACAGAGAGACGTTGCATTTTATATATATTATAGATGCCCCTTCATACTCTTATCATTTCATCGTCCCCTGGTACTTTATTGTTGTGCATATGTTGTGTGTATGTTAGAAATTAGGCCAGTTTATAGTTTATGTACGGAATTTAATGTGTAAGCTCTAGGCTTGCATACTTTTTATCAATTAAGTTATCTTAGGTTTGAATCTTGATATTTATTTTGGTGATTTTACTTATATAGTTTTGAGATTATATTTCTTTGATTTACGTAAAAACTAGACGTGCTTGGTTGAAACGGACAACGGATTCGTTTTCAGCGAACCGAAATACTTATAGGACATCTTGTCTTGTTCAAGTAAAAAAAAGTTGTGGTCCTGTGCTGGAGAACCCTACACTAAATGAAGTTTCAACTAAATAGGTAACCGTATCGCGACATCACTGCAGGTTTGAACACTCCAAGCGTTTAAATCTGTCTACACCGCACACCCGTGCTTAGTTTTTTTTTTGGATATGTGGTAAAATATTTGTCTCTTACACTTAAAGTGATATTAAAGGGTGTCCCAAAATTCACGCAAAAGGTAATTTTGATAGAAAACACAGGTTTTTAATTAAAAATTGTAATTTTTTTATTGATTCACAAAGTATACAGTATAGGGTTATGTATGGAAAAACATATCGGGTAAATGGCCTCCACGGCTTTGCTGCACATACGCACTCTTTTGTCGAAATTTTCCATGACCGTTTTGCATAAAATGTCACTGAATTTCGTTGATACAGCGCTTAATTTTCTCCTTAAAGTCGTAGGTGATCGTGGACTTGTTGGCATAAACCTTAGACTTTAAAAAAGCCCAAAGAAAAAAGTCTAACGTCGTTAAATCGCATGATCTGGGCGGCCAATTCTGATCACCAAAACGGGATATTACATGACCAGGAAATGACTCATGCAGTAATTGATTTGTTTCTCGGGCTGTATGGCATGTGGTACCGTCTTGCTGAAACTACAACAAACAGAAGAATGGTCCGATGATGCCTCCAGTCTAAAATCCGCACCAAACAGTGACACGTTGTGGATGCATTTGATTCACAACAGTCATGTGTGGATTGTCTGAACCCCAAATGCGACGATTTTGTCGATTAACGAAGCCATCAAGATGAAAATGAGCCTTATTGCTGAAGATGATTTTCTTCGAAAAATCAGTAACCACTTGTTGTTGTTCCATAATCCATTCAACGAACTCTCTTTGTTGTGCGTGGTCAGTAGGCTTCAGTTCTTGAGTCAATTGAACTTTATAAGCATGAAGATGCAAATCTTTCGTGAGAATACGCAGTAGAGAGCTTCTCGAATGTCCAATTCTTGATCACGGTGCCGAATTGATGTTCCTGGAGTCTCAGCAACACTCTCACGAACTGCTTTAATGTTTTGTGGCGAACGACTTGTTGAAGGACGGCGAGAGCGTTTAAGATTACTAATTGAGCCAGTCTTCCCTGAATTTTTCAATTAATCTCTTCACAGTTGATGAGGTTAAATCACTATTCCGACCATATTTTGTACGAAAATTCCGAACTGTAGCTGTCAAACTTTCATTATTTTAAAAATATTGCTCAACAATGAAAACACGTTGTTCTTTCATGTAACGCTCCATTTTTAATAACGTCAGCTGTCACGCTGTGTTTTTTGTTTTGTTGGCAACACTTTATCATACAAATGGCGCCAAATTCAAATCTTGCGTGAATTCTGGGATATCCTTTGTATGCTTATATAATAAATGACATTTTTTATTTGAGAGTTACAGGATATTTTAATGACGTTGTTTAAACTTATATAAAATAAATAGAATCTTAATTCGCAAAAAACAGTAATTTAGAATGAATCGATGATAATATCGATATCTGCATTTTATTGTAATATCGGAACTTTACTATACGCTATCAAAAATGTGCAGAAAACTAAACAATCTATTACGATAATTATTATATCTATTTTATTATAAAATTTACTCCTTATTCTCGTAAAAAAAACAAGAAGTTATAATTCAAAAATCATACTTTGCTTTTTGGCCATTCTCGGTTTTCTTGACTATGTGTGAGAGATGCTTGTGAGCTTATTTAAGAGCTATCTCGAGAAACAGAACACAGCGTGTAAAAACTTAAATCGTAAACAATCAAGTTGTCAAGTAGTCGCTAAGTGTGGTCGTGCCTCAGGGGTCAATCCTTGGGCATCTACTTTTCACCTTTGTACACTTCTCAACTTACTTGTCAACCTGAATAACGTCTCTCAACGCACCCAATATGGCAGATGACACGCAGATTTATCTATGGTCATTTCGACCCGCAAAATGAGATTCCGAGGCGAATGAATAAACATTTCGAATGAGGCTTGAGCATCTTCGGAAGGTTTCGACCAAAACCATTGTCTTGAATTGAATCCGAGGGTAGACGGATGAGATGGGTCAGATGTCGTGCGAGCGCAGGTGTCGATGCCCCTACTCCCCCTCCCAGAGTTGTTCCCCATTGTGTGTCGGTAGGCGCTACACCTGATTTAAGCCCCGAGAGGGTGAGTGGTGTAGGGATCAATATCGGGATCTGATACATGTCATTATAAATAATGACGACAGTACAGGTTTCCAGTGTTGCCAGGAACTTGGGATTATGGCTGGACGTTTTAAATTGAGAATTCTCAGGAACATATTAGGGGCCAGCCTGTATCAGGAGTAAGCATTTGCAAATTTAAAACTTAATTTTTAACCAACGACAACCTTTTGGAATGCCGCTTTTGAAAAAATCCGTTGATGCGAATCATTGGTGCTGTCGCACCTTTGCATTCTGCGACACTGTGTATGGACCCTGTTCTTGCATGCGCGAGATGTCAGACGTATTAAAGCGTATGCAGAACTGTTGTGGTGCGTCCTAATTGGGTTTGGCTATAAGAAAAAGTAATGAGAGGGGATTACGTGCTGCGAATGAAACAGGATTGGGTGGCAAATTATGAGCGGAAAGAAGGCATTTTACATAGTTTGGTTCTATTTTCGATGTTCCCTGATAAATATGTTATTGTAAGGGTACAAAACTAATTATTTTAATAAGTCAGCTCTTGAAAGAATATTTTTTTTAAATGGCCTACCTGTGTTTTTGAATAAATAACAATAATTCCACAGCAAATAAAACAGACTGTTTTTAACAAATTAAATTATAACACAATCAGATATTGTAATTTACTGTGATATATATTTTTACAGTTTTATATATTATTAAATTAGTGTGTTTTTGGATTTAGTGGTGTTCGTATTTACGAAAAAGGTAACGTAGCAAATTATTTATACCAAACTGATATAATAATATAATAATTTCATCCAATATAAGGCGTTAAATAATTAAGTATTTATTTTTTTATGTTATTAGTATGTCCTACAACTTTACACGACCCTCTGTAACTCAAGTTAGTGAACCCTTCAACATTGGAGAGTCTCCTGTATGGGACCGAAGAGTAGGGAAGCTGTATTTTGTCGATATTCATGATGGAAAAGTATTAGCCTATGACTATGAAAAAAATACTACAGAGCTCGTGGCGCATTTTCCCGGTAGGTTAATTTTTCGGGTCAAGTCAGATTCAGTACGCGTATTTATATATATCGTGTAATCTATGTATATATATATATATATATATATATATATATATATATATATATATATATATATATATATATATATATATATATATATTTTATTATTATACTGTTTATGCCCAATTATGCGAAGTTTATGTTTGAATATTTTTTGCCTATGAAAATCACAGTTTTGTTTACTTTGTTTTCATAAAAATATTCCATTATTCCGCATATATAAAAATGTATGTTGATATTTACGTTCATATTCGTTATATAATTAGTATCCAAAAGGATGGAAGGCGGCAATCATTTCGCAATCTCAAGGAATTTCTTGACACAGCTCATGTTATCGACCTTCTTCAAAAATATTAGCAAACCCGTCAAAAGAAAGAAGGTTTGCGCTTCCCCGGAACAATCATCGAACCTAAAGGTGTTGACAACGTGCGCTTGACATTAAAGTCACCCAGGATGGCAATTTCTGCATTTGGATAATTCATCTCTAAATGATCGATGGTATCTACAAGCGAAGCCAAAAGTGTTCTAAATTTAATATCACTTGGTGGTGGACAGAGGCAGCAGATAGGTCTTGTGGTTTGTTAAGTCATTATTTTTAGCCACCTAACATCTAAGTTTCGGGGTCTAAAAGCCCCCTCTTCTTGGCAAGAGAGATCGCTTCTAATAAAAAGACAGATTTCAAAGTTACGCCTAAACCGGAAACAGAAGTCGTACTCAGGATAGAGAAAGTTGACTGTCCTGGTCGACGAACTAGCACTGATTTCACAGAGAGAGAGTATATGGCGTTTATTTGATTGCAGGTGTTAGTGCACTGAATTTATGTTCGAGTTTAAACCTCGTATGTTCCAAAGATCTATTTTAAAGTTGTGGTGTCTGCACGTTGATGCCCCCAAACCGTCCCCTATCCGGACATCCAAACGAAACTATTTTACTTTCGGAATTTCTTGATCCTGGAAGCTTCATCATCCTATTTAGTTCCACAGTCTGGGGACATCGGCACAACCACGCAACTTCACGCAGCCTAAGCCGATGTAATGGTATCACACCGGGCGATGCCTGATGGCATCTGGGCATGTTATGTCTTACACCCCCATGGGTTTGGTATCCCAACGTAGTTTATTATCGGTCATATGTATGTTATTGAAAAATTGGAACATGTATGTAATATTAAACTCTACTGAACCAACTCTAAAATCTAAACTTCAATAAAGTTAATTTTTTCCAAATAAAATCAATAAATTTCTTCAAACACTTTCGCCCTTCACATTATTGCCCCACTAAAATACTGTAAAGGACCCGCATATATATATATATATATATATATATATATATATATATATATATATATATATATATATATACAAATATAGGAAAAAGCCGTTCGGTCAAAATTTTTGGAAAAACCGATGCGACTGTGTTTAAATTCAGCATACCAGTGAGTGTTTTTCCAGGGGCAGTGTCCCCGTAACACTTATCAAGCCATTACTTTGCTTGAACGGTATTTTTTCCCATCAAAAAAACAGTGTTTAATCAACATACGAAATTCTATTTTTTCCATTGTTTCAAATATAGCAAAAGTAGCGTCACTAAAACCACTGTAGCTTGTAAACTAAACGTCGAAATGTCATGAAATTTTGACACGTATCGTTTGAAGGTTGGTACTTCCTAAAAAATCATATGGATTTTTTGAAAAGGGCGACATCTATGTGTCAGACCAAAAACTTTTCAGCCTACGTGATAGATTAAACATTTAAAAAGGACCCCACACAAAAATGTAGGAAAGCCGTTCGGTCAAAATTTTTGGAATTTTGGGAAAAAGTTCTCCAAGTTATGCTGAACAAAAGTTCTCATTTGCACAATGCTTCGGCCGCCAGTGGACTTTGAAGCCTAAAAATATACACCAATTAAATTCTTTTATTCCCTATTTTTTTTTAAATTATGTTCACTTGTGAAGAAAATATTTCAGACAAAAGTTTCCCGGTTTTTCGGGAATCTTTTGTCTGAAATACGAGGATGGATTGAAAAGTTGGCGGCCTAGTCAAGAAAATAAAATAAAATACGTACAAAAATATTTTTATTTTTCGACGTAATCTCCACCTAGCTCTATGCACTTCTTTCACCTGCTTTCCAAAGCTTCCAATACCTGTTTAAAAAAAGATTCCTCAAGGTCTTCAAAATACTGGTTAACTGCAGCTTCGACTGCTCCATTTGACGAAAATTTCTAGCCACCGAGGTGTTTTTTTAGGTTTGGAGACAAATGAAAGTCCGAAGGTGCCAAATCAGGAGAATAAGCCGGGTGGGGCAGCAATTCGAAACCACAATCACGAATTTGAGCCATAGACTCGACAGACGTGTGAACGCGAGCGTTGTCCTGGTGGAACAAAACTTTCTTTCTCAGTAATCCTGGGCGTTTCCCTTTAATTTCTTGACGTAAACGACGTAAAAGAGTGCAATAGTAAGTCGAGTTTATTGTTTCGCCTTTCGGAAGGTAGTCCACCATAATAATACCTTTAGCATCCCAAAAAACTTAAGCCATCACTTTTCCAATCTACAGAATTGCCTTCGGTTTCTTTGGAGTCGGTTCACCACTTTGGATTGTTGTTTTGACTCTGGAGTATTGTGGTGTACCCAAGTTTCGTCCATTGTCACCAACCTGTTAAGAAAATCTTGCGAATCAGCCGCAAACATCTCCAGACAGTCGCGAGAAATCGTGAGTCGAATTCGTTTTTGTTCAACTGAAAGCAATCTGGGGACCCACATAGCGGAAACCTTAGAAAATCCGAGTTCATTGATAATGATATTTTTTGTTCGTTCATACGAGATGCCTATAGTGCAGAGGTGCTCAAATGGTCGATCGCGATCGAAATGTCGATCGCGAGTGCTTTTTGAGTCGATCTCGAGAAAAAAATTCCGATATAGAACTATTCACAGATTTTGTTTTAGGTAACTAAAACAAAATGTAATGAATAAACTACTAAAATTTATTCGATCCACAATTAGACCAGAATAACCCCCTCATCACTTTCTTTTATCGTAATAACCCCCTGCTAGCGGCAAAAGGAGGCTTTATCAAAGGAACGCGCGATTTTTCTAGAAACTTCGGGCGGCGTGTTTGACGGGAACATTCGAGACTTCGTTCGCGCCGATATAAATGTTGCGCCTGCAGGAATAGGAGTCAGTCTGAGTTGTAACTTGAAGGCGATACATCGATACAAAGTTTATTAATAAACAGTCCAAAATGAGTGCGGCGAAGAAAAGTAAAACTTATCATTTTAATAACGATTGGGAGGAAGAATTTTTCTTTTGTATGGTAAAGGATAAGTGCATTTGTCTCATTTGCCGTGCGTCAGTTGCAATACCTAAGCGTGGGAACTTAGAGAGACATCATAAAACGGTTCATAAAAACTATGAAAAGGATTTTCCGTGACAGAGTGAATTAAGAAAACGAAAAGTACGTGATTCGATAACTTGTTTGAAAAAAGAACAAACCATGTTCACAAGACCAGCCAAACAATCAAAAGCTGCAACGGTCGCGTCATTTAAAATATCTCATATATTGACGAAACACAAGAAACCATTTGATGATCGATTGGTTGTGAAGGAAGCATTTATTGAAGCGGGTGAGCCTTTATTTGAAGATTTTAAAAATAAAACCGAGATTATGTCTGCTATTAGAGAACTTCAGTTATCTCATCCGACTGTCACAAGGCGTGTTGAAGTCACGAGTCAGGACATGGCAGATAACCTAAAACATGATATCATGGAATGTACATACTTTTCTTTACACTTCGACGAATCCACCGATATGACAGACACTGCCCAGCTGTGTATTTTTATTCGAATGGTATTCAATGACATGTCGGCTAAGGAAGAGTTTTTGACAATGATTCCTCTGAAAGGAAAGACCCATGGCGAAGATATATATGACGTTTTCTTCAATTTTGTAACAAACTACAAGCTACCAATATATAAACTAGTGTGCATTACAACCGATGGAGCACCAGCAATGACTGGAAACAAAAAACGGTTTTGTGGCATTGTGTCGAGCTAATGATGATTTCCCTTCATTTTTCTCCTTCCATTGCATTATACATCAACAAGTTTTGTGTTCAAAAGTTCTAAACATGGAGGAGATTATGGGCATTGCAATAAAAATTGTGAATTCTATCCGTGCACGTAGCTTGCAACGACGGCTCTTTAAATTGCAGTTGGAAGATAGTGAGTCAGCTAAACACACTGATTTAGTTCTTCACATGGATGTCAGGTGGTTGAGTCGCGGAAAATTCCTAGAAAGGTTTCAAGAATTATTGCCCGAAATAACAGCTTTTCTGGACGAAAGAGGTGATGACACTTAGATGCTGAAAAACGGAAAATGGCTGACTGATTTGGCATTTTTGACAGACATCACAAAGCATTTAAACACCATTAATTTGGAGCTTCAAGGTAAAGGAAAAACTATTATTGAGATGATTAGCGCAATAAATGCATTCAAAAGTAAATTGCAACTTATGATAGATCAACTGAAAAGAAAGGATCTGAAAAATTTTCCGTCTTTGAAAGCAAGGATTCCTCAGTTGAATTATGATATTTATGAGGCAGAATTATCAAATATTTTGGGCCAATTCGAAATACGTTTTTATGATTTCAGTAAATTGGCAAATATCGAATCATTTATAAGTTATCCTTTTTCGTGTAAAAACATTGAGGAATTAGCTACTGAAATAGCAAGTCAGTTTAACATGGACTCATGTTCTGTTGAAAATGAGTTAGTGCAGATTATATCAGATATACATCTCAAAGCCACAGCATCTGATACAAAATTCTGGTGTTTTATATCTGAAGATAAATATCTGAATCTAAGGCAAATCGCCCTTCAACTGACGGCAATGTTTGGGTCAACTTACTTGTGCGAGTCTGTATTTTCTGAAATGAAGATAATTAAGTCAAAATATCGCAATCGACTAACTGACGAACATATGTCATCATGCTTGCGATTAGCACTCGGTAATTACGTACCATTATGAAAAGTATGCTGAGGACATGCAGTGCCACGCTTCAACATCCGAAGTCACTCTTTAGTTAAGTTTAGACACTAGAACTCGTTTGTTTTGTAAGAACCAATAAACTCGCAATTTTGAATAATTATGAGTTTTTTCATTGACATTTTAGATCAGACCTACACTTACCTTGACTAAAAAAAATGCATATTATACGGAAAACTAATATCTATGCCACGATACACCCTACCTAGACGATAATCCTGCATCACACTTACTTGCAGCCTCTCAGAATCGATCGATCGTAGTTTAACAATATTTAGGTAGATCGCCAGCAGTTCAAGTTTGAGCACCCCTGCTATAGTGACTGCAATCTCCCTGATAGTTTTACAATATGAGATCACACACTTCGCCGATGTTTTCTTCAGTCGTAGACGTCGTGGGCCGGACGGAGCGAGGGTCATCTTCGATGCTCTCTCGTCCACGTTTAAATTCTGTAACCCATTTTTTCACAGTGATATATGACGGAGCAAATTCCCCTAGTGTTGTTTTCATATCATCGTGGGTCTCCTTGGGTGTTAATCTTTTTTTAAACAGGTACTTGATGACCACACGTTGTTTATTTTTTTTCCATTTTTCCAAAAACGCTGCACTTGGTCTCACTAAACTCGTTCTAACTTAAAAACGACAAATTCTACAGCAACAAAATTTTACACTGTGACAACCAAAGAAAATATGAACTTATTGAGAGTACTATAATAAAAATATTATAATTATTTTTTAGTGAGGCTGCGAACGTTTCAATCCATCCTCGTATTTTCTTCAAAAGTGAATTTTTTTTTTAAAGAGGCGAACCTCTTATGGCACTGGAACTAAGCCAACAAGCCAGCATCTCTCTTTATTTATTTTTAAATATATACACATTTTTCCTTAAACCTAAACTAAACCTAAAGACACACACAACACCCAGCCGCCACACGGAATCGAACCGCTGACCTCTCGGACAACAGCAAGCAAGGCTACCGCCTTACCCACTGCGCCAATCGGTCCGGCTTCAAAAGTGAATATAATTTTAAAAAAATATATAGAGAATAAAATAATCTCTCTCTTTCCGATCTTTCATAAAAATTGATGACTTTGAAATTTTTTTTTTTTTTTTATATACCAGATAAATTATTAAAGGTAATGCACTCGTGATAATTTTCGTTCAATCTTCACCCTGTGGAGAATATTCTAGAATTTTTTCAAAATTTTTTCGTATTCTCGAGATAAGCGGGGGACAGCGATTTTTCACAATTTTTAGAAAATAATACAAAGAAAAGTGTGCGCAAGTATTACATTAACATATATATATTTTGGAGCTCGTGTTTTTACAAGCTTTCATTTGACACTCGATGACCTGGTAAAATTTTTTTTCTTCATTTCCGATTTCACCCCCAAACCTAACCCCTTAAGTTAAAATTTAACTTTCAAAACTACACGGCTCTGATGAGGCCATCAATTCCTATATTAGTGCCAAATTTCAACTTTCTATGCCAACTAGTTTCGGAGAAAATTGGGTGTGACAGAAGGACAGACACCGAAGTAATCTTATAAGTGTTACGTACGGAACACTAATAAAAAGAAGTGTTAATAAGCACATTTTTATATTCGTCATACAATGCTCTATCAGTATCAAAAAGAATGGAAAGCCGCACAATTATTTTGCCATCTCAAGCAACTTTTTGGCACAGTTCTAATATTTTACCGACTTTCTTCAAAGAAATGAGGAAACACCTTTCCTGAAAAATCTCGTCATTGAATATGAGTATTGGCTACTAAATATATAATAAAAGACTGTTTTTAGTCAATTTCCACTGGTTTATTTAAATTGCGATGACGCGTTTCGCTGTCGATGCAGCTTCTTCAGATCTACATTTTATACTGTCAAGTTAGGTTTAATGTTCACAATTTTATATAATTTTTTAATTATAATATTACACCTAATTAAATTACATTGATAGTATTGGAAAATCCACACAGATTTGGAATTAGGAAAATAAATTCAATAATGGTGAATTGCTTAAATCTACCTGGTCATTGAGTAAAGTACCTGTAGTCCTTAATCGATTTATTTGCATTGTCTCTAAAAGTTTAGTTTTAAACCTTTTCGTTGGGTGTGTAAAATTTTGAAATTCTTGTTAAATGTGTGATTTTCTGTTAAAAGATGATTAGCATATGTTGAATTAGATTTTCTATGGATGAAACTTTTTTGGTGTTCTGTAATTCTTTGTATAAATGTACGTCCAGTTTGTCCAATGTATGTTTTAGGACATGACCCACATGTTAATTGATAAATCTCTGATTTATGGTCTTTATTGATTTGTGGTTTGTAGTTTTTAAGATATTTCCCTATAGTATTGTTAGTCTTGTAAGCTATGTTGATATTTTTTTGATTTAAAAATTTCGCCAGTTTTTCCGTTGATTTGCCGAAATAGGTCAAGCATTTAAATGTGGTATTTCTGTCCTTAAAACGTGGGTATATTTCTGAGATTGCCTTGTTTCTAAGTTTTTTCCTAACGATATTATTGATTAAAGTAACCGAATAACCGTTGTTAACGGCTACTTGTTTTATGTAGTTTAATTCTTTAGTAAAATTTTCCTCTGTTAAGGGGATATTAGTTAGTCTATGTATAAAACTATGATAAGCTGCAAGTTTATGATGGTTAGGGTGGTGAGAACTATTGTGAATTGTGGTATCTGTATGACAAGGTTTGTGATATATTACAAATTCATGTTTTTTTCGTGGTTTTACTGGTTGTTAAGTCTAGGAAGTTGATTTTTCCTTCGACTTCTTCTTCCATTGTAAAACTGATATTTCTATGTAAAGAATTAATATACTGTAAAAAGTGAGTTAATTGTCTGTCCGTACCTGTAAAGCATACAGTTATATCGTATAGGTTGTCAAATATCATTGTTTCAATACTGTCCATGACAATTTCGGCAAGTAATGGACTTAATGGATTCCCCATAATTAACCCTTCTTTACTATTGTAAAATGTATTGTTAAATGAAAAATAATTTTGTCTTAGGCAAGTTCTTAATTATTTAATTCTTTACATAGAAATATCAGTTTTACAATGGAAGAAGAAGTCGAAGGAAAAATCAACTTCCTAGACTTAACAATCAGTAAAACCATGAAAAAACATGAATTTGCAATATATCACAAACCTTGTCATACAGATGCCACAATTTACAATAGTTCTCACCACCCCACAGTGTGTCGACTAGTACAAGTTAGCTGGACAAAATTATTTTTTCACTATTTTCAATTGTTTATGTATATTCTAGGCATATTAAGTTATTTAAGAAAAAATTCATCGCGTTGGTTTTTTTATGGGCGTGGCTAATTTTTTCCCCTAAATTAGTCAGCTACGCAGACATATTTAACGATAACTCGGGAACAACTTGTCAGATTTTTATAAATAAAACATTAAAAAATGCGTAACAAAATTTTATTAAAGTTGATTGAATATTATTTTATTCTATCTTTTATCGTTTTGGAGTTATTTAGAAATTAATGGAGAGAAAAAAATTTTTTTCGTATAAAATTCATTATTTTTTTCAGTAAAAAAGCGCAATAACAAAAGAAAAACAAAATGTTATTTTTGTTTTTGTTTATGTTTTATGTTTATGTTTTATGTTTATGTTTTATTTAATAAGGCTTGCAAATTTATTTCAGCACGAGTTTCTGTTATAGCAATGTGCTCCTCTGCAGGGTAACAGGCCTGTTTGGACTTTTTTAAACTAAAATATGACGGAAACACATTATGCCCCGCCTTTATGGACCACTTCCTAGTTTGTTTGTAAGAATGCGTTGTTGACTTAGAATCTATATAGTAAGCTAAAGCTTCGTCACTACTTAAGTGCCTTGGATTAACGGGACTGGTATTTTTAGACTTAATAATATTATCTGAGCTCTCACTAATGTCTCTAATCACATTGGCAATTTTCCTTTGCGCTGCTGAACGCACAGCAATTTCGGCAGCAGACACCAATTCACTGACACTTCGGGATTCTACAAGATCCACGACGCGACGTTTCTTCGTCTTAAACGACGATTCCTCGAAATCTTTGCGAAGTCTTCCTACAGGAGTCACATTCTCACTTGATGTTGAAGGTTGTGGCGCAAAAGAACTCGCAGTAAACTATATGTCTGCCATCCAACCAATTCTTATTTTTAATTAAAAACATCACTTTCCTGAAGCCAACTCGCAGATATCTTCAACTTTATTTCTTTTTGGCTGCTTTCATGTCACCAAAGTGAAATTTTTTATACACGCGAGTTTTTTTCATGAAATAAAGTAAACGTGTTCTGGAAAAAAAGAAAAAAAAACATGACTGAAGTGTGCTAACAATATGTGTATTTTTACGAAGAATAAAATTATTTCTGTGTAATATTAAAAACTAGCCCGGATAGAGGTGAATGTCTTATTCTGAAGAGGCTAAAATATATAGGCTATTTAAAAAAAATACTAAAAATTCAAATTAAAACTGAATTACTACTTAAGTATTAATATTCATCACAAAAACTTTTATAACTCACATAAAACGAAAGTCGCTAGCCGCTGCATTAAACTCAACTGACTTCTGACGCTTATGACTCGCCACTTTCGGAATTCGTGTTACGTTTTGCAAATAAGATTTTGGAAATCATAACATGAATTTTGTCCACCTAGCATGTTCTCGTTAGGCTTATCATAGTTTTATACAAAAACTAATCTTTCAGAGGGAAACAAGTAGGCAACGGTTACTTTAATCAATAATATCCTTAGAAACAAGGCAATATACCCACGTTTTAAGGACAGAAATACCACATTTAAATGCTTAACATATTTCGGCAAACCAAGAGAAAAACTGGGGAAATTTTTAAATCAAAAAAATATCAACATAGCTTACAAGACTAACAATACTATAGGGAAATATCTTAAAAACTACAAACCACAAATCAATAAAGACAATAAATCAGGGGTTTATCAATTAACATGTGGGTCATGTCCTAAAAATACATTGGACAAACTGGACGTACATTTATACAAAGAATTACAGAACACCAAAAAAGTTTCATACATAGAAAACCTAATTCAACATATGCTAATCATCTTTTAACAGAAAATCACACATTTAACAAGAATTTCAAAATTTTACACACCCAACAAAAAGGTTTAAAACTAAACCTTTTTAGAGACAATGCAAATAAATCGATTAAGGACTATAGGTACTTTACTCAATGACCAGGTAGATTTAAGCAATTCACCATTATTAAATTTATTCTCCCAGTTCCAAATCTGTGTGGGTTTTCCAATACTATCAATGTAATTTAAATTAGGTGTAATATTTTAATTACGAAATTCTATAAAATTGTAAACATTAAACCTAACTTGACAGTGTAAAATGTAGATCTGAAGAAGCTGCATCGACAGCGAAACGCGTCATCGCAATTTAAATAAACCAGTGGAAATTTACTAAAAACAGTCTTTTATTATATATTTATAATGAATTTCCATCAAGTAGACGCTACAACCATCCAAAATATCGGCTACTAGTCAAAAGAAAGAAGGCTTGCGTTTCTGCGGGACGATTACCGAAAGGCATCCCTAAATTTGTTAATACAAGAACGCAGTGTCCGCTTGGATGAACGGATAGGAATCATTTGCTGTGAGCGGCTGCTGTTATTGCTGGAGCGACAGTGGTTAGGAACAGCGAATTCCAGATAAAAACGACCAAAGATAATTCAACATCAACAGCGAAGTTTATCTCGCCCAGTTCGAATGTTTATATGAAGCTATCGATATCAAAATACCGCGCTTCAGAGTGATCTATCAAATATGTTTCGAATGTATTTTAATGTTGTATTTGCATAAAAAATATTGTTTAAAAACGCCGGATAATTATATACTAATCTAATACAACAATACATCCAAATTTAGATTATACTTTGCGCAATTTTTTGGTTTCAAATTTTTTTGAATCATACCCAGAGACATTTTCATTAGATCCCTTATTCGATGGGTGGATACGTCTTATATAAATTTTTTATTGAAAAAAAATTATATCGGCTCTGCCTTTCTCTCCGCTAACTTCTGCCTATGCCTTTGACCACATGACCTAGTATTTTTTTTTAGTTTGATAATACTCGTATATATTTCGTAGGCAATGATATAACTCCAGTGATTCTATCCAAAAAAGACCCAAATGTTTTAATTGCGGGAATAAACAGAAACTTCGCCAAAATAACATTGTACGACCAGACTGCGAAACCCCAAGTTTTACACACAGTTCATAACGATTATCCCAGAAACCGATTTAATGATGGAAAAGCTGATAGCAGAGGACGAGTATGGATTGGTAAGTAAAATTTTAAATAACTTTTGATTAATATATATTATATATATATATATATATATATATTATATATATAGAGGGTTTTCTATTAAGAGCGTCCTAACTTTAAAATTGAATAAAACAAAGAGTTTTTAAGCAAAATTTATTCTGAAACTTTTATTTAACGGGAAATTTTATGTTATTTAAGATCTAAACAAGATATTGCTTAAATGGTCTCCGCAGCTCTCTTTGTAGACACGAATCCGCTTATACCAATTTTACATGACTCGGGCCAGCATTTCCGGCCTTACGCCGGCTATGGCACGACGAATGTTGGCTTCAAGTGCATCAAGAGTTGGTGCTGATTTGTTGCTGTAAACTTGTGATTTAACGTGGCCCCAAAGAAAATAGTCCAAAGGCGTTAAATCGCATGATCTCGGCGGCTAACCAGTAGTGCCATTTCGTGAGATTAATGACTCACCGAAGTAGGCGCACAATAAAGCCATGTTTGGGAAGGAAATATAGGGCGGTGCTCCATCCTGTTGAAAATAAAAGTCGTCTGCGTCCATTTCGTTAAATTCTGGGAAGAAATATTCCTTCAGCATCGCGTTATAGCACTCGCTGTTCACGGTAACGGTAGCTCCTTCCTCATTTTTAAAGAAATAAGGTCCGTTGATGCTTCCGTGCCATAATCCACACCAAACTGTGATTTTTCCGGATGCAAAGGAGTCTCATGAATCACTTGTGGATTGGATTCGCTCCAATAACGGCATTTTTGCTTATTAACGAAGCCATTGAGCCAGAAATGGGCCTCATCGGAGAAGATGATTTTCTCATGAAATTGGATGTCGGCTTCCATTCCAGAGCCCAATCGGCGAATTCTCGGCGCAAACGATGATCCGTAGGCTTTAGTTCTTGGGCCAATATAATGCAAGTCCAATCAAAAAAGTCGCCAAGTTGACGTCTGAGATAGGTCCAACTCTTGAGAACGGCGCGGAATCGACACATTGTTGTTCTCACGATATTCTCTTCACTGCGAGCGTTTCTTACACGTTGAGGCACCTTTTTAATTATACGCTGAATAGTACAATCCTTTGGAACAGAATGATGTCCTTGTTTTGATCGAATTGCTCTTTGCGTAGCGCGAACTGAACGCGAATTCGCGTAGTAATTTTGTACAATTTCCAAGCGTTCTTTTAACGTGAAACTTCATGATTGAATGGCAAACCTTACTAAACACAACTGACATCAGATGTCAAACTTCTGCCAACCAACATGGCCTCTATTAGCTGTCAAAAGTCGGACATCCCTAATGGAAAGCCCTTTATATATACGGGTGTCTCAAAAACCAACGTATTCCCCTCGAGGGCTGATAGGTCAGCTCATAACGCACAGAATATGTAAACATGACCTTAATAAAAGAACGTTAGATTTCGAGATACTGACACTTTTATGAAGTTCATGAAAATTTACTCCTCGGATCACTTTATCGACTGCCACAACTACAAATGTCCGTATTCTAAGATTATTATATTAGGAATGTGGAATCTTTAGCACAGTGACACTACTCAGTATATATCACCACTACACCAATCAGTATATATCACCACTACACCAAACACTTTATTTTTGCACTCGACGCGCGTTTTGCTAACCATGTTAGCTTCATCAGAGGCGACGATTGACTGAGTCAATCATCGCTCCTGATGTAGTGGTGATATATACGGAGTAGTCTAAGATTATTGTTTCGTAATCCTAAATAACCCTGCTGTTGATCACAGTACCTAAAAAATAAACCTGTGCTAAGCCTGAAAAGGGGACTTTATTTGGAGATTTTAAAAAATAAAACAGAGATTATGTCTGCTATTAGAGAACTTCAGTTATCTCGTCCGGCTGTCCCAAGGCGTGTTGAAGTCATGAGTCAGGACATGGGAGATAAACTAAAACATGATATCATGGAATGTACATACTTTTCTTTACAGTTCGTCGAATCCACCGATATGACAGATACTGCCCAGCTGTGTATTTTATTTCGAATGGTATTCAATGACATGTCGGCTAAGGAAGAGTTTTTGACAATGATTCCTCTGAAAGGAAAGACCCATGGCGAAGATATATATGAAGTTTTTCTTCAATTTTGTAACAAACTACAAGTTACCAATATCTAAACTAGTGTGCATTACAACCGATGGAGGCACCAGCAATGACTGGAAACAAAAACGGTTTTTGTGGCATTGTGTCGAGCTAATGATGATTTCCCTTCATTTTTCTCCTTCCGTTGCATTATATACATCAATAAGTTTTGTGTTCAAAAGTTCTAAACATGGAGGAGATTATGGGCATTGCAATAAAAATTGTGAATTCTATCCGTGCACGTAGCTTGCAACATCGGCTCTTTAAATTGCAGTTGGAAGATAGTGAGTCAGCTGAACACACTGATTTAGTTCTTCACACGGACGTCAGGTGGTTGAGTCGCGGAAAATTCCTAGAAAGGTATCAAGAATTATGGCCCGAAATAACAGCTTTTCTGGACGAAAGAGGGTGATGACACTCAGATGCTGAAAAACGGAAAATGGCTGACTGATTTGGCATTTTTGACAGACATCACAATGCATTTAAAACACCATTAATTTGGAGCTTCAAGGTAAAGGAAAAACTATTATTGAGATGATTAGCGCAATAAACGCTTCAAAAAGTAAATTGCAACTTATGATAGATCAACTGAAATCCTCAGTTGAATTTATGATATTTATGATTTCAGTAAATTGGCAAAATATCGCATCATTTATGAGTTATCCTTTTTCGTGTAAAAACATTGATCATGGGAAAAAAACATTTTTGCAAGTAAAAACATTTTAATTAGCTAACTTTGACCCGCAAAATCTAACGATTTTTCACTAAGGTAATATTTACATATTCCGCAAAATTATGAGTTGACCTATCAGCCCTCGAAAGGAGTACGTTGGTTTTTAGGACACCCTCTACTATATTAAATAATATTCTCTCTAAAAATATAAAAAATGACAAAGATTATTGCAATTCTCAACGTCGAGAAGGAGAAGTTCTGCAATGAAGGTCCATTCTTCGGCTTTCTGACCCGGATAGAGTTCTTGGCACTATTTCAAATCTTTGAAATTCTTTTGGTGATTAGTATCAGAGAAATAAACTCAAATTTAGCGAGATATCAACATTTTTAGTATAGTGATTATCTGATTATGTTAAAGGGAGCCAGTTTCCAATGTTTCGCCCACGATTATAAGAGGTATTTTTAGGGCTCGTTGCTGTTCCAGATTAGAACACTGAATTATTCAGTGGTTATATAATTTCTCTTTCTGTCGAAACACAGAAAGGAAGAACACAAGATTTCGAAATTAACAAACGAGTTAAACAGGGAGACACATTATCTTCCACGTTATTCAACCTGACACTACAATATGTATTAAGGAATATAAATCAGGGTTTAATACGAACAAGAGGCAGCTAGGTAGTGGCGTATGCGGACGATGTAGTAATTATTGCAAAGAACCAGAAAATAATGAAGGAACTGGTGAGAGAAATAAGCGTAGAAGGAGCAAAAATGGGGTTGAAGATAAATGAAGAGAAAACCAAAATAATGAAAAATGGAAAACAGAATGATCAGGAAATGGAAACGATTAGAATAAACGAATATACCTTCCAAAGGGTAGAGAAGATTAAATATTTGGGAGTGACGCTGTATTGGGATGGGAACAAGGAAATGGAAGTAAAGGAAAGATTAATAATAGCAAATAAGTTGTTCCATAGCAATAAGAAATTGTTAAGTAGTAAGATAATAGGAAGACACAGTAAGATGAGGATATACCAGACAATAATACTCCCAAAACTAATATATGCTACCGAAGTTATAAGCATGACAAAGAAACAAGAGGAAGACATGAGAAGAATTGAACGAAAGATATTAAGAGCGATTCTAGGGCCAATAAGAATATGTGAAGGAGTCTACAGAAGGAGGACTAATCAAGAAATTTTGGAAGAAGTGGAGGAGGACATAGTCAAAAAAATAAAACAGAAGAGATTTAATTGGCTAGGGCACACATGGAGAGCAGGCCCAGGAATACCAATATATGAAATGCTTCAATGGGAACCGGGACGTAGAAGGAGAGATAGACCGAGAATAGGATGGCTGCAGCAAGTCAAGGAGGACTTGCGAGGCGGCAGGGATTACGAACTGGAAGGAGAAGACG
Organism: Pachyrhynchus sulphureomaculatus; assembly: GCA_019049505.1. Taxonomy (NCBI): domain Eukaryota; kingdom Metazoa; phylum Arthropoda; class Insecta; order Coleoptera; family Curculionidae; genus Pachyrhynchus; species Pachyrhynchus sulphureomaculatus. The sequence continues at coordinate 194,928,931 of CM032456.1, forward strand.
TCTAACAGAAAACTTTGGAAACATCTAAGCAGAGAAATATAACAACAAGGAAAACGGGTCTGATCAACCCATAAACTAGATCTAGAGAACCCGAAGGGTGGCCCTACCCCAAGAGGGGTGTTTCCAGGCCATTTATTTATTTATTTATATAATTTCTCATAAAATGGAATATTTATCACATATTGAATTCTATAAATTATAAAATACTAGAAAGTAGTTGTTGAAGAAGATAATAGTGTGAGTAAGTGTTCAGGTGTCTATTTGTACGAGTTGGTTTCTTGTAAACCGAATGTTCCAAGGAACCATTACCTTTTCGTGGTACTACTACATCTAGAAAAAGAGAGACACCAGAACTCTTATGTGTAAATGTTATTTTGAGGTAAGTCAGAAAAATAAATGTTTACTGAAAACTGATGACCTTGAAATTATTGTTTTTTTTATGTACCAGATAAATTATTAAAGATAATGCACTCATGATAATTTTCGTTCAATCTACACCCTGTGGAGAATATTCCAGAATTTTTTAAAAATTTGTTGATCAGTACTTTTCGAGATAAGCGAGGGAGAGAGTGAGTTTTTGCAATTTTTTAAAATTAATACAAAGAAAACTATGCGCGAGTATTACATTATATATTTTTCGAACTCGTGTTTTTACCAGCTTTCATTTAACTCGATGACCTGGTAATTTTTTTTTCACTTCCAATTTCACCCCCTAAAACTAACCCCTTAAATCAAAATTTAACTTTCAAAACTACAAGGCTTTGATGATGCCATCAATTCCTATATTAGTGCCAAATTTCAACTTTCTAAGTCAAATAATTTCGGAGAAAATCGTGTATAACAGACAGACAGACAGATACCGAGGCGATCTTATAAGTATTCCGTACGAAACACTAAAAAGGCGCTGTTAAATCAAACCAAAATTGTGATTTACAAGAAATTTCATGGCAGTTCATAAAATGTTCGCTACCACAGCAGATAGCGGTGAACCTATAGCTGTTCCTGAGGTTTGTGTATAAGATATTCCAGTCAGTTTCCTACCCTTTTCGCTCGTGCCGTTGTCTTTCATTTAAATATTTTTTTGAGCAGAAGTATTTTTCGGTGTGTTAAGAATACAATTTTTCTGAAGATTTCCCCAGTTATCAACAAGTCTAGAGAAGAAGGGATTGTAACTGCAAATTGTGATAAATACTACAGGCCAACAAAAAAAAATATTTGTAAAAACTTTTTAAACCAATACATCTAAGTGTTATGTATTTTTGTATCACCCACAGTTCACACACACCTTAGTCAAACCCAGATCTCTCACTAAATCATTTAACTCAGCTTGTGTAAACAACTGTGGTTTTAAATTTTCTAGAGAACATTGAAACTCATTATCATCCGGTCGGCTGTCATTAAATTCGGGACTGGACTGTAAAACGTCATCAATAGATTGAGGTGGACAGGAAGTCCCGGTCCATGTCCTCCTACCGGCCGATTAGCTGAAGTAAAGTCAGGATAGACAATTACTTTCTTATTTTTGGAGTTATATCCAGAAACATTAACGCTGCAAAAATAACAATCATTTGAATGATTTTCTTGCTCTCGCCATACCATGTGTACTGCAAATCTAAAAGCTTTCTTTTCTTTCTTATACCATTTCCTAAGATCCTCGACACAAACATAACATACTTTGTGAGGAGCCCAACATTTTTCTTAATTACAGATTTCTACACCAAAATATGCAAAGTATACCTTTTTACAAAGTCAGTCATATTTTTTAACTACAAACTCACTACATATATAGCAAAAAGTGTCGGGAGAGTTTTTACAACCACGATTAGCCATACTTTGAGTGTGAATTAAAGCACATGGGTTAAACACTGCAATGAGAGGTTATACTAACTGGAAGAAAACAAACAGCTGTGACATTTATCGGAACTGCCAACCTAATAACATTTGATTTTACTACCAACCTTATAAAATTCTGATTTTATTGCCAACCTTATAACTTTTCACATTTTGAATATTAAAATGTGAAAAATTGGTGGGTGATACTACTTTTTAGTGTTTCGTACGGAACACTTATAAGATCACTTCGGTCTGTGTCTGTCTGTCTGTCACACCCGATTTTCTCGGAAACTATTTGACATAGAAAGGTGAAATTTGGTAATAATATAGGAATTGATGGCCTCATCAGAGCCATGTAGTTTTGAGAATTAAATTTTGACTTAAGGGGTTAGTTTTGGGGGGTGAAGTCGGAAGTGAAAAAAAAATTTTTTTTACTAGGTCATCGAGTGTGGTGTCAAATGAAAGCTTGTGAAAACACGAGTAAAAATATATATATATATATATATATATATACTTGCGCGCACTTTTCTTTGTATTATTTTTAAAAATTCGCGAAAAATCGCTGTCCCGGGCCTTATCTCGAAAAGTACTTATCAAAAAATTTCGAAAAAATTCTGGAATATTCTCCACGGGGTGTAGATTGAATGAAAATTATCACGAGTGCATTACCTTTAATAATTTATATGGTATACAAAAAAAAACAAAAATTTTCAAGGTCATCAGATTTCAGTAAAGATTGGAAACAAACTTTGTTGAAAACTCATTTGGGGTGTGTTTTATGAAGTCACTGATCATTTTATACCACCGTAACATAAATTTTGACTTAAGAGGTTCGTTTTGAGGTGTGAAATCGGAAGTGAAAAAAAATTTTTTTTTACTAGGTCATCGAGTGTGGTGTCAAATGAAAGCTTGTGAAAACACGAGTAAATATATATATATATATATATATATATATATATATATATATATATATATATATATATATATATATATATATATATATATATATATATATATATATATATATATATATATATATATATATATATATATATATATATATAATGTAATACTTGTAATAATTTATTTGGTATATAAAAAAAACAAAATTTCAAGGTCACCAGTTTTCAGTAAAGATTGGAAACAAACTTTGTTGAAAATTCATTTGGGGTGTGTTTTGTGAAGTCACTGATCATTTTATGCCACCCTAACAAAAATTTTTATTTTAAAAACAATCAACGTACGGAACACTAATTGTGCAAGTTCAACTTGCACTTGACCGGTTTTTTCTTATTATCTTCAGACTCAGCATACCAAAAAACATAGGAATCAGGAAAAATTATTAAAAAAGTTTTTTCGTCGTTGGCCTGTGTAATACTTATTGATTGGTTACGTTTTATTTATTAATTTTTTTTTGAATTATTAAATAATTCTGTAGGCATCATATCTTCAAAGCCTTGTACCAGGACTAGTTTGCTTTCAGGGCTACATTTATAAACTTGTTTACTTGCCCTGCCAAATATCAATTTCCAAACTTGACATGTAACTAACTATGGTGGATGGTTACGATCATTTAATTTTTAGGAACCATGGGTTATGAAGAACCAAACGGAAAGTGGAATAAAAATGAGGGAGCTCTTTTTAAGTTCACTAAAGAAAATCTTACAGGTCCTTCCATAATGATACCAGAAGTTAGTATTGCTAATGGATTAGCATGGAATCATGATGGTACAAAATTTTATTACATTGATACAGTGACGGAAGAGGTTGCTCAATACGACTATTATGCAGAGACTGGGAATATTGGAAACAGAAAAGTAGCTTTTAGCACTAAAGACAAGGGATTAGGATATCTAGATGGTAAAATTTTAATATAATTGCACGTAAATTAAGAATTGCTAAAAAAGGGAACTATCGATATAACCTGGTATTCATTAAATCTGTAGGGGACGAGACGCGAAATGCGAAATTGGCTTATAATAAATGATTGAATAGGCGCGCCGTAAAACTTTGAATCCAAGGCTGAATAACGATACTTTTGGTTAAATCTAAGTTCTGTACAGGGTGAGTCAACGACAGAGTAAAATTCATTATTCATTTGTTTCGGGAATGATGAAAAAATGTTTACAATAGTTTTTAGGGAATGTTAAGGTGCACAGTTTAAAATTATTTTTGCGTATACAGAGTACTTCAAAAAAGTTAGCCGATATAACATATGGTTTTTAAATGGAATATCCTATTTCCTAATTTATTTTTAAATTCTGCGTAAAATTTTTTCTTAATAATGTTTTATACCTAAACCTAGAAGTTTTTCTAATATTTCAGTTTTTTTTAAAAAAATATTAGTTATCAGTTTTGTAAAAAATTGCTAGTAGCGCCATTGTTTCTGAGGGGGAAAACTCATAATTGATACAAGCGTTCTATAGATGATGAAAAAAAAAAGATATATGTAAAGAAATCTGAGTTAGATGCTACAGGGTGTTCAAAATAAATTTAGGCATTTCGACTATTTTAAAATGAAAAATCTCAAAATTCTTAAGTGGCATACCCTGTATATTATTATTTTTTCTGCTAGATTTTACAAAACCCTCCAACTTTTATTAAGTATGTCATATACCTATTTCTAATAGTTTTCGATTTATTTTAAATTTTTCAATTTTTACCCTTGTTTTTAATACACTTACGCTATAACATCATAGTTGCCAAGATAAAACAAAAATGTAGGCATTGTCAAATTTTGACATGTCTATTAACAAGTAACAATAGTTTAATTTGTTGTAGTAAGTAACGTATAAAGGTAATAGTTATGGATTTTCCTAAAAATGAATTAATTGATATGGTTTATATACTGGACGATTCGGGAAAAAATTGTCTTTTGGCAGTAAGGTTTTACGGAGCGAAGTACCCTAATAGACGTATACCATCTAGAAAATCTTTTCAGTGCTTAATGGAACGGTTTGATAGTAGTGGTAGCGTTGAGTATACGAAACGGAAAGTAGTAAACCAGAATGCTATCAATGAGGTAAACGAAATGGAGATTTTACTTTATGTTGAAGATAATCCCCAGCCCAACAGCCGTCAACTAGTTGACTTATCTGACACATCTCAATCTACGGCTAATCGCACCACGAGAAAATACAAGTATCATCCGTTTCTTATGGAACTACACCAAGAACTTCAAGACCGTGATTTTGAACGACGAAGAAACTTTTGTACCACCATGAATGGAGCAATAGAGATCGATCCAAATTTTTTGTCCGATATGTTTTCTGATGAAGCTACTTTTCGCAGTAATGGAGCAGATAACAGTCATAACATGCATTATTATTCAACAGTTAATCCATTTTGGGTCCGGGAAGTTCAAAACCAAAACCATTGGTCGCTTAATGTATGGTGTGGAATATTAAATTTTCGAATTATTGGTCCATATTTTTTCCGCGAACCGCTTAACGGGCCTAGATATATTTTTTACGAAACGAATTACCCCAGCTTCTTGAAGAAGTTGATAACTTTGAAAGGGAACAAATGTGGATTCAACAAGACGGAGCTCCTGTTCAATACCACCGGGAAGTTCGGGAAGTTTTAAACTTAAACGATCGTTACCCACAAAAATGGATCGGTAGGGATAGATTCATTTAGTGGCCCCCCTCGATCATGTAACTTAACACCTTTAGACTTCTTTTTGTGGGGCTACATTAAAGATCGTGTTTATGTGAATCCCCCTACAACACCAGTAGATATGGAAAATAGGATACGGGATGCGTGCAGGACAATAACGCCTTTTTATGCTAAGGAAAGTGAAGGAAAATATAGTAAAACGACTAAACATGTGTTTTCAAGTCGACTAGCATAAGTTAAACTAGATTAAAATTATTATCAACTATTTGTTTATGTTTTCACAATAGTGTAAGTGTATTAAAAACAAGAGTAAAAATTGAAAAATTCAAAATAAATAAAAAACTATTAGAAATAGGTATATGACATACTTAATAAAAATTGAAGGCTTTTGTAAAATCTATCAGAAAAAATAATAATATACAGCGTGTGCTATTTAAAAAATTTGAGATTTTTCAATTTAAAATAGTGGAAATGTATAAATTTATTTTGAACACCCTGTAGCATCTAACTCAAATTTCTTTACATATATTTTCTTTTTTTCATCTCTATAGAATGCTCGTACCAATTACGAGTATTCCACCTTCAGAAACAATGGCGCTAATGGCAATTTTTTTCAAAACTGAAAATTAGCATTTTTTAAAAAAAAAAAATTGAAATATTAGAAAAACTACTAGGTTTAGGTATTATTAAGAAAAAAGTTATAAAATTTTACGCAGAATTTAATAATAAATTAGAAAATAGGATATTCCATTTAAAAAAAAATGTTATACCGGCCACATTTTTTTGAAGTACCCTGTATACTTAAAAATAATTTGTAAACTATGCACCTTAATATTCCCTAAAACTATAGTATTTAACTTTTTTCGTCATTCCCGAAACAAGTGAGATAATGAACTTTACTCTATCATTGACTCACCCTGTACTGTGTTGTCTATCAATCACCAAACTGGGATATACTCTCTCCCGCACTTTTAGACCACAGCTGGATTAGATGAAGATGACAATAACAAATCATCAATCAAACACAATGACGACAGCTGTGAAGATTTAAAAATGGTATCTCAAAAGATATTAGCAGCCATCAAATCTCAGTGCCATCTGTTGTGAAACCGCCAAAACTTTTAATCCAAGAGCAAAGCTCACCTTCGAGAAAATAATATTTTGTATTGCTATCGCTATATGCAGCAAATAGAGCTATTAACAGTTTAGCGGTAACTGTAAAAAAGACAATTTAAACGGGAACACTATTGACCTCGGTATAGAGACCGACGATATTACTTACTTCTCCCTCATCTTAGCAATGTTACGAAATAAAAAAGGATCGTACTCACCATCTTGTCAAGGGGCCGATCCGCGCATCCAGAAAAAGTTTGAAAAAAGTTCCCCCTATTTTTGATGCAAGGGCAAAACTCATCGACTTTGTTCGATAAGCTTTGATGCAAGGGCAAAACTCATCGACTTCGTTCGATAAGCTACTATATATTTTTCCCCCTATTCTCTTTTCGCGGACGCTAAACACTGTAAAGGATTCAAATGTTTTAAGGAAAAGCTATGAAAATAATTTGCACCCTTAAATGATGGATCACAAAAGAATCTGGGCCAATGTCTTGTACAGTAGAGTGAATATGTCACACAACAATAGCCAAGCTTTTAACGGCGTATATTTTAATCGCAGGAAGGAAAATTCGAATATGTCCATCCCTATCGTAGCTTAACTGATTTTTGCTATAAAAGACACAGGAAACATTATTCTTCTACTTATTATTATTCTTTTTTGCACAAGAAGTTAAAAAGTTAAGGGTAAAAGGATTTCCTTGCAACAAATTCGACGTATTTTTAAAACTGAAAATCGGAATTACCAGGTGTACAAGTATGAAATGCGGATTTTTTTCTAAAAAAACATGTTAATTCGGAAGAATGATAAAAAGTGCTTTATTCAAAGTATGCTCCATCGCTTGTTATACATTTTTCCCATCTTTCGGGCAATTTGTGAATACCACGCCAGTAAAAATCTTCCCCTTTTGCTGTGAACCATTCATCGAGCCATTTTTTCACATCTTCCTACGAACCAAAGCGCTGCTCAGCAAGTGCTGGACCCATCGATGCAAACAAGTGGTAATCGAAAGGAGCCAAGTCTGGTGAGTAAGCCGCATAGGGTAGAACTTCCCAGCTGAGTGCTTCCAACGTGTCGCGAACTGGTTTTGCCGTATGTGATGGAGCATTGTCATGAAGAAAAATGACTTTGTATTGCCTCTTTCGGTATTCTGGCCTTTTTTCAAGCAGCGAACGGTTCAAATCGGTCAATGGTTGTTGGTAACGTTTAGTATTAACTGTTTCCCCAGGTTTTAATAGCTCATAATAGACCATGCCACTCCGGTCCCACCAAACACAGAGCCACATCTGTCAAAGCGATCCGGTCTTGCGGTCGATGTGAATGGTGCGCCTGGGTTTACCCATGATTTTTTTGCGCTTAGGATTCTCAAAATAAATTCAATTTTCATCCCCTGTAACTATACGATGCAAAAACGACTTCCTTTTGAACGGAGCGAGCAAAATGTCACGTGTTTTTGCGGTTTTCCATT